>CM067500.1:7717834-7755906 GCA_034552555.1 Semaprochilodus insignis | reverse complement strand
AGTCATGTTGGAACAGGAAGGGGCTGTCCCCAAACTGTCCCCACAAAGTTGGGAGCATGAAATGGTCCAGAGTCTCTTGGTCTGCTGAAGCATTAAGAGTTCCTTTCACTGGAACTAAGGAGCCGAGCCCAACTCCTGAACAACCTCTGTGTACTATGCCCCTCAGCATCCGCTGACCGTTCATTTTACATGGCCTACCACTTCGTGGCTGAGTTGCTGTCGTTCCCAATTGCTTCCACTTTGTTATAATCCCACTGACAGTCGACTGTGGAATGTTTAGTAGTGAGGAAATTTCACGACTGGACTTGTTGCAAAGGTGGCATCCTGTCACGGTACCATGCTGGAATTCACTGAGCTCCTGAGAGCGACCCCTTCCTTCACTATGTGTAGAAGCAGTCTTCATGACTAGGTGCTTGGTTTTATGTACCTGTGGCAATGGAAGTGACTGGAACACCTGTCAATGATTTGGATGTGGGAGTGAATACTTTTGGCAATATAGTGTATAAATACCCATATGCACACGCATACACAAAGCTTCTAACATCTACATCCATACAGTTCACACATAGACCATCAGTTCAGTATAGTGATGTTTATTATTATTTGTTATCGTGATAATTTATTCCACACTGTGTTGGGACCCTTTCACCCCTGCCTGGTTTGTTAAAAAGTGCCCTGGACTGCTGTCCGGACCAAATGACCAAAAGAGGAGGTTTCTGTCTGTATCAAGCTGCACCCTAACCTGAGACTTTCTGAACACTTAAAGGAATTTGAGACAGGCGATCAGACCCGCGCCGTCACCTGGTAAACAACAGAATGAGAAAAAGAAAGGAGGGGAAGTGAAAATGAGCTGCAGTAGTGTGTAACGAGAGGAGGAGATTAAATATTTCACTATAATGTGGTCCGACGAAAAAAGTCTGGAGTCAACTTGGATAGAATGCATAATGTGCTGAATATTCCAGCCTGTTTTCTGAGAGGATCAGAACGAGAGACGGGGGTGGGGGGGGCGGGACAGGACGGGAGAGCACATCAGGGTATAAAGCTGCATTTATTCCTGATGTGCACGTGCGGGCAAAAATGACGGCCTGCGTGTCCATGGACCTATGCACTGTCTGGAGTCTGCAGGGTCTCAACTTGCTTACGTCAGATGGCTCACCCACCTGGGTGCCTTGTTAGTTAAGTCTGTCTTATTACGCTTTCTTTTGAGCAGCTCTTTATGTGTTCTAGACATGGAGAACCCTGGTTCCCGTCACCACCACCACTGTAAAGAACATCTCACACCAAACCCTCTCTCAATCACTCTGTTTACACCTCACGCCAAACCAGCTCTCCATCACTCCGTTTACACCTCACACCAAACCCACTCTCGATCACTCTGTTTACACCTCACACCAAACCCTCTCTCAATCACTCTGTTTACACCTCACACCAAACCCGCTCTCGATCACTCTGTTTACACCTCACGCCAAACCCGCTCTCGATCACTCTGTTTACACCTCACACCAAACCCGCTCTCGATCACTCTGTTTAAATCAATTTTGAGTAAATGGTGGGATTCCTCTTGTAGATGGGTTTACCAAACCCGCTCTCGATCACTCTGTGTAAATCAATTTTGAGTAAATGGTGGGATTCCTCTTGTAGATGGGTTTGTCGATGTTTCTACTACACTAAGAAGTGTCTTTAATGATGCCGGAGAACTGGCCTGTATGGAGTCAGCAAAATTAGTATTTGATTTTTTTCCCAATTAGGGTAAATGGATTCTGAGTGCACTGACTGGGTAATTACTCTACATTAAGGCTGATTTCAAAAACCTGAAAATACAGTAAGAGGTCTGTGACACGCACCGAGTTGTGACTAAGTAAGTGTTGGCATAGGTAAGAGAGATGATGAGGCCCTTAATGCGGGTGGGTCGTCCACCATGGGGCAGAAAATGTGCAGTAAACAACATGACAAATTAGAAAGATAAGGTTTAAATATACTGTAGAATTAACTGTGATTAGAAGAGGAGGACAGAAATTAATTTAGCCAAGTTAATAGTCTGTTGATCGTAAGATGGGTGCATGAAAATTTCACTGACAGTTTTATTATTGCCATTTCCCTCTAGTCTTCTTTGTGCTTCTTTATTTATATAAGCATTTATATATATATTTATATAGGCGTCGGAGCAGAGCATTTGTACAGTATGCAGTAGTAATGCAAATGACAGAACTGTACAACAGCAGCCAGTTATAGACTCCTTAGAGAATCCTTTTTAAGTATACATGTATAATACACATTCATATACACACACTTATAATGCAGTATAAACATAATAATACTGGACATATGTATGTCATGTGTGTAAGGACAAGTTCTGGTGGTCATCTCGTAGGAGAGAGGACTGAGCATGAGCTACATTACTGGTCAGACGCTTGTGGCAGAGGAGTATGAGGTATGAGTATGAGTTTTGTAGGTAAGTAAAGCTAATGATGTGTGCTAGTGACTTTGCATGCACATTCATGTAAACAAGCGCTGCAGATACTCCATGTGATCTATTCCCCAGCGCATTTGGTCATTGCTTTCAGAGTCTCTACGAACAGGGAGTGACTGGGAAGTACTTCCATTGTTTTGTACAGAAACATCAGCCAGAATGTCTACGAGGCCACACGTATTCCGACCTGGTTGTTCAGACGGTGTCGCAGTAATGAATAGATATCGGATTCCAGTACATCCTAATTCGGAGTTGAAAATGACAGATTCAGTGTGGTTTTTGCTGTTCACATTGCCACACAGATACCACACCTGTGTGACATATGAGGAAAGGTGGGATTTGGGCCACTTGTACCTGCTGTATGTAATGTCGCCTCAGTTGTAAAGGAGAGCTTTTCTTGATTGCAGTCTCCATGATTCAGTTATTGAGATGTAAACAGAGTCGTTCAGAGTGGAGTGATGGGAAACAGCACACTGTAGAGAAGCTGGGTGATTTCTTCACAGTGGTGGTGAATCGGGAGTCGCAATAGCTACAGCACAGATAAAGCCATTATATAATAATAATAATAATAATAATAATAATAATAATAGTAGTTGTCACGTCCTGTCTTGCCATGCCTGTGTTTGTATTTGTGGCTGCGCCCCTTCTCAGGTGTTCCTGGTTAGCCCTCATGTATTTAGACTCCCTGTTGTTGCCTTTGGGGTGGCTTGGTGTTTTGTTTCCCTGTCTGTGGTTCTGTTACTCTGGTTCTTGTTCGTAGTGGTATTTTGTCTCCCAGGCAGTTGTACTGTAGGTGTTTAGGTGTTCCTTGTTTCTCTTGCTCTTATCTTGTTACTTTTGTTGATTGCTATAGTTCCTGGTTTGTTTTGGTTATTATTAAGTTAGTCAGACTTGCGCTTGTGTCCTGCCTCCTAGTCGCTCTATTATCATGGTGTGCATAATAATAAAAAATAATACATTTTATTTGTAACGTGCTTTACATTTGGAACAAATCTCCAAATGCTACAGAGTAAAGCATTTAATAAGACAGAAAAGGTTGTTTAAGAGTCGTAAGCTCTGCTAAAGATATGCTGCAAGTCCTTTGCTGAAACCCCCAGCCGTCTGTGGTGCCCTCAGAGGGTAAAGACGGGCGTACCATAGTCGAGGGGCAGCAGAACAGAAGGCCCGGTCCCCGCATGGTGCTGAGCTTAGTTCTGGGGGGAAGGAGGCGATTTGAGATCACAGATCGGAGGGAACGTGACGAGGTTAGTGGGGTGAGTAGCTCCTTGCCATAAATACACTGGTGAGTTAGGAAGGAAACCTTGTACTCAATCCTGGTGGATATGGGTAGCTGGTGAAGAGAGTGGAGATTGGGTGTTCATGTTTCCTCACTCTCATCAGGGTCCTAGTAGCGCTGTTCGGAATGTGCTGTGGTCTCGGAAGACTCTTGCTAGGAACTCCAATGATAAGTTCATTGCAATAGTCCAGCCTAAAGGAGACTGAAGCATGAACCAGAGATCCCACACATGACTTCTGAATTTATATATGTAATGTTGATGATGGCAAAATAAAGTAGGACGTAACACGTTTTCCACATTTTGGTAGAACACACAGAAAATTCCCTGTGTTTTTCCTAGTAAATATGACATCCATATTTTCAAACACCTGTCACAGCGAGCTGTAGTTGCTCTCAAACCGTACATCCCTGGAACCCAGCCGGACTGAACGCTGATGTAGCGTTGATACAGCTATCTATTATGTTAATTTTCGTTCCTATGCTGATTCCTCCCAAGTGTGAGAGTTGAGTCTCGGTGTTAATTGACGTCCTCCAGAGGGACACAGTGTATTTTCTTGCTTTAATTATCCCCTCATTAGTCAACATTATATTTTCTGCTGGCCTTTGAGATATTGAGCTTTTAGTCATCAAGCCAGGCTGATTAAATGTCAGCTCCTTCAGAGTCCACTAGAGAGCTACTTTGTCTGTGTGTAATCGTTTGATTGGTTTGAGAAACTGGAAAAAGACGAAGAAGCTTGTGGACCAATGTTCACCAACCATGGTTCTGGAAAGTGAACCAATACCTTAGCATTAGCTGACCCATCATAACTGATGTTCTGTAAGAGGTGTAGTTAGTGACTCTGGAGAGTGATTGTTCATTTGTTGATGTTTGAATGTCAGTGATATTTAGTGTTTCAGCTACAAAACATGCACCCATCCCTTCAGAGGTCCTTCAGGGGCTCCACCCACCAAATTCATGGGTGTGCATTGGCAAGGTGAACACCACTGAGCTATGGACAACTGCCATGACTGGAGTGAACAATGACACAGCCAGTAATGTAACCAACGTTAGCAGGTTGTGAGTTAGCAAACCGTCACTTCAGTTGCTGCTGCTGTGCTAACCGGATTCTCTCAACATCAGCAAACGGGGCAAAACAGTACTGACCTATTGGTTCTGTGAAATGGCAGAAATTATGTTCCCCACCTGCCCAGCATAACCAGAACAACCTTCTCATCCCTGAACAAGAAGCTCTTACATAGGAAGCCCACTTCAGCCTCATTGGCTATCTGAGGTCTCTCCACCGTTGGAATGTCTCTCTGATGTTAACATGGCTCTGATCTAGGAACTTTGTTCTTCAGATCTTCTTCTCTGCAGCTGTTTCTCCTGTTGCTGATTGGTTGGAAGAGTGTTGTCGGGTTTGACCCGAGCCACTTTGTTTATTTCCCATTTACACATCCAGGGCTGTGTACCAAAACCAGATTATTATCCAGCGTGCACAGAACCAGATCCAGATAATTTTGTTAATAATGGGACTGATATCCGATCCTGTTGTCAGACTGGTGCATCCCTAGTAATACGAGGCAGCTCTTGTTGAGATGTAGGTTGGAGCTAAACTGCAGGAAGGTATATCTCCAGGAGGGGGGTTAATGATGACTGATGGATAGGGATAGTACAGACCCTCTGTGTTGCTGTCATTCAGTTAGTGATGTTGCTTCATGTAGAACCCATTAATTAATGCTTCTGTCCCCCAGGAATTTCTGCCGACTGGGAAGGCATTACTCAGCCTGGTAATAAACAGCGTATAGTACGTGGGTGTTCCTTTTTTGTGTTGGTAGTAGTTAACATTGTAATCTACTGTAATCCTCTCACTGGGAATATCAACTACCTGCCCAAGTATGAAGTGTTAACAGATTAAAAATAAGGTTTTAAATACAAGATAATAATCGAGTTCCGTCAAAATATGCTTTTAACAAACAGAACGATAAGTCAGGCAGTAGACCAGCCTAATGATGGTTACTCCTCGTAAATGAACAGCTCTCTCTCATTAATATTCTGCTGTGTAATTCATGCATGATAAGCTCATTAGCTGGTGACAGTGGTGGCATGGCCCTCTAAAGCCTGAGAGCCTGCCCTCACCGTCTCCAGAGTGCCTGTACACTGAGAGACCGGATTTATCTGCCCACTGCACCGCTGCTGCGGATGAGGTCTGCGAGGTGATTAAGACCCGGTTCAAACTTAATTGTTTCCTTGATGACTTTAACGTCTCACTGGGCTTTCGTCTCGGCAGGCCGCAGAGGGCGATAATAAAGAGTAATGGTTTTAGGGTTCCTTAGGGAAAGCCGGTGTACCGTTGCGGTCGTTAGAGCTGCAAGTGGAGGTCACCATAGAACAGGGATATGCATAATGAGGTGAATCGTTGGCCGAGGATCCTGACACGCGTTGCTCTGTTAACTGAGGGAGCGTGAAAAGCAATTACACTTCTAATTTTTTTTTTTTATGACCAGTTTATGATGGTGTGATTATGCTGGTGGGCTTTCAGATAAGGAAGTGTCCCAGAGCCCTGAACCATAGCTTTTCAGAAGTGCTTTTATGGGGATGTACCTATATCGTAATGCCAATTATTTTATAGGTACACTCCTTGTCAACAGAACAGCTGCACCCAGAAGGAGGTGTGGGATTGCAGTGCTGTTGGGAAGGAAGATAAAGGTTACCAGGAACAATAAATGATGATAGATTTAGACTGATATGATCAATATTTATGGAGCTACACGTACAGACGTCTGTCTCTCAGTATGACGTTGAGCCGCCATGTCTGCTGACCCAACATGCCAGATGTCTCGGCATGGAGCTGTAGAGGTTCCTAATGGTGTCCTGTGATAATCCATCCCATGCAGCTTGAATATTCTTACACAGTTCCTGCAGATGGTGCGGTAGGGGTGGAGTAACACAGGGCCTTCTGGACGTGTGATGTGTGGCAACAAACCGTTCATCTTGGCGCTGACCACGGTGCCTCCACACACAGATTTGTTGGTCGTTTCCACCAAGACAAAAGCGGGACTCGTCACTGAAGATGACCCGCTGACATTCTGAGTCACTCCAGTCTGGCACGACACCATTGCAGTCTTTGGTGACGTTGACGTGGTGTTAAGGACAGTCGTCGTAACGGTCTGCGTGCATGTAGTCCTGCGTGGTGCAGCCGTCTGCCAATGGTGCTGCACTAACAGGATGGACTCATGGAGGACATCACTGAATCACATGCAACTATGATCATCTGCATGTCTCACAAACAGTTTGTGCTACACTGGAAATCTGCTGATGCCTGCTGATGCTGACCCCCTATACATCGGTACAGTCCAGATTCAAAACTGCTGAAACAGAATGTAAATAAAGGCAATGCATTCTAATGAAAATGAATTACGTACTCATAATCCCATTGTTTGGCAAAATCTCATGTTAAAAGGCAGCAGCTCCAGACTTCTAAGGGTTAACGGCAAGCGCTTAGAACGACACTACACCTAGATGTCTGTGGAGAGCCCAACTTCAAAGACAACCAGAATGTACCTGTGTGAATTATTTATCGATACAGCCCATAATATGCTAATACGTTTGTCGTAACGTGACAGTACGGCTGAGAATATGTGCTCGGTGCACATTTGCCGCTCGCGCTTCTGTGCAAGGCTCTTTTTCTTTTGACAGCAGAACAGCAGGAGCTCTCAGCCCAACGCCTCCCACTTGAAGGAGTTACATAATGGCCCTCAGCTCATTCTGAGAGAGTTGGAGAAGAGACGCTCTTGGCCTGGCGTGTTGTTTTATGTAAACACATCTCTCACATTATCGGCTGAGTGTACTGGAGTGCAAACACGATTAGAAACTGTAAAGAGAAAACTTTCTGTGAACTTTTGAAGAGCAGCTCTCCTTATCTCTGATTCGCTTCTGGCAGAGGCTGCCTGTCTGCCGTGTTAGGTTGGCAGAGGGAGCAGGTTTGCCGAGGCGACAGTACAGCGCGCTCATCTGAGGGGAAGCTGGTCTGATTTACAGGTGATTAGATGATTAGGTAGTTAAGTATAACGTAGCTTGAGTCTCTTTATTGGAAGCAAGAGTGACACTTTACTGGAGCCCTGATACATAACTAAGCTGTAAACATGCTGTGGGATATGCCACCTTGAGTTGGCATGACAGATGATGTCCTGTAATACAAGGTGGGCTTTAGCGAGTAATGGGCAGGACCCCCCCCAGGCTTGCTAGCTGATGTACTGACTAATAACAATGACAACCACAAGGTGTCTAGATTATGTAGATGTAGACGTAGCTAATCACGGTATTGCTGACGATTAGATGCTCGTTAGGGGTCGAGTAGATCACAGATAACGTGTTCTGGGTCCAGAAGGTGGATCACACCATGCTTTATTCATCACTTACTCAGCTAACTTTAACCTTAGTTTGATGTAATCCCTGTGGCAGACCACATGAAGTTTGGAGGTCTGTAGTGATCGACTCTGCAGAAAGTTGGTGACCTCTGTGCACTATGACTCTCAGCATCCGCTGACTCCGCTCTGTCATTGTACGTGGCCTACCACTTAATGGCTGAGTTGCTGTCGTTCCCAATCGCTTCCACTTTGTTATAACCCCACTGACAGTCGACTGTGGAATATTTAGTAGTGAGGAAATTTCACAACTGGACTTGTTGCACAGGTGGCATCTTGTCATGGTACCACGGTAGAATTCACTGAGCTCCTGAGAGCGACCCATTCTCTCACTAATGTCTGTAGGAGCAGTCTGCATGTCTAGGTGCTTGGTTTATACACCTGTGGCCATGGAAGTGACTAGAACCTGAATTCAATGATTTGGATGTGGGAGTGAATACTTCTGGCAGTATAGTGTATAGGTTTCGGCATGCCGTTCGGTCATCCTGAAAAGGCCATTGTGGAATATAAATTGAGGTCGACATGTAAAAGACTCTGTAGTACTGTGACGGATAATGTGGATGGGTTTGATGTAAATGCGTCTGGTCTGTGCAGGAAAGTTCAGCTTTGAGCAGCTCAGAGTTGCTTAAGTTATTTATAGGAGATCTAATACTCGGAGGGATTCATCGTGCTTAGATCCCTTTGAACTGCCATAATGATAGTGAAAGTCAGACCAGTTCTCCTACCATCCTGGAAGAAAGCTGTGCTAGGCAGCTAATTGCGTCCACTGACCGGGAATTCGGGACAAGAGCGCTTCATGTTTAAGTATGTTTTGTGATGATGTGGTGTTATGGAATGAGGCAGCGTAGCACTCGCAGCTCAGCTGTCTTGTTTTGATGGACTTGCAACGCAGTGGTGAAAGAAGCACAATACTCGAGCTGTCAGGCTGATGCCTTCACAGGGAAGAGCATGCGGGTTCTACTGTGGAGTTGCATCTTCCAAGCTCACACCACAGTCATTTGTCTTCCTAGTGCTAGGTTTGCGCTACCTGTCTGGAATTCAGCTGCCTCTGGAGATCTAGACCAGTCCTCAGAGTTCCAGGGGCAGCCTAAAAGCTAAATGCACATTATAGAATAGAAGTTTGTGTGTGTGTGTGTGTGTTTGTGTTTGTATGTATGTGTGTGTGTTTGTCTGTGTATGTATGTGTGTACGCACATGTGCAAGTGCACTGAGAAGCTGCTGTCTGTCTGCCTCGCTGTAGCGGCTTTGTTCTGGTCTTCACTCTGTCTAGAGTTCTGTTTGGCTGGAATGCTGAATCTGAATAAGAGCTGGGGAATGTCAGCATGTTCTGGTGTGACCCTCAGTCGAGTAATAAGGCGTCATTGTTCGGTATAAATGATTTTTGCTGCCGAACATTCGGTCCCTAGTTTCTGTGTGTGTGTGTGTGTGTGTGTGTATGAATGATTTTTGCAGAGTGTGTGTTTGTGTGTGTGTGTGTGTGTGTGTATGATTTTTGCTGAGTGTGTGTTTGTGTGTGTGTGTGATTTTTGCTGCCGAACATTCGGTCCCTAGTTTCTGTGTGTGTGTGTGTGTGTGTGTGTACTGCATGTGTGTGTGTGTGTACTGCTTGTGTGTGTGTGTGTGTGTGTGTGTGTGTGTGTGTGTGTATGATGTTTGCTGAGTGTATATATATATGTATATAATGCCGAACATTCGGTCCCTAGTTTCTGTGTGTGTGTGTGTGTTTACTGCATGTGTGTGTGTGTGTACTGCTTGTGTGTGTGTGTGTGTGTGTGTGTGTGTGTGTGTGTGTATGATGTTTGCTGAGTGTATATATATATGTATATAATGCCGAACATTCGGTCCCTAGTTTCTGTGTGTGTGTGTGTGTTTACTGCATGTGTGTGTGTGTGTACTGCTTGTGTGTGTGTGTGTGTGTGTGTGTGTGTGTGTGTGTGTATGATGTTTGCTGAGTGTATATATATATGTATATAATGCCGAACATTCGGTCCCTAGTTTCTGTGTGTGTGTGTGTGTTTACTGCATGTGTGTGTGTGTGTACTGCTTGTGTGTGTGTGTGTGTGTGTGTGTGTGTGTGTGTGTGTATGATGTTTGCTGAGTGTATATATATATGTATATAATGCCGAACATTCGGTCCCTAGTTTCTGTGTGTGTGTGTGTGTTTACTGCATGTGTGTGTGTGTGTACTGCTTGTGTGTGTGTGTGTGTGTGTGTGTGTGTGTGTGTGTGTGTGTGTGTGTGTGTGTGTGATTTTTGCTGCTGAACATTCGGTGCGTCCCTAGTTTGTTTGTCTCCCCCCCTTTTTTCCCCTCTTATTTATATCAGTTTATAAAGTTATAGTGAAGCAACCCTGAACGCCAGCGCCCTCAGCGCCCCGAGATATTAATGTGTGAAGTGAATAAAGAAGCTGTTCTTCCACCTGTCAGACCCCTACAGAACAAGATGTGGCGTTGTGTGCCCACCCGTACTGTCAAGACAGAGTTTCTCAGCTAACAGTCTGAATAAGGCTTCAGAATCAAGAGTCTTCAGCGCGTGTGCGGGACGAGTGTATTAAAATGACTGTCTTCTTGCTCAGTAGCGGAGCGAGTGCCAAGGGACAGCAGCTTTCCGAGAGGCTGGGTCAGATATCTCCTGCTCTGCTCTCTGCACCGCCTGTTAGGCCCATTCTTAAACCGCTCCTCTGCTCGTTACGTTAGCTTGGCTGGAGATGGTCTCCCCGGTTTGTGATCTGAGCCCAACATCTCCACCTGTGTAGACTCTCATTTCCCCCCTACCCAACATCTTATTACTGCACATCATGGCCGTCCACTGCAGGGCTGGAATGGTGGTGTATTTGAATATACTTCAGGACTGGGCCTAGTGTGTGGGCAGCTGCTAAGTATGGCCTCACACTGACACCCGTCTCCAATTATCTGTCGTTTAGTGGGGAAAATGATACGGTCAGCCTTTTAAAAATGATTTTTGGAGGGAGGTGATGCAGTAATGGCCTTCGTTTCTGCCATGCTGAAGCCTGAGGAAGGATCGTTGACAGAATCATGGAATATCTGCTGTGCTTGCTGTATTTCACACTTGTGGGGCGGAATTATGGAAGCTTTACCCCTCAGGCTGAATTTCATGCCTGGAAAGAGGCGAAGCATTGCTAATTAGGGTTCAGCCTGAACCTTTTTCTCAGGGAATGAATGCAACACAAAATTCACCAGCATCTTCGTTTGGCATGTCTGTACACGCATACATATGTTTGAGTGTAGTAGTTTAATAACCTGAACATAAAGTAGTATCATTAATAACACCGCTAATAAGAACAGAAATAGGAAATAATACTAATACTAATCATTAGTGCGCATGATAATCAGTACACAAGTGGATGTACTTATTTTACATGCACATTGGTATAAACTAACACTGCTGTTGTTACATGGTCGCTGTATCTCTTTTACATTCTATTCTTTCTAGTTATAATTATAACACTATAAAGTCTGGCCAGTAGAGGGAGCGGAGTGGAGCGTAGGTAGTACATTAAAGGCAGCCATATCTGAGTTTCTAATAATAGAAATAAGAAATAACAATAACGTTCATAATTAGTGCGCATGATAATCAGTGGTACACAAACCATGTACTTGAGTTAAAGTAGATCCCCAAAGTAAACTACTCCACCAGTGTGAGTAGAAGTTCCTCCCTTTAGACCTCCACTGGAGTAAAAGTACTGAAGTATTTACCTTCAAGTGTACTTAAGTATGGAGAGTAACAGGAGCATGATTTATTATGGCTCTAATGTCCTATTATCATTTCTGGAACAAGACTCTTGATCAGCTCAGTTTAGGTGAAGAGACTCGAGTGTCTCTCAGTCCACCAGTCTTTAATAGAAGCTCATTAATTAGTCTGACACTGATGTCTATTCAAATCATCATCAGCACAGAACACTGAAAGTTTCAGTTTAAGATTTATTTGCAACTTAGTTACAAGTTAAAGGTTAATAAAAATGTGTTGTCCTTTGCTGTATTGCATTCGTTTTTACATGTACATAGGTCAAGTACGACAAATTTCGCATACTGTAGTTAGTAAACAGTCAGGTAAGACGCTTTTTGTTACATGGTCTCTATTTCTTTCTCATTTTATTCTTTCTAGTTATAATTTTAACACTATAAAGTCTGACCAGTAGGGGGAGCAGGGCGCAGAGTAGGTTCTACATTAAAGGCGGCCAAATCTGTGTTTCTGTTTTTTTAACTTTGATAAATAAGGATCAGTTTGATAAAGAAACACCAGAATAAATACATGGTTTTAATAATGGTCTTGTTCATGTAGTTATGGAGTGACTTGTGTTTGGTTTGATCACATTATTGCATTATTGTCACAGCTTCACTTCTGAAATCTGATCCACATTTGATGCTGTGGGAAATTGTTTGTTATAGACCAATAGTTTGGGTCCTGAAATCCGATTGGCTGAGCTGCATTCAGTGCTGTTGTAAAATACACAATATGTACAACGACTGCCTCACAACACTGACTCGTTTTTTTTACTCGGTTGTATTTTTGACTCGGTTCTATTTTGAACCTATTTAAACTGACCGGGTGAATTAACTCATTTTTTTTCTACAGCTCGGCTGGTCAGCTAGCTAACGGGCCAAAATGTAGCAAATATGGCTAAAGAGCTCATCATAAATACAAAGGGGTTTGAATTTAAGTCCATGGTTGCTTAGCAGTGATCAGTTATTTTTAGATAAACTGTATTTTATCATATTCTATGTTGAAAAGCAACAAGCCAGCATAAGCTTTGCGTTACAGTGATTTTACCAAGAGGAAGGGGGTTTCAGGCACTCTGTTTCGTGTCATGCTTATGAACGAACTTTGCTTTGCGTGGTTCGTGTGTGCGAGTGTGCCTGTGCGTGTGTGCCTGTGCGTGCGTGTGCCTGTGTTTGTGTGCGTGTGCCTGTGTGTGTGTAGAACAGCACCAATTTTTCTGGTTTCCGATTTTCAGTTTCTTTGCAGTGGAAAAGCCCTGAATGCACTATTTTGGTGGAAAAGGGCTACCAGAGCACTGCTGTGGTCCCGGAATGAAAACACCTATACACAGAGCTACTGCAATTTCCCCTTCGTTCACACCCCTTTCTATTTTGACACCGTTATGGATCATCCGTTGCCAATTCCTCTCGTGTGAGCCGATGGGTGGGTTTGAATGGCACAGATACTGATAGGTTAGTATTCTCCCACGCTGCCTACGTCCAGTACTGGGTGCAGTCCTGGGCAGTCCTTTGAACAAACTCTGTGTGGTGCCTTACACCACCCTTCCCCGTGATCAAATTGCAGTAACTTGAAGTTTCTTGTGGCCTTAATATACACACATGTATATAGACAGGTCGTCACCATCTAATATTGCAGGGATTAGCTCCAGTGTTAGCCTTAGCATTGGCTCATTTGAAGGGACACTCACTCATTCACTAAAACCTCCTCAGTTGACATGAAAACCAGCCTCTTCAGCATCAAGTGGCTAAATGATTTCCCTGGTTGATTAATTTAAACAAGGTTTAGGAATCCATGTGTGTTTGCTGTAAATTGGCCTACATGCCTATTTTGTCAGTTCTTGGAGAGGAATGTCTGTACGGAACATCTTTACAGGATTTGAGATTTGAGGATTTGAAAAAAGTTAAAAGTAAAAAGGTTTGAGTGTCTATTGATTTCTAGTGTTTGTTAGCAATATTAGCTTTGTATCTATACTGCTAATCTAGTGAAATTGGATGCCCAACATGTTTGGACTGATCAGCTGTAGCTGTTATAGGTTGAACATGATCTACAAATGTCTTGATTTTGTATTCGTAGTGATTTGTTATGTCCTGTGATGTCAAAATTGCACTTCAGAGCTGTGTGAAGAAGTGCTTCTCCACAGCCACGGCAACTTCGGCTTTGAGTCACAGAGTTAATATTTCATATAAGCGTTGATCTGAAGCCCCTCAGCCAGGTTTAAAAATAACCAACAAGCAGTACAGCATAAAGGATCAGTACTCAGCCTGCCTTCAGGCCACTCCAGCGTGTACATACAGACTCGATATTGGAAAGATGTGCATGTGCATGTTTGTGCGTGCGTGTGTGTCTGCGTGCACGTGTGTGTGTGCATGTGCATTTGTGCATGTGTGTAGATGCGTATGAAAGTATGTGTGTGTGCGTTTGTGTCATGAAGGTGTTCTATTATAAAGCAGCACGTTAAGGTTCTTAGCTATCTGTAGTGGTTCCCACATTACAGATCTCCTACATGGATTAAACGCCAAGTGTTCTGAATGCTTCATGTCGTAGACAGCCCTGCAGCTCATTAGATGATGGACACCTCCTGCTGAATGTGCTCATCCATGAGCACATCCCTGGCGGGATACAGTTGTTCCCGAGTTCGGCTCAGTGCAGTTCATCCAGAATGGCCTTGTGGGATTCTTCTGATTGCATATGTGATCTCCTGAAGCAGTCAATAACTTTATGTGGCGAAGGCAGCGACACGCCCCTCTGCCACTTGCGTGACGGGTTCCACGGTTCCAGACGAGAGAGTTAATGGTTAACTTTTCCCGGTTTCAGATTTTTTCGGTTTCTATGGAGTGAAAAGGCACAGAACGGTTCAAGATTCTGGCATTCATGTTGGTGGAAAAGGGTTACCAGAGCACTGCTGTGGTCCCGGGATGAAAACACGCATACACGGAGCTACTTGTGCGATTTCCCGTCCCATCAGACTGCCGTCTATTTTGACACCTTTATAGATCATCCTTTACAAATTCCTCTCGTGTGAGCCGATGGGGGGTTTGAACGGCACAGAGACTGACAGGTTAGTATTCTCCCACGCTGCCTACGTCCAGTACGCTTCATCACATGGGTGACATGTGTAGCAGAGAGGAGCGCAGTCCTGGGCAAATGGGATGCTAATGCGGATGGAGGTTGGAATGTCATTTATCACTGAGCTGATAACTGACAGTGCAAAAAAACACACTGTCTCCTTTTATTATACGGCCCACTGATAGTCACGCTTGGTTCTTCTGCTGCCCTGCTGATGCTTTAGGAGTAGAAATGCTTCGGTTCACTTAAATCTGGAGATGCCTCGCTGTAGCGGCTCTGTTGTGTTCTTTACTGTCTGGAGTTTCGCTGAATAAGAGCTGGGAGACGTCAGTGTGCTCCAGTGTGACCCACAGTGGAACAATAAGATGTTAAAGTGGGCATTAGCCTAGAGCACTTGGCTCTAGCCTGGGAGCTAATGGGTAAAAGTTCTGCTCTGGTTCCCGTCTGGGAACTAGGAAAAGGTAACCGTGTTATTAAAAACGTCAATGTTCGGTATGAATTATAAGGCCTTTCACTCACTTGGCCGAACGCCGAAAGTGGATTTGTTGCCGTTTTTTAGCCGTATGATTTTTGATTGCCGAACATTTGATGCGTCCCTGGTGATTTTTGACTATGTACACCAGCGGGTGGGGAAAAGTAATGTTGACTAATATCATGGATGAGATTAAATGAGATGAGATCTACGTCCAGTAGATGAGACAAATTTACATGTGTAATCGCACAGATATGTATTGCACAGTTACTGAAAGTTATTGCACAGATATTGTATAGATGTATACAGGTGATGTACAGGTGGTATGCAGGTGATTATACAGATGATATACAGGTGATGTACATGTGGTGCACAGATATAGGGGGTATACAGGTGACGTACAGGTGATTATGCAGGTGGAGGAGCCTGGAGGAGCCTGTCACTGAAGGTGCTGGCCAGTTTTGCCTTCCCTCTCCACTACCTCCACCTCTCGCTGAGCCCAGCTAGCTAAGAGAGACCCTCATACATCATAAGACCATGTGGTTGTACTGTTCTTGGACGTGTTTGATTTTGGATGTGTTTTGTATATATTGTTTCAAACTGACAAAGAAAACGTCCTTGTTAGCCTTAAAAGCCGTATTTCCCCAATTTTTATGACACACGGAGTAAATGCAAAGACGATGAATCAATTTCCACAGCTCTTCTGCTCACCTCTCATTTCACTGTCGTGTGAAGTCTGGAGGATCTTATGAAAGCTGTCACATTAATCCCGAGCCTCCCCTGCACTCATACGGCTTTGTCGGCAGCCGGTGGCGAGTTGACTTTGAGGGCATTAAAATTCTTATTTATTTATTTATTTATTTATTTATTTATTTAGCTATTTTATACCACAATAAAGCGCGAAGATTCTTGAGAGCGTTTACCTTCAGCTTAAATGTCACAAGGCATACTTCAGACTGTCCAGGCCACTACAGAGTGTGCACGGTAGTGTGGACTGAGGATAGTGCAGCGAGATACGCTAGAGCTGTAGTGTTAAGTGAGAATCGTGGAGCGGTGCTGTGGCATGGGGCTGGTGGAGGAGTGCCGTGAGGATGGTGATGTGGACTGTGGTATAGTAGTGTGGACTGAGAGTGGTGGAGTGGGGTACAGTAGAGCGATGGTGGTAGATGTGGATGGTGGAGCGGTGGTGTTGGGTAAGGACACTGGAGCGGTGGTATGAGGTGAGGACGCTAGAGCGGTGGTGTTGGGTGAGGGCGCTGGAGCGGTGGTGTGGGGTGAGGATGCTGGAGCGGTAGTGTGAGGTGAGGACGCTGGAGTGGTGGTGTGGGGTGAGGACGCTGGGGCGGTAGTGTGAGGTGAGGACGCTGGAGTGGTGTTGTGAGGTGAGGATGCCGGAGCGGTGGTGTTGGGTGAGGACGCTGGAGCGGTGTTGTGAGGCGAGGATATGCCGGAGCAGTGGTGTTGGGTGAGGACGTTGGAGCGGTGATGGTCAACCGTTTGTACTTACTGGCCTTTGGACTGGAAATGTACCTGGACTGGTCCCAGTACTGTATATGGGCAGCAGCCAAATAAGGGACATGTTTTAATGCAACATGTAAGCAGAGCCTATATGCCCTGTTGAATGAACTTCCCCGGTCAGGGGAGCACAGATCAGACCAGGACTGTTTTTGGAGGTCAGTCACGGTGCGTTTGGGAAAGCTAATAGGTTCAGCTAATGGACTCGCTGTACCTTGGCCCTGAGAGGACCGAACCAGAGCACGGCTCGCTGGCTATGTGCCCTTTCCCCACTCACGTTAAGCCCCATAACGACGTGACATTTCCCTGTCTCTTCCCCTCCCGCAGCCTTTCAGACCAGAGTCTCTGGTTTTGCCGGCCTTATCACCCCACCGCAGCTGTCGAGTCGTATGGGTCTGTGTCCCGTTGCTCGATAGTGTCAAAGCTCCGTTTGAAATAGGCTCTCACTCTCCGTGAAACAACTGTGACCAGTTCAGCCAATAGATTTAGCTGCTGAGGCGTGAGATTGCGATGGGCTGCTCTCATTAGGCGCCCTCTGCTCGTTATTCAGCATTACCCACCAGCTGAATGTGCTCATTGATGAATGAAGGAGCTGGAGAGCTGCTCACCGACCACTTCATTAAAACCACCTCTTTGTGTCTAGACTCACTGTCTATTTGATGAGTTCCACTTACTATACAGGCTGTAGTCCATCCTCTACATACTTTATTACCCTGTTCTTCAATGGTCAGGACCACCACAGAGCAGGTATTATGTGAGTGGTGGATCATTCTCCGTGAGAACATGTCCCTTTAAATGATTTTAGTTTTATACAATAATGATGTTTTACATTTACTTAAGCTGGTTCTAAGATGGTTCTTATTACTAATTATATAGTAGTTTACTCATCAAACCCAACAGTCCAGATGTCTCAGCATGGAGTTGTAGAGGTTCCAAACAGTCCTGTCCTGTGATAATCCGTCCCGTGCAGCTTGAATATCCTCACACAGTTTCTGCAGATGGTGCGGTAGGGGTGGAGGTGGAGTAACACCAGGCCTTCTGGACGTGTGACACATGACAACAAACCGTTCATCTTAGCGCTGACCACGGTGCCTCCACACACAGATTTGTTGGTCATCTCTACCAAGACAAAGGCGGGACTCGTCACTGAAGATGACCCGCTGACATTGAGTCACTCCATGACAGTCTGGCACGACACCATTGCAGTCTTTGGTGATGGTGATGTGGTGTTAAGGACGTTCTGTGTGCGTGTAGTCCTGTGTGGTGCAGCCGTTGGCCAATGGTGCTGCACTAACAGAATGACTCATGGAGGACATCACTGCTCGCTGAAAGTCTGTAATCGTGGCTGTTGGGTCAGTCAGGTACAGAGATAAGACCCGTCCTTGCTTACGGAACTTGAATCAGTCTTATGATGTCAAACCTACCCGCCAGGTTTAATTCCTGTGGGTTGATTCCTTTTGGGTGCAGCTGTCCTATATATATAGGTTTTTTTTGTCTTTGCTATATAGTCTATAGTTGGCTAGAGTTAGTGCTGGTGTTGGTGTTGTCCTGTGTTTAAGCCTGCTGGTAACAGGACCGGAAGGGGAAAGTGTGGTGTTTGGTGTAGCCATATGTTTGATTTTATGGCTGATGGTGTATCCGGGCATTAATCAGTTATCTCCTGGAGTGATCCAAGTCCAGAGCTCTTTCTGACTCATACTTGTCTCTGTCATTCTCTTGGTCTGAGTTTTGTGACTGAGCTGGATGGGAAGATGGGATGTGGTGTACGTGTGGAGGCAAACAGTACGAGATAATTGCTTTCATTCACTACATTCTTTTGTTCTGCTTTTAATTGCTCACCTGTTCGTCTCCCAACTGACTGATCCCGAATTCACAGTGAGTTATATAGTCGTCTTACTGAATACTAATAGGATTTGAGGACTTTCTTCATCTTCTTCTTCTTCTTCTTCTTCAAAACAGTTAATGTTACTACTAAGGCGAGTCATCCATGCACACTTGTCTGTTATGAGAATTAAACAACCGTCTGCTTTGCAAGTGGCAACCATCGGGGTCCAAGCACCATTATGCAGGTAGTACAACTCAAACGAGCCCAACTCCTGAACTGTTGTTATACCCCACACCATAATCCCCCCTCCACCAAACTTTACACTCAGCACAGTGCAGTCAGACAAGTACTGTTCTTCTGGCAACTGCCAAACACAGACTCGTCCATCGGATTACCAGACGGACAACAAGATTGGTCACTCCAGAGAACATGTCTCCACTGCTCTACAGCCAAGTGGCAGCGCTTTACACCACTGCATTCCACGCACTGCATTGCGCTTGGTGATGTAAGGCTTGGATGCAGCTGCTCGGCTATGGAAACCCATTCCATGAAGCTCTCTACACGCTGTTCTTGAGCTGATCTGAAGGCCACATGAAGTTTGGAGGTCTGTAGTGATTGACTCTGCAGAAGGTTGGCGACCTCTGCGTTCTATGACCCTCAGCATCCACTGACCCCGCTCAGTCATTGTACGTGTTCTAGCACTTCGTGGCTGAGTGAATACTCCCACAGTATAGTACAGTATTTGCCATTTTCTACATACACTGTGACTTTGAGACCTTTAATCTGTGGACCACTAGTGGACCATAAAGCTCTTACAGCTTTCACTGTTGTTCAGTAACCCAAGACTGTTTTACACTTGAACTGCATATCAGCGTTTGTACCCCTCCTGCCACGCCGATGGTAGAATGACCCAGTTTTTAGCAGCAGTAGCACTTTTGAGTATCTGTCTATTAAGCTTTGCAGGGAGGGTTTAGGCTCAGCGTGGTCCACATCATCTACCACACCAACAAAAGTTTGTCTCAGCGGCCTCCTCGCAAAACACAGCATGAATGCTAATGTGGAACAGCAACAAAGCGGCTTGTAGGAGCAGTGGGTGGCACCCTTGCTGGAGAACACAAGTCCCCCCTCATTACACTACTACAGTTAAACAAACGATAGGAAATGTGCTGTAAAAGCCTGTTTCTCAGGGTCTTCTGACAGCAACAAGCCCACTGCTGAGATGGAGCCTTTGTCTGTTCACTGTAGTACGTTCTGCTGAGCATACGTAGCCTGGGAAGGGAAACAGTAAACCTGTCGCTGAGCTTTGTTCCCGGAAATCCACGTGGAGTAAGCGGGACAGTCAGCTGCATATTGAATGAAGGCAAAGGACAAGGCGCTCTTACCTTGACAGTCTGACAGAATTACGTCAGGAATTGCTGCATGTCTGCACTGTAAGTCTCTGGGCGGCTAATTGACGATGTCCTTTCAAGTGAAAACGAAAGGCAGACACTGAAGCCAAAATAGCTCAGAATATGTTAACTTCCCTCATGGAAATGATTCATTTATGCCTTTGAAGAGATACGGTTTGGCGGCAGAGATCTTATTCACCACCTTCCGTTAGAAACTGGGTATTTTATCCAGTTTATCCTTCCCTGTGTCTCTATTCTGGAATTGTACTCTGTATTCCTGCACCATGAACTTCACCTCGTAATGCCTGGGTTAGTGTGGTAGGGTAGTGTCGTCCCAAACCCTTACACTAATGGTTATTTGAATATCCCAATCCAAAGGGAATGTTTCTCGAGAGCTTTGGGTTCTGCAATGTTCTTTGTCTCACTAAACACCAGGATTTTCGTATAATCATGAGATTAAGCCATTTGGTGCACGATCAAACTTCACAAACCTCGCTTTTGGTACAGCATCTAAACATGTTGTGGTTTCAGAACTTAATGTTTGCTACCACAGTCCATATACGGACAGTGAGCAGCAAAAACCAGCACATCCACTTAAAATCCACCTGTTCAGTTTACATCCCAAAGGTGTTCTATCGGGTCGAGGTCAGGACTCTGTGCAGGCCAGTCCAATTCTTCCACACCAAACTCCCTCATTCATGTCTTTATGGACCTTGCTTTGTGCACTGGTGTGCAATCATGTTGGAACAGGAAGGAGCCGTCCCCAAACTGTTCCACAAAGTTGGGAGCATGAAATGGTCTCTTGGTCTGCTGAAGCATTAAGAGTTCCTTTCACTGGAACTAAGGGACCGAGTCCACCTCCTGAACTACAACCCCCCACCATAATCCCCCCTCCACCAAACTTTACATTCGGCACAATGCAGTCAGACAAGTACCGTTCTCCTGGCAACCACCAAACCCAGACTCGTCCATAGGATTGTCAGACGCAGAAGCGTGATTGGTCACTCCAGAGAACCAGTCTCCACTGCTCTAGAGTCCAGTGGCAGCGCTTTACACCACTGCATTCAACACTCTGCTTTGCGCTTGGTGATGTATGAAGCTCTCTACACGCTGTTCTTGAGCTGATCTGAAGGCCACATGAAGTTTGGAGGTCTGTAGTGATTGACTCTGCAGAAAGTTGGCGACCTCTGCGCACTATGCTCCTCAGCATCCGCTGACCCCGCTCTGTCATTGTACGTGTTCTAGCACTTCGTGGCTGAGTTGCTGTCGTTCCCAATCGCTTCCACTTCCACAGACAGTTGACTGTGGAATATTTAGTAGGTAGGAAATTCACATTTGTTCTCCAGTGTTGGCTCTAAAACTAGTCAGTATGGTACAAAAACATGACAAATGCCTCTGTTAAAAACATGCATTGGGTTTATCATACCTCATATACTCTGCAGGTGAACTCGCCATCAAGTCTCACAATGAAGGCCAACAACAACAAGAGCAGCAGCTCAGAAAACAAGGCAGTTTTATTCAGCTCACACTCGTTTGTGTAAAATTGCTTGTAGCGGCGAGGTGGGTTTCAGTCGCCCTCTGCCTGGTTAATAAAGCCTTGGTGAGGCTGACTGGCCGCTGCTGCTCCCGCCTGTGATTGTATTAAAGCCCTGACGTGTTGTCGATTTTCCTCAGCCCCTTTGATTAAGCATGCCAGGTCTGGATGGGAAGCCTGGGTCTTATTATTTAAGAGGAGCTGAGAGCCAGGAGCCTTCCAGCACCTTCCTCCTGGACTGGGATAACACAAGGGTGGAAAGACATCTTGATTCATAGCTATTATAAGCAACTCCGTTTGTTCGCCTCAGTGCAAAGCTTGAGAGCTGGCTCTGCGTGGCTTCAGCTTTGGTTTGGAGCTCGGATGGGTTTTTGTTCTGGTTAGAGGTCTGCTACCTAGGATAGTGTGTCAGAGTATGGGGTTTTGGGGGGGTTTGGTAAAGTAGTTTATCCCAAAATGACATTTTTGTGCATTAACTAAATTCCTGTTTGAAATTGGAATACAGAGTAAATGAGCTGACCATAAAGAGAGTTTGCAAAAATATAAACTTACTGAGGTTTTTATTGTTTTACTATGTGTGTCAAGGAGTTAGGATTAGGGATAGAGGGTAGGGTTAGAGAACTGAACTGAACTGAACTGTAGATCATACAGGAAATGAGTTCCATTTTTTTGACCACAAATGAGCACAAAATTAAAGTTTGGAGTTATATAATTTTGAAAATTCTGCTATATTGGCTTATGCACTGAGCAGTACAGGAGAGCAAATAGGGGTCAATCAACCTTAGTTTGAACTCTGAGTACATTGATACCTCAGTGCCAGTGCTCGTGCTGGTGCTTGTTTCCAAACTCTGCTGGACCCGTTAAGAACGGGCCTCTTTTCCACTGGTTTCAGAGCCGAACGTATCTGGATGTGGGTGGTCCTTAGTCCATAAGCAGAAGTCGGCGGACAGCACATAAAACCAACATGGTGGAACATGTTCTACAAATGTACTTCCTGCTTTGAGGATGTATATCTCACCATCCAGAACCAGCTTTTTCAGCATCTGGGCTCAGCCCAGAGGGACCATCATAGACAGTGATTACACGCAGGATGACTCGTACGTTCTCTGTCCGTTATGAAGGTGTTTTATTATACAGCAGTACGTTAAGGTTCTTAGCTGTCTGTAGTGGTTCCACATTACGGATCATGTTCTGAATGCTTCACATTTTAGCTCATTAGAAAACGGACACCTCCTGCTGAATGCGCTTATGCACGAGCACATCACTGCTGGGATACGATTGTTCCTGAGTTTAGCTCAGTGCAGTTCATCGTGCAGTGCCACTTGTGTCACGGGTTCCACAGTTCCAGACCAGAGAGTTAGTTTTTGCGGTGGAAAAACACAGCCTGGCCTGTAATTTTAGCACCGGCACCATGTTGGTGGAGAAGGTCTATGAGAGTGACCCTCATTCATAATGTAGTCGAGCATTGTACAAAAGGAATGGATTAAAAACAGTAAATATACATTTATAATTAAAAGTATGGCAAAGAAGTTACAGTGAGACCACAAAAACTTATTTTCCTAAAAAGAAAGAAATAAAAACTAGCAAACAAATCAAATAAATCAGGGCTACCAAATAAAACTACTGTACAAATAAAATACATTTTAAATAAAAGTTGAGTGAGTGAAATAACTGAAAGAGAGAGGCAAAAAACAGAATGATGATAAATTAATAATAAAAATATTTTTAAAAAATACCAGTACATAAGTAATAAAATAGTAAAAATTCAATTACCGAAACAAGAATAAAAGCAACTCAAATAGATCATAAGTCAGTTAAAACAGTTGCAGGCTGTTGTGGAGGTGATTAGAGGTTAGGAGGTTACAGTGGTCAGGTAACACCAGCAACTGAAGTGTTAGAGATCCCTGTAATAAATCCAGCTCGCCGGAGCACAGCAGTAAGAGCCCTCAGGACCTGAAGGGTGATCCAGTCACTTTAACTACTCTGATCATTTCCTTTATTCACGGAGAGCATTGATGTGACGTAAGATGGCATTCGGCCGTGGAACACTCTGTGTTTTCAGGGTCACTGTTTCAGTTTCTTCGATTCATTATCATTAAAATTGGTGGTGACACTTAATTTCAGACCTACTTAATTTCAGACCTACTTTATCTCTTTTTTGTCTGTCCAGAATTTTTTGGCCCAAAAAAGATGTACTGTAAGTGTAAACTCAGTCAAAACAGCTTTATGATAATGCTAACATCTGGTAACCTCCATATTGGAATATAGTGCTTTGTTAGCACTAAGCTAACTGTGATTCTAGATTAAACACAAAGATCTAAAACTTTTAATAGACCTTCTGTGTAGGTTTGTGATGGTATGGATTTCAGAAGTCTCATTTAGCTACATCTATTGAGATGCCACAGAGGAAAACAGTACCTGACTGGCCAGTTATCAGCTGAGCGCTTAAAAAGCCTTCTGTTTCCATCCTGCAGTTAGCAATGTACCAGGAGCTGTGCTGCATTACTGCTGCATAAATGTGAGCAGGTAGCTAAGAAGTACAACTCTCTTAGTTCCCAGAAATCACTAGGCCTTCTCTTAAGGTCTAAAGGTTTCTCAGGGTTCCCCTCTGCAGTCTGGCCTGGTGGGGCCAAGTCTCAAAGTTGGGGTCACCTGCTAGTATCAGGCTAGCCAAGACCTTTTCTTCAGGTCTCAAAGTTTACTCCAGCTGTTTAAGCCAGACTGGAAGGTGGCCAGAAGTCGTCTTGTTGTGTATTGCCATGGTTCCTTCAGAAGGACGGGGCGCCAGTACCTCTGAGATGCCTGAGCACATCCTTGGTTTGTTCTTCCGGAGCTTTCCAGAGCCGATCCCTGCTTAATCCGTCCTCCAGTAAAAGAGTCATGAAAGACCTCAGTATGGAATGAGATTTGGGCTCGGGCCGATGCCAGAATTGGCGAGCGCCTCTGTGTGTGCGTGTGTGTTGATGTTTTTTCTTTAAGGTCACCTCAGCAATTAACCTTGTGCAACACATGACAGCACAAGACAAACAACAGAAGAGGCTGGCTTTAGGGGAGAGAGCGAGCGCTGGCTGATGAAGCGAGGCCGCCATCATTCTGTGCACCTGCAGAGCTGCCTGCTGTTTCATTAGACCAGGACCTGAGCCAAACCTATACCTCGTCCAAGTACCCTGTACCGTAGGAAATTACGAGGTGACTTTTACTACACATCAGTGCAGTAATATATAATATATCAGAAACCACGGAGCCCTATTAGGCCTCTTTAGAGCGATTGAATTCCTTTATGATGTCACTATAGTGCTTATGATGTCACTATAGAAGCTTCACAGCTAACAATGTTAGCATTACAGGAGTTTAAAAGGGCACCAGTAAAACTAGATGTTAGTGTCATGTTATGCAGTGTTGTCTACAGCAGCCTTGCAGTTTTCTACAGTATCCAGCATTACTGTAGCATTATGCCTTTGGGAATCTCTGTGTCAACAACCAATCTAGCCTGCTAGCCCAGCCACTGGTTAATAAATACAACCAATGGTCACCAAACATAGAGGCCTTTGGTTGCTGTAAGATTGAGGCAATCCGGCATGGTATGACAATAGCTATTTTAATGCTTTGTAACAAAGAAATTGTGCCCAAGTCTGAAACTTGGCTCAGTGAGCTTTGTAGTACATTGCACATGAAGAAGATCCAATACGAACGTGCTGGGAAATCTAGTAGATTTTCAAACACCTGGAGCCCTCTTCTAGATGGCAGGCAAGGTCTAACAAGTACTGACTGATGCGTACGTGGGTACTAAACGTGTAAATGTTTATAAAATGCATAAATGTGCTGCTATGGTTTTTTTTGTTGTTGTTATCTGGCATAGCTGATGGGATGGGTGGGATTGGGCATAGTTTGCTGTCATTGATTGTTTGTAGCGCTGTAAAAATCTAAAAATCTAAATATAATATATATATAAAAAAATTAAATACAACCAAGCCAGCCTTAGTGGAGCTCTTTCCTCTGTGGTCAAACCCGAATGTAAAGAAAACAGTTATTCTGTCTTTATTCCGTTCAAAATTGATGCTACTTTAAGTGAAGAAAGTTTCATACTTTTGATCTCTACGATCTATTTAAGCACTACTAGTTAAGATGTACTGTAAGTGTCCGTGGTGCAGTAAGTGTCGCTAGTTTTAAACTAACTACTCTTAACGAAAAGTCACAGGAGTCACAGGCAAAGCGCATAGAGTAGAGGACCAATTGATTCGGCCCAGTGTGCGTGCGTCTTCACTGGTGACCTGCGTATTAAAGCATGTCTCAGAGTTTCCTGGAAACTACTATGACTCTCAACTCCTGCCACTGGAATTGATGGAATCAATGAATCTGAACGATTCTGGAAGCTCCTCAGTACTAAAACACTGAGTTAGGGGAAACTGAATTTAACTCCACTGCATTACCATGACAACACACCTATATAAAGTCATGGAGACCTAACAACACTTAAACCCCCTGAAATAAATCACTGTCAAACAGCTCAACTCAACAGAGAGAAGAGTAAACACTGCACCTGAGCTGAGCTGCCGCTGACTCCATCAACCATCCTGCTGCCGCCAACAGCTGAAAGCAGGACCAGTGATGAAGAGTTGATTCTTCGAGTCGAGTTTTGGCCGATGACTGTAGGAGTTGACTATATCGACTCCATGTTTCTTCATCGTAGTCTATGAACAGGGACATTAAAACAGAGGCGAGTGTAAAGCAAGAGAGAACCGGAGTCAGGGATTCCATCGATTCCAGCAGCAGGAGTTGAGAGTCAGAGTTGATTCCAGAAACCCCGGAAATGTGCTTTACTACACGGGACAGCAGTAAAGACACATGCGCACTGAGCCGAATCGATTGGTCCTCTACTCGATGCGTTTTACCTGTGACTCCAGTGACGTAGGTCTGACAGTCGCTTCTCACTTTTCGGTCCGTGTTCATAACTAAGAGGTCGTGCCTGTAATAACTCAGGCCGTATGTGTAAATGTTTACAGTTGTAAAGTTCACAGGCTGTATCCTCACAAACACCCACAGAATTGAGAGCGAACTTTTGTGTACAACAAATGTGCTCATGTACGAGTGTGGATGAGTACGCACCATCTTACTCCATATAAAACAGGCTTCCAGTTCCTCTCACCTGCAAGTTGCATCATCAGAAGGTGTTCCAACTAGAACGTCTGACTGTCGAGACTGCACCACTGTAACTCACAAGGAATGAGGTGTGCTGGTGGTTACCTTCTGTTTTTCAGGAGGCCTTCTATTTAAGCCTGAGAGTATTTTTCTAGGTTGTAACACACAGGTTCACAGAAGTTGTTTTGGTGATTGTTGTTGTTGTTGTTGTTGCTGTTGCTGTTGTTGGTGGTGGTGGTGTTGGTGTTGCTGTTGGCGGTGTTGCTGTTGGTGGTGGTCGTGGTGTTGTTGGTGGTCGTGTTGCTGTTGGTGTTGGTGTTGTTGCTGTTGGTATTGGTGTTTGTGTTGTTGTTGTTGTTGGTGGTGGTGGTGGTTGTGTTGCTGTTGGCGTTGCTGTTGGTATTAGTATTCTTGTTGGTGTTGTGTTGCTGTTGGCGTTGTTGCTGTTGGTATTAGTGTTTTTGTTGGTGTTTTGTTGCTGTTGGTGTTCTTGCTGTTGTTGGTGTTGCTGTTGTTAAGGATGTAACCTTGCTGGACTATTTACAGGCTGATGCGGTAGTTTGTTCTCTAAACCATGATTGAGGTAAATAATACCGGAGGGTCACAACCCTCCACCGTTCCTCACAGTGAAGCTCTGTGAGTCAGAAGGAGGGCACTCGGTAGGAGTTCGCTCAGCTACTGTATGTGTTTATCAGGAGGTTACGGTCTACTGTGCAGGCTGTGGCTCCTCTGTGTAGATGTGGAGGCGGTGAGTCCTCCAGCAGGGGTAGCATGCAGTTTTGTTTGCAGGTAGTTGCAGGACTTTGTGTTGGCTTTGTGTTGGAAATGTCGGGCCGGCGTCTCACTTTTGCCTCTGTGAAGCGGTTCGCATGCTGTGGGCGACGGGGTATAGAAGGGCATAGAACATGCTATAATGTGTCTTCAGCTGCTTCGCCAGCAGTAAAGCTGTTCAGTATATACAGTACTGCGCATATGTATATTCACCTGAGAATGAAAAATCACTAAATACAAAAAAACTATATTACTGATAGTTAATTCTTATGTAATTAATCACTTGTGCATCAACTATTACTACCATTTGACTATTACCATTATTAGCTGTTTCCACAGTGGCACACAAATAATTAAAGCACTTTTTTCACAAAATGTATTATGTTAAATATGATAAGTTATTCTGCAACGTTATAAATACATTTAAGGTAATCACTTAATGATGTATACTGTATATTAGCCACTCACTGATGATGAACTAAGCTTAAACTAAGGAAAAGTATCTGCATTACAGAGTAGCAAGATTGTAAAATAATTACTTAATTACATTATACATTGTATATATACATTATACAATTATTTTAGTTATTTATTATTTTTAGTTTATTTTATGCAACTAAATGAATGCGTACCATTTCTTTTCAAATGCAGTTTCAGAATTCCCTTCACTCTTCTGGGAATGACGGCAGAAAAAAAAAATTGAGACGGATGGAAAATTTTTATTTGTAATGCTCTCATTTCTGGCAAAAACGTGTGTCCTGATCCGATGGACCAGTCGCTCTCCACTGTCTGTCAAACAGTGGCTCTCTCAAGCTGCAGCTCTTCTTCCCTTTTGGGAAAAATTTACCTACGATCTACGTCAACAAATGGACAAGTATTGGAATCTTTAGACTCCCATGTGGACTTAAGTAGAAAACCTGAAAACCTTATCCTAAACCCTTTGTGTGTTGGCCAATTCTGTCAGATTTAAATGTGTTTTTGTTTTTTTTGGTTTTTTTTGGTCATTGCTAAATACAATTTACCAAAATAACAAATTGGCTCATTGCTAAGTGTGTGTGAAGCAAAAATATAATCCTGGCCGATTCTTAAATAAATAAATAAATAAATAAATAAATAAATAAATAAATGCTCAGAAACATGCTTTACTTGTAATGTAAGTCAGTGGAAAGGGGACTTGGCTTCTAGTACTTTGTCTTTTTTTCCATTCTTCAGCAACTGTTTGGTCCATTCTTCAATGTCAGCAATGTCAAAAACTGAAAATGATAAAATGGGAACTTTTAATGTAGAGATTATATTAAGTGAATTTTGAAAGTAATTTCAGAGCATGTGTATTCCTACATTCATCATGAAATTTTTAATGGGAATTTTTTTATGGGAATTTTTAATGGGAATTTTTTAAATGTGATTGACAAATAATGGGCAGTGATGATACATGAACAAAACGTGATTTGCCCAGACTGTACCCAAACTTTAGAGTTATGAGTGTCAAGTAATGAAATCAGTGTTAACAAACCGTAATCAATTCTCCAGTTCAGAACCGTAATAGATTATCCATGTGACACTAAGTCAATGTTTAGTGTGGCGCAACAGCCTAACACCACATTGGCCTCCCTGTAATATGGTTAACCTTGTAAGTCGCTCTGGATTAATGCCACAAATGTAAATGGTTGCTAATTCCATCACAGCTTTTTTAATGCCTATGTAACTATTGTATCATTTTTTTAACCTGATTAATCAATTATTAAAAAATTAATAAATAAATCATTAAATTGTTTTCCGTTCTGCTTAAAGCTTTGACGCAGTACTGTATGGGTTATTATAAGAACACATAAATACATCCAGTTTCCTCCATGCAGACTCCTCTACAGACTGTTCAGTCTCCTAATCCTGCTATCCTATCTATCCAATCTCACCCCCTGTGTCTGCACTGTGATTGGCTTCCTTCTGAATGCCGTTGAATGCGGAGCTGTTCCATTTTAATGTCACATGAAAACCTCAGTCCAATTAGCTCTCTGTTGGGCGTGTGTGCCGTCCTGCTGCTGTGCTGATGTATGTGCAGTTTAGCATCCGGCAGCATTATTAAGATAAACGTAGCTGCTTTTCAGCGTGGCAAGCGGTGCTGGGTTAAGGGAGTGCTGTAGTAGAAACAATACACTGGATTGTTGGTGTGTGTATTAAAGCTGTGCTGTGGGGGAATGAAGAAACTCAGGCTACAACCTACACCGATCAGCCGCAACATTAAACCCATCTCAATGTTCATGGTATCAGCTCCACTGACCATATAGGACACTCTGTAGTTGTACAGTTCCAGACTGTAGTCCATCTGTTTCTCTGTATACTGTATTACCCTGTTCTTCAACGGTCAGGACCCCCACAGGACCACCACAGAGCAGGTATTATGTGGGTGGTGGATCATTCTCAGCACTGCAGTGACACTGATGTGGTGGTGGTGTGTTAGTGTGTGTGGTGCTGGTGTGAGTGGATCAGACACAGCAGTGCTGCTGGAGTGTTTAAACACTGTCCACTCACTGTCCACTCTATTAGACACTCCTACCTTGCTGCTCCACCTTGTAGATGTACAGTCAGAGACGATAGCTCATCTGCTGCTGCACAGTGCAGTTTGGTCATCCTCTAGTCCTTCATCAGTGGTCACAGGATGCTTCCCCACAGAACGCTCTCCACAGGACGCTGTCGGTTGCGTAGTTTGGGTTGGTGGAGGATTCTCAGTCCAGCAGTGACAATGAGGTGTCCAGCATCACTGCTGTGTCTGATCCACTCACACCAGCACCACACACACTAACACACCACCACCACGTCAGTGTCACTGCAGTGCTGAGAATGATCTAACACCCACATAATACCTGCTCTGTGGTGGTCCTGTGGGGGTCCTGACCATTGAAGAACAGGGTAATACAGTATACAGAGAAACAGATGGACTACAGTCTGGAACTGTACAACTTCAGAGTGTCCTATGTGGTCAGTGGACCTGATAAGACAGCGAGTGTAGATACAAAGAGGTGTATGTACTGGAGTACTCAGTGAGTGTATGTGTGTATGTACTGTATATTAGTGCTACACTAATTTTGCTGAAGCTGTTCTATTTAAGACAACTGTGTTTTTATCCTGCCTAGATAAGAATGCCTTTCGACTGATGAGTCTCCTAAGCCAGACGTGACAACAGGAAATGAAACAATGATAGACTGCTTGACAGACTGTAACTAGGATGCCTCTTACCGCTGAAGTACAGTTGCAAGAATTTCAGTGACTTCTTTAAAGGCCAGCCTTGACATTTTGGTAAATGGCCTCATGTTTAATTTGTTGGTTATGTAGTTGATGCGTACAGAAACTTGTGTGGGCTTTCACTATGAAAGATTCATCTCGCCCACCATTTAGAAAGGCAGCCAAGAACGCTAAGAGTTCTGGTGTCCAGAACGTATGAGGGTACTGATGTTTTTCTTGAATAAGGTTGTATATGAGCATAAGACCAGATTAGAACCCAAGTTACTGCTGGAGTGTCCAGATGTCTGCACTAAGATCTTCCCTGGACAACCTCTCTCTCTCCCTCTCTCTCCCTCCTCACAGTTCTGTCTCTCCCAGTCTTTCCTTTGATACACTGTCATTCCCCCTTGAAATAAATCCTTTTCCAAAGTTAGTTTTTCCCCTCCCCTTTCTTTTTCTTTTTTTTTCTTTCTTTCTTTCTTTCTTTCTTTCTTTCTTTCTTTCTTTCTTTCCCTGTTTCTGCTTGACTGAGCTCATGTCCATGCTTTGCTCCCTCTCGCTGAGGTTCACTGGCTTTGAAAGCTCTTTGTTAGCCTGGATTTTGCTCTCCTTGCATGCATATGTGCACCCCACGTATACATATACAGGATAAGGACAAAATCAGGTACGGACACTCCACCTGCCTGTTAACACCTCTACAGTGATCTGATAGTAACATGCTTCATCAGTATGGTAAATTAGCTTACTAGGTACCTGATGCTTGCGTTTAGAAGCTTTACAGCTTTTATGCTAACAGTGTTTGTCACAGTGTTAGTATTAAAAAAGTGTAGTAAAAGTGTTGAAATCCAAAAACTAGCGTTCAGTGTTAGTCGTTAGTGGTGTGCAGCTGTGACGCAGTTTTTTGTTTGATCTGTTGTTGTTTAAGTTTAAGAAACACAGTTTTGGAGAATTTGGTTGACAGCAAGCGCGGTGACCAGCCACGTGTTTTAGTGATGGTTAAAATCTGGAACGGTAATACTAACCGTCATGGATTTTGCTGTGGTGTTCTGTGAAACTGGTACTTCTGTGGTTGAGTCATATTCTTTTGGATAAATGTGTAATTGTATGGAGTCTTATCAGATATAAGCTTTAGATTCAGTGACTCCACTTACTAGCAAACTTAACTGCTCCCCAGCATTCCCTGACCCTTCTGTCTCTACCTCAGAGTTCAGATCTCCCCAGCATGTCGTCATCATCCTTCTGTCTTTACAACAAGTTCAAACCTCCCCAGCATTCCTTGATCCTATGGTCTCTACCTCTAGGTTCAGCCTTCCTAAGCATTGATCCCTGATCCCTCTAGTTTTACCACCACACCGTTCCCTGATCTTTGGAGCTCTGCCTTCCAGGAGAGCCCTCCTGTGTTTATTCCCTGTATCTCAGCCTTCAAGTGCTGTACTCCCTGACAACAAGTTCAAGCCTCCCCAGTATTCCTTGACTGTTCTATCTTCCTCAGCACTCCCTAATCCTGTCTCTACCTCCAAATTAAGCCCTCCCCTGCATTCCTGTATCATTACATCTCTAACTCAAATTTCAACCATCTCCAGATTTCCCTTATTTTTTTCTACCTCAGAGTTTTACCCTGTGTAGCATACCCCGGCTCTTCCTGTCTCTATCTGCAAGTTTAACCGTCCCCAGCATTCCCAGATCCTGTGGTCCGTAACTCCAGGTTCTTGGCATTCCCTGATTCCCTCCAGGTTCTAAGCATTCCCTTTACAAGTACAGCATTCCCTGATCTTTGTAGCTCTGCCTTCAAGGACAGGGCTCCTTTGCTTGTTCGCTGTGTCTGAGTCTTCAAGTGCTGTACTCCCTGACATTCCTCCTCATGTCAGTCCTGTTGATGGCAGCAGTGTCAGCCATGCGCTCACACCCAAGCTTGCTTTCCCTTTTGACGTCTGCAGCTGTTGAGGAAGCACATCTAAAAATAGCTACTACTAAGCAGCTATGCTGTTGATTGATTGACGGTACTTGTTAGATACCCCTTGCATGAGATTAGCGTTTCACCACTGAGTAACAGTTCCTTCTGATGCGTTAAGAAGAGCCTGCTGCTGGTGGTTGCAGAGTTAGTGGCTCTGTCTTCAGTGTTAATCACAGTCTGCCAGAGGTGATCGGGTTTTTCACCCCAGATGAGAGAATCCCCAGTGGAACCCTGACCTGCCTTTCCTCCAGCACTTGTCTTTCCAGCACGCGTCTTGTTCCCTACATTTACCCGAGTTTTTCTTCTCGTCTTCTCCTTTGCTGACTTCTGCTGTCTGGGAAATAAAGCTTCTTGCTATCTCAAATCTCAGCGCCTCTGTCAGTTCTGTCAACCGCACCAGTGCCAGTCTTGTTCCCCCACCTATGCTGGATTTCTCTTTTGATGTCTGCAGTGTTGGGGAAGCATCACGTAAATGCGGTTACCAGCTGAAAATAGCTCACGTTACCAGAAGGAGAAGTGCACTTAATCTAGGCTGAACAATAAGAAGACCTAAATCACTTCTGATTCCCTGAAGAACCTTTCATTAGATGGTTATTAAAATGGGAACCCATGATACTTTTATACTTTACAGATTATAAGAATAGACACAAAAAGAATAGTTGAACAAATAGCTGCACCCAGAAGGAATCAACCCACAGAAATGAAATTTGGTGGGTAGGTTTGACATCGTGAGACATGCTAACGATTCAGATTTCACGCTCACATGCTGCACATGTGACGTAACAAGGACGGGCCTTATCTCTGTACCTGACTGACCCAACAGCCACGACTGCAGACATGCAGTGAACAGTGATGTCCTCTATGAGTCATCCTGTTAGTGCAGCACCATTGGCAGATGACTGCACCACGCAGGACTACATGCACGCAGGCCGTTATGACGACTGTCCTTAACACCACGTCACCGTCACCAAAGATTGCAATGGTGTCGTGCCAGACAGTCATGGAGTGACTCAGTCATCTTCAGTGACGAATCTCGCTTTTGTCTTGAACGGTTGAACGGTTTGTTGTCACGTCCAGAAGGCCTGGTGTCACTCCATCTCCACCCCTACCGCACCATCGGCAGGAACTGTGTGAGGATATTCAAGCTGCATGGGATGGATTATCACAGGACACCATTAGGAACCTCTACAGCTCCATGACGAGACGTCTGGCATGTTGGGTTAGCAAACACAGCGGCCCGACACCATACTGAGAGACAGACTTCTGTATGTGTAGCTCAATAAATATTGATCATATCAGTCTAAATTTATCATCATTTATTGTTCCTGGTAACCTTTATCTTCCTTCCCAACAGCACTGCAATCCCACACCTCCTTCTGGGTGCAGCTATTACTTGGATGATGAGTTTACGTAATAATAGTTATTGTAGGCCTGTTTAGGCTTTATAGTCACCTCTATAAATACTTCCACCACAAATGTATTTTTGCAAACATGTTTTAGGCCAAAACTTTATCTTGAAACGGCTTCTCGGATATCGTTTAAAACCTTTGCTGCCATCTCATGTAGTAACTTTTGTGTGAGGGAGTTTTTAGAGGTGGACATCTGGTTCCATTCACCACCACTGTGAACAAGTCTGAGTCTAAAATGGCAGCAGTTCAGAATCGTTATTAAGAAATCTGGAAGAATCAACGGAATTCCCCTTCAGTTGTGTACTCGGTAGCTGCGTTGGAGCTGCTTTGAGATGAACACTGTTGCATTGTTATCTGGATAATCTTTCCCAGGAGAGACAGACTGCAGCATTGCTGACTTAATTTAGCATTTTAACCGGAATGTAAACTGTCTAACAGTCCCAATCCCTTTGTTAGGGGTGTTATTCCTGTTCCCCCAGCAGCAGGACTCCGCTACGTCATCATTCAGTCCTCTGCTTGTCCTGGATTTCCCTTTGAGGTGCAAACTAGTCAGCTGAACAGATACAGAGAGCTTAATGTATTCTTGGGCACAGCGCTCTGAGGTGGGCTGTTTGGTATGAGCGTCCTGTTTGCAGGACTAATTATGGATTTGACATCAGGGAATGCGCGGCTGGCTCCGAGCTCACGCAGCACCCATTAGGATTAATGTGTGTAAATGAGCGATTTCATCCGGCACGGAAAAAAAGAAACGACACGGGTCCCGACTGAAACAGCTCCGCTGCAGATCAGCTCTCACAGAAGGGGCGGAACACTTTCCTCGGACTATATATCTTTGCTTGGTGGCTGTCGTTTCTGTTCCCGTGGGATACTTCATCAGCCGCCGAACACTGTAATATGTCACAGGAGAAATTAAGAACATTAACTTCCCACTACATTAATTCAGCTCGGTGTTATATGGCACTTTTAACAACAGTTGTCATGAAGCAGCTTGGCAGAGGTCTGGTTCCAGACCCCTAATGAATAAGCATACTGTGATGGGGAAAACCTTCTAAGAGCAAGAGGAGAAACCACTGAGAGGCTCAAGACTAATGAGGAGCCAATGGAAAAGGAGCTACAGAGATGTCTAAATACACTATCCTGCCAAGTGTTCCCTCATCTGTCTTCACACACATATGAACTTGAGTGACATCCCATTCTTAGTCCATAGGATTTAAAATGATGTCTGCCCACCCTTTACAGCTAGAACTCCTCTGGGAAGGCTTTCCACAAGGTTTAGGAATGTCTTTATGTTTATGTGTTCATTTCTGACCATTCTTCCAGAGATACGTTTGTGAGGTTAGACACTGATGTTGGACGAGAAGGCCTGGCTCACAGTCTTCGCTCTAATTCATCCCAAAGGCGTTCTATCGGGTCAAAGTCAGGACACCAAACTCCCTCATTCATGTCTTTATGGACCTTGCTTTGTGCACTGGTGTGCAGTCATGTTGGAACAGGAAGGCGCCATCTGCACACTGTTCCTACAAAGTTGGGGAGCGTGAAATTGTCCAGAAGCTCTTGGTCTGCTGAAGCATTAAGAGTTCCTTTCACTGACGGCACTTTACACCACTGCATTCCCCGCTCTGCATGGCCATGGAAAGCCATTCCATGAAGCTCTCTGGTGCTTATACACCTGTGGCCATGGAAGTGACTAGAACACCTGAATTCAATGATTTGGATGGGGGAGCGAATACTTTTGCCGATATAGTATATCTATATGCAGGTATATGCAAGCCTGAGTAGACATATAGTGACTTGCATACACATGACACATACTCATGAGCATTATGGTACTGTAATACAGCAAGAGAGGTTTGTTATTCTAAGTTTACAGGTGCTATGAAATACATTTATTCAGCATTTAAATGGTTCTCTAATGTTCGAGATAGAAGGTATGTATGTGACTTTGTTTGAAGTGAAAAATGGCCAGATGCGGTTCTACATGCCCATTTCCACCCTATGATCTGGTTCTAGAATTAAATGAGCCGTTTCCCCTTTTTGGTGAGCTCACTTTCTCTCGGTTTAAGATGATCTGCTTCAACCGGCAAACACGGATACAATCACACAGCATGACTGCTACTTACAGGCTCCTGTTAAAGATGTGGGAGCTGAAATTCCTGTTCTCCAGCTTGTTTTGGGGAATGTTGTGTTCCACCTTAAATGGTGCCGCAGTTACACTCTAGCTCCAGCATTTAAGGTGGAAGAGAACATTGGATTAAGCTGGGGTGAATAGGAAGCAACTTCAGCCTGGTTTAAAGATAAACATAAGCCATTTACCACTGACAGTTTGGTTCCTTGGGAAGGGAATGAAAAGTCCTCTTCCCAGCCTGGAACGCTGGATTTCTCCACATAGTCCACGATGTTGGTTCTGTAGTTCCATTGTGGTTGTATGTATGTGGGAGTCTGTTCCGTAACAGTTTAGGATTTGGGAATCGGTCCGTTTTCCCGTCCTCTTTTGGAAATGCAGGATTTGGATTTGAATGAGGAACAACATTGTTTGAGGTTCACGGTATGTGGGTTCTGTGTACTGAACTGTCCTTATTACACCATCACAGTGTATGTACAGCTTTACAGTGTAGGCCACATTTTAAGAATGTAATGTGTCCAGTGTGGTTTAAGAGCGCTACAGCTCTTTAGGGATCTCAAGTTGTTCTTCTACCGGAGGGATGTGGCTGGAAGAAGTGAGTACAGGGGAATAGAACAACTATCTCAAAGTTGTACCAGAACATGTACAAAACAGAACGTATGTTGGGTGACGCAACACCTACTTTTTCTTGCGACCGTGTTGTGCAGTACTGCCAAAGCCACAGTGCTAATTTAAGTGACGGCAGTGAGATGATGTTTAATGCTAAGTGATGCCATTTCCTGCATAATAGTGTAACTGTGTCACCTGGAGCTCCAGCCCTCACGAGTTTGAAACCCACTCAGCCTTCAGCATGCCCCCACCGTTATAGACCGGGCTGCTATTTACACAGCCTGCTAGAGCAGAACACTCACTCATCACCCGCACTGTAATAACCAACAATGGGCTCTGAGTAGCTACACACGAGCGTGGAGTGTGCGACTGACACCCGTATGCCTTTCCCAGCTATCATCCCCTGCTCTCCACGCCAGGCTCTCTGCTGGAGTAGAGTGGAGTGAGTCTGTTTGTATCTCCGTCTGCATGCAGGAGGTATTACTGAGCACTTTACGGAGGGCTACAAATGCTCTTTTTCGCTTTGGGGTGATCCCGCAAGTAGGTGTTGGCCTCCTGCTGGGCTGTGCAGGAGGAGAATATGGATTTAGAAGGATGGTAGACGTGCTTTATCTCCTGGCTTTTCATCTCATCAGATACGTGAAGGCATCGTTGCACCTGCAGGCCGTATGTATCCACCTTCATGTCACAACAAAGCGAATTGATGGAAACGTTGCACATGCTCCATGCTTTGTGGTGGAAAATTGAGCCTTCGTATGAGTTTTGTCGCTTTAGATGTATCAGTTGGGGGGATGGGCAGTTAATTACAGTATATCAGGTACCTGCTCAGCATACATCAACCTGGAACTGTCCCTCCTTGTTAATTCACAGATAAAAACATTAGATATTTTATACACACCCGTCACCAAAAGATCATCTTCACCCAGAAGGAGGTGTGGGATTGCAGTGCTGTTGGGAAGGAAGATAAAGGTTACCAGGAACAATAAATGATGATAAATTTAGACTGATATGATCAATATTTATTGAGCTACACATACAGAAGTAGTGTCTCTCAGTATGGCGTCGGGCCACCGTGTATGCTAACCCAACATGCCAGACGTCTCGGCATGGAGTTGTAGAGGTTCCTAATGGTGTCCTGTGATAATCCATCCCATGCAG
>CM067500.1:7662394-7717785 GCA_034552555.1 Semaprochilodus insignis | reverse complement strand
TGACCACAGTTCCTCCACACACGTATTCGTTGGTCGTCTCCACCCAGGCCAAAGCGGGACTTGTCACTGAAGATGACCCACTGCCGTCCGGAGTCACTCCATGACAGTCTGGCACGACAGCACTGCAGTCTTTGGTGACGGTGACGTGGTGTTAAGGACAGCCGTGGTAACGGTGTGCGTGCATGTAGTCCTGCGTGGTGCAGCCGTCTGCCAATGGTGCTGCACTAACAGGATGACTCATAGAGAACATCACTGCTCGCTGGATGTCTGCAATCGTAGCTGTTGGGTCAGTCAGGTACAGAGATAAGGCTCATCCTTGCTTATGTCACATGTCCGTTTTTTTTTTTTTCTCTAATCATTACCTGTCTCATGATGTCAAACCTACACACCAAGTCTCATTCCTGTGGGTTGACTCCTTCTGGGTGCAGCTGTTTTCGTGTATGTCGACTGCTGAACTGTAAATGGCTTTCATTTCTGAAATCTGGTCCCCTTTGATTCCGTGTGCAGCACAGATGATTGTTACCTTTAGGTTGTCACTGTTTTTGTCACCTGCAAGAGTTTTGGCATTGCCAGCAGGAGTCAGGGTGGATGGCTGTACAGAGACTCGGGTATTAAGTCAAGAGAGATGCATAAATGAAACCCACAAGCCAGCAAAATTCCCATTACAGTGAAAGTGAACTATCCCAAAATAGAAAGCAAATTCAGGTCATCTGTCTGGAGTTAAGCAGGTGAAGCTCACTTGATGGGGTAAAACAGGTCCTTTCATGTGGAAAGACAACAGTGAAGAGCTTGCGAGTGGGAGAGTGAAGATGGCTGCATTAGGCGGTCTGGTGGATGCACTAGGAAAGCTGGTCAGATATCTCCCCAGAGTTTCACTACACTACAAAACACTAATATATAATCAGGTAGTGTTTATGATACTGACCTAAAGTGTACCGCTGGATAAAGCTGCTGGATATCACAATGGTGCGTAGGAGTGTAGCATGAGATTGAAAGGATGGTGTTAGTTTCAGGTCTTTGAGAAGTTTGAGAATGTATCTACAGAGTTTAGGGTCCGTTACCTGTTAGTCCAGAAGCTGTGTTAAGTAAGCACAGTCGGGTTAGGCTTGGCAGTACAGTAGAGTATGTCATGGCTTGCATGGGAGTGGGTGAGAAAGGGATGACTGATCTGGAAAGGTTTGATTTATTTATTTACTTATTTATTTATTTAACTCAAGGTGCTATCCAGCTCTGACGCACTTCCCCATAGCAGCCAGGAAAGCTGAGAGACTCTGTTCTTATGTGGTTTCCGTCCTGATCATCCCGACTAAATCCGCTGTCCAAAAACAGCTAACATTTGTCTGGAATTTCCACCATGGATGTCCCAGCTCAAACCTACATTTTCTCTGCAGTTCACGGATACATTACTTGGCATTGTATATTCCAGTTAAGGACAGATGACGGTCACGGACAGTGAGGTTGTGCCTTGCCCTAAACTAGAATCACCTCCAGAGGCCACGCCTTCACCACGACCCGTCCGTTTTGTAGCACCATGGTTTCCAGTAGGTGGTGTTTTTTATCTTCTATAGCCAGTTAAACATCTCGGCCATGTGTCGTGCCCTTGAAGATGATTGTTTGCATTATTTGTGCATTTGAAACCACGTCAGTTCTTGAAGGAGCTCTTGAGAAATGATCCGAAGGCTAATATACATAGGCTTTCTCACGGCAAGGAAAACAAATCTTGAACCAGTCACTCGGCAAGTTTCTTACTTTGGAAACGAAACCGGCGCAAACGTGTTCTGCGCATGTTCTGCTTTGCCAGCTGTGCTGGACTTCCGGTTCTAACCCAGCAGTAGCAGAAACGTTAAAGACTGAGAGCGAAGTAGGAGCCTAGTGCTCACGAGAGTAGTGCGAAGTTTTCACGGCTCTATAAAATCACATAATTCCATAATTAATAGATTATCTGTTTACATATGTTGTTCATATGAGTAGTAAGATATCAGGTTCAGAATGGATTAGTCATCTCATTAAATATGTAGGTAGCTGGTAGCCAAATCATAAGGTCATAAGGTCAATCACATCATTATTGAACACACTCTTCATTAAAGAAGTGTGAACTTCACAATGTGGACATGCTGAACATTCAGTGACTTGTGTTGTGTTGTGTTAATTCCCAGTCTTTCTTAAGCTGTGATACAGTGTTATGTATGGAGACACGTACATCGCATTTGCTCAGTTTTGGCTGGTCCTTAACATTAGTCCGGTCGGACTGGTGGGAAAAATACCCGGATGACCTGCATGACTAGGTGCTTGGTTCATACACCTGTGGCCATGGAAGTGATTAGAACACCTGAATTCAATTATTTGGATGGGGGAGTGAATACTTTTGGCGATATAGTGTATGTGCCGTCGTCATGTATATAGCCAGGTAACATTTTCCGGTTCAGTTGTTAGTATTCAGTGTGACAACCCCAAACTAAGGATTGTGTTGATGCTCCAGCTATGGATTTACTCCTAAAGAGCTGGCATTGACAGTAGCTCTAAATAGAACCATGGCCACTCAAAGAACCATTTGGAGTCATAAGTTCTTTGCATAGTGAAATGGCTCTTCAGTTTGATGAGTTCTTTATGGTTTGTTTTTAGGATTGGTTCTTTATAACACCAAAAAAGGTTCTTCTTCTGTTACAAACCTAACATTGTAAGAATTGTAGACCCTTGTTCAGTGTAGAACCATTTCACCATCCTAAGAACCATTTAAGCCTTAAGAGTCTTTATAGCTCTATATGTAGTCATTGTATTTACTGAAGAACCCTTGAAGAACCAAGTGTAGTGTTCTCATTAGAGCTATAATTGCTGGTTACGGTAAAGTAGCAACAGTTTGCCTTGATGTTCTTGCCGGAGCTCTCCACGTCTGTGTCGAACCATGACATCATTTATTGGATAAAGCAGTGCGCATCGGAGTGAGCTATGCTTTTTGATGTGGTCTACAAAAAGCCCCATCAAATTTTCATATCACCCTTAGAGATGTGTTTGCAGGATGCGCCTCCGTAGGCCTCCACTGCGACACTGCGAGGGAGAGCGCTTCTGGAGGAGGCGAATCTGTCATCCAAATGGCACCAGATGTTGCTTCGGCATGTGTTGGAGTTCGTGGCTGAAACCGGGCATGATGGGACGCTGGTGGTCTGATAAATGAGGTGCCCTCCAGGTCTCAGCCCAGCCAATGAGACAGCTGGAGGCTGATGGGGCAGTCTGGAACACAATCACAAGCCCATAAGAGGCTCGTCAAGTTTCGAAAAGACCTTGAGAAAGTATTCGGAGCCTTGCGGGATGGTGCTAGCTGTTATCCATACTAAATCAGGAGTTCAGAGGATTAGGGGGAAGCAGAGTGGGGACTTAAATATCAGATGCAACCAGACTGGAATTGCTGGAGGTGTACAATCAAATCAGAGGACTGAAACCTGATGCTGAGTAAATGTTAAATGTGTCTGGGGTCAGTCTAACATGAGGTCAGGGGTCTCACTTACCTTCAGAACCAAAGTTTAGAACAGCGTTTCCTTCTTCTGTAAAGTTACTGTTTTGGAGATTCAAGGTTTTCCCCTACTTTATCACTTTCAAAATAGTTTTTACTTCAATGATTTGATGGTTCTGACTACTAGAAAAGTCTGTTCACTTGTCGGCCGTCTTTGCAATGCCCCCCCATGCATATCCAGTCATGTAAGACCACCTTCTGTCTCTCTGTGTGGGGAGAGACCAAACCACTCGAACATGAATGTCAAATTATTGCTTCAAAACAGATTGGAATTCTCCGGGGCAGTCACTGGTCACTGTAAAGACTATAATGACCTTCGCAAAGTTTACACCGGCTTCATCAAAAATCAAAAGTGTGCTGTGGCTGCGCCGTGTCTGTGCCAGGTCTATGCCGTGTCTGTGCCGTGGTTATGCTGTAGCTAGTGAATGAGCATTGGTTAATAAGGTGGACGGAAGAGGACAAGTCTGAACTGATAGCTTCTGTCCTTCAAGTTCTGAGGTTTCTTCCCAGTGTTATTGGAGGTTTGCTTGGCAGTATCTTCTTCAGCTTTGGATAGTAAAAGATGACGAACAAACAACATCTGCTTGCTTCTCTTTAATGGCTTTGACGTGATAGATTTATCAGGTGCTTATCAGCCGTCTTCCATGTCTGGAGTATGGAGTATGTTCAAACCCTCATCTGTATACAAGACTGGCGTGCCTTGCTTGTCATTTAGCAGCTGGCACTCCACAAGGATAACCCTTAGAACCCACCCGCTACTGAATAAGCTCCTTGGACAAACAATGAGTCCCCCTCACATGCTCCTGCAGAATCAGCATTAACCTATGTGAGTTGAGGCCAATCATTACAACACCCACATACACACTCTCTAGTGAACACACACACAAGGGTGCAGTGAGCACACTTGCCCGGAGCGGTGGGCAGCCCTACCCACAGCGCCCAGGGAGCAGTTAGGGGTTAGGTGCCTTATTGCTCAAGGCTATAACAACTTCAGTCGTTACTCTCAGTTCAGGGAATCGAACTGGCGACCCTCCGGTCACAACGCTGGTTCCCTAACCTCCAGCCAACAGCTGCCTTATGTTCTCAAAGGCAGAGTCCTTGAACATCCTACTCTACAGATTGTTGTACTTTTTCCACATCCCCAGATCTTACATAGCTTAGCTTTATAAAGTGCCTCACTAGTACTGGACGTTCTCCCTTACATGGTAACACACATCTCGGAAAACCTGCCAATTATTGCATCCCCTCTTACTCACTCAGCGGAAGTAGCAATGTCATGGAGGTCTGGTGATATTCAGTCCGAAAATGGAAACTGTAATGCTTCCTTAATTGATGGAAAGGTCAGCATCATTCGGGAGGTCCAGGTATGGCATGCTAGAAATTCCAGGAACTGGTTTGTCTGTCGGTCCTTGTCCGAAATTGAGTGGCAACCTCATCACCGTCATCACCGTGAGGCTAATCAAACCTGACCCTGGGGCCAAGAGGGCTGGACAGGTGAGGTAGTAAATGGGCAGATTACTGATGACCCCATCGCCAGAGAGAGGCTGTACTTCACTGTCTCCCTCCAGCCACAGTAGCGCTTACAGACGAGCTACGGCTAAGACCATAAAGGCCATGTCAGCTTGGCACCTGTATTTGCTTTCTTCTTCTTAGCCTTGTCCTCTGTAGAGGAGAGTCTTAAACGCTGTGACGAACGGCGTGGCTGGAAGCCAGCGCCTTGTTGGGCAGGGAATTAGTGTGTAATATGGCTGTAGCGGTTTGAGCTGTGAATTCTCAGTGGAACTCTGGTAAATTAAGAGGATGCTTCTGACCGTGGAAGATAATCCAGTTTGCTGGGGCGTGTAGCCGTATGAGGTATGCACTCCAGTGGTGTGTGCTGGAGTGATGCCATGACTTTGTTTACATTGGCAGGGAATGCTGGGGTGCGGCCTGTGTACCGCACAGATCACATTGCTTAACCATGGTGGGCAGAAAACCTGGAGAAATGGCCTCCACTGTTGTGGGGAGATGTAGGCTGTATGTCCAAAAGTTTGGAGACACCTGCTCGTCTAGCCTTCCTTACTAAATGTAGGGTATTAATAGTGAGTTTGACCTCATTTATCCCAGCAGTAACAGCCTGTACTTCTCTGGCAATGCCGTTCCCACAAACAGCGTTTACACCACGGTGTGAAGCAGCAAGAGAGTTCTACAGTTATCCTCTATCCAAACAGAGAGTCACATCAGCCACACAGATCAATAAAAATGCCATTTATACAAGAGCATGCTGCATCTCTTCACTCTGACAGCAGTCTGACTTTGATCTGTGATTGGGCCAAAGTCGCTGCATAGTTTAAGTAGTATTCTATTCAGCAACGTTCATGAACTGAATTAAAGAATTTGCTTTTCAGGTTTTAATGTGGATTTACTTAGTACTTTCGTTGATTTACATATTAATTTCATTGCATTTTAAATATTATGACCCTTTTTTTTTTAATGTATTTATTTCTTTTTTTAATATTAAATAAAATATTGAATATGACATTGTTTATTTGGTTAGTGTTGCAAATGAGAATATAATAAAATGTAAAAAAGTATATACTAAATTTAAAAGATTTGACCATCACTTGGCAATAGGCAAGACTTAAATGATCTGGCAAATGGAACTTAAAAGTAGGTAACACTGCATTAAGTGGTGACTAAGTAACGTGAACTCATGTGTTAGGTAACATGAAGTAATGCATTAGGTAACATGAAGTAATGCATTAGGTAACATGAAGTAAAGCGTTAAGTAACAAAGTAAAGCACTGGGTAACATGAAGTAATTTGTTAGGTAACAAGAAATAATGTGTTAGGTAACATAAGGTAATGCGTTAGGTAACATGAAGTCATGCATTAGGTAACATGAAGTAATGCATTAGGTAACATGAAGTAAAGCGTTAAGTAACAAAGTAAAGCACTGGGTAACATGAAGTAAAGTGTTAGATAACAAGAAATAATGTGTTAGGTAACATAAGGTAATGCGTTAGGTAACATGAAGTCATGCGTTAGGTAACATGAAGTCATGCTTTAACATGATTATGCTCCTTAACAAGTACACAAGAAACAATGACATGTTTACATGTTAAGTATGTAACAGTTGTTACATGCGTACCTAACATTAGTTAGCCATTGTTAATGTATTACTTCACGTTAACTAATTACTTCAACACCTGAAGTGTTTATGAAGGTTCTGCGTCAGTCGATCTGTAGGGTCCTGCAGTGAAATGGTACTGAAAATGTGTTACAGCAGGAGCGATAGTGATTGTGCAGGCATTGCTTTCAGATGTACCAATAACTGTATGTGCCCTAATAGATGAGGGCTGTTTGTTTAACGAATTCGTGTCTGAGTTTGAGACTCTTGTGTCGGCCAGTATTTGATTCTCATGTGACCTGGCATTCCAGTAGCCCTACAGCCATCTGTGCTGTCTGCCAGTGCGCTGCCCGTGCAGTCGGCCGCAGAACTGCTCTCCGCTCTGAGCGCGAATGTATGTGTCTATTTTTAGAGCCGTCTGTTACAGCGGTCAGGCAGCATGTTGTGTTTGTGTGGAGCTAATCAGACTCCTATCCTTTATGTCGGTGATCCATACCTGTCCGCCCACTGATTTCCCAGGAGCCCTCGGGGTATAACAGGAATAGGACAAGCTCTGGCCATCTGAACTCCGCCAGTGGGAAGGTCTGGACTACCTGAGCAGAATCTCCACTAGGTAACTTGCATAAGAGAGCCCCGTTCTCTCGATAGAGTTTGATTGTATCCGTACTCACTCAACAAGATAGAGCTCTCTCTCTCTTAATTCATCTCTCTCTCTCTCTCTCTCTCTCTCTCTCTCTCTCTGTCTCTCACACACTCTGGTATAAACGAATTCCCCTGTACTCACATACCTTCAAACATCACATGCCCACCGAAACCCTGCCGTGGGACTGAGTTGCACTAACTCTCTGCCTCTGCTGCGAGTGCTTATAAAACAGGCATGTTTCCCAAACATCTCAGCGGTTCAAGTGTAGCACTCCCACCTTCCGCAGCCGCCTCCCCTTCCCTCCTCGCTTCTGTGCGCTGTGGGCCACCCCGGTCCCACCAGGCTGTCTCTGCTAAGCGGAACAAATTGGCGAGCAGACTCGGGTCCCATCAGCAGCTCTCCCCTGCAGAAATTAAACTGTGGAACTCGAACAGGCAGGCAGCCAGACAGGTTGACAAGCCTCTAGGTCTCCAGAGGAGAAGGACTCCAGAGGTTCGGCGAATACAGTCCTGAGGTAACCTCTGGGTGGTGAGATGGTGTCCTGGTAGGATGGTGAACACTTGTGCACTTTTATTATACTGTGGCGACTAACAAGAAGCAAGTGTTGAGCCATTGCTTTCCTTGCTGCTATGTATGTACTTAATGGATTCTATGAATGGAATTTTGTCCATTTGCTGCCCAGCTGTGCCCACTCTAGGACCACCACAGCTTTGCCAGCAGTAGGAGGTTAAGCGCCTTATATCCAGTCAGTCCTGGGATTTGAACCAGTGACCTTCCAGTTCACCTCTACTATTCACAAACTGATGGTAAAGGATGTTGACAACAACTACAGTAATAATATTTTATGAAATTCAGAAATATATAATACACAGCACAGTAAAACCATATACAACTGATGTTATGCTTATATAGAAGTGTTATTGATGTGCCAGAGCTGCCTGTTCACTGCCGACCAGGTGTTTCCTCAGGTTAGATGTGTTTGACCAGGTGTTTCCTCAGGTTAGATGTGTTTGACCAGGTGTTTCCTCAGGTTGGATGTGTTTGACCAGGTGTTTCCTCAGGTTAGATGTGTTTGACCAGGTGTTTCCTCAGGTTAGATGTGTTTGACCAGGTGTTTCCTCAGGTTAGATGTGTATATGTGTATAAATAGGAAGTATCACAGGTGTTTCAATCAAAACTCAGGCGAGGCCGATCTGCAATTGGCTGCCGGTTGGGAGCGATCTGTCATGTGATCGCTAGGTGGATCTTGGGAAATGGAGTCTGTAGGGTTGTTAACCCGTGATGGGCTGGACGGAAGTGTGACACTGACGAAAGGATAGAACCATTCCCCTTGACTCGCACTTGATCAGGTTCCTTACGTTATAGACTCATGCCTTCAAGGTAATCGTTTCCTTAATACTCAGTCATGGAGGCAACCTCTGATCGTCTTCTACACCCCTAAGGATTTTTTCTCAGGGGTTTGTTTAATTGAAGCGTGACTTGTGTACTGAATTATGGCTCTTGCTCGTAGGAAGCTTTTCCAGGCTGCTGTTCTGCTTGGCTTGCTGACTTTGGGCTTGGACCCAAATTGCTCTTCCACCGCTTTGTGAGAACACCCAGTGTAAATTCTCAGATAAATTTTATTAAAGTCTTTTCAGGATCAACTTGGCAGCATAAACCGCCTCCGTTTGGAAACCCACTAAGACCTGCAGCCCTGTCTAACAGAAAGCAGCTGGTTGGCATTGTCCAGTGGGGTACAATTCAGTCAGTCAACTGTTGCAAGCCTTAGAGAAGGAAAATAAATATGCAGTATGCTTTACATAATACAATTAAGCCGGAATTCATTCACGCCTTTAAATGAAATTTGGTCAGGAAAATGGCTTTTGTTGATCCAGCTTTACTTCCAGTTTTCCTGGGAGATATACGTGGTTCTTTATTATTAGTTATTAGTATATTGGTTCCTATTTTGCAGCAGCTTAGTGTGTGAATATAGAGATACCTGTCTGAGCTTACAGTGACAACATGATATCATTAGTGCACAAGAAATAATCACAGTCATGTTAGACAGTCATATAAAAAGGCTTCTGTTGCCCGGTCAAATTATGTGTTGTTGATTCTTGCGTGTTATTAGGTTCACTTCTGCACATTTTAATAGACGCCTACTGTTTATATACTGAGTGTAACATAGTGGAATAATTAATCATACAACATGTTAAATGTTTTATGTTTACTTATTATCAAATACACAGAAATTTCCAGAAAAGTGCCACATTTAGTTTCTTATTTGTAGTGTATGTGTTATTCTTAGGTAGAAAAATCAACAAAATGTTTAATATGACTGAGGGTGTTAAATGTTGCATACTATTGTGAAGCATGAGCAAAACAAGCATCCAGTGTCCCTGAGTCCTTCTGTGGCCTTTGGAGCATGTCTGGGAGTAGTTAGCTTACATCTACTAATATCCAGAGCCAAATGATACAGACCATTTACACCCATCAGCTATAACATTAACACCACCTCCTTGTTTCTGTATTCACTGTCTGTTATCAGCTCCACTGACCATATAGGACACTCTGTAGTTGTACAGTTCCAGACTGTAGTCCATCTGTTTCTCTGTATACTGTATTACCCTGTTCTTCAACGGTCAGGACCCCCACAGGACCACCACAGAGCAGGTATTATGTGGGTGGTGGATCATTCTCAGCACTGCAGTGACACTGATGTGGTGGTGGTGTGTAAGTGTGTGTGGTGCTGGTGTGAGTGGATCAGATACAGCAGAGCTGCTGGAGTGTTTAAACACTGTATCCACTCACTGTCCACTCTATTAGACACTCCTACCTTGCTGGTCCACCTTGTAGATGTACAGTCAGAGACGATAGCTCATCTACTGCTGCACAGTGCAGTGTTGGTCATCCTCTAGTCCTTCATCAGTGGTCACGGGACGCTGCCCACGGGACTCTGCCCACGGGACGCTGCTGGCTGGATACTTTTGGTTGGTGGAGGATTCTCAGTCCAGCAGTAACACTGAGGTGTCTGATCCACTCACACCACCACCACGTCAGTGTCACTGCAGTGCTGAGAATGATCCACCACCCACATAATACCTGCTCTGTGGTGGTCCTGTGGGGGTCCTGACCATTAAAGAACAAGGTAATACAGTATACAGAGAAACAGATGGACTACAGTCTGGAACTGTACAACTACAGAGTGTCCTATATGGTCACTTGACCCTCATCTTTGAGTGTTTCGTATGGCCTCGTATGACATATGGATATAACAGCCCAGGGGTGTTGCAAAGATGGCCGCCGAGTGAACAAACTTGCCTACGGGGACTGTGTAATGTTCTAGGCTCTGCCAGACTTACAGTACACAAATGCATTTTTTTCCGGCTGTCTGAAAGTCAAACTCCAGAATGAAGTTCCACAGTTTCAGACTCGAGTCCTTCCCATGCAGGCACCTTTTTATAAGTCTCTGCTTATTGTCTCCTTCACGCTCTCTTTCGCACCAGTCCCAGAGGTTCGCCAATCCTTAGTTACCCTGTGAGCACACACACTCACATCCTTATTGTTCTCTGCTCACTCGGTTCCACCGGAATCGTGCAAGCTTGTCTTCCAATTCCCGAATCTCTCTGTTCCTCCTGCCTGGCACGGGTCTCTTCTGAGCGCCAAGGTATCACTCCGCTGGAATGCATTGACGGAGAAAGCCTCAGTCTCACCGCCGGGAGCCCCTGTCTGGGCCTGATAAGGCACCCAGCCACCAGACAACATCCAGCACTACACGTCTGCTTTCCCTTCAGATAAACACGTAAAAGAAGCCAAGCGGCTGATTACAACGGCCGCAGAGTTCAGAAGGGAAACCCGCAGCGTTCCAAGCTCCCGCTTAGCATGCGTTATTAGCTGCAGGAATGGTGTCTTGCTGTCGACAAGAGCATATTCCAGCCTGAGATCCCGGCCGCCCAGCAGGCTTTGCGAGCTACAGGGAGAGGCATAGTCGAGATATATGGGGCAGGGAAAACTGACAGCGAGGCAGAGGAAGAGAACAGAGGAGAGCTCGTTAAAACTCTCTTGAACCAGATGGAGGGCGTGAGAGAGATTAGGCGAACGAGAGCTCGCTTTGCCCGATCAAAGCCGCTATTAGGCTGCTCTTAGCAGCGAAACTCACTTAGATGAGTAAACTCTGGGAGAAATACACCATTGTTGGAGAAAGGAGTGTTGGAACGGTGGCCACTTTATCTAATGAGGGCAGAGGAGAAGAGGGGAATGTGAGGGAATAAGAGAGAGGGCTGGAAATGAGTGCCGGTCTTAGTTACTGGAAGGATTATCGAGCCTCTGCTGTTTCCACCTCCGCTCTTGCTTATTCAGGCCTACCTGAGATGCCCTCGGACTTCTTACGGAAGTGCATTGTAACTGGAGCTAATCAGGGAAAGAGTCCTGGAACTCTGACATACACTATATGGCCAAAAGTATGTGGACGCCTGACCATCACCCCTAGTTGAGCTTTTTGGACAACCTCCTCCAAATGTGTGGGCATTAATAAGGAGCTGTTCCCCCATTTTGGCTGCTACAACAACAAAGCCAATTTTGGAAGATGTTGAAGTGTGTCTGTTGGAATTTCAGCCTAAGAGCAAAAAAGAGCACCAGGCACTGATGTTGGAGGACATGGCATGGTTCTCAGTTTAGGCTCAGTTCATCCCAACCGCAGGCCACTGGAGTTCCTGATCACCTCAAGCCTTGTCTTTATGGATCTGGCTTTGGACGCCCATTTCATGAAACTCCTGATACATAGCTCTTGTGCTGATGTTGCTTCCAGAGGCAGTTTGGAGCTCTGTAGTGGGTGACAAAACAGAGGTTATGGGCTCTATGTGCTTCAGCACTCTGCAGCCACCCTGTGTTAGTTTGTGTTGTCTCTCACTTTGTGACTGAGCTGTTGTTGCTCCTAGATGCTTCCACAATAATATCCTGTTAGCAGGTGAGTGATGCATAGGCCAGGCAGTCCATCGACTGACAGGGTGATCCACCAACCACAGTCCTTTACAGACACCAAAATTCCCAAAAGGGCCTTTATCTCGTCTTGTGGGCTGTTTGTTTCTGCTGGGGACGATGGGGCGACGTTAGTCTGGAGCCCTGGTAGCTCTCGGAGTGCGTCTGAGTGTACTTGTTCCCATCCAGTTAAATAAGCATTTGTGAGGTCAAGCGCTAGATGCTTGTAGATGAGTCTTTTAAGTCTCATGTGGCTTTAATTTATTGTAGCAATGACAAAATGAGGAGCAGCGCTGAGACATTGAACTGTACTTAGTGCTTCCCAGTGCAGTAGTGCTTCCCAGTGCAGTAGTGCTTACCAGTGCGCCTACTTCCCAGTGCTTCCCACTGCAGCAGTGCTTCCCAGTGCGCCTACTTCCCAGTGCTTCCCACTGCACCAGTGCGCCTGCTTCCCAGTGCTTCCCACTGCACCAGTGCTTCCCTTCATTAAAAACGTTGATTCTGAATGTTTAAACATTGCAACGCTGGACTGTAATGCTGAAGCAGTGATGAAGTAAGAACCTGATTTTGTTTAACCTGACCGGCTGGTTAACTTATTCTCTTATCTAGAACTCGGCTGATCAACTAGTTAACAGGCTAAAAGATGGGTGACATGCTAAACAACTCCTAATCATTAATATCACAAATCATTCAATTAAAGTACTTACGAATATGGTGGCCTGTAAAACTGCTTTAGTATTATAATGTCTTGAAACGATTTAAATGTCCTTGTTTTAGTCATGCCTACGTCAGAGGTTGAGTTTGAAATTATTTCAACGTCAAACCCAGACTGAATCTATAAGCATGTCCATCCTAAGTTATAAAATTCTGGCGCCCAAATAGTGCACTGCTTTTCCCAGTGTGTGATTGTGTACACACGACCGGATCCCAAATGTGAGTCATTATGCATCGTCTGGGTGACAGAGCCGGTATTTTAACTCCTATGTAGGGCACTATGTAGGGAGCAGTTTGGAAAACCTTGATTTGGAGCTTAAACACTTCAGGCCTAAACACTGTCCCCCCAGCAGCAGACGCTAATGCTCACCAGCGCTCTCCTTTAGCATTTTTAGCATTTATCAGTCGCTGAATGGATGGTTTATTGTATGGTGTACTGAAAGTAGTGCACTGTGTTGGAGGTTGTGTAAGTGAACCAAACTTTTTATTTGTGTTTTGAATTTTGACATAACACTGAAGGAATCTGTCCCAGCCCAAGCTCTTATATGATAATGATAATAATAATTAATAATAATAATAATAATAAAATAATAACAATGTTTATTAATAGAGCGCCTTTCATACTGTTGTTTCATAAGTTTTTTACAGACAGTTTACTGCATTTGTAGTACAGCTCCCCTGTAATACTGGCCTTTTTCCTCTTTACTCCAGAATTCCGATTTGCCACATTCCCATAATCCTTGGGCAAATGTGCATGGTAGTTTGAAGGTGGGGGAAACTCAGTGACGAACTGATGTCACGTCACGTCCTGTCCTGTCTAGTCTAGCCCCTGTTTTTCCGTTTTCTCTGGCTTCCTGTTTGTCCTGTCACTTCCATGTGCCTTTTGTTGTCTTTTTCCATGTGCTTCTGTTTTGGTTTTTGGCTCCTCCTGTCTCTGCCCCTTGTCAGTCCCCTCACCAGTCCCTAGTTTGTAGCTCCGCCCCTTCCCAGGTGTTCCTTGTTAGTCTTTGTCCTCTTATACCCCCTGTAGTCCCCTGTGTTCTTGCTTGGTGTTTTGTTCTGTTGTCTCAGTTGTTTAGTTTCTTTGGTTTTGTTTTATTTTTGTTCATTAAATCCTTGCGTTTATATCCGGCCTCCTGGTCCTGTCTCCTCGTCTTGACCCCGCATGACAACTGACTTGCTAATTAGTCCAGTATCTCTAGTTTCACATGAAGAAAGTGGTCCGATTGAGAAGCTGCTGTTCCGTAATGACAGCATGGAATTTCTGAATATCTGGAATTCTGAATCCTCTTCTTTGAAAGCTTTAAAGGAAACAGTGTCAGTTTTACGGTAGTTCTAATTCAGCTAGCATATGGAGCATAGGTACAAACACCTTCGTATCTGCAGTAGCGCCGTGACCTTTTCAGCTAAGGCCTTTTGTTTGAGAGCGCTGGGTCACTGTAGAGAGCGAGTTAAATTTTCTCTCTCTCTCTCCCTCCCTCTCTCTTTCTCTCTATCTCTCTCTCCTATCTCTCTCCCTCTCTCCTCTTTCTCTCCCCCTCTCTTTCTCTTCTCTCCCTCTCTCTCTTTTTCTCTATCCCTCTCTCCCCCTCTCTCCCTCTGTCTCTCTCTCCTCTCTCTCTACCTCTATCTTTCTCTCTCCCTCTACTTCTCTTTTTCTCTCTCTACCTATTTCTCTCTATCTCTCTCTTCTCTCTTTATCTCTCTTGCTCTCCCTCCTTCCCTCCCTCACTCTCTCCCTCTATCTCTCTCCTCTCTCTCGCTATCTCTTTCTCTCCCTCCCTCTCTCTTTTTTCCTCTCCATCCATCCATCCCTCTCTCTCTCTTTCTCTCCTACAGGAAAGTTTCAGACTGAAGCACAGATCCCCATTCCCTCCCACACAGTTACTGTGAGCCATGTTTCTGATCTGTAAACCGCACTCCTCTGAGCACCTTTTACAGAGAGAGTGAGAGAGAGAGGGGAGGGAGGGGGAGGCAGAGCGAGAGAGATGGAGACAGAAAGAGATTCTCACTGTGGTCCTCTCAAGGTGCAGTAGATATTTATAGGAGAGTGGAGTCTAAAGCCTTCTCTGCGTTTTCCAGAGCTCACTTTCTTCCTATACAAGCTCACGGTGGCTCTCAGAAGAACAGCGCGACAGCGGACTCGTTATCGGGTTCACTGTACACGTTTCTGAGTATGTCGTAGGTTTTGTCAGTATTTACGGAACAGGTGTGATAATCTGATTCTGAACCGCACACCTATGACTGCTTCACAACAACTGAGCTCTGGAGTGTTGATAATGTCACGAAACATTGCGCTGGAACTGACAGACTAATTCCTGACTGTAATGCTGCTCACAGTGAGTGTATTAATGAAGTAAGAACCCAGTTCTGGTTAAACTGACGGGCTGATTAACTTATTTTCTTATCTAGAACTCGCTGAACAACCCCATCTTATCATGCAACATACACCAATCAATAAGCACGATTGTTCTCTGAGTAAGAATGACGTTCATAATCAACACTACTGAGGACACCACATATGCAGAGACGACACAGTGAAATCCGGTCCGTCAGGCAGTCTACTTAATAAAGAGGACTTTTTTCCTTCCACTTCAGCCCTGCATGAGCTGTATGATGTGTTGTGGAGATATATTTTTGTCATGTCACCAGCAGCTCTACTGTTGATTGTCCTGCCCTTGCCTGGTTGCTGTGAGCAAACACACCATATAAGCAAACACAGTTTTCAAGATGAGGGCAGCGGAGAGGTTCGCTCTTACCGCTTTGGAGTTCGACTTATTAATATTAATGTCCTGCTAACTACTCTGTCAGTTCTAATGTCGCTGTTTGGTGGAGAGAAAATAGGCCTATCCTTCAGAACCTCTTCTTGTGAGTGCAGGCCATGTCTCCTATCTGAAGATATGGTACATGGAGGGATTGTGGAACCAGCAGCTTCTTTTGTGCAGCTTCTTTTCACACTGCAAGGCCGGACCTCTTTAAAGGACTGTGAGGTAGATGTGAAAGTAGGAATAGCACCTGACTGACACACATTTTATCAAGTCAAGTCAACATTTATTTATATGCACCTTTTACAACAGATGTTGTCACAAAGCAGCTTTACAAAGAATCTGGTTTATCACTGATACTGATTTTGACTCTGCCTTTATCTGTTGGTCCAGTGCTGTAAAGAACATGAACCCATCCCCTCCTCAGCTGGCTATATAGGGGTGTTAAGGAGGTGTTCCGTTGAAATGAAGTTTTGCCAAGTCAAAATGTATGCAGTGAGGTTTTGTTGACTTAATTACATACATTTACTTTCATAGCAATGATCTAACGTCTTAGCAGCCACCTGGGATACCATAGAAATGGCCTAACGTCTTAGCAGCCACCTGGGATACCATCGCAGTGGCCTAATGTCTTAGCAGCCACCTGGGATACCATCGCAATGGCCTAATGTCTTAGCAGCCACCTGGGATACCATAGCAATGGCCTAATGTCTTAGCAGCCACCTGTGATACCATCGCAATGGTCTACTGTCTTAGCAGCCACCTGGGATACCATCGCAATGGCCTAACGTCTTAGCAGCCACCTGGGATACCATAGCAATGGCCTAACGTCTTAGCAGCCACCTGGGATACCATAGCAATGACTTAACGTCTTAGCAGCCACCTGAGATACCATAGCATTGACTTAACATTGGCCACCTGGGAGTCCATAGAAACCACCTGAAATACCATAGCAATGACCTGGCATATTACCATAGCAATTGCCAAAACGTCTTAGCAGTCACCTTGGATTCCATAGTGGAGGGTTTGTTAATCCAAGTAAAGTTTGTGCTTGTATAATCTGTTTATATAGGATATTGTATTCCCAGCAACGTTTTGGCTGATGATGAGAGATCTGTACCTTGTAAATCTTTCTAACACTAGAGTTTTGGATGTTATTTGTCAGGTTCCACAGTGTTCCGCATTACGTCCCTCACCGCCATCAAGTTATCATCATCATTTTCCTGTGTTCTTGCTTCCAGGCCTCAGTTCTTTCATACCCTCCATACCTGGACTTCCGGCTGTTTACGGCCCTGTGCGCTCGGCTTGTCCCTGTACAGGCAGCATTCCTCTGCAGCCGTGCTGTGGCGGGGTGTGTGGGTAGAGTTGATGTGAGATGCAGATCTAAGATCACAAGATTGCACTTATGTATAAGGCTAAAAATAGCAGTGTGACAGTTTATATAACAAAGCTTATGAGAACGGATCCAGAGAGGGCCAGGTAATAACACTGAACCCACATGGCAGATCCAACCAAGAACGTAACCGCTATGATGGACTGCTGACTCCGCCCCTGCAGGGCTAAATGGCAAGAACTATCTAGAACATTACATCCCTGTTAATGTATTACCTCAGATGTTAGCGCTGACTAGAGCTAAACACAGAACATTAGATAATTGGTAATATATAACCTCAGCTGTTAGCATTAGCTAGTGCTAAACTCTAAGAACTATCTAGAACATTAGACCTCTGTTAATATATTGCCTTAGCTGTTAGTGTTAGCTTGTGCTTAACACCAAGAACTATCTAAAACATAACACTTCTGTTCATATATTACCTCAGCCGTTAGCATTAGCTAGTGATAACCTCTAAGAAAGATCTAGAACATTATATCTCTGTTAATATACAGTATTACCTCAGCTATTAGTGCTAGCTCATGCTAAACAGCCAAAAAAATACAAAGCACTTTTCAATTTACAATTACAATTTTCACTTTTCACAAGTTTACCTCGGCTGCAGTTTTGCCACAGACAGTCGTTACTGATCCCTCTTTTGGGAAAAGTTTCATTGCCAGTGCTGTGTTGTATTGACCCAGGTTGGAAAAACATTTAGACGCTTAGAAACTGAAGTCGGCTTCTTATTTCCAAACCTCTTTTTCAGATTTTTCCCATTCCACCGTAAAAAGAATGGCCTTTTACCTTTTAAGGTGGCATGGGGAAATAGAATTAGAATCTGGGCAGGTCACCTAAGGCGCCAGGACGTAACTGCTGCACAATATAAGTGGAAATGGAGAAGTTGAAGAAGCTGTCAGATTAGAAGCTGACTTCACAAAGTGGTCAGCACCTACATACAGCTGTTGTCAACTGTAGCTAGATGCGATTAGTTCTGAGCTTCCACGTAATGCTAGCAGCTCCAGCGCTTGCAAAAACAGCGTTTCCTGAGGTACATGCTAAGAACTATCTAGAACATAACACCTCTGTTCATATATTACTTCAGCTGTTAGCGTTAGCTCATCCTTAATGCTAAGAACTATCTAGAACATAACACCTCTGTTCGTATATTACCTCAGCTGTTAGCATTAGCTAGTGCTGCATGCTAAGAACTATCTACAACATAACGCCTCTGTTCATATTTTACCTCAGCTGTTAGCGTTAGCTCGTGCTTAATGCCGAGAGCTATCTAGAACATAACACCTCTGTTCATATATTACGTCAGCTGTAAGCATCAGCTAGTGCTACATGCTAAGAACTATCTAGAACATAATGCCTCTGTTCATATTTTACCTGAGCTGTTAGCGTTAGCTCATGCTTAATGCTAAGAGCTATCTAGAACATAACACCTCTGTTCATATATTACTTCAGCTGTTAGCATTAGCTAGTGCTATATGCTAAGAACTATCTACAACATAACGCCTCTGTTCATATTTTACCTCAGCTGTTAGCGTTAGCTTGTGCTTAATGCCGAGAGCTATCTAGAACATAACACCTCAGTTCATATATTACGTCAGCTGTTAACATCAGCTAGTGCTACATGCTAAGAACTATCTAGAACATAACGCCTCTGTTCAAATTTTACCTGAGCTGTTTGCATTAGCTTGTGCTTAATGCCGAAAACTGTCTAGAACATAACACCTCTGTTCATATATTACCTGAAGAGTGGGTTGTTCTTAGTACGTCCCCTGTAATGGTCCTGTCATGTGCCTCTGTGATGCTGGTTGCTGCTGGTCTCGGTGCTCACCCTTAAACAGCTCTGTCCACCTTTAATAACGGCAGATGTGGCGGTGATGGCACTAAACACACTCTTATGTAATCTTAACCGAGCCAACGTGCGACATCCGCAGTAATTCCAGTTCTGATTAAACGGCACGGCTGAAAGACAGCAGCTGATCTCTGGTCATTCAGTGTTTGCACAGCGACTAATCCTCCACCAGAAATAAACTGGCATTTTGGGGCAGCTGTGGCGTGTTTATTGTCCTCTTGGTGCCCTTATTAAAAGGACTTAACACTGCAGAGCTGGCGGAATCTCTGACCTCGGGCATGAGGGTTATATAAGTGGTGTCGGTAGATGTAGTTATAGTGATGATCGCGAAGTGCCGCTTTTATGTAAGTGTGTCCAGTTTAATATAAATCCCATACGGTATGTGTGATCACTATCTGCGAAAAGTGAAAAGGCTGTGCACTCGAGATCGGCATAGCTGAGTGGAGAACCCACTCCGGATAATTGATTCATTTCATTATTCGTTTGTGTAACATCAGGTCAATCACTATGTGGCAGCGCAGGCTGGTCTGCAAGCGCTCGCACATGTGCCTGTTCAGGGCGGCAGTGGAGATCAGAGTATTGCAGGTATTAATGCCAGTCCAGCGTTTGTTTTCCGAACGTGAATTTCCGGTTTTTATTGTGTTAGTTCGGCAGCCAGATATTCCTGACATATGTGGAAACGTCTTTAAGCCTGTTGGAAAAGCATCTCTGGTGGTTCCAGAAAGCTGGTGCTGAGAGATCCTTGCAGGGCCAGATGTGATTGAGAAAACATGGCGTGTGACAGCTTTTGCACCACACCCCTATAAAAACTCACCCATGAACTCACACAGCTCGATCAAGCTCAGTAATTGACAGGGATTGACAGACTGTGTCTGCTACCAGAACACTAACTAAGTGTAGGCTAGTTATCTAGACAGCTCTCGGTACCGACAGAACCAAAAGTGTGATAAATTGGAGGTTCTGAACACTGTGAGAGCGCCCCCTGCTGTTTAACAGAGAGTCGCCACTCCTCAGTTTCAGTTTCTGTTTCCCAAACGTTTTAGCCGTGTGGAACTGCCTGTTACACCTAACGGTGCTGCAGGTACATTCTGGGATTGGCCATTTAAGGTCGACTGGAAAGGTAAATAAGGAAGCTGGAGAGTATGAAGCTTCAACCCAGCTGGGAAAAGAAACTGGTGTTAAGATGTTCAGTGTTCAGTTTGAAAGCCAAGACAGAAATACATCCCAGACAGCCCAAATCTGGCCCACATTCCCCATTTTCGTGTGGCCCACCCGCCAGATGGGTTGTCGGCACTTGAGTGGACCTCTCCCAGTAGGAAGATGGGGGCCACATATGCACCACATTACGGCCACACTTCAGCCAAAAGTAGGCAACTCTGCCATATCTGTGCCGGAAGTGGACCAGATCTGTTTTGGGTGTGCCAGGTGGGCCAAATCCATGTAAATATGTGGGCCACCTTTGGCTCACAGCAGGTTTCCAGTGCTGACAGTGGACCAGCAGTGCCGTATCCTTGCCAGTTGTGGCCCACATCCACTTGCTATCTGGGATTTAACCTGTTTTATTTAAGCAGTGGTGAAAAAGTGGCAAAATTAATGAAACAGAGTGAAAAAACGTGTTCGGTATTCGAGCTTCAGCCAAGTGTTTAATTTTGTTCAGTTTCAGTTTCGGCCAGAAACGTTCATTTGGTGCATCCCTACTCAGAGGGCCTCCGATCAGTTCAGAACTTGATTGGAGGGAAAGGGGGACACATTTCTCCTTTCACGCTACCAGCCGTGCCTTCAGTCGCTTACAAGCCAGCTCCCAAACTGGAAACTTGCTTTAGATAGTGGAAATTTGTCACAATGGACAAACTGGGTAGTGGTCAAAATTTTCCCCCTATGACAGGGACAACCCTTCAAGAATCAGATACGCCATCTATTTCTTGCAGTCACTGGGGTGAAAAACCCAGAATGTTCGAGTACAACAAAAAGCAACATGACTTCATTAACAGGCTGCTAGCGGAGCTCTGTAGGTGACCCTGCCAGTCTGCAGTGACAGCAGAGAAGGGTGAAGTTCAGCTCCTCGCTGCTGAAATACATTTAGGGCATCATATGCCTTCAAAGAGCGGATGACCATTATTTATTATCTCCACCAAGAATTATTCAGTGATATGAAGCTGAACTGAGCTTTTTAATCGCCAGCTTCATGATCAAATTGCCTCCGTTTGGAGTGTGCCTCTGAAAAATCTCCATTTGAAGGGCCATGTAGCCCTAACACTTCACCATACCCCTCCATCTCAACAACAATCTGGACAACCCTAGTCCTACACGTGAACGCGCAAAATGGAGGGGTAGGGCTGAATGTTAGGGGCAAGGGGTGAAATGGTATTGGGCCCAAGAGTCAGTTCCAGTAGCAGGGCTAGAGAGCCAGAGTCAGCATGTCCTTGCAGTCCAAATGACTGAATAATACTGAGGGGAGAAAAGTCTGTGCAAGACAGAACGTTAGAACTTTGGAACATGTTTGCTTTTAAACAAGGCTGTTCCCGATCCCAGCCAGTGACACTGACTTCCTGAAGGTCAGATCTCATGGATTTGTGTAGAGAAAAAAAGCCCATAAACAACTCAGACTTTTCTTTTTGCTTGTATTTCTGGAGGGCAGAGTGATAAACATGCACCAGCCGTTGCTGATTTGTTGATGCTCTCATCAAACGGAACAGTGGTTCTCAATCCCAGTCACGCAGACCCACAGTTGCATGTTTTCCTGCTCTCACATCTGACTCCGTTCACCAGGTAAGAATGAAACTGTACGTGAGCCGAGGCAGGTGTTAGAGCAGGCAAGGCTTAAAAAAGATTATATGCGGTGCATGGGGTCAGCAGGGCGCGTGTTGAGGACCGCTGAACCGGGATAAGCTATGCGCTCTACAAAGCTGATGCAAGTGCGCCCTCTAGTGCTGGAACTGGGTGCTGCAGTTCCATGGAGCTGTGAGTGATGATGCACAGTTGTTCAGTTGACTAAACAGATCAGTCCTGTGATGCGAGTTGTTCATGGTGATGGACTGCTCACGGTTGTTTATGGATTTTGTGAGAGTTCAATGATGCGCTCCTAACCGCAGTCACTGGTGTTCACCATTAACACGGAATGATTTCCGTAGATCAGGGATGTCCAGTCTTATCCTCATTGGGGCAGTGTGGCTGCAGGTTCCGTTCCAAACAAGCTGGAGAGCCGGATTCTACGTGTTAAGTCAGTTGGTTTTCATCACCTGATCATATGTGTTCGTGCTGTGTTGAGTTGAGAACCTGCACCCACACCGGCCATTGTGGACTGGAGGTTAGGGAACCAGCCCTGTGACCAGAGGGTTGCTGGTTTGAGTCCCTGAACCGACAGTAACAACTGAAGTGCCCTTGAGCAATAAGGCACCTAACCCCCAACTGCTCCCCGGGCGCCGTGGATAGGGCTGCCCACTGCTCTGGGTGCTCGCTTGCTCTCTAGTGGGTGTGTGTGTTCACTAGAGTGTGTGTATGTGGGTGTTTCACTTCATGAACAAGTTCCTCTGTGTGCAGCAGAAATGGTTCTAAAGCTCTCTAGTCAGAGAATGACCTAATATGGGCTCCCCTGGGTTCCTCCTCTCAAGGTTTTTCCTGTTGCTCTTAGGGAGTGCTTGGCGGAGGCTTGGACCCGGGGTTTCTGTCAAACTGCTTTTGGACACTAGCTGAGTTTATATCCAGAGATTTTTGCCAGTCCGATTGAATTAACAGCAGGAGTATGAGTTACCTGAGCTTCCCTTTGGCGCTCTTGTGTTTTCAGTTGATGTGAAATCATGGACCAATTCACTCGGGATGATGTACTTCACATCACATGTACTTTACTATATCAGCACAAGACTGAAATTATTCGTCCATAATTTCAGAAAAAAGGGAAAAGAGATCAGAGCTGCTTTTACCATGCCGATTCCTAGCTCTGTAATAGGCAGGTTTAAGAAACTCCTATCTGTTTTTAAAGTGCTCTGTTGTTAATTGTGTGTTGTGAATTTGCACAGAAATTCCTCCTCTGAGCAGCTTGTTATTGCGAGCTTTACGATCGTACGCCCTAATAACTATGTTGAAGTCTTTCAGAGTTGGAGACATAAACGTCGTCTCCCCTGCAGACCAGTTTCTGCTCCCACCACGTTGATCGTTATGATGCTAATGTGCATGTTTAGGTGAGGCCAAACATACAGAGCACACAGAGCAATTTGTCTTTGGCATTTGTCTTTGGCAACCCGTCCGTGATGTGAAACACCCACACCCATACCCACACACACACACTTGGGGGCAGTGAGCACACTTGCCCAGAGCGGTGGGCGGCCCTGTCCGCAGCACCCCGGGGAGCAGTTGAGGGTTAGGTGCCTTATTGCTCAAAGGCACTTCAGTCGTTACTGTCGGGTCAGGGAAACCCTCCGGTCACAAGGCTGGTTCCCTAACCTCCAGCCCACGACTGATGCTAATGCTGATGCTAATACGCATGCCATTATTTCATGGCTATTATTCTTCTGTTTGACAGATCGTTTCCAGGATTATCCGCCCCGTCCATCAGGTAGAAACCGTGTTCGGAATGACCTCGGTCAGACTGGTCTGTTGTGGTGTATATATGGACGTATTGTATTCCGTTGGAGCTAGTCGGATAATTCAAAGATTATCAGGCTGCCTGTCAACCTGGTTAGTGTCTGTGGTAAAAAATGCTAGGTAAATAAACTTGGACTGCACCGTTAAATAATTAGGTTTTAAACAAAGGCCTTCATAGTGGTTAGGCGTAGAACCCTTCATTCTAGGGTAATGTACTGAATTGCTCACAGTGGTGGTTCTGGGAACTAGACTTCCGTAGTCTCTACAAGCTCCCTCACAGAATGTCTGCATATAGTGCTTATGAATATGCTGCCTGATGCCTGAGACTAAGACAAAACACTGTGCAAATACCAGATTTTCCACTATTTTACCACATTCCGTATAAAACTCCGAAAGATCACTGCAGAACTTTGGATAGCCGTGTATTGTGTTTGTGTTGCAGACATGGCAACCCCTGGATCCCGTCACCATCATAAAGAACCCTGTGTCAGTAAACTTGCCTTCAGTGAACCGTTTTATAATCCACTCCGAATGACTGTTCACATCTCAGCCGTTACAGATTGTGCAGTATGGAGTCGCTGTGCTCCATTACATACACTTTAATTAAACCTCAGACTGAAATCTGCGCCATAATTCAGGGTTTGTGTGATACGCTGTAATTCTGATAAGCTGGAGTGATAGTGGCATATTGTTTGCATCTGACATTGATGGGTCACTGGGTCAGGGAACTCCTTTCCAGTGACCTGTGGTTGTGGTTTTACCCACTAGATGGAGGCAGAGTTCTGTGTTTGTGCTAGAAGCCTGAGAATGTGCTTTAGTTGTACAGCAGAACAGAGCAGCCCAGAACCGTATGTGAGTAGATGTAATAACAGTCATACGGTGCTGTTGATCACTGAGTCAAACGGTGTGATTATTATTGACCTCCAAGACGGCCCAGAGCTGAGGAGGACACATGAGTGTGACTTACAGTCGCTCTTTTAAAATATGTGTTAGTGTTGCTCACATTAAACCCAACCAGGTGATGAAGTGCCTTGTGGAACCTCAGTGGTCTCAGGGTAGGTACAGTCACAACCCAAGCTGCAGATTAGTGCAGACAAGTCTTTCTACTAACTCTTGGCTCTGAGTCTCCCTTAACTGACTCAAGCTCAACTCAGACTTGTCCTTAACTGCATCAAGGTTCGGGTTTGTCCTGACTTGAGACTTGACTCTGACTTGCCCTTAATTGCTTTGATGCTTGACTCAGACTCACCCTTAACTATTTCAGGTCTCTGACTCTTGTCTGGACTCGGACTCACCCTTAACTGACTTGAGACTCGACTCGGACTCCCGCTTAACTGACTTGGAATCCTACTCTGACTTACCCTTAACTGCTTTAACTTGCCTTCAGATGACTTACAATTTGACTTGAACTCACCTTTGACTAACTCTCTATTCGACCTCACCTTTTGACACCCAACTTGAAGTCACTCTTAACTCCCTCAAGTCTCAGACGTGCCCTTAACCGCTTCAAGACTTAACTCGGACGCTCCCTTAAGTCTCAACTCAGACTCACCTTTAGGTATCTTACAGCTTGGCTCAGACTGGAACTTAACTGCCTCAAGACTCAGACTTGCCCCTAACTGAATCTTGACTTGGATTCGTCATTAGCCACCCTAAAATGTAACTCTGACTCCTCGTCCCTAACCACCTCACGACTCCGTAATGCCCTTAACTGAATTGGGACTTGACTCAGACTCGAGACTGGGAAAGACTGAGAGACGTTCAGCATGAGAACATCATTAGGACTCTAACCCTAATTCAGTTAATAGGACCTTTAGTTTCTAGTCTGATTTGTGACTATGCCCGTCAGTTGTCCCTGCGATCCTGCACAGTCATTACTGCAGTGCTGTTCTCCTGCACTGTCTGCTTTTATACAGCAACCCGTTCATTATAGAAACCCCTTCAATCCGAAGGACAGATCTGAGACACTGCATGCAGGAAATATGGTGTTTAAAGAAACGAGGCAAAGCAGCTTAAAGCAGTCGATTAGCATGTAGTTTGGCAGCATGTATACTAACTAGTGCAGTGTGTAATTTAGCTTTTACTGAGTTACAAATCACTAGTTTAATACTAAAGTATCGGTCCAAAACACAGATCTGTCTGTCCATTTGTAAAACGTCCTAAAGCATCTTAACTGGCCTGGACTATTCAGATGCCTCCAAGGTTGGATGGACCTTCTCCTTGAAGCAGGACATTGACCTAAAAGATGCCAGACTATGACCCACCAAAGCTAACCAGAGTTTTCAGCAAGTTCCAGTTATTAATGTCTTAAATGTGTCATGAAGGACGTCATATGCTATCATGACAAGTTATGGCCAGCAGTATAACAGTGTCACGTATCGTTACTGTTATTCTGTCATAGCGGGATGACCGCTTACGTCACTTGCTAGTTGTGTGCTCCTCTGTGCTGTCCTAACGTTCAGTATTATGCCATAACGTCACGTGATGTTTATCGGTGGTGTTAGGTGGCGGTTAGGCTCAAATCAGCCAGATCTAGTTTAAAATGGGCTCCAGTCGTGTGCCTGGCTTTAGGACCCCAGCGTGCCCACTGTGCCTGAGAGTAGACAGGTGGCAACACACAGCTTGGGTGACGGGCTGACCCACAGCTGGCAGGGTGAGGATCCAGGCCTGCCTTAATGACAAGCATCACTCAAAAAGCAGGTGCCGAACGGGCTCCGACGCAAACATTGTTCCTTCATCTGTTCATTCCTTTTTATGAACATAAACATTGTTCCTTCATCCGTTCATTCATCCGTACACCAACACTGTTCCTTCATCCAATCATTCCTTTATACGTACACCAACACTGTTTCTTCATTCGCTCATTCCTTTATACGTACATCAACACTGTCCCTTCATCTGTTCATTCCTTTTCCTTACACAAACACTGTTCCTTCATCTATTAATTCATTCATCCGTACCCCAACACTGTTCCATCATCCGTTCATTCCTTTATATGTACACCAACACTGTTCCTTCATCCGCTCTTACCTTTTTACGTACATAAACACTGTTCCTTCATCCGTTCATTCCTTTATCCATTACCAACATTGTTCCTTCATCCATTCATTCATTCATCCGTACACCCACAGTTCCTTCATCCGTTCATTCCTTTATCCATACACCCACACTGTTCCATCATCCTTTCATTGCTTTTTATGTACATAAACACTGTTTGTTTATCCGTTCATTGGTTTTTACATTACCAACATTGTTCCTTCATCCGTTCATTCCTTTATCCATTACCAATATTGTTCCTTCATCCGTTCATTCATTCATCAGTATACCAACATTGTTCCTTCATCCATTCCTACCGGCATTTTACATTTATTCCCAAAGGTACTGTGCAACAAATGGGAACGCTGATATGTATATACATGTGTGTGTGTGTGTGTGTGTATGTGTATGTGTATATATATATATATAATATGTGGTGAATATATTTCCTTCTTCAGAGGCTGTCCACATGCCCATACACATCAAAACCAGCAGCAAACTTTGGATTAGTGAGTCGCCTCACTATGTAACAGCTGTGCCACTTGGAGCTGTCATTTGTGGTGCATGTAGTTGGCGAGTGTTCTTTAAGTGCTAAATTTACCATGGCGAAGACACCACAGAGTACCCACCCATAGTTCCGGGTAATGCCATGAGCTGGTCCAGTTTCTGGAACAGAATGGGGACAACAAGTGGTATGAAAGTGGTTTCACTAGGCTCTAGGGGCAGGAAGCCGTTTGAGGGACACCCCAGAGTCTTGATTTTAGGTCACACCTGTGGCGCGAGGAGAGTTTGCTGTGTTTTATTATTGGAGAAGACCTAAATAGGAGACGTGATGGTTCTGGAGTGGCGTATCCAGGCTGTTGAAATGTAGTGTTCCATGCCTGTGAAAATCCGCATGTAATGATGCGCTGAACCAGGCCAGGCTTTTATGTTAATGTTGCCAATAGTGAATTAAAGCTAACATGACCTGTTAGAAGGTTCTGAAAGGGCTTGAGATTCCCAGACTTCCTGTAAGAGTAAAGAAACCCCCATAATAGAGCCAAGTGGGACTTTTCCTTGAATACACTGTGAACATTTCCACTGTGTTCAACTTTCATTTCTTCCCCCTGGATGAACTTTAAACACACTCAGCCTGAACTCTCAACGTAAACATACAATGGGGAACACTGAGCTGCGTCGCTCCGATTCCAAACAGAAGAAACTTGAAGCTGGCACGCTTAGAGCTGCCCGGGAAAGTTCGGATGTGTTTAACAGCAACAGCCATTAAGACACAGAGGAGCTTAATGCTGCTAGCAGCCGTGCTACAGGACAGCTCGTGTATTTGTTGGCAGTAGGTTCTCATTTGATGGGTAATGTTCACACCAGCCTGCGTGTGCTTATGTGCAACAGCCAACTAAAACTGAGCCCTTTTGTCTAAACTAAACTGTACTGATGTTTCAGATCATCGTTTTTACTATATAAGTAGTATGTGTATTGCTTAATTGGTGGTAGACCATTAGACTTCCTCAGCATCCCTTCTCATCAGCTTCTAAAGACCATCCCTCTCTGGACCGCTGCACAGCACCACATCGCGCAGTGATCGAGTCTGCTGTAAGAGGAGCATTACAGTGATCAACTCTTCTGTAAGAGGACCATTACAGTGATCGACTCTGCTGTAAGAGGAGCATTACAGTGATCAACTCTTCTGTGATCGACTCTGGTGTAAGAGGATCATTACAATGATCAACTCTGCTGTAAGAGGACCATTACAGTGATGACTTTTGTGTAAGAGGACCATTACAGTGATCGACTCTGTTGTAAGAGGACCATTACAGTGATCAGCTCTTCTCAGATGATAAAAAGCTACTTTAGCGTTTACATACAGGGTAAAGTGTCTAAGATCACATAGTAGTTAAAGAACCGAGTCTGTCATAAAGCATTGTTCTCTGAGTTTTAGTACCAAGAATCAGTATTTCAGTTTCCTTATTAAGTTGTATTGAGAATTCTTTGTGAATTAATACGTCGGTCACTTTATAGACTTCAGAGGCTGCAGAACCCTCCCCAAGATTTCTGCAGTTATTCATTTTAGCTCTGCAGGTTGTACAGCCAGTTCCTGTAGGGTTCTGTACATTATTCATTGTGTTAGCATTTCGGGTTACATTTTTCATAGAATTGGCCAATACGAGATTTGTTGAAGTTGCACAGTTTATTTTTTAGTACTTCTCCCTCCCTCTCTCTGCGTGTCTCTCTCCCATCTGTACCACCCGTGGTCCTCGGTCACCTTTTCTGACTCTAGTTTTTGAACTCAGTTTCTTTTATTGAGTGTGCATGCTTATTCACTATCCTCCCCAGTCCTGCCCNGACTCTGCTGTAAGAGGACCATTACAGTGATCGACTCTGCTGTAAGAGGAGCATTACAGTGATCAACTCTTCTGTGATCGACTCTGGTGTAAGAGGATCATTACAATGATCAACTCTGCTGTAAGAGGACCATTACAGTGATGACTTTTGTGTAAGAGGACCATTACAGTGATCGACTCTGTTGTAAGAGGACCATTACAGTGATCAGCTCTTCTCAGATGATAAAAAGCTACTTTAGCGTTTACATACAGGGTAAAGTGTCTAAGATCACATAGTAGTTAAAGAACCGAGTCTGTCATAAAGCATTGTTCTCTGAGTTTTAGTACCAAGAATCAGTATTTCAGTTTCCTTATTAAGTTGTATTGAGAATTCTTTGTGAATTAATACGTCGGTCACTTTATAGACTTCAGAGGCTGCAGAACCCTCCCCAAGATTTCTGCAGTTATTCATTTTAGCTCTGCAGGTTGTACAGCCAGTTCCTGTAGGGTTCTGTACATTATTCATTGTGTTAGCATTTCGGGTTACATTTTTCATAGAATTGGCCAATACGAGATTTGTTGAAGTTGCACAGTTTATTTTTTAGTACTTCTCCCTCCCTCTCTCTGCGTGTCTCTCTCCCATCTGTACCACCCGTGGTCCTCGGTCACCTTTTCTGACTCTAGTTTTTGAACTCAGTTTCTTTTATTGAGTGTGCATGCTTATTCACTATCCTCCCCAGTCCTGCCCTCCGATAGGGTTCATTTGAGAACCGTATGCGAGTGTGATGCTGTGAGGACCTCCAGTGTGTGGTTTGTGTGTGTGTGCATGTTTAGGATTTTCAGCACCCGCTGTGTGGTGGAGAAGCCTGGGGGCCTGATTGAGGATTCACATTATGGGCCTGCCACATTTGGTCTGTTATCAGTGAATCATCACTCTGTTTGTTTTGAATATAGCTTTTCAGCTTATCAGATAAACCCAGAATGAAACGACCAAACCAAACTCACTCTCAGGGCTTCATATTGGGGTTTCTCAAAATGGATTGCCAGTCAGGGTCCTGATTCCAGATGTGTCTAGCACCTTTTCTGAAGTCATAGAGTTCAGGTGTTTCAACTGCACCCATTGCTAACAGGTGTATTAAAGTCAAGTACCTTGGTTGTAGTCAAAATGGCATACCATATACTATTCACGTACTAAAGCTACTTAATAGTAGTATGTAGGATACACTATAGGACCAAACTGAAGATCTGCAGTGCACTGGAGATACCCGGATGGTGTTCTACTCCAGTCAGATGTTCTAGTGTACAGGGAGAGCTGTCTTCATGGTGTACTGGAGATACCCGGATGGTGTTCTACTCCAGTCAGATGGTCTAGTGTACAGGGGGAGCTATCTTCATGGTGTACTGCATCCCATCATGCACCGCGGCCTCACCAGCTCTCAGCCTGCTTCAGCCAGAGAAAATGGTGGCGGGTAACACTGGGGAGCAAAATGCAGCCCACCCTGAGTATAAATGTGGGTTTAGTGATTGTAGTGTGTTTTCATCAGAATGAGCCTCAGAAAGTTAAAATATCCGGGTCTGAAGATTAATAAAAGATGAACTCGCTTTAGAGGATCAGTTTTAGAGTGAAATAGCCGAGGCTAAACGTATGTCAGGTGAACTGAGCAGCGTTAGCAGCAGCTAGCTCTAAACAGCTAGCTCTAAACATTGGATACAGTAATAACAGCTCTGAGTTAAATGTGAGGTAACTGGTCATGTGACTGTATTAGTATGCTACACTGTAGGTCAGAACTTGTTACTGTACTGTATACTACACACAGGGGGCGAATACAGAGTGCAGTACATACTACTGTAGTGTGCAGTGTGCAGGATAGTAGTGTGTTATTTTGAATACAGCCCTTGCCATGTGGTCTCTATAGACAAACACTGGCAGGAGAATGGGTCATACTGAAGAGCAGTGACTTGAAACATGGTGCTGTAGTAGTCAGTCAGTCTGTGACCTCTCTGCACTGCTATTTCTGCCCTTGTCAACTGTAGGTGCTTGTCTTCTAATTGTTGTGAAATAGAAGCTTCTAGAAGCGACAACAGCTCAGTCACAAAGCAGTACATCGTGGAAGTGGGGCTACTGAATGCTGAAGCACATAGCATTTAAAACTGACCTGTCCTTTGTTGCATCTAATCTGGCAGTCTGGTGGAGGAATCTGGGTTTGTTGGTGAATCCAGGAGGACACTCCCTGCCGGAATGCAGCGTGACAACAGTAAAGTTTGGTGGAGGGGGATAGTGACCTTTACACTCTTATTCCAAGGAAGGGTGATGTTAATACTACAGCTCGGACACTTAGTTCCAGGGAAGGGTGGTGTTAATGCTACAGCTCGGACCTTTAGTTCCAGGGAAGGGTGGTGTTAATGTGGCACACAGATGTTACACAGTTCTATGCTCCCAGCATTGAGCAGCAGTTTGGGAAAGAACCCTTTCCTGTTCCAGCAGGACTGTGTCCCTGTGCACAAAGCCAGCTCCATACAGACATGGACTAAGGAGTCTGGTTGGAGGAACTCCAGTGGCCTGCACAGATCCTCAACCCCTCCCAACACCTTCAGGATGAACTTCGAGCCAGGCCTTCTCCTCCAGCAGATACACTCCAGAATTTTTGTGGAAAGCTTCACAGAAGAGCGAAGGCTGTTACAGACACAAAGGGGAGCTGACTTCATATTAATGCCCATGGCTCTGGAATGGGATGTGAGAGTCAGGTGTCCACATGCTTTTGGCCATGTAGCGTAGGGAAACTTGGTTTATGTCTCTCAGTAATAATTAATGTGGTCTTAAAGCTATGAGGTTACCTTACAGTGCGTTTGATGGTAAACAGAGTCTCTGGATCTAATAGGGTCATGAGGAGCAGCTGGCCAGTGTCAGTGTCCAAACAAGTAAAGCAGGACATGTTGCCTGACCAAGTGCAGCGCAGAAGTGAAGCTGGAGTCCTAGTGGACGTGTAGCATGTCATCCTGGGGTGTGTTCATGAACCAAGGTGTGAAAGAGTGAGTGAGACTCTGGTGTGTGGGGCCTCGTGTTCATAGGTTCATAGCAGTTACAGACCATTTAATCTTGTGGTATTTAGGCATACATTGCTAAGTTGTGGAGTATACACTTCCATCACCTGTTAGGTCCCTGGAAGCTAACCAATCCAGTGTGAGTGGTACAACATGTACCTGTAGCAAAATACCACTAATTAATAAATAGTCTACACAAGAGGATAATCAGATAATAAGCTCACTGAAATTAGTGCCTACTAGTGTGCAACACCTCCACCAGCACCAATAACAGCTGTGACTGGGTTTGGCATGTACCATACAAGTTTCTGGATGTAGGCCACATCAATGTTCAGACACTCTTACATCAAAGAATTGGTCAGTTGGTCCAGATTTGGTGGATGCCTTCCCTGGCACAATTCCGAGGAGAATTCCCTGTAGACTGGGATTTTAGCCACTGCTGGTAGACCCGTATGACCGTACGCTTCTATACACCTGCAGATTCAGCTACTTCCTTCACACTATGGTCTTTGGCACGCCCAAATGCAGTCACTCCTTTTACCCAATCATTAACATCTGCTTTGGAGCCATTTACCACACATGGAACGAGACACTCCCTGCACCGTACCACCTCTTCCCAGTCTATGGATCCCGTCACTCACACCCAGCAGGGATTTATAGCCCCATGCATTCTTGATCTGCAGGAACCTGAAGGTGATACCACCTTAAACCCATAAGGGCGCTCATTATTTGCCATGCATAAACAGCTAAATTATCAATTAGAAAGTAATAAACCTGTTCTAAGCTGTTGTGAAGCAGCCAATCACCTGGTCAACACAGGGACTGTTCGGTTGTGTACTACAGAAATGGTGGAGCCTTTACACGGTCAGCCGGCCTCAGCTGTGGACAGTTCTCTACCTGAAAGGCCAGCACTCCACGGCTAAGGCAAGTTGGACTTACAGACTATTGGGCCTGACACATGTTGCCTACTTTTGGCGGGAGTCAGAATTCTAGCGGGAGTGGGATTAAGAAGAGTCAACCCTGTTGTAACATGGACAGACGAAGATGGGACAGGATGCAAGTGCAAGTCTTTAATGGAAAACTGATGAGAAAAAACAAAGACCAAAGACACTAGAAAAAATAAGAATCAAAACACTACCATGGACCAGGGTTACAAAATAACAACTCGCATAGAGACAAAACACCATGCAAGAACGAAGGGAACAACAGGGAGTATAAAACAACAAGGACTAACAAGGAACACCTGGGAAGGGGCGGAGCTACAAGCTAAGGACAGGTGAGTGGCCTGGCAAGGAGCGGAGACAGGAGGAGCAATAACCAAAACAAACAGAAGCACATGGAACAGGACAACAAAAAGGTACATGGAAACAACAAGAGAAAGACAGAAAGAGAAAACCAGAGAAAACAGAGCTGTACCTCATGGCTCCAATGCAAAGCTAAAGAAGCAACCACACACTAAATCTTGGATGATCTGCTGCAGTTCTAAAGCAGTGAAGTTGCGCCCTGTGGATGAGTTAGGGTAGACTGTACTCATCTTTCTTTGAGGAACTGAAGGCGAGTCTCCTGAAAAGAAAGGAAGCTGGAACGAAGGTGAAGAGTGGACACACTGAACACTCAAACACCTGATATTATATTATGTTGTTGAGGCGTATGAGTAATTGTCAGTACCTTTTTGACCAAACCTCATACCAGGTTCCTACTTTCTGGTGTCGGTACCCTTTCAGACGAGACTCTCCTCCTCAGTGTTCTTTCTTTAGAGCTAATTCTGAAAGAGATCTGCAGCAGATGGTGGAGTGAAGAGCACTAGTGGGGTTTTCAATGGGTCCTATTAGCGCCTTACTTTCTGCCTTTGTGTGCATGTGCCACACAGCTGTTGGGTGAATATGGAGGCTGCTGTATGGAACTGTGCATCCCATCCTCTGCCACTTTCTGGTTGGTTCTACCTCTTGCTTCGTATTGCCTTAACAAGTGACAGAACCGGACCAGAACCTGCAGTTCTGTGCTTAATTTTTAAGGCATTATTATCTGTAAAAATTATTGATTCATACGCACATATATAACTGCACAAACTGACTGACTTCTGTCCTAATGTCATTTAGGACAGTTTTGACATTTGACCAGTGTAACTGAGTACAAACATGGTTTAATGGACGGTGCACGGATTGGCTATTGTGATTATTGTGAAGTAATACATTGAATTATTTATTGTGTGTTCACCAGTCATGGCTTCACATCGTAGCTAATGCTCTTCAACCACTAAACTGTTAGGGCTAGGCTAGCTACCTCTGCATGACCTGCATAAGCCTAAAATAATCATTTTAATAATTCAGATTTGGGTTTTGTGGAAGTGATTCAGGTCACATTGTACATGTACAAAAAACACTGTATTCCTCTCCTCTCCACGTAAACTGGGCGGTCCTAATCTTGGGTAACACTTCCGTAAGTATTCCCCTGACCAATCACAAGGCTGAATGCCTGTGGCTCCACCCACACAAACAAATTTCAGAATCAGAGAAACTTGGCGAGCTGAAGCTAACCAGCATAACCAAAAGCTAGCAAGCTAGACTTCCTGTCTATAGCTGCCCATCACCCCTTCATTCCTCTTTCCATCACCAACATTGTTCCTTCATCCTTTCATTGTTCCTTCATCTATTCATTCATCTTTTATCCGTACAACGTTGTTCCTTTGTCTGTTCTTTCCATTATCTGTACACCAACATTGTTCCTTCATCCACTCAGACTTGGCCCTCAGGGACTTGACTTGGACTTGTACCTTGGAGACATGACTCTGACTCGTGCCTCAGAAACTCGACTCATACCCCAGAGACACGACTCTGACTCGTGCCTCAGAAACTCGACTCATACCCCAGAGACAAAACTCTGATTCGTGCCTTGGAGACATGACAGTTGACACCTACTACGAGGGGCTGAGACTCCGCTCAGACTCACATGAATTGATGTGAATATCTCTGCCCCGCCCTTGACTCCCACCTCATAGACTCGACTAGGGCTACTACCTCAGAGTCTTCTTTCGATCCAGAATAGCCCTGAAATTGCACCTCAGACACTTGAGAGTTTTGGACTCTTTAGACACTTGACTCCGACTCAAACCTCACAGAGTCCAGACTTTACTCTGACTTGATTGAACTGACATGCGAGTCTCTCTGCCCCAACCTGAGACTTGAGTGACCTCAGAGACTCTACTTGGATTCGTACCTCAGATACTCTGACTGCTAACTCAGACACTGATCTCAGACGAGTTGAGACTGAACTCAGACCCGCATGAATTGACGTGAACATATCTGCTCAGCCTAACTTCTGCCTATCAGTCTGAGACCCTTATGTATTTTTCATTTTCATTCTCTCTTGTTTCTGTCTGCAGTCCTCCAGCATCCGGGGCTGTCAGATGGACAACTTTTATGTTGGAGGATGGTGTGTGTGTGTGTGTGTGTGTGTGTGTTTTGTGGCAGATGCCTTCAGTTCTCAGCTACTGATGGATCTCGCTCTCACGGTGGCATTCTTCAGCAGCATATCATCAATCTCACAGTGTCAAAATTATAACCTGAAATTCTTTACTTTGGGTTTGAGAAGCACAGACTGAGAATACATTAAGCTGTGTTTCGACATGGGAAAACCATCCAACCATCCAACCAACCAACCAAACAATCGAGAGCAAGGTTCCCCACCTCCAGAACAATGGGAATTATTTATCAGTACTGCTGTATTAGAGAACCAAGTCCATCCAACCACACCAAACCACCTGTCCAACCAATTAATCTGAGCTGTTTAACAACAGCAGCAACAACAAGCACGCCATGAATCATCCCCTTCTGAAATATCTCTTGGTATATCAAAGCCAGCAGAGGCAGAATACAGACACTGTTGTTTTGCGTGAGATCTAAGCGAGCCTCACCAACCTTGCCTCGAGATGCTCCATGGTGATGTCTGGCCTCTTTGATGCAGAAGACTCCTGTTCTGGATGATAGAATTTTAATGACTTGGGGAAAATTAGTAATCCTGCTGTCTGCCTGGCCATGATACAGAAATTCAGCAGGAGATGTCAAGTCAGTCAGTCCGGTATGGTGCTCAGTGCAGCTGCAAATGTTTACTTGGCTAATAATTCAGGAATCTGTTGGGCTGGAGAGAAATGTGCATGTACAGCTTCACATAACGTGTAGGGTTTGTAAGGTGATTGAACGTTACCATATACAATCCTGTAACAGTTATTTACAGAGTTTCAAGGAGAGAGCTACACTGTACTGCTAAAAGCATTCGCCCGTCTGCCTTCACACGTATGAACTTGAGTGACATCCCATTCTTAATCCATAGGGTTTAGTATGATGTTCCACCCTTTGCAGCTAGAACAGCTTCAACTCCTCTGGGAAGGCTTTCCACAAGGTTTAAGAATGTGTTAATGGGAATTTCTGACCATTCTTCCAGAAGAGCATTTGTGAGGTCAGACACTGATGTTGGACGAGAAGGCCTGGCTCTCAGTCTCTGCTCTAATTCATCCCAAAGGTGTTCTGTCGGGTTGATGTGCAGGCCAGTCCAGTTGTTCCACACCAAACTCACTCATCCATGTCTTTATGGACCTTGCTTTGTGCACTGGTGTGTAGTCATGTTGGAACAGGAAGGGGCCATCCCCAAACTCTTCCCACAAACTTTGGAGCATGAAATTGTCCAGAATCTCTTGGTCTGCTGAAGCATTAAGAGTTCCTTTCACTGGAACTAAGGGGCCGAGCCAAACTCCTATAAAAAAAAACCCTCTCTCTACACACTGTTCTTGAGCTGATCTGAAGGTCACATGAAGTTTGGAGGTCTATAGTGACTGACTCTGCAGAAAGTTGGTGGCCTCTGTGCACTATGACCCTTAGCATCCGCTGACCCTGCTCTGTCATTGTACATGGTCTACCACTTTGTGACTGTGTTGCTGTCATTCCCAATCGCTTCCGCTTAGTTATAATCCCACTGACAGTCGACTGTGGAATATTTAGTAGGGAGGAAATTTCGCGACTGGACTTGTTGCACAGGTGGCATCTTATCACGGTACCACACTGGAATTCACTGAGCTCCTGAGAGCGACCCATTCTCTCACTAATGTCTGTAGAAGCAGTCTGCATGTCTAGGTGCTTGATTTTATACAGCTGTGGCCATGGAAGTGATTAGAACACCTGAATTCAATTATTTGAATAGGGTGATGGAATACTTTTGGCAATATACTGTATGTGGTGATGATATATATTGATATCATGAACTACATCTGAATATGCTTTTCAGGGGTATCATTAGTACCCAGAGTGGCTGTATGTGCTATTACAGTAATTTCCTTCTATAAAATCACTATATTGATTATTTTTGATGGTATCATTTTAATGTGGCACTACTCCAATTTACTAAATCTCAGAATTTTGATATATTGTGATATTTTGTGTTGTTTTGTGATATTTTCTAATAATAATAATCGGTGGACGCTGCTCATCCTGAATCCGAGGTGCACGTCCATAAAACGGCCATAAACTTCTACTTAATTATCTCCGTCTCATTCGTTTTGACGTAGCTCCCCATGGTAGCCTACGTCATCCAAAGTCTCTAATAACTGTATGTGCTGGAAACACGGCTTAATTTATATTTCTTTAGGCCAAAATTTTGTAAACATTCCTTACTTATGGTGTAGGTGTGCTTTGTACTGTCCAGTAGGTGGTGCTACACCATGTCTCCCGTTCAGTGGTCCTAAGAGAGCATTTGTAATTTTATAGATGATCTATATTCTGAAAAAGTTTACCTGCTTCCGGTCTAGAAAGCTGGTCCAGAAGCATCGGATGTGCTCTGAGGTGCCTTTAATGGGATTATGAATGGGGCCCAAGAGAGGAGGGCAGCTTGCTGATGCTCAGCCTTATAAAGCCACTTCACTGCAGGAGATGGGTGAAGGTGACGACTTCTTGCCAAGGTCACATGCCACCTGGCCATGTTCTTTGGTGAGGGCTTGCTCATTATTTGGACTTCCTGACCCATCACACGCTCCTAATGAGTAGGGAATCTTGCCACGTGTTCGTTTGACGTCAGTGCAGAGCTGGGGTGGAGGAGGGGGCACTCTGGTTTCATTGTTGGTTCCACATGAAAGGGTGAGAGAATGTTAGTGGTCTATGGCTGCTATATTGTTATCCCATGATTCACTCTGTTGCTGTCGCATATATATATATATATACATTTGAAACTATGAGCACATGTACAATTAGAGCCTCAACACAGCAGACACATCTATAGCAACTAGAGCATCAAGCGACGGAATTCAGGGACAGGAACTATGGAGCGATCTCCAGCAGGGTAATATTTGACAGTGTGCTGCTGATTAGTCTCGAATGCTCGTTAGGTGACGAGTCAGCTCCTTACATTGTCAACATTCCACAACGAAGGGAGGAACAGTAACAGTCCAGGATTACTTGGGATACATAATTGTTGCTGTTTCCCTCCTTTTGAAGTGATAAAATGTTAGTAGAACCACGTGGTTTATGTATTTTTTGGTGTTTTGATGTTAGTTTTATGTAGCATTATTTTAGTAGTTGTTCTAGTTTATTAGTTGCTTGCCATCCTTTTGAAACTGAGGCTTCTTTATAAATTAGGCTGAAACACTTTGAAACACTTGTATTCTGCTGGCTCCATAATGGCACACAGTGCTTGGACACCGATCATTGGCACTTCCATGCGATTTGTAGAAGCACCTTTAGCTCTCGGCTGCAGTGGTGCATAAGGATCAACATGCTTTGCTGTGGTTTCAGGCAAAAACTAAACAGATGCTGGTTGTCCCGGCTGCTAACAATAATAAATTACCTCTTGATCACCTGTTGTCCTCTTAATTTGCGAAAATGAAAGTTCTAGGGCTGTCCTGAATACCAGTTTTGGGATCCAAAGCTTTGGCATCAATCAATATTCAACACTTGGCCCTGCCAGTAGGGGGGTGGGCAGTGGGCACTTATGTTGAAAGCTCCTCCATGGCTTCATTCGCTATGTAATCTGGATCTCCAGGCTAGCAGCTTTCCTCACGGAGCAAGCCTTTTCCTCCATCTCCCAGGCCTGGTAACCTCTATTAGCAGTAGGCTAGGCAGTAATAGCACAGTATAGCATGCATTGGTTGACCAGCAGCACTCCACAAAGGTGGTCTTACTCGAGGAACAAAGGGCATCCAGTACGGTGGACCACTGTTTGTAGCAGTCCTGGAAATACATACTACCTGGCACCACGTTAGCGTGACGTTTACTGCTGTGAGTGAGCGTGACGTCCGGGCCCGAGCTGAGATGGTATATAGTTAAAACATAAGACTGTGCCGTTAAATGTACTGTGGTGGTGGGGTGTGGGGTGGTGTGTTTGTCAGGCTGTTTAGGCTTCATTCCTACAAGGATTTTTATGTTGAAGAGCCTGAATACGGGTGGAGTGGTGGGATTTCCAGAGTCCGTCAGGAGACTGTGGTGTTAGCTGTTAGCGCTGGAGATGCTGGATTTTTTACTCACCGTGTTTGGTGCTGTTTACAGAAGGTTAAAAATAAAGCTGTGTCATGGACTGTAACCTTGAGTTGCTCAAAGTTCTCCCGAGGACTAGGAAACTTACAGTTCTAGTAATAAATATCCATATCCCGAAATTCCAAACTGATTGCCTGCCCACTGAACAAATTTCTGAATAATAGAATATTGGATTTACCCCTTCTGACTTCACGCCTGTCTTTTCATGTCTCTGTCACAGTATCTTTGCCCTGATTGGCCAATAAAAAAGAGGAACTGTATCTGTCTGTTATCTGGGTGATGTAATCTGGAAATCTACGGCTGTGCCGTGTTTGGAGGGATTCTTCACCCTCAATCATCTGCTGGCAGGGAAAATGCATCAAATCCATACATGACAAGCTTCCATGGATATTTAAACAGTGGACCATTTTGCCGAGCCTGATGCTGTTCGTATGCGGTTTTCGGAACACGTCAAAAGCTGCCAAAGCTCAGGACACTTTTTATGAGGACCTGTATGAAGACTCATGCTCATTGATCCTGACTCTGGTGGTCACGTTCCCCACACACTCGCTCACACGCACGCACACAGAACCTGGAAGCTTGTTTTGTTTGTTTTGGCTTTGATCAGAGCGAGTGAAAAGGAAGCACGAGGATTGGCTGCCGGAAGATCGACGGAGTCTGCGGTTGCCCAGGCAACCGTAATCACCTCTAATTCACGGCATCCAGCGAAGTAGGCGAACAGAGGGAGGGAGAGGGAGCGAGTGAGCCTTAACCACAGATCAATGCACTGAGAAAACAAATGAAATGAGGGAGTGTGGCAGAGCAAATAAGCCGGGAGCGTGTGTGCTCGCTCGCTCCCTGTAGTAAGAACCGCGCTTGTGTTTGTAACTCATGGGTCAAAGCTGCCTCGGAGCCCCTGAGCAGCAGGGTTGAAGAGATGTTGAATGAAGTGTAGCTCCTCCTTGACTGACGGATCGAGGAAGAGAAGCAAGTCTTGCTCTTCTCCAGCCCCCAGTGGACATTTAAATGGACACTGGATGCTCTGCTGTTTGTCTCCGGCTCCTGTCACTTCTTCCGTTCCGCCGGTCCACCAGCTTCCTCGAGACGTCATTTAGCAGCTGCTCTGATCTTAGGATTACGTCCTAAAAGCAGTCCCACGTGAGAAAACATCCTAATAAGAAAGCTGAGGTGGGGAGAGTCGCCCCTTCGGCTCCCTTCACTTTCCTTGTCCTTCCGAGGTGAACTTGTGCATGCCTCGTCTTCTTGCGTGGCAGTTCCAGCCACGCACACACCTGCCTTCCCACCTCCTGCAGCAGAGATAGGCTCAAAGCCTGCGTCCCGTGCCTGGACTCCCTGGAGGCCGATGACGTGACGAGTGAGGAGAAGCTGTTTTCTAATTAGTATTTGCTTTTGCCTCCCCCCGCACTTTCCCACCTGCCGTCTACGAGAGAGTTACCTTCCGTCGCTGCATACAAAAAGAAGTAAGAAGACCAGAAAAGAAGGAGGGAAAACTGGCATTACAGAGCCTGTCAGTAGTGAATCCAGGTTTGTGTGCCGGTTGAAGGAGCCGCTCGTGCTGGGAGCGCAAGAGGGAGGAGGCTACAACCTCAACCGTGACTGACAGCTAGCGAAGCCCCACGAGCGAAGAAGAGGAAGGTCTGAGGGAGCGAAAAAAAGAGTGAGAGAGACAGTGGGAGGAGAACGACAGAAGCCAAGGAGAAGCAGGAATAGGCACGCTTTCCCCCCGTTCCTCCTGATTGCCCGAGGGAACCGGCTGACCCCGACATGAGCCACTGCAGGAAGAGGTGCAAGCGGCAGCTGACCAAAGTGGCCCGCTACTTCTACAGGTTCCTCACGGGCACCCTGACTCAAGGTAGGCTCGACTCGGGGAGTCTGCAGCCGTGTGGACTTTTTCTGAGAAGTTGTTAGAGAGGGGTCCAAGCACACCTGTTATTGTTGTGCCTTATTACCCTGTGCTTCAGTGTACATATAGTACTGCTCTAGACGTGCTGCATCATTTCCGGCTTTAAGTACTGACCACTTTGACTTCTGTGCATGTCCACCTTCACGTTCTTAGGCTTATTACTCAGGAAGTACATGGAGAACAATCCTGTGAGGGCTACAAATCTAGACCTGCCGAGTGGTTCCTGAAGGTTAGGGAGTTAGACGTGAAGTGTTAGTGCTGCTGCTTGAGTTGTCATTTGTGGAGTCGATGATCCAGGAGACACTGAGCACCAGTGTTGTCTCTTGTTAGCCTGTCCTCCGGGTGTTTTACTCTATAGGACAGAACAGCTCCTTCCCTCATTGCATGGTAATGAAATGATGCACTATTGGTAAAGAACATGTATATGAACAGTTGCGTATTAATGGGTGGGACCGAGTCGGTGGGATCTGTTTCACTCCTGTTCCTCTCTGAAATGTGACTTGGCTGGTCAGGCTAAATTGGCTGATCTGCAAGTCAGATTTCTACCAGTCTCTGTAACTATAAGAAGCCGGTCTTGCCTGTAATGACACCCACGTATGCACCTCCTGTCTGAGTGCTTTAAACCTTTCTGCATCCTAGATAAACGAGGAGACTGAAACTTCAGATCTTAGCCATGAGTTTACTTCTGTACAGCCTCTGGTGTTTCTGATCCACAGACAGAACGTGGCAGTGTTCTTAGGGGAGAACACGAAATCTGTAGAGCTGATTTAAGTGATGTGACGGGATGTGCCGTGATGTGCATGCTGGGAGACAGTGTGTTAGCACTTCTACACGGGCCCATGACAACACATTTGCATAGATCCACCTACTCAAACTATATAGCAGTATAGCTCCACCCCTTGGGGTGTCAACACGTACTGCTATGCGAATGAGGCACATAACACGACAGCCAGTCAGTCTTAAAGGCACGCTAACTTAAGCGAGTTAAAGGTGGTGTAACTCATCAAGCCTTAAGCAGAAAAGTGTTAGTGCCACTCTCTTTGTTAATCATGTGATTTGTCAGCCGGAGAACGTGAAGAACGTGATCATGACAGACCTGTGTCACGTAGCAGAGCCGTGCTATAGAGCGTCAGCAGGGAGAACCGCTAAACACTGGGCTCAGGTTCATTTTTACACTCTGCTCGTGTACCCTGAATAAAATAAAGCATTCACTCTCTGATCACTCTCGGTATCAGTTACTACCTCTACACAGACTGAGTATTTACCAGCTCAGGATGGCTCAGCTAGTAAAGTTAGCCAAGCTAACAGACCTTTAGCGTTAGCTTGTGTATGTAAAAGACTGGCTGCTGCCTTTCTCTGGGTGGTGGCATCAACTTCCGTGGCAGCAGATTCAAACAAGCAAGGTGTTTTTGGGGAGCCCGCTGTGTCATGCTGGTCAGGTTCTTGGGGTTCATTCTCAGGGATCAAAAATTAAGTCACATATACCCATACAAACCTCATTCCGCAAAACCTAATGGGAATGCCGCTGGCAGCAGGAAAAACAGCTTGGATATTTTAACCCGTAACTCTGCTATTACATAAACTAGGATGGTTTAAAATGTGGCAACTCTGTGTTGAGCTGCTAGTGAGCAATGATGCATGAATGAGGATAAGTGAGAACCCCCCTGCTCGTTCCGCAAGCCCTAGTGGGAATACCGCTGGGAGAAGGAAAAACAGCTCAGATATTTTAACCCGTAACTCTGTTATTACATAAACTAAGACTTTTTAAAATGTGAGTAATGAGTGATGAATGAGGAGAAACGATAACCCCCCTGCTCCTTCCGCAAGCCCTAGTGGGAATGCCACTGGCAGCAGGAAAAACAGCTTGGATATTTAGGATATAAGGTTTGTTTACATCTGGATTCGTGAATCATACACAGTTCTATGATAACAGTTTATAAACAATGTGTACGTCAACTCAAGGGACCTCCTCCGAGACGGGTGGAACATTTCTCTGAAAAGTGGCTTAATAAAAGTGTCATATGAAGTCATAATGTAGGATATGGGCCCTAAACAGTCCGAACAGTCACTGTGCCTTTGCCGTGAAACTTCCAGGATTCCGCAGTGCTCAAATTCTGCTTCATCTTCACATCAGGTCCTCACCAGACCTTCAAACCGTAGTGTGAAAATGACCTTGATGAATAATACCTGATCACAGAGTGCTGACAAAGCACGAAATACCACCGAAACATTCCCAAAACAGGACATGCCCCCTCCCAAACCCCCCAATCCCCATGCGGTCATACCTGGAAAGAGGAAAGAGGAAGGTTAAAATAACAGCAGTGAAGTATTAAGCAGCCGAGAATTGGCAAATACACTGTAAGTTTACCTTCTCGGCAGTTGCCATGGAGACCGCTCCGGCGCTTTTGCTGTCCTGGCCTTCCAAGAAAAGGGACTCGCTGTGGCTGTACAAAAGAGTGATTTCATTAGCACCACTTGGTCGTGATTCCTCACATTCGCTCCTTCCAGTGCATGTTGGCTGGTGTGGACTGGGAGCAGGTTGGACGCTGCTTGTTGAGCTGATTCTATTTGTTTTGTAGCTAGACAGAACAGGGAGCGTTCATCGTACTCAGTTTGGAGGAGACTGGCACCCGAGAGATGAATACCTGAATGTGTATGACTGTAGTTTGCTAGTTTCCTGTTCCTAAAGTTCCTCAGTGGGTGACATGAGAAGTACATGCTGCGTTCCTGGCCTTGCGCTTACTTCTGATCCCGGCTTCGTTATGAGCTCCTCTGTGTTTGAATATATCAGATCTACTTTCCCAATGTATTACAAAACACACACAGACTTTTTTTAGTATCAGAAATCCTACAGGTCATTCGGTGTGGTATCTGGTTAGTGGTGTTAGTGGTCTGATCCTCACTGTACTGGGTGAGTGATGGTCTCTGTGGTACTCTGCGGTATCGGTCTCTGGTAAATGTGCTGTCAGAGTGCTGTGGCTGTGTCAGTGGGGTACCGAGACTGCCCCCGTCTCTGATTGAATATTGAAGGAGCTGTCAGCCATGTGGTTTCACCTTTCACGATACATGACATCATGAACTCCTCTGCTGGTTTCCCAGCGTGGTCATGCGCAAAGCATCCAGCATCCAAAGGACAGCAAATGCTGGCTTTGCCGGAGACCAGCTATACTGGACTATTCTGGCTTCTCTAGCGGGGAGAACAGGAATCCTCTTATAATTGAGCTTCTGAGTTATTGTCCTGTTATTAACTCCACACAGACTCCTGTTCCCTGACTATGACCATTCACAACTTGTAGTGAAAGTCGTCTTATGAGCTACAGTGTCCTGAGTTTGGCACAGATAGCCTTGTGGATAGACAGATTGGACATAGCTGTCAAAGTGCAAGACGAATTGCTGTCATTAGAGGAGGACTGCTTACTTCCAAATAAAATTTTCTATTCTCTTAATAGTGAGCAATAAAGCTTTAATTTAGCTTCTGGCTAGCGTACAACACTCAGTTTTATGTTTGCTACCCGTTACTACATAGTGATGATGGGTGCACTGAGCCTACAGGCAAACATATTCAGACAACAAACACACTCCTCATCAAAGTAATAGCTGCACCTAGAAGGAGGTGTGGGATTGCAGTGCTGTTGGGAAGGAAGATAAAGGTTACCAGGAACAATATGATGGTAAATTCAGACTAATATGATCAATATTTATGGAGCTACACATACAGAAGTAGTGTCTCTCAGTATGGCGCTGGGCCACCGTGTTTGCTAACCCAACACTCCAGACGTCTCGGCATGGAGTTGTGGAGGTTCCTAATGGTGTCCTGTGATAATCCATCTCATGCAGCTTGAATATCCTCACACACTTCCTATAGATGGTGCGGTAGGGGTGGAGGTGGAGGTGGAGGTACACCAGGCCTTCTGGACGCGTGATGCGTGACAACAAACCGTTCATCTTGGCGCTGACCACGGTGCCTCCACACACGGATTCGTTGGTCGTCTCCAACAGGACAAAAGCGGGACTCGTCACTGAAGATGACCCGCTGCCATTCTGAGTCACTCCATGCCAGTCTGGCACGACACCATTGCAGTCCTTGGTGACGCTGACGTGGTGTTAAGGACAGTCGTCGTAACGGTCTGCGTGCATGTAGTCCTGCGTGGTGCAGCCGTCTACCAATGGTGCTGCACTAACAGGATGACTCTTGGAGGACATCACTGCTCGCTGGATGTTGGTAATTGTGGCTGTTGGGTCAGTCAGGTACAGAGATAATGCGCATCCGAGCATGAAACTTAAATCATCAGCATGTTTCACAATGTCAAACCTACCCACCAAGTTTCATTCTTGTGGGTTGACTGCTTCAGGGTGCAGCTGTTTTTGCAGCTGTTCTTTTGACTTTCAGTGTATATATAGTTTTCAGTTGTCTGTCATGATAGAATCATTCATCTGTTAATCTGTAGAAAAGTCCCTATACGGGTGTTTTTGATCATTCCTAAACCATCCCAGTCTCATAGTGCCCATACCTTTCACTTTTTACTCTGATGGGTGTCGTAAGTTAAACCTTTTGGATGATCTGGTTAATTCTGGACGTAGCCGAGCTCTTTCCCAGCATGATTCCAACAGTGAACTCGTACACCCATGAGGCCATAAACAGGCTATCTGTGATGATAATCTCCCAACAATAAATACAATAATTAACACGAGTCCTCTCTCAGAGAAGACTCCGGAGGGTCTGTGCGTGTGCGTGTGTGCAAACGGTTGTGCGTGTTTCTGCCATAACAATGATAACTGGCATGATGTACACCACTGGAGACAGGTTAATACGTACACCCCAGGCTCTAGCCTCACCCAAGCCATGTTTTGCAATTAGCGTTCATTTAATTTCTTTTCTTCCGCTGTACATTCCTGCGGGAGCCGAGCTCCGTGCATGCCTGGGGCATTATTTGTGTTGTTTGGCTGAGCGGGTCTACTCTGTGCAGCAGAACGAGGGCTTAATTGTTTAAATCGCTGCTACTCTTGCAGAGGTCTGGCTGTTGGGTTCACTCGGTTTACTTCTCTCGGATGGTTTTAGAATGGTCTCTAGCAGTGATACAGAGTCTTTGTTAAAGAGGAGTTTCATCAGTTTTTCCTAATCCCTCCATAATTCAGAGATTAAGGTGTAAACAGAGTGATTGAGAGCGGGTTTGGTGTGAGGTGTAAACAGAGTGATTGAGAGGGGTTTGGTGTGAGGTTTGGTGTGAGGTGGTTCAGATGCTTTACAGTGGTGGTGGTGATGGGAACCAAGGTTCTCCATGTCTAGAACACACATATAGACACTTTGTTCACTATCTAAAGCTCCAGTGAACCTACACGTGTCTTCTGAGTGTATATGGAATGTTGATGATGGAAAATCTAGGAAACCTGGAAATAATAAGTTTTCTTTGGGGGACTATTTTACCTCACAGCGCCCTGCAGCATGTATCCCTCCACCATGAATGGAGTTTAAGGCTGAAATCTTCTCCAAACTATCATAAACAGCGTCTCAGACATCAGGCAGCGTATTCAGAACCATCTCATGTAGGAACTTTCTGTGAGGGAGCTTTTAGAGGCCTTAAACATTTCAGATGTCCTCTCCTGTCACTTCTATCTGCACATCTCTGCGCGAGCATGACATTAATGACCACCACGTCCAGTTCAACCTCTTAGTACGCCCACCTGAGCCGGCAAAATCTAGAGTAACACTTGCCCACTTCTGTTCACAAAACCCAGCACCTGTCTGCTTCAGCCGTATGCCATGCCCGCCCGCCCGCACCTATCTACATTGGGCTATGCATGTGGTCCTCGTCAGCACCCGCCGGTGTTTGCTCTGTTTGGCTCCGCTGGTGAAGAATGTAGGCCAAACAAAAACTGTGTGAACTTGCACATCAACAATCAGTCGTGTGACGTACATGTCCATGCATATAAAACAGCTTATTAACTTTTATTTGTATCTGTCGGCATCATATTATTAGATCATTTTCTTAAAGCCGGAACTGTTTTTGTGGGAAAATGGCTATTTACTGGATGTTATATAGCATGCGATTAAAAACTTGCAGCACATTTGTTGCTTGCTCATTCGCTTCTATAAGGTGGATGGGACTAATTTGGTTGGAGTGTCATCACACTAGGCTTTCTGGACTACACCTCACGGACTGTGTTGCATTAGCAGTGCATTTCAGTCAGCTGTAAGGATGGTAAACGGGGCCTGGCAGCTATTTACACAGTACAGTGAGTTATTTTACTAGCCTCAGAACCTGCAGTGTCTTTTACCTTCAATCCAGGTACAAATTAGGAATATTTTCATGGACTAGAAATGGCTTATTATCTATAATCCATTATAAGTGCATTCATAAAGATCATTAAAGTCTTTAGAATGCTTTATACTGCTTCCAGACATAAGCCTGTGAGACTTAATAATGCATAAACATTCATAATCACACACATAAACTGGTATATCACCAGTATAAGGCTTCATAGCACATAAAGTGACATAATGCATTGTAATGTGTATTTTAGTTTGTTATTAACATTACCAGTAAAAAAAAAAAAAACAGTATCATAAGCTTTAATAACTAATGTTGTATTCATTCGCATATTGATGTATAAGGATCCACAGTGAGGCCACTCTCAAATGTTCCTCAGTATCTTCAAAATGAGCATGATTTTGTAAGTGCACATAACATCCAATGAACACTTATAAGCCTTCTGTACAGAGTTTGAGTAAAGTGATGTTATGAATGAATGCATCATGTGAATTAGTGTATTAAGCTTTATGATACGGATCTCAACAATCTGTAAATACATTTTAACATATTTAACACATATATCTCTGTGCTATGAAGCCTTATAATGCGAGGTTATATCAGTTTATGTGTGTGATCACTTGCGCTACGGATGTATATGTGTATGTGTGTGTGTGTGTATGTGTGTGTGTGTGTATCGAATGTAATAATTATAAGTATATTTTACCTCAGAGGTGCTTCAGTGTGCTTATTGTAATGTACTAGAAATGCATTTAAATATGTACTTAAGTATATTTAAGTGAATCTTAATGGTCTTTTAATAATTAGTTCCATTTAAGTACATGTTTAGTAGCATGTATAATATGTATTTAGTATACAAAGTACATAGTTAGTATATGAAAATAGCACACTTCCAGTACAGTAATCATGAGTGCCAGGAAGTATACTAAGTATACTTAAGTGCTTCAGAGTATGTTTTTCTCATGGGAAGCCTGTAATGATTCATTTAAAACAGCCATAAAATGTTCATATAAATTGGCGTTAGCTTAGCGCTAGCATACTACTGGTATCCTGTAGGAGTGCTAGCAGGAGTTAGCACTATTGTGGAAGTGTGTGTTCCCCATTTTAGACCAGCATTTGAGACAAACTGAAAGTTAGAGCTCTTATGCTGCATATAACTATGTATTCTTCTGTTTAAGTATCAGCCCTGGCCCTTAGTCTGAGCTCAAGGCGAGTTCTAGACTCTTGTACTAGCTAGGAAACGTTCTCTGATGGAACACTAAGCACGGTTCTAAGTCGCTCTGGATAAGAGCGTCTGCTAAATGCCTTCAATGTAAATGAAAGCCCACCTCTAGTAGTGGGTTCACCGCTGGGTTCTAAGGGAGAAATGCATCTTGGGTATGTAAACAGATATATAATCCAGGTACTCGGGATGACAAGGCACGAATGAGGTCTAAGAAAACGTGACCATGGGTCTGAAAACCTGACCCGTTACACAGTAACGCTGTGGCCGATTCCTGCCAGTGTCCCTGCGCTCTCTCTGGAGGGTGTGTTTGAGAGGTAGATGCTGGTCGATCGCTGAATGTAATGATGATGCATGTGCACGTTATTTTAGCCGAAGGAACGACGCGTGTCTCTCACGTCATTATTCACTGTCAGTGATTCAGAAAACCACCGCCTACTGGCCTCGTCCTGGGTGCACTCCGTCTTCCAGCTCTCACCAGAGGCTCGGTGGGTGTCTGCTTACTGTAAGCTCAGGGTTTTTAGCAGCTGCTTGGGTTAAAGGCTCGCACATAGCATCTTAAGGCCTCCGCTCTCTGGGGAGGCAGTACCAGGTTGACTCATGCCGGCTTCAGCTCCACCTTGGCTCCGCCCACTCATTAGACTCACCTGTAGCTTGTTCCTGGCGTCATTAATTATTGCTGCGTATAGAGCTGGTTATTATGGCTTTAGGTCCCCCTTGGAAGTTCCGACGGACCACTTCGGAGGCCATGAGCTCGGCTTGATTTGTGTTTAAGTGGTTTGGGATGGAAGCGGGAGAGAGAGAGAGAGAGAGAGAGAGAGAGAGACATGCTGGAAAAATGCTTTATTGTTTTTCCTTCATTAAAGAGAGTCGGGTTATTACTGCAACAGAACGATGAGCAGAGGATGCTGATGAGATGAGTAATGTGTTTTTATCCACTTAGAAGCACCACATGACGTGCGTATGCTTGTTTTTGTCGTGTGTGGATGATTTTAGCCTGCTGTATATACAGTACAAGTATTAGCCACTAGCGTTGCTGCCAGTGCAGAGACTCTGGGGTCTTTCAGAAACCTCAGTTTCCTGCTAGTAAATTATGTGCTCATTCTGGAGTCTTTCCAGCACAACTTGATGGCATCTCAGTTCGTATGTCCTTCCCGCTCCCCACTCCTGCCACTTTTCTGAGCCGCTCCCTCCGTTTTCCTGAGTTATCCTTAGTTCTTTAATAGCATTGTCCTGTGTTTTGTATTTCTGTGTATGAGTTATGTTTGTTGTGTATCATCTCTGGACAGCCTATAAAGTTTTTGGTGCTGGATTGCGACAAAATCCCCCCCATAACAAGAGTACACCCCCTTCCAAAACCAGAAACTCCCCAATCCAGCTCTTTTCACCTACAGAATGCAGTGATGAGACAAACCAAACAAGCTTTGTGTTTGCCTTAGCAGACGGTCTTATCCAGAGCGACATACATTTCATTTCACTGTATTTCTTACACAGGTAGGCGAAGGTAGCGTTAGGGGTCTTGCCCGAGGACTCCTGTTGGCATAGTGTAGGATGCTTGGCCAGGTAGGGAATTGAACCCCCAGTCTCCAGCGCAGGAGACGGACGTGCTACTACCACTATGCTATGCCAACCAACCAGCCTGCCAGCAGGAAGCTACCATTAGCCAACGGAGCGGTTCCTCATTTGCACGATGATGAAAATTCTGGTGGTTTTCCCCAGACGTGGTCTGTCTGCTGGTGTCTACCCTGGCTTTGTGATGCTCGTTTTACCCCAAATAAAGCTCGTTCCCAAAAGCATCCTGCTCATAACTTCCAGCAGCAGCTGGTACAAATGGGCTAGTGGGGCAAAGCCCCCGCCTCCCACTCTTTCGAAGTCAAATAGGCAGCTTTCGTTTTAGCCATCTGTCAAACTGATTTCTTCTTAGCTTCTGTGGACTCAGGAAAAACAGCACCACAGAAAGGCTGGCGAAGAAGGGGCTGATTAATAGGTAGCCCCAGCTGTAGATTCACTCGGTCAGTCTGTGATTCTGTGAGAGTGTAAGAGTTGTGATCCTAATGAGCTGATCGTTTTCCCTGTACCATGACTGTGCTTACACTGAGCATTGGGTGCCGTGAAACTGTATGTCTATACATGTTAACATTTTTAATTGCTTCATAAGCAGCGTTTATCCAATTTACATCAGTGCAGTAATGCTAATTTCCAAGACACCATGGATTGTTCCTGCGACATGGCCCCGCTAGTCGCTTGAGTGGGCCACAAGTTAAAAATGAAGGTTCTGAAAGGGTTCTTTGAAACAGTGCGCTAGAACAGAAGTCCTCTACCCTTAATTAACTTGTGGCCCACACTATTGACTAGCGGTGGCATGTCATGCTCTGCTGACCTGTCACTTGTGGAAAAGCGTTCCCTGTTCCTGCGAAAGGCCGCCGCTAGTCGCTTGTGTGGGCTACAAGTTAATAATGAAGGTTCTGAAAGGGTTCTTTGAAACAGTGTGCTAGAACAGAAGTCCTCTTCCCTTAAATAAATTGTGGCCCACACAATCGACTAGCGGTGCCACATCGTGCTCGACTGAGCTGTCACTTGTGGAAAAACGGTCCCTGTTCCTGCTACGTGCCGCCGCTAGTCGCTTGTGTGGGCCACAAGTTAAAAGAGGGTAGGGGACTTCTGTTCTAGTGCACTGCTTCAAAGAACCCTTTCAGAACCTTCAATTTAAAGAATGTACACCTCAACTGAAATGAGAGTTCCCTTACCTCTTGTCTGACTGGATCATGTTTCTCCTTATTTGACTAGTGTCGGCATTTGCTTAATTGCCTTATCTGTGTCTGTATAACTCCCGGTCATGTAAACGCAGTATTCCTAGACTAATCTGACAGACGTAGGAGCCCATTTCATCAGACCATTAGATGTTACATGCAAACAAACAGCTCAGGCTCATTTGCACACGAATGTGCGGCCAGAATCTTCACTGCAGCCCGTATAATCACACTCGCACAAAAAAAAAAGCCTCCCAGTTCTATAAACAACACCTGGTCCTATCGAGGCCCTGAGGCACTGCCAAAACAAGCATTGTCCCATTCTCGCTGCTCCCTTTCACGCTGCCTCCAGTGATGAACAGTGAAAAGCTTGTTTATTTTCATATGAAGGGCTCCAGCGGGTGCCTTGAGAAAAGCACAGGCCAGGCCTGAGCGCTGGAGCATTCGGAGCCGGCCAAAACGCTGCTCCGCGTGCGGGGCTGTGGAGGGACGTGGAATGAAGTTGAAAGGTAATGCAGCTGATTTATACGGAGTTTGCCTTTTCTGCTTTTTTAACCTTCCTGACTGATTTGCATGTGTTCAACCAAGTTCACCATCTGTGTAAATGCTTGCTGCATGCTGTCGGATTCAGATCTGTCTGGGAGTTTCTGACTCGCCATTTGAGGAAGTCCTGTCATGAATTGGAGGATATAGGTTCTGATGTAGGATTAAATAACATGGACTAAAAACTGGAATGCCTGGCCTTCACACCTCGGCGTGAACTCAGAGGTTAATTAACACTACATCATCGTGGTGTTTATTATACATTGGATTTGTTCCTTTGGCTCATTAAGACGTACAGTTTAATAGGACACTCTGTAGTTGTACAGTTCCAGACTGTAGTCCATCTGTTTCTCTGTATACTGTATTACCCTGTTCTTCAATGGTCAGGACCCCCACAGGACCACCACAGAGCAGGTATTATGTGTGTGGTGGATCATTCTCAGCACTGCAGTGACACTGACGTGGTGGTGGTGTGTTAGTGTGTGTAGTGCTGGTGTGAGTGGATCAGACACAGCAGTGCTGCTGGAGTGTTTAAACACTGTGTCCACTCACTGTCCACTCTATTAGACACTCCTACCTTCCTGGTCCACCTTGTAGATGTACAGTCAGAGACGATAGCTCATCTACTGCTGCACAGTGCAGTGTTGGTCATCCTCTAGTCGTTCATCAGTGGTCACAGGACGCTGCCCACAGGACGCTGCTGGCTGGATAGGTTTGGTTGGTGGACGATTCTCAGTCCAGCAGTGACACTGAGGGGCCAGTAGCACTGCTGTGTCTGATCCACCCACACCAGCACAACACACACTAACACACCACCACCACGTGATTAATGTGTATCAGCTGCAACAATACTTTTACTCCTAATTGAACCCTGCTGTATGTCTTTAAGACATGCTGGAGAAGTCTTTACGGAGTGTTAGCCTGTCCATACCTACGCTAACAAGGCCTTTCTGAAAGCAATCTGTGGTGCTACACACTAGAACTGCTAGGAAGGAGCTTCTCAGAGACTCAAAGACTGACCCTCATGGTGTCGCATTCTGAATCCAGAAAGAATCCAAGCCGGTGTGGAATAGCGAGCACAGTTAAAGGATGCAGCTTACACAAAATGACAACGCAGGAAAGATGCTGCTTGTGTTGCCATATGGTGGAAGCATATGGTGTTGCTTACATGGTTTCTGTTCCTGAAACATTTAGGACCATCTAATGCGTCTCAGGCGTGTGGCTGATGTTTTCATTATGCTCAGCAGCTCGAGCCCTAATGTAGCCATGAGACCAGCTTCTAGTAGGCCTGCACAGTGTGTGTGTCATGGTTAATCTCTAGCGTGATGTTGAACTTTGCTGAACTGATAAGCCTGCAGAAGGTAAAGCAGCTCTCTAACCAGTCCACACATATGTCTCACCCTGCTCTGCAGCTTGGCCATCGAGATCAAACATGTGAGGTTCCAACACCTCTGACTGGCGTCCTCCTCCCAGTGTCACTTGTGGCTTTTGTGACAGTACTAGGTTCAGGCACCGACCTTTTGCCCTCTCTCACAGCTGATATTCTCTTCCTCCTGTCCCTTTCTATATAGTGCGAGATTGAGGCACTGACTTCCCACCCTCTCTCGTGGTCAAAGTCCTGCTCCCACTGTCACTTGTGGCTTTTGTTGTAGTGCGAGGTTCGGGCACTGACTTCCCACCCTCTCTTGTGGGCGACATCTTCCTCTCACTGTCACTTGTGGCTTTCGTTGCAGTTCAAGGTTAGGGGACTGACTTCCCACCCTCGTCATGGTCAATATCCTGCTCCCACTGTCGCTCACAGCTTTTGTTGCAGTGTGAGGTTCAGGCACTGACTTCCCATGTTCTCTTGTGACTCGCATCTTCCTCCCACCATCACTCTGTTTTCATTGCAGTGCAAGGTTCAGGCACTGATATCCCAGCATCACTCGTGGTCAGTGTCCTGCTCCCACTGTCGCTCGCAGCTTTCGTTGCAGTGCCAGGTTTGGCACTGACTTCCCACCCTCTCTTGTGGGCTACATCTTCCTCCCACTGTCACTTGTGGCTTTCGTTGCAGTGCACGCTTAGACCCAGACTTTCTGCCCTCTCTCATGGCCAACGCCCCGATCTTTAACCATGTTATTTGTATTGAAGGGCGTATCGCAGTATGTAATGATGGACTTGTAATAGAAGAAGTCTGTTGTCAGTACCAGCGGCTCCAGTGCACGTGTGTGTATTACGTAGTGCTGTTCAAGACCTGTATTGAGAATCTCTATCACTGTGGTTTTCAGCTCTGCATAAAAGCCCTGCCCTCGTAACGTTCAGTCCATTGCACCAGCAGTGTTAAACATTCTCGACTGTGATTTGTTCTGTTGTTGTTTGTTGTTGTTATTTACCAAACTAGCAGAATCTAGTTCTAAAAGCATGAATAAAACATTAAGCAATGTGAGAAACCCTATGGAGAGGTGGGGAGAACAGTGTTGCATGGAACCTCGGCAGCCTGATGCCTCCGCTGTCGCATGTTGGGGAAGTGAAGAGCACAGCAGGAGCTGTTCATTTTCATCAAGCCAATCAGTCAAAACAGCTTGAGGAGTTATTTCTTTTAATGGTTGAATTAGCAGGATGGAGGGGAGCTGGGCGGAGTGACGCCCAGCTGGAGGCCCTCAGGATATTATCTCCGGTTCTTCTGGGTTGGTAGTGCAGAGTGAACCTGTGGTCTGGAAGCTCTGCAGTACTGCTGTGAGACAGTCATACGATGCAGTGTGAGCTCATATTCCCTGTTTATGATGAAAGATATTATTAGGTGATGAAATACTCAGTAGAATCATCAAATGCTGATGTGTTTTTGTAGTGGTTGTGCTGCCCGGTTTAGGAGGTCAACAAATACATCAGGTCAACCAAACTTTTCCCGGAACCGGGAGGCGTACTTATGGAAAAGGTCAGGGGCATTTGTACTTTAGAGGTTTTTCCTGTTTGCCTTCTGCTCAATAATTGCTTGATTTGTTCTGACAGCAGTTAAAGTGTCTTAACTGTTGGAACACACAGTTATCAGTGGAGATAACAAAAATGTGGTATAATTAATATTTTGCAGCGGTTAACAGGTTTTATGGTCCATCTTATCAGCTCCACTGACCATATAGGACACTCTGTAGTTGTACAGTTCCAGACTGTAGTCCATCTGTTTCTCTGTATACTGTATTACCCTGTTCTTCAATGGTCAGGACCCCCACAGGACCACCACAGAGCAGGTATTATGTGGGTGGTGGATCATTCTCAGCACTGCAGTGACACTGACGTGGTGGTGGT
>CM067500.1:7608722-7646222 GCA_034552555.1 Semaprochilodus insignis | reverse complement strand
CTAATTGTAATTGTGCTGCAGATAGTGGATCATTTTATGTTGTGTTTAACCCCCGACCACCAGAAGGCAGCACTGTAACACTCCCAGTGTAGACAAGTAGCATTAGGGCACAATGCTAACGTTTGCATTAGCACTTACAAAATCATCTTGTGGACACTGAAAGCTTTAGTGGTTGGTTGTGTGGGCCATAAGCTGCAAAGGTTGGTGAACCCTGATCTGATGGAATACCTGTTGGGAGTAACTGCATCATGACTGCCCGCATATTCTGCAGGGATTTAATCAAACCCCTAAAGGATGGCCTTCGCTCATTACACTTTAGCACGTTACAGGAAAACACGGAATGCTTGGAATCATGGGTAAGGTACCAACAGTTCGATCATTTGATGATTTCAGTTGTGTCACTTCTCGTTTGGGCCTTCTCGTCTTGGGCCCTGAAGTGTCCTGAGACAAAGCACCACGAGTTTGATGCTTCAGGGTCAGTGTGTTTTTTCCCATGTGGTGTCCTTGCCTGTACACAGACCTGGAACATTCGTACCGGCCATGCGTAACTGAAAGCTAGCCAAGACATGACACGCACACAACCTGTCTGAGCCATCAGATACAGCCTGGCCTGTTTTCCTATCCCGCTAATAGCAGCATGCATCTATTAGCTTTCCCTGCAGGGATTCCGTGTCCATGCCAGGGTATGGACATGCTCCCCCTTCTCTGCCATTCGTGGTATCCGCTACCAATAGCATTCCATGCTCTCAGGGTCGGCCACTTTAACCTGATTCCAGATCGAGCTATTTTTAGGCAGCGGGTCTTGCGGAAGGCTGCGGGCTTGATAAGATCCCCAAGGGAGCATCCGTGCCAGAGAGGTAATTGTAACCCTTTCTCCTTCTCTCTCGCCCTGGATGTGGCAGTTTGTCTTGTCCCTATCTTTCTCGTTGATGGGGCCCTCTGCAGGACCGAGTCCCTGATAACTCTGTGCAATTAACACATTTAAAATCATTAGCGGAGCCAGGATTGGCGCCGGTGCCAAGGCTGGGAAGGACGTTATCTTGGACAGGGAGTCTTACCTTCCTTGAGGTTCCTCTTAGGTGCTCTATATGAGAGAGATGCCAAGATAAGGGCTATCGACTTTTCATCCCCTTATCGCCCACACGGCTGTGGGATGAAAGCAGGGCTGCTGAATTAAGACAAAGGAGGAGTGAAAGGGGTGCAGGGAGGCGAGGGAGGGATACAAGGGGGAAAGGCATCTAAAGGGAGGGAAAAAAGGAAAGCCAAATGGAGCGAGGTTAGAGTGCTAACAAGCGTGAGATGAGGTACGGTGGTGTGGTGACCTTTTGATGCTTATCTTGCCCTGGCGTACTCCAGGTTTTAACGGTCTGGTTGGGGACCTGATGCTATTTAACTGAAGTCAAAATTTATGACGTCCAGTGATTTTCAAAAGCTCCGTGACTCCGCAGGGAGAGTAAGAAAGAGCCCTTAATTCCTTTAAGAGGACCTTAATTTTTGTCCTTGCTGGTCCACCTTGTAGATGTACATTCAGAGACGATAGCTCATCTGCTGCTGCACGGTGCAGTGTTGGTCATCCTCTAGTCCTTCATCAGTGGTCACAGGACGCTGCCCGCAGGACGCCGCCCACAGGATGCTGCCCATGGGATGCTGTTGGCTGGACCGTTTCGGTTGGTGGACGTTTCTCAGTCCGGCAAGGTTCACACTCGGCCATGCATGTGACGTAAGCAAGGGCGCGTCTTATCCCTGTACCTGACTGACCCAACAGCCACGATTGCAGACATCCAGCGAGCAGTGATGTCCTTCATGAGTCATCCTGTTAGTGCCAGCACCATTGGCAGGCGACTGCACCATGCAGGACTACATGCACGCGGACCGTTATGACGACTGTCCTTAACTGTCCATATGGTACGCAATACATCGATAAGACCATCCTGCCTCCCGGAGCCCTACGATGTGACCCCTCTCCAACTCTTCCAACTGTTCTAATTGCTTTCAAACTTCTTAGAGGCATACGTCACTCGCAAAGGATGCTACCAGCACAAGTCAGAATGGAGCGCACGTGCAACAGGATGACCTTATGTAGTCAGTCGGGTACAGCGTTAAGACCCGTCCTTGCTTACGTCACATGCACAGCCAATCAGGGGACGTATAATGTGTGGTGTTGTTGGTCGAACCTGATGAGAGGTGTGCAGAAGAGGACACTCTAAAGGAGCTGTTCAGTATGTATTAGTATTGAATTAGTCCGGGTTTGTAGGTGTTCGGATGACAGTCAGTTGCTGCAGCAGGCCGGAGTGTAAAGACAGATGGTGCTTCAGCTTGGCTTGTTGCTGTTGTTTTGCTGGTGATGATCTGATCAAGTCACTCTGCTGACCTAAAACGGTGAAACCTGCCAACAGCGCCTCCCCCGCCCCCTCCCTCTGGGAGCAGGAAACATGGCTTTATGATACAGAGCCGGAGCGCCAGGACACTGCATCACCACAGGGACCGGTGCGTCTTCACCGTCTCCATGGTGACGAGCCTCTCTCATGCCACTGTGCACAATGGAGCGCCTGATTGTCACAGTGAATCACGGCTCTCTCTCCTCCTTTTCCCTTGCTCACTCGCTCGCTCACTCACCCGCTCCCCTCCCTCTGTCCATTCTGTCCTTGTTACAATACAACCAAGGTCATCTAGTCCCCCACACCCCTTTCACTGGCTTCTGTGGAGGGTGGAGGAGGTGTGACCTCTGACCTCCAATCTTTGCCTGAAAGCCTAACCAGGCCCACACCTTATGTGGCTCTTATAGCATGGTGGAACCAACCAGTTGGGGGGGCGGGGGGAAGAGCAAGACGTCTCTGATTTTGCAGGGCTGTTGTGTGTAATTACATCATTCTCATATGTAGTTATATAATAATGTGGTTACATAATGAATTACACATGCGTTGGATTTACTGTAGTGCTCTCAGGGATTTTAGGACTCTACTGTACCATTTGCTGCAGCTGAATCAACTGAGATCGGTAATGTGCAGCTCAATCAGAACCAGGAAGTACTCTAGAACTACACACAAGTGTCCCGGCATTGGCTAACAGGCTAAATGCTACAGAACATGTTCAATTCTGATTGCCACTCCAACCCCAGTCACTGGATTTGGTGCTCTGAGACATTATCCTCTTAATGGGTGTTATTTGAGCATTGGTTATCTGGAACTGTTCCAGGCTCAGTCAGGCTATCGTCACCCATTAACAAATAGGAATAGATAAAGAACACACACGTTCCCCCTCTACAAACCAAGCAATGTCAAGTATATCGAGGCACAGTCCACACGAGGTGATGCGGACAGGATGTAGGTATGTCATGAGTTCTTTAGTGCGCTCGCGAAACTACGACCAAAATTACATAAAACCAAAATTAACCGTAATGAAAGGGGAGCTGGCACTAACAGGATGATCTCTGGCTGCGCCACGTAGGACTACATGGGCGCAGACCATTACGACGACTGTCCTTAACACCATGTCAAAGTCAACCAAGACTGCAATGGTGTCGTGGGACACTATTAGAGCTACGGATTAGGATACGGCTAGTATGGGTTATCCGGTGGGAGAAATAAATGTTAAAATCCTATTTTCAGTTCATGTCTTTGGGAATTTGATGCTTCTTTCACCCATGTGGTTCACATGAGGATCATCAGAAGTGTGAGCCAGTCGCTGGATGTGCTATCGCGCCCTGTATTTGTTCCCTTGTGCTGGGGGAGTGATGGTGAACCCTCTTAAGGGAGCCAGTTAATTCATCCTAATCCAAGTCTATGAGCTAGCAGCATAAATCACTCTCCACTGTTACAAACGGCCTGCTTTCATAACTCTGAAGCTCCGCTATTGCAGGCAGCACGCCGAACGCGCTCAATCCTCAGTATGGCTCGAATGTACGGAGTGTCTAATTGAACGGACTGATGTTTAATGGATGTGTAACATCTGTAACGGAGATGAAACGTTAGCGTCAGCGTGCACTCTGGGTTGTGGTTCTTTCTGAAGCTCGGTCTTCATCATGTTTGTGGTATGAAATGGCCTCAGATCCTTTTCCATCACTTCATTTAATTAAGAACACTTTCTTAATCCGCCAGAAAGGCTAATTAAACACTTCATCACTGTGCGTGCGCCTGTCTCTCCGTGTGTAATGTTGGCTGGAGACCACTGAGTGATTAGCTTTAATTGTCCACTCCCTAAAAATAGTCATGCTTATAATTAGCTTCATACAGACATTAATTGACCTCATAGGCACGAATATCAGTGTTTGAGGACCAGAAAAGAGAGATCTTGAGATCTATTACTGCCACATAGACCTAAATCCGGTGCTCTGGTATCCACAGCCTTCCTTTGTACCGTCTCAGATGTGAGCCAGGGAGGCTCACCTGTAAGGTACACAGCCACAGGTTCAGTCTGGATATGGTGGGTTTCCCTCAGGGCTGAATTTGTGCCAGGGTGAGCCACGTCCAACACCTCTCAGATTGCATCTGGCAGCAGCGTTCAGAAGTCAGAGACCATCAGTCATTGTTTACAAACCAGTCAAAACTGCTACAAGAAAACATATACATTACCCAGAATCCTCTGCAACTCAGTGTATTTTGTGTATTTTGTGTATGAGTGTTTAGTATGTCCACTATTTACCTTCATAACAGCTTCCAAGGTCTGCTTCTTCTTACCATCCACATAACACATTCAGCAGTGTTGAGGTTCTGGACTCTGGGGTGGTCAGTCCATTGTTCTGAGAACACCAGCAGCTTTTTTGTTAGATGTGTGTGTCTCCTTTCAGTTCCTTCTCAGTGTGGAGCTTTGGTTCTTCCGATGCTTTGGACTGAGATCTAGACCAGAGACCGAAATTAGGTCCAATCAAAAAGAGTTGACCACGGTCTGGATCAAACTGAACCAGAGTGAGTTGGTTTGAAGTGCGAGATGGCACAATACCAATGTACACGTTGAGTCATTGAACCAAGGGATGCGCCGTTACTTCCTCCAGTGGTTCTATGGCACAGTTAGCTTCCTGTATGGAAGTGCCACTGGCACTGTTACTTATCGTGCTCAGGACCGTTCGGATGGTTTGGACTAGGGCTGGCCCGAATACCATGTTTTGGGTTAGGGTTTAGGGCTGTTACAGCTTAGAGCTGTTATTCAGCATAAGCCCATTTGTTACACCGTCTGGGTCCTCTACTGGCTGGGGGTTGTTAGGCTTGTCGGTCAGACAAGGGTTGACCAAGACAGCAAGTTAGCTAGCTAGCTAAGGCAGTGATAGCTGGGCAGCACATACAATCAGCTAACGACGGAACACAGCTGAAGCTGTGGCTTCAACCCGTAGTCTGTATCAAGGGTACCACTGAGTGTCAGTGTTAGTGTTCAGTGTGAGTGCAGCAAAAACACAACCCCATCTAAACTGGTAAGGAGCTGTTTGTGTGACTGTACGAACGGAACGGAATTCTGAGTGGTCTTTAAACAGACCAGAGATACGGAACAGATGATGGTCACGCAGGGCTGAAGTCGGCTTCCTGTTCCCCAGCAGGTTGTTCAGATTTTCCTGTTTCCATCTTAAACTGTGCAGTAGTTATTAGTTCTGTTGTGGAACTGCTTTACCATTTAAGGTGGAACTGGAAAATATGAAGGAGAGGCTGATAGCTGATGATGAATAGAAGACTCACTTCAGCTTCATATGGATCTGCTCTTTGGCAGAAGCAGCTGGAATCCAGAGACCAAAGCGTGCACGTGCACCTGTTCTATTCCTGGTTTTCCCTAATAAACATGGAATGTTTTGGCTCTGACTGAAGTCTGACTGAAGTAGGACGTATTTCAGGGGAAAGTGACATCAGTGCATACCATCTATAAGGGAGCTAGCAGAAATTAGCATTACCTTTAAGCTGGGTTTTAACCAGGTTAACCATTTATGGCCCAAATAGAAGCTCAGATACAAACTGCTCACCATTGTCCACAAGACTTGGGTGGTGTAATTGGGATGTAGATGTAGATGAATGACATGAGATAGTGCTGTATGTTGTGTGATACAGCTGTTCGTACTGTTTGTTCCACCAGCCTGGCTCACTAGTATGTAATTTGGCCACAGGGGAGCTTTCATGTTCCTTACAATGAGATGATGTATTGGCAGCAATTTCCAGAGGAAGATCACAGCATCTGAATCCTCTAAATCGGAATATGGCTTTTAATGTTGCACTAGCTTCGCAAATCAAGAGGATGTTGACCTTGCAAAGTTGCAGCATCTCCTTCTCTGACAGACCGATACAGGATGATGAGTACCGTTTGCATTTTGAGGCACATTAGCATCCTGTTCAGCTGTACTCTGCCTCCCTGGCGTTCGTATCTGTGCGTGTGTCCTCATTGGCATTCCGAGAGAGTGGCTCTAGCTCATTGGGATGTGTTGGTAAGGATGTCCTATTCCGTACTGTCGGAGCTTATCACACACTGCGTCACACACTCGCACTGCCCTTTAAGCTGACCCCTCAGAGTGCACCAGCGTGTGGAGGACGCTGCTCAAATGCTCACGCAGCAGTTTGGGAGAGGTCCTGCCACACATGCAGTGTTTCCCACTGGAGCTGGATTTGGGTTGAACTGAAAGTAGTACCGTTTCTTTAGTGCCAGACCTCCACAGCAGGAACGACGTTAGAGGCAGTATGATGGTATTTATCAGTATTGTGATAGTTCCTCATAAATGGTACTGAGAAAATGAGACTCTTAACAACCACCTGGAACACCTGGTAGACCCTGCAACACTGTCCCCATCAGATAAACAGTGCTTTCATCATTCAGAGAGAGGAGAACATTAAGCTCCACTCCAGCTCCAGATCTGAGAACACCCATACCTCTTTTCCACCAACACAGTGCCAGTGCTTGTGCCGGTGCCAGTGCTGGTTCCCAGGCTCTACGGAACCCATTAAGAATGGGCCCCTTTTCCACTGGTATGAGAGCCGAGCGATTATGTATCTGAAGGTGGGCAGTCCTTAGTCCGTAAACAGAAGTCAGCGGACAGCGCATAAAACCAATATGGTGGAACACAATCTTCAAGTGCAGACTGTACTTCCTGCTTTGAGGGCGTATGTCTCACCATCAAGAACCTGCTCTTTCAGCATCTGTGCTCGGCCCAGAGGGACCGTCATAGAGAGCGATTACACGCAGGACGACTAGTACGTGTTTCCTCTGTCCGTTATGAAGGTGTTCTGTTATAAAGCAGTATGTTAAGGTTCTAAGCTGTCTGTAGTGGTTCCCACGTTATGGATCTCCTGCACGAATTAAACGGCACATGTTCTGAATGATTCACATTTTAGCTCATTAGAAGACGGGAGGCCTCCTGTTGAATGCGCTCATCCACGAGCACATCACTGCTGGGATACGATTGTTCCCGAGTTCAGCTCAGGGCGGTTCATCGTGCAGTGTCACGCCTCTTTGCCGCTTGCTTCACGGGTTCCATGGTTCCAGACCAGAGAGTTAATGGTGCTTGAACGACACAGTTTTTCCGGCTGCTAAACTGTTTACGGTTTGAGATTTTGGCACCAGGGGAGTTAGCTAGAACAAACCCAGTTCTAATCACCACACAGACAGGTACCTGGAGAACTCTGTAGATCTGAGAGTTCTACTTGGAACGGAGGGACATTACATTTCACGATGTCCACAAGAGGCACTGTCAAGTCCTGATCTTTTAACTGAACTTGTTTCGTTACCGGTTTCCCAGTTTCCCCTAAAAAAAGAGTCTACCCGCGGAATGTTTCACCCATCAATCCAACTAAGGGGAGGGGGCCTTTCAATGGAACCTAATGTAGATTATTCTGTTTTACTAAATGCTTTATTAATAAAGCACCTCCCCATATCTATACTCACTGTCCACTGTATCAGTTCCACTGACCATATAGGACACTCTGTAGTTGTACAGTTCCAGACTGTAGTCCATCTGTTTCTCTGTATACTGTATTACCCTGTTCTTCAATGGTCAGGACCTCCACAGGACCACCACAGAGCAGGTATTATGTGGGGGGTGGATCATTCTCAACACTGCAGTGACACTGACGTGGTGGTGGTGGTGACCTCAGTGTCCACCAATCAAGTGTATAATATAAGATGGACATAAACACAACACATATAACCAGACTTAACTGCTCCCTGCCTGGGAGAGCATTGTTACACATTATCTTAAGGCTTTAACCCAGTACTGTATACATCATCCCAGAGCACTGTTCCACTGTTCCACTGTTCCGCTCTCTGATTATTAGTCTTTCTCCGCAGGGTGGTATAATGAGGACTGTACTGCACCCTAGTGTCCCCGAAACGCAATCACAGTTTCAGGCCAGCGCCTTCGTGTGGCACTGAGATGACAGCAGCTCATGGCTGTAGGTGAGCGTGGAGATCCAGCTGAGCCTCTAGTGCGCACATTGCGTCACTGTCAAGTCTCCAGTCTGACATTGCTCAGCTGGTGGTTCTGGAGCCTTTACGGGTGGACAGAGGACGAGTTGGTAATTTTAGACTGATGGAAAGAAAAGGTGGGATGGTAGGAGGAATAAAAGGAAGAGTGTAAAATGGCTAAGTAGCTTTGATATGAGGAAGTCAGAGGAACGTAACTGAAACAGAACAGGAGCTTCCGAAACTGGAGTTCAGAAACTAATTAAAAGCTACAGAGAAACTCTACAGAGACTCCTAACCACCACCTGAAAGACCTGGTACACCACCAGCACGTCTCCAAAACAGCAGACTCTAACTACTCTGTACTACTCTTTATTGCGGCTTCCATGAAATGCTTATATGGTGGCCGCTGACTTTTCCACAGTGGTTGATATATGACCAGTCAGTATTCCCAGGCATTCCTGACGGTTCGGCTGAAGTGTCCGCGCTGTGTTGGATGTTATTTGTTGCTTGTTTGTTTTAGCACAAATATTCACCCCAATATCAAACAGGACCAGCTCGTTTATCAGAGCGAGTAAACCCGGTGTCCCCAGACTTTTGGTGGGTAGGGTGTGTTTGGGTAGCCTGCTTTGTTTAAACTCCAGCCGACATGGAAACTTGTTGATTAGCATGATTAGCTTGATTGTTGCAGCGACTGGAAACACAGCGTTTATGACGTCACAGGTGGTTTCAGATAAAGGTAGTTAGCAGGTAGGTGGGGGATCCCAGTGGTACGAGTGATTTCATCTATGCTTCGGCTTTGAGCAGGGAACATCCACCCTGGAGCTAAAGGGAGAGAGAAAGAGAAGAGTGCGTTACCCAGCTGTGTTGGAAAAGTCCAGTTTACGGTCCACTCGCCATCTGTCGTCAGAGCCGTTGTGTCTTTAAAGCCCCAGCGGCTATTCCAAAGCAGCCCAACACCTACCTCACAGGGGCTTTTGTTGGGTGGCGGGATACATGGCTAAATGCTGCCTGATGTAGGATGTAGTTAGAAACGTGGAGGTTTAGAGATATAAGACACAAGCGTTAGCTTGTACATGTAACCATGTCGGACACAAGGGCGCACATGGGGCTACCGGTAATCCTGGAGATGCTGGTACCAGCTGGTGAAAACATAGGAGGGATCTATGCTCTGGTGTTGTTTACTGTGTTTCCACTCTCCTACTGGCTTCTTCATAAGGGTGAGTACCTTTCTTGGGTACAGGTTAGTCCTGTCTGCATTGGGAGCAGCAGCAATATCGCGGGGCCCAAGTACCCTTTCAAAATGCCTGGCCATTTTACGCCAGAACTGTATTTGTTGTGCTTTTGCTTTCGAGAGAGTTCAGTCATCATCAGTCATTCAGAGTGGTTTGGTGTGAAATGATTGATTGTAGAGAAGTGTGCCAACTCAGAACTTTTACAGTGGTGTGAAATGGAAAAGTGCTTTTAAACTAAAGTCACCTTTTAGCTGAAAAGTAAGAGTTTAACAGGTTAAAGAAATGGGTTAAAAGCTTCATCATGACGTGCTAACCTGGGCTATAATCAAGTCAAAAACTTACTTATTAAATGCACGACTTGTATCAGATTATTCAGTTCTACCTCTGTCATGTAAAACGATTTGCACTGCGTCGCTATGAAATTCATTTTAGTTTCTTTTTGCTTTCGGAATTCCAGGCATGTCAGGTTAGTTCAGCTGTCTAACAGTGTATGTTGATTAAATAAGCTATCAAAAAAAGTAATTATGAATTCAATTAAGTTGTATAAGTATAAATAAAAAAGTTTTTCAAAATCTTCTAAAGCTTCTCAACTCACTGAAAAACCTTTGTCTGCAAGTTTTTAGTTACGTTTTTGCAGTTATGTAAAATATATGTGGATATAAAAATGTGCATCATGTTCATCTTAAGTTTATTTTTTAATGGTTTAATGGTTTTTAAAGGGTTTTAAAATGGTTTTTAAAAGCCTTTTTAGTTATTGACCCAAATATGTAAAAATATATTTATTATCACTTTAATACTGTTTATCAGAGCTTTTGTTGGACTCCATAAATACCTTGGTTCACCCACAGAGGGCCCTGTGATTGGTCAGTATGCTCACAGTAGAAATACATTGTGATTGTTTAGAGGGCTCAGTTTAATTTTGTAACATTACAAAGGTCAGTATCACAGTATTGGTTATGAGTTGATGTACCAGCCACTAATTTTCACCTCTTGTTTATAAAGTGCTCTGGTCTGGATCAGATTCAGACATGTTATTATTATTATTGACTTTTATTTGAGGTTCAGTTTAATGAGCATAATAATAAAACATAAAACTAATAATAATAATAATAATAATAATTTATTATTAGTATTAGTATTAGTATTATTATTAACTTTAATGGTTTACTTTATAACATTACACACATGTAATCCCGGAAAAAAGATTACTATTATTATTATTATTAGTAGTAGTAGTAGTAGTTTTAATGGTTTATTTTATAACATTACATACATATAATCCAGAAAAAAGATAAGTATTATTATTATTATTAGTAGTAGTAGTTTTAGTGATTTTATAACATTACACACATATAATCCACGAAAAAAAGATTACTATTATTACTATTATTATTATTATTATTAGTAGTAGTAGTAGTAGTAGTTTTAGTGGTTTATTTTATAACATTACACACATATAATCCAGAAAAAAGATAACTATTATTATTATTATTAGTAGTAGTAGTTTTAGTGATTTTATAACATTACATACATATAATCCACGAAAAAAAGATTACTATTATTACTATTATTATTATTATTAGTAGTAGTAGTAGTAGTAGTTTTAATGGTTTATTTTATAACATTACACACATATAATCCAGGGAAGAATATTGAGTCTGTCTGAAGGAGCTGTATCCTGTTTGATCTGGTATTCCTCTTGAAATCTGGTAGAAACTGACACCAAGGCCGAAAGATGTTTCACCTCAAAGAAAGAGTGGGCTCTGCTGGTGTCCACTAGGGGTCGTTGTCTGGCTGATGGACGATCAGTCATGGTTTCTGCAGGGCTGTGGGGTGGGGTGCCATGTCCTTCAGGTTTGAAGACAGATGTCTTGCTGATAGATATTTGGTTCTGATGCAGTAGGTTTGTATCCAGTGCTGCTACGGGCTCGAATGAAGCCAGTAAGGAATCTACCTGGAATGGTGTTTGCAGGGTTTGCAGAGCTGTCCCGATCACTCGACTGATCAAATTCTAGATTAAATTAGACTTTTTCAGGGAATCAGGAATGATTAGCCTGGCATTTCCTGGCATGTGTTCTCTCTTCCAGGTAGAAGCAGAACCCTGTACAGTTCATTTGTATGTTTTTAAGACGCTTAAGTGCCTTTATATTTTTTTCCCTGTAGAGTGTTTTAAAATCATATTAATAACTTTATACTGTTACATTAAATCCATCTGTATTATTTCACATTCTATTTAGAATTACTGATGTAATTGATAGTTACATCCCTAAATAATTCAAAATGACGGATTTTAATAGGAAAACAGTGGAGTAAACGAGTGTTTTAGGAGCCTTTATCACTTATTTGATTAACTGCCAATATAATAAGCAGATTACCTGGTTATTAAAACGTGCTAGCCAATCATGGTGCCCCTAATATGTTTGAAATATGATGTATTTTCGGTTAATAACTTTAAAGTGTAAAAGAGTTTTAGTAGTCAGTATTTTTGGTCTTTAAAAAAGCTGCTTATTCAATTAATCACCAATCAGTAGTAATTTGTTTACAACTATAAACAGTAAATGATTTAAACAATCAAGAAAGCCGTCTTTGTTTCAAAGTGTTTTAGGAGGACAAAATTAAAGTCTGAGAACATTTCATTGACCTTTATCGGCACTGATTACTCTATTAATTAGTAAATAGTTTACTAAAAACATTGAAACTGTCCGTATTAACAGCATTAATAACAATGAAGGAGACATTAAACTCAAGTGTTTCAGTAACCTTTACCAGTTAATCAGTTAATTTCCAAAATAATCAATTATTGGATTACTAAAATGTGCTAATTAATCATGACATCACTAATTCAGCAGCTTTCATCCTTTGACCTTTCTCTGAAAGTACAATTACTCAATTCCTAAACCGATTACTCAATTCCTAAAAAACTGATACTCAATTCCTATGTAACAGATAACTCAAATTCCTAAATAACTGATTACTCAATTCCTAAAAAACTGATTACTCAATTCCTATGTAACCGATAACTCAATTCCTAAATAACTGATTACTCAATTCCTAAAAAACTGATTACTTAATTCCTAAATAACTGATTACTCAATTCCTAAAAAACTGATTACTCAATTCCTATGTAACCGATAACTCAATTCCTAAGTAACTGATTACTCAATTCCTAAAAAACTGATTACTTAATTCCTAAATAACTGATTACTCAATTCCTAAAAAAATGATTTCTCAATTTCTACTAAACTGATTACTCAATATCTACAAAACTGATTAGTCAATTCCTACAAAACTGATTACTCAATTTCTAAATAAGTGATTACTCAATTCCTAAATAACTGACTACTCAGTTACTAAAAAGCTGATTACTCAATTACTAAAAAGCTGATTACTCAGTTACTAAATAACTGATTACTGAATTCCTACAAAACGGATTACTCAATTCCTACAAAACCGATTGCTTAATTACAAAATAACCAATTACTCAATTACTAAGCCGATCAATCCTGAAAGCCCTAATTCATCCAGAATGTGACACATTTTAAGACCACAGCCTCCAGCTAACTCTGTAAGTGTTGGAGCACACAGTTGAAAGCCATTCTGGCACGTGCCTGGTAGTTTCATTAGTGTAGCTGAAGGCTGTTAAGTTTATATGGAGGCTTTTTTCATAGCACAGATGGCCTGTGTGCTTTCATTGTCCCGTCGTGGAAATCAATAAGGTTTCTCCCTCACACACACGCCACACACGCCTCACACACACTTCACACACACACACCCTTCACATACACACACGCCTCACACATACACACACACAAACATGCCTCACACACACATGCCTCACACACACGCCTCACACACACACACACACACACACACACCCACCCTCAACATACACACACGCCTCACACACCCGCCTCACACACACGCGCACACACGCCTCACACACATACACACACACAAACACGGCTCACACACACATGCCTCACACACACAAAAACACACACGCTTCACACACACACAGACACGCCTCACACACACGCCTCGCACACACGCCTCACACACACACACATGCCTCACACACACGCCTCACACACACACACACACACAATAGGGTTCTTATCTGGGTGCTTTGTCAGGGTGTCTATACATTTTAGCAGCTTCCTGCTCTGCAGGTACTGCAGTAACGGTATAGAGAATGTAATTTGGCCAAGACACATTTGAATGTTTCAGACTTGTGCCCTGAAGCTGCCAGGCTAACGTGATAAAGTCTGTAAGCTCTCTTCCGAGGGATGCGACAGTACAAACCTGATTTCAAAGGCTTTGAGTGTAGATATGCTCACTAACTGTGGAGTTTCACTCCAACTGAATCTGTCCTTTGTTTCCACATGGATGAAATACCATATGATTATAGTTTATTCCTGAAAGTGTGCTGAAAGACTAAACTGTGTTGACTTTATCCATCCATGAGGAACTGGCTCTTTGAATCGGGTAGATGAAGTCATTTCTATGAGTGCAGATGATTAAGAAACACGTTTCATACAGACCGTGCCCAGACATTTAGATTGTCACTGCAGATTGCCACGCTTCTGGGTTCTCCTTCCACCTCTGACGCTCTGCGGACTACAGTCCCCACGATCTACCACCTTATTATAATAATAACAACAACAACAATAATGTTTGTTTATAGAGCACCTTTCATACTGCTGGCAGCTCAAAGTGCTTTACACACAGTTGATATCAGTAACGGGGGAATAATAATAATAATAATAAATCAATATATACATACATATAAACACACACACACACATACATACACGCACACACCTACATACACATAAACACACACACAAACACACACACACACACACAAATACCATGTTAATGTAGTTTTAACTGAAGTAAAGTTTTTAAATGTGTATTAAACGTGAGCAGTTTTGTTGTATTTTAATGTCATTTTTACATCAAATCACCGGAATATACGCATGGATGAGCACTGTTAACCACTCATTAAATAGTGTTTCTAGTGAATTACTATTGAATTTCTTTCTTTTCTCTCTGGATCTGAGTTTAGTTTTAAATTTGTTTTTAATTATTAGTTATAATTGAATGCAGTAATTCAGTATTTCTAATAATACATGTTTGTTTTTTTCCTCTTTAGTTTTTTCTCTTAGTTTTCTCTTATTTTATTTTATTTTGTGTGTGTGTGTGTGTGTGTGAGAATGTTCTTTTCTTCTCCAGACGTTTTCCGTCCGTCTTATTTCCTGGATCGGCGTTCCAGGTGGTTTAGATTGTAGATTTGTCTTATTTGTGTGGGTATACAGGCAAGGCGACTAGACAAGCGACGCACAGCCAAACAATGAAAACACATTCGTTCAAAAGGTACATCCTGAGATCCTGTATTCCAGCGGGGTGTTTATGTGGAGCAGAATAACTGGAGAACCTCAGTCTAGAGGCCACCGCAGCGCAGGGATGCCAGCAGGCGTGCTTAGAGGCACTAATGGCTTGATTTCTCATTTCGTCCCGAGCCGCGTGTGTTAAGTGTTGTTGTTAGTGCACATGGTTGGTGTGCCTCGTCTGTACACAAGATGTTAGTAAACATTGGAGAAGCTTATGGCCGGTCCCGCTAATGGCGTCTGAATGAGCTAATCAGGTTCTCAGATTGCTGCTGTGTAAATGGTGCTCACTAGCAGGCTGTACTCGACTGCTGGTTTGTCACTGATTCGATTTGATTCTTCTTGAGAAATGCTGGCTATCACGGCGGAGCGTCCACTTGAGCGTAGCAATCGCAGTCATTATCATCTATCAGCTCAGAAGATGCAGCGTCTCTTAAGGAGTTCTTAGCAAGCCATTTCTCCTCCACCCGCCGCCGTGATGGGGAGCTCCAGCGTATTATCCCGCACTTTATATTGAGAAAGCAATTTGGAAAAATCAATAGGAGTGGAGATCGGGTAAGTGGTGAATGTGAGCGAGGGGGGGCGCTCTTAATGGTTCTTGGCTTGGGTGTGCGGTTCTAGGAAAACGTCTGATTGCTTTGGGGTGCAGAGGGGCATATAAATCTGCAGGGATATGTTTACATACGTGCAGTAGTTCAGTTCAGTAGGAGAAGTTGGTAGCATTTTTGTCCTTCTCATGATCCCAAACACATTCAGTGGTGTTCAGGTTCTACACTCTGGGGTGGTTAGTCCACTGTTCTTTGTTTCTGCATAGGTAAACATTGTACATCTGTGCAGTATCATCCTGCCTTTTGCCCTTGCAGTGAAACAAGCGCTGCCCTGAGGGCTGGTGTATGCTAAGGACCTCTGTTCTGATTGGCTGTGCTCGTACAATAAGCAAAAAGCACTTGGAAACATGGTATGAATCAAATACAGGCAGTTTTGTAGGCAGTGCAGCACTTTTGATGAACACGTATTGGATGTCAGGGGTGACGATCAGAAGAGGGCCAACGAAGATGGCTAGTTAAGACTAGCTAGCTAAGGCAGAGATAGCTAGCTAAGACTAGCTGCCTTTGCTTTAGCTGCAGCACAGAAAAACACTGATAACCGCAAGAAAGACCTGATATAGCCCACAGACTAGTCAAGGGTTTCCACAAAGGACCAGTTTGGTTTTGCCAGAGGGTGCTAACACTAGCTAGGTTTGCTAGCAGGGGTGTAAGAAAATATCAATAAATTTGAGTGCAGCAATATTATGTTTTGTGATTCTCGAAAACGCAGTATTGATTATTAATTAGTGGGTAAATATAAAGATTAGTGCAGGCAGTTAATCGCTCTGTGTGTGTTTAGCCTCCGACTGCTAGATGGCAGTGTTGTAAAAAAAGCTGTTAGACTCTTCCACTCCAACATAAACAAGTAGCATAAAGGTGCGTTGCTAATGTTAGCATTAGCAAACCTATGCATATAGAGGTGTGTTTATTATGCTATGACAGTTTTAATCAAATTAGATTTAGATATTGATGGATATTGATAAAATGAGATTTAGATATGGATGGATATTGATAAAATTACATTTAGATTTAGCATAAGAGTTTACGTAGTAGCAAGAACTGTAGCAGACTCTCCTCTTACTCAGCACCAGGAAAGATCTAGAATGATAGCTGAGTACTGTCTTGGGCTCTGATTGGTTCAAACAACAAGGAATGCAGACCTGCGGCCTGCTGAAAAGACGAGACCCTCAGATGGCGCAGCAGAGACCCGGACCCGAACGTCTTAGCAAGCAGATTGGCACTGAAAGAATGTAGACCCTGTTTAACCCTCCCTGGAAGGGAGCACCTGTAAACGGTTCACAGTTCCAACATTGTTGGGGCCTTAAAGAGCTGCTGATGTTCTCAGAACAGCGGACTGACCACCCCAGAGCCCGGACCTAAGCAGAACATGCTAAACCAGCCTCTAAGAGTGAAGTTTGGAGGTGTGTCTCTCTGAGGAACTGAAAGCGAGTCTCCTGAAAGGAAAGGAAGCTGGAATGAAGGTAAAGAGTGACACACTGACCACTGAAACACCTGAACTTGTGTGTCTGTTGAAGAAGCCTGAATAACGTGAGGGAACCGGAGTAAAGAAAGGCTCCCTGTCAGTAGAGAGACTCTACGTCCCAGTGATGGACCGCTACACGTATCCTCATTATAAAGCTCTCACTGTTATAATATCAGCCATGGGCCTCATGACAGTGAAAGGCCTGACGCAGGGTGGCTAATTATCTCGGCTTTGTGCAAGTGCCCGCTCCAGGCCGCAAGCTCTCCTCCTAGCCGGAAGGACCATACTTCAGTCTTAGGAGACTGAGATAAGGAGGAGGGTTGAATTATAATTGGTCTACAAGTCTTACGCATGCAGATGCAGATAGTTTATGCCTGATTAAAGAGGAATTCTGGAATTCATAGAGGAATTCTGCTGATTTTAATTTAGAGTTTAATGGAAATGATATGAACAGCTTGTCTGGAGTGGGTTGATGTGAAGTATACCATTCTGGAGGAATTCCCTTCTTGGCAGAGGGTTACATGTGCAGTGCTGTGAGCCAAAATAGTCCCCCAAAGATAATGCATTATTTCCTGGTTTTCCAGATTTTCCCATCCTTAACATTCCATATAAACTCAGAAGACATGTGTAGGTTCACTGGTGGTTTAGATAGTAAAAAAAAAAGGTGTATGTGTGTTCTAGACATGGAGACCCCTGGTTCCCATCACCACCATCACCAGACATTTTTAACACCAAATCACTCAGAATCGCTCAGTTTACATACCATAAATTGCACAAGTCAATGGAATTCCCCTAAAAATAAAGGTGCTAAAAGGGGGTCCTTTGGAACAGGACAACCACAGAGTAGGTATGATGTGGGTGATTCTCAGCACTGTGTATGCACTGCAGTGGCAGTGACGTGGTGGTGGTGTGTTAGTGTGTGTTGTGCTGGTGTGAGTGTTCAGACACAGCAGTGCTGCTGGACACCTCATTGTCACTGCTGGACTGAGAATCGTCCACCAACCAGAACTATCCAGTACAACAGCGTCCTGTGAGGCAGCGCCCTGTGTCCACCGATGAAGGACTAGAGGATGACCAACACTGCACTATGCAGCAGCAGATGAGCTATCGTCTCTGACTGTACATCTACAAGGTGGACCAGCAAGGTAGGAGTGTCTAATAGAGTGGACAGTGAGTGGACACAGTGTTCAAAAACTCCAGCAGCTCTGCTGTGTCTGATCCACTCACACCAGCACAGCACACACTAACACACCACCATCACGTCCGTGTCACTGCAGTGCTGAGAATGATCCAGCACCCACATAATACCTGCTCTGTGGTGGTCCTGTCTGGAACTGTACAACTACAGAGTGCTATAAATGGAGCTGAATGTGTTTCACATCTCAATTTCTTGAGTCGTTTATCTAGTACATGCGTCTTATTCACTTATGCTACATTTCTGTAAATGTATACCAGTATAGTATCAGCACTGGTGCAAAGAAGAACCAGTTTCGGATTCAATAAATAGGATTTGCGAGTGTGAGAGCTTTAAGGAACGTCTGTACAGTCGTAATGCAGATGTCCTCTGGTACTGTCCCAGAGGACGATAGGCTAGATGACGCAGTTTGTCTTGATTAAAGGTGGCGGATCTTGGCCGTCATTTCAGAGACACACCGGATGGAGCATCTGGCAGGAGGAGTGGTCCTAATCCAGGAAAGGGAACAAATGTACCAAGCCAATTTTCCATAGTGACAAGCCAAAGCAGGTGAAGGATTCGCCACCTCTGAGGACGCTGTGTCAGGAGATGATAACAGAGGCAGCTTTTTCATGATGGTGTTAGTATTTTGGTCGGCTTTGTTTGTTTGTTTGTTTGTTGGACCCTTTTTTGGTGATAGGCACATTGTCGATACATTGCGTTGAGGGAGACTGTGGGAGTGGCGGGATGAAAGGCCTGGGATGTGGGAGAAGCTGCTTTTGATGGAGGCTGAGAGTCTTGGACGCACCGTAGGAGAGGACGTAGAGGACCTAGCTGACATGTACTGGATTCAAATGCTGGAGAAACCTGTAATATTTCACACTTACGAAAATATATTCATATGTTCATGTTTGTCATATTCATCAGTGATAAAGCGCCACACTGCGTGTTTTTGATCAGCCTATGCAGTGTTGTTAACTTGCCCTGTGCTTTATAGGTCCCATTACTTCAGAACAGTGTTATGAACTCAATAAGAGCCTCATATGTCAGTACAACGACATTCACTTTAGGACACATGTAGTCATATTGTGATTCACTGACATCAGCTGCTAATAGATATTCAGGAGCTGCTGCCTGGTGTATTCTGGTGCTGGTAGCCTTCAAATGACGTGTTACCAAATGTACATTATAAACTAGGTAGCTCTGGTCCTAAACTCTGATTGGCTGAGCCACGTCCATCGTAAAAGACATGATGTATGTACACCAACCGCATCACTACAGCCGACCTCTGTATTACCTGACCACGTCACCAAACATCCTAGTACTTATAACAGACTAATCTTTGACTGTAATGCAGATCACAAGGATCACTAAGTGTACTGATAAAGTTAGAACCTGGTTCTGGTTAAACTGAGAGGCTGATTGACTTACTTTCTTACATTACTAGAACCTACTTACAATATGACTGAGTGTAAAACTGCAGTATAAAAGTCTAAAGAACGTCACTAGAACATACATACAATACGATTTCACTGTAAAACTGCAGTATAGAAGTCTAAAGAACGTCACTAGAACATACGATAAGATTTGACTGTAAAACTGCAGTGTAGAAGTCTAAAGAACATCACTAGAACATACTTACAATAAGATTTGACTGTAAAACTGCAGTATAAAAGTCTAAAGAACGTCACTAGAACGTACTTCTGATATAACTGACTGTAGAACTGCAGTATAAAAGTCTAAAGAACGTCACTAGAACTTACGTACACACAAATGTCCATGTTTGTCAGAGTCAACTAACCAGCCAGAATTTGGATCCAGAGTGTTAGAAGACAGGGAGTGCTGTTCTCTGTGGAGCTGCAGCCTGATAGGAACCCAGTTTGCCCCCTCTTTGGCACAAGGGTTGTTTAGAATGCTGGGTTTAACTTCAGATCCACTGTTCCCATCTGGGAATGCTTTTCACGAGATGCTGGAACAGTGCTGTGAGGATCTGATTGCATTCAGCTTTCACAAGAGCATCAGTGAGCTCAGATACTGATGTTGGACGATCAGTTCTGGATCACTCAGACTCATCCCAGAGGTACTGGATGGAGCTCCATCACTGCAGAGAAAGGACTGCTGGAGGGCTTTACCTCTTATACAGCTCTGGGCATGGAGACCTTCGGTTCCAGGGCATCCCCTTTCTGTCTAAGTGCTAGATACTTCTAGACTTCAGCTGTATTCTGCAGTTAACTCGAGACGTTCAGTCACCAAGCTAACCCAGGAGTCCACCCTCAGACCTGCACTATCATGGCCAGCTTTGAGTGAGTGTCGCAGGATGAGAGGCCCGGCGTTTGGGCGAGTCGTTCTGTTTGTGTGTTGGTTCCTAGTTGGAGTTTGTCTCAAGAGTGATTTCAGCGGCGGGGCAGGAACGCTTTGAGAGTGCGGAATGATCTCTCTCTGTCTGTGTGGGAAAGAATCCATTCCACTCTCTTAGAGGAATTCAACTAAACAGAGAGGAGGCTTAGCTTCTCGTCTCTCTCTGTGTCTTTGTAGTCTGTGGTGTGTGTGTGTGTGTGTGTGTGTGCATGTGTGTGTGTTGGGAAGCTATAAATAGCATCCCCCAATCAATAGAGGACATATACATTACTGTCAACAACCTGAAGGAGGCCCAGCAGCTGTGTTCACTGTGTCTGAATCTGATAATCACAGTACACATACACTGTTTACCACCATACATGGCTGTACATCACCGTGTGCTTAACGCTGCACTGGCCTTGGTCTAGCACGGCAACGTGCTGCACTGGACCCTGTTCCTTTCCTAAAGACCTCATGTCCGTCACTAGCGGGCACGTGGTGCATGATGGGGCCAAATAGCCCTGATGAATGCTTTTTAATAATTAATTGCCTTATAGAAATGATTCAGTTGCCTTATTATGGTACCGGCTTGGGAGGTTTCCGTGTTTGTCACATGGACTAAAGTGAGTTTGAGTATAGCACCGTGCGCTAGGGCTGTGACTTGCAATACCACGGTCATGTGATGCCTACTGCAGAGTTGAGCTCATTACCGTCATCACCACAGTATTTCTATTAGCTATTTCTGTGATCTATCTTCATCAGTTTCCTAACTGCACTGAGAGCTCTCTGTTGGTGAGCTGAAGACGGCTAGACTGTAATGTTAGCATGCTGAGAAACTCACCGAGCCCCGGCACCTTACCGCTCCAGACTTGTGAATTTTCTTTTGTGAACGTCTTTTCGTTGTGAAGGTAAAGTAAGGAATAACCATCATTTACATATAGAAACAGCCGAACTCAAGTGCTGTGTGCCTGTGTGATGTGTGCGGATGCAATGGGGAGTCGCAGTCTGGCACAACACACGCTAGTGTGTGAACCTTCATTAAAAACCAGTGTGCAGGACCAGTGTGCAGTGGCCTAAAGCTAGTAGCTCAGCGACGTGACCACGATCGTCTCAGCTTTTACTCAGTCCCTCAGTAAAGCCTGTGCTGGGTGGCACGTTTAGTCTGCTAACTAAAACACTACAGTCCCAGACACCACAGAACAGGCTCGATTACGACTGTCACTCAGTCCGGTCTAGCTTCATCAGACAGTAGTTAGTGCGGCACTGTTTCTGTAGCGTGTTTGGGGCATTGGTAAACAAACGTGGAAGTAAGCTCACCAGACAACAAATGGGTCCCCTGTGACTGATCCGTACCTACCAGTGTGTAACACCTCCACCAGCACCAATAACAGCTGTGACTGGATTGGGCATGTACTGGACAAGTTTCTGGATGTAGGCCACATCAATGTTCAGACACTCTTACATCAAAGAATTGGTCCAGATTTGGTGGATGCCTTTCCTGACACAATTCCGAGGAGAATTCCCTGTAGACTGGGATTTTAGCCACTGCTGGTAGACCCGTATGACCGTACGCTTCCATACACCTGCAGATTCAGCTACTTCCTTCACACTATGGTCTTTGGCACGCCCAAATGCAGTCACTCCTTTTAGGCAATCATTAACATCTGCTTTGGAGCCATTCTCCACACATGGAACGAGACATTCCCTGCACTGTACCACCTCTTCCTAATCTATGGATCCCGTCACTCACAGGGTGCCCAGTCATCCTCGTGCAGCGCCATCTGCAGGAGCAAGGTGACTCATTTACCAGCTCCCTCCAGTGAGCCGGTATGCCTGTAGAATTCTCATATACACACATATATATATATATATATATATAGATAGATAGATGATAGATATCACGGTATCAGATGTTCCTCTGCTGCAGGACGGAGTGTGTTGTGTTTGTGTGTGTACTCCATCTCTGTCTGCACCCCCTGTGGGCGAAAATGAAATATGACAAATGTCTGCTGCTGTTATTCTTACAGTGGGTGGAGATGGGTGATAGATCTTACACCGAGACGTATCTGAGACAGGCTGGAAAGCAGAACGGGGGAGATTTGTTTTGTCTCTCTCTCTTTTCTGTTCTGATGATGGAATGTCAGAAATCTGACTGTGCGTCTCACTTCCTGTCGAGCTTCTAACTGCTTTGTATGCATACAGATCAAAACGTTCTGCAGAACGTCCAGAAAACAAAGACCATGTTCGATGGCGTGACTGGACTTTGTAGCTGTTTCACTGTTGACACACGACATACGTGCAAAGTTCTAATCATACACATTACATATGCAGCAAGGGGAGCCTGACGTATAGGGCTGGTTTAGCAAAGTCATTAAAGAACCTTCCCAGCCGCAGTATCACCAGATACAAGAATACGCCCAGTACCATGGCCATCAGTCCTGCTAGGCTAATTGAATGAATTGGTCAGGATAAAAGGGTGGGGTTCATAATGTCCTGTACTAGTTGCAGTTGTTAACATATTCGGAACACACTGACCAATCACAGTCATCCGCAGGACCTTGGGATTCAAAGTTCCCAAAAACGGACCAGTGCCTGAAGCGCCACTTGTGTTTTTTTAACATTCCTTAAAGGCCTATGAAAGTCTCGGCCATTGGTCTTAGCATACTCGTACACATGCAGCTCAAACCCATATCATTGTGTCTGTGTTTGATTTAGCCAGTTAGCATAAGCATTAGCATCGGTTGGATTCATTCAGAGTGCTGGACGCCAAGAAACGCAAGGTGGTGATGCACGATTGTCTCCTGAAAAGCTGAGACAACTTCCCCACATCTCGCTAATTTTAGACGTGGTGTTATATTGTGTGTGTTGGGCAGTAGAAGAGGGGGAGTTATTGTATGTACAGCACCATGTTTCCGTAAGTTCCTGACAATTCCAGTTCCAGTAGACTCGAACCTGTCAGCATAGAGAGTAAATTCAGTTTGGACTCAGTCTTGAATCAGTCTCACTTTCACTTAACTCGGTCTCACTCTCGGACTTTGTCTTGATCTGGTCTTACTCTTGTTTGGACTTTGTCTTGATCTGGTCTCACTCTTGTTTGGACTTTGTCTTGATCTGGTCTTACTCTTGTTTGAACTTTGTCTTGATCTGGTCTTACTCTTGTTTGGACTTTGTCTTGATCTGGTCTTACTCTTGTTTGAACTTTGTCTTGATCTAGTCTCACTCTCGTTTGAACTCTGTCATGAAATTGTTCTCACTCTTGTTTGGACTCTGCCTTGATCGGATCTCACTCTTGTTTGGACTGTGTCTCACTCTCATTTGGACTGAAAAGTCAGTTTGACTGGGAGCATGTCTGGCCACTTTGTACAATGGTAGTGTAGTTCAACTGGCCCATGAACAAGGTAAGGTGCAGCACTGGTAGTGAAGTTTGACTCGGCCATGAGTCCGGACACTTTTTACGATGAATCCCAGTTTAGCTGGACCACATATTGGTAGACTCTTCACCATGGAAGCCATGGAGTTTGACGGGACCTCAAGCCAGGTATATTGCGGTCAGGAGAGTTTTCTGCTTGCCACCTGGACAACTGTGTATCTGGTTTGCTGTTGGAATAGGTTCTCTTCAGATCCTTGGTTTTGATTGACTCACCAAGCCATATCCATGTTCTCTGATCACTGTAACAGTCAAGAACAGCTATGGAGCGTATAGGAAAGATCCCAGGAAGGACGCAGTATGTTTCAGAGCTGGTCTAGGACCAAGTCCTTCACAGTCAAAGCACTCACCAGACGTTTGCTCAGAAGACCACATTATGCTGACCTTCCAGGAAAGGTGATCATCTGACACCATTAGCCATCAAGCGAGTACACGCAAGATGCTTTTCTCCCTCCGCCATCAATGTTAGGTACCGGTTCCCTTCGTGGGAATATCTGTAAGCTGTGGAAATTGCATACACATTGATTGGGGCTTTTTTAAAAGGTGGTGAAAGTGCACTAAATAACCATTACCGTTCCGTAATTCCACTCAACCCTCAATTACCGCTGGGCTAAGAGGAGATCACCTTTGCACTCCTTTCTAATTCGCCGGTGCTGAAAGTAAGTGCATGTGTTGTCCCATCACCAGCATCTCTCTCTCGCTCTCTCTCACAGTTCCCCCTTATCTCCCATGCTGTGTCACAGTCTACAAGCTCCATTGACTACAAACTCACTATACAGCTTCCAGGGCAGGGTTCTGCTTATTACATGATCACTAAGCCCCCCAGCATCCCCCTCATCCAGAAACCGTTCTATACAAAGCATCCTGAGCGAAAATGAAAAACAAGCCCCGTATCAGATGGTTACAGCTGTCAGAGTTAATATAATGGAGCTTGGTGGTGTTGTGTGTGCCGTTCCAGCGTATTCAACTCTTTGAAATACAAAATGAAAAGAAAATGGGATTCATCCCTCCCTACCTCCTTCTTCCTTTTATTCAAGTCAGCCTTCAAACAAGCGTAAATCTGCTGGAATAGCTAGCGCGCTTCTTATTAAGGCCACTCGTCATTTGAGATGGCATCTTTTTATCAGACGCCAAAAATGGAAATCAGGAATTAAGGAGAAAATCATTGTTGGGGGAGACATGGTGTCTCTGAAAGTCTCCGGCGCTTGTCCCCGTGTCCGCTTTAAGTGTACCAAATTGTTCATTAGTGTGTGACGGATAAGGAGAGCGACTCCATGCATTTCAAAAACAGATCTGCTGTCTGGCTGGCCGTGGGTACTGCGTAACACCCTACCAGGCAGATGGAGAGAGCTGTCTGAGAGTTAAAAACACCCTCATAATAAACCCAGCCTCAGGTTAAAACATGCATGTAAGTGCTTTTAAGATGGATGACTCGAGGCAGCCGCGGAATTTGCATTCACTGGCAGTGAAATGGCTGGGTGAGGACAGAAGTCGGAACCCTTCACCGTCTAACCGTGCTTTTACAGTACCTCTCTTTTAGGCATTTCTGGCTTTAATCATCTCCTCCTTTTCTGCCTCTCTTTGACCCGTCTTAAACACCTTTTAACACTCAGGTTAGATGTGTTTGACCTGGTGTTTCCTCAGGTTAGATGTGTTTGACCAGGTGTTTCCTCAGGTTAGATGTGTTTGACCAGGTGTTTGCTCAGGTTAGATGTGTTTGACCAGGTGTTTGCTCAGATTGGATGTGTTTGACCAGGTGTTTCCTCAGGTTGGATGTCTGAGCAGGTGTTTCCTCAGGTTAGATGTGTTTGACCAGGTGTTTCCTCAGGTTAGATGTCTGAGCAGGTGTTTCCTCAGGTTAGATGTGTTTGACCTGGTGTTTCCTCAGATTGGATGTGTTTGACCAGGTGTTTCCTCAGGTTAGATGTGTTTGACCAGGTGTTTCCTCAGGTTAGATGTGTTTGACCAGGTGTTTCTTCAGGTTAGATGTGTTTGACCAGGTGTTTCCTCAGGTTAGATGTGTTTGACCAGGTGTTTCTTCAGGTTAGATGTGTTTGTCCAGGTGTTTCCTCAGGTTAGATGTGTTTTACTGAATAGGCTGAGGGATATATCGATGTGCTCCACAGTGCTATGTAACACAGCAAACACTGAATCCTGTAGTTTTGGGAATGCCCATTTAAATGTTAAATGTTAAAAGTTCACAGAAAGCTTCCTGACATTAAGATTACGGCTCACTTTAGCTTGTCTATCCAAATTTGACCCCTCGAATCCGATGAAGACAAAGTCAGGTTGAGTTGAGTGTTATGTTGTGTATGTTATGTTATATCGGTGCCACTCATTAAGTCATGTCCTTCAGTTATTGCTAGCGCGTCTCTTGTCACCTTGTCACGATGAGCCTTTCCTCTCCTGCAGCTGAGCATGCCCGTTCGGTTGTACACGAAGAAGGAAGAACTACGTAGTCTTCGAGCTGTGGCCATGCTTGTTTACCCAGGTGCCTCTAAATATCCGCTGCTAGTTGCCTTGGAAACCACATTAAGCAAATCAATGAAGGTAGTGTCACTGGATAGGGAGGGCATACTTCTCTACCCCTCTCCCTCTGTTTTCTGTCCCCCTCCCTTTCTCTCTCTCTCTCTCTCTCTCTCTCTCTCTCTCTCTCTCGCTGTCCCTCTCTGTCTACTTCTCTTACTCACTCCCTCCCTCTCACTCCCTCACACACATGCATGCCGACAATCACAGCCTGAGCACTTTGTGTTGTGGCATCGCTGGACCCCTCCGCCCCCCTCGATTCTTTTTGACAGAGTTTTCCGGAAAGTGGCTGCAACGTCTTGGATCCTGCAGGAACCCTGCAGCCACGCAAAGGTCTCTCCTCACTTCCTGGACCACCCCTCATCCTCAAGCTCCAGGCTAAGGGGCTGGCCTGACCACACTCAGACAGGCGAGCGGGTACAGCAAGAGAGTCCTGGGAATTGTAGTTCTGGGAACTGTTGAAAGACATTGGGATAGCTTCGGGATCCTGGAGCACAATGCAATGAGAGCGCTTCACTATGATGAACCTGGATGGCCTCGAGATGATCGCGGTCCTAGTGGTCATGGGACTATTCATCAAAGTCCTAGAGCAGTTTGGACTCTTCGAGCCGGTTGGAGGAGAAGGTAATACACTGAACCAGGGACAGTCTTGCGCTAGCCCCTTTGCCGTGAAGGTTTTTCGGTTGGCCCGTGCGAAAGCTCGGTGTCTGTTCTGCATGGAGAGTAAGGGATGTTGGCTAGAAGCTGAGAGGCACTTGGTCCTGAGGGTCCACCTAGGCATGAGGAGAGGAGTAGGGTTACTGACTGCAACTGTTGGTTCTGTAACTTTATCCCGTGCATCTTCCTGATCCCCCCTCTCTGCTTGGTGCATTTACAGTCTAATCAATAGCACGCTACAAAGAGGCTCTGAGTGATGCTCTTTTGGCGTCCACCAGGAAATCCGAGTCTCCTGTTTTCCCTCTTTTACTAAAGGAAACAGAGAGATACTTTTCAGGACGTTTACGGAAAGCTGCTCTGGAATGTTTGGGTCGTGTCTTGGGGTTGAATGTGTTTTGCTTTTAGTACTTTATCTTATGATGTCAGATAACGCATTGTGGGTCAGGCAAGGATTTGTTTTGCAGATTGAGATCATTAGACCAGGCAACATATTAGGTTTCAGTGTTTCTCTCGCCTGAGGCATTGTTCTAGCGTGCATCCATTTGCATAACGGCTGGAAGTTTGTTTGTGTAATTTTTTTTCCTGTCCGCTGTTTGAAGCATTTATAGTTCCTGCTGATTTACCTCTGCAGCACGTAGCCAGACAAGCACGATGCCTTCTTGAACGCTCATCTCTTGGTGATTTAGGGCTTGTCCTTGTCTATTGATAAATCAATATCCTGTCCCTCATGTCCTTTAACACACCTCAGTTAAAGTTGAGGATGGGTTTTCTTTGTGCCCACTCTTGATATCCAGATGCCCTCTGTCTCTGCTCCAGACCTTTTCAATAGTTTATACTGATGACAGGTTCTTATCAGCTCACGTCATGACGGACACTTCAGAGAAGATGTTTATCCTTACGGAGAAGTGCTTGGACACTTAGTCAGAACGGTCTGTATTGAAAGGTCTTGTATTAAACAGCTGATGTGGGATTGTTTCTCCATCCTGTCAAGCAAAGGGACTTGCCCTTGTGGTCCCAGATTTCACTTTAAGACTTGATCTTGAAGTTTCTTTCAGGAATTTTCAAAGGTTTGGAAGTTTAGGATGTTCCTTAAAGGCCATTACACCCCAAACGTGACAAAGTGGCATCAAAAATTGTACACATCAGATGAATTTTTTGCAAATTTAGGCACATCCATCTCTGAGAACGCCCTTTACTTCTCGGAAAACAGGCAAACTGTGACACTGTGAGGGATTGTTTCTGTAAAAGGAAAGTCTCTCCACCTCATCCAGGAGCTGAAACTTCATGAGCTCATTTACATTAACTTGGATCTCTGTAACTCACTTTTGAAGTCTCAGTAAGATCTCAGTTGCTTTTCACAGAATGGGAAAACTGTCACTGTGTGCAGGATTTCCACTGTGGAAAAGCGAGAGGAGAATGTGGAGTTTCTCCACCTCATGCAGGAGCTGAAAGTTCATGAGCTCAATCACATTAAGCCATTAAGATCTCATTTACATCTCACAGATTTGGAAAACTGTCACTCTGGGCGGGATGTGGAGTTTCTCCACCTCATCCAGGAGCTGAAATGTTTTGAGTAGCTGTGAAATTGAGCAGATTTTGGAGATGCATCTCCCCTAAGCGAAACGCAACACAAACCAGCTGAATGTCTTTAGGCGCAAGTGGAGTCTGATTCTTTTCTCCTAGCACAGACAAACGGTGACGCTGGACTACTGTCCATTTAGGAAAGTTCCTCACCGCTTCATTAGGAAGCTGAAACTTTGACTTCTTCCACATTTAACTTGATGTTCATAGCTCAGTTTTAGCTGCCTCCAGAGTCTCTGATCCTTTTTAATGCTGTATTTTCACTGTCTGAAAAATCCCGTTCGGCGAGCAAGATGGCGTCCAAATAAACCATACGTTGGCGGGAATGGCCTTAAGACTGCTTTGCTAGTATTAGCATGAGTCGTTTTTGGGAGGGAAAAGTATGAGGTAGCTGAATTAATCAAGCAAGCCTCCAACTCCCAATCCAGACCTTCCCACTGATGCGTACCTTGGAATTTGCCCAGCTCCCAAGGTGTGCCAACTGTGGTTGCTCATCTCAAGATTAAAAAGCAAAGTTCCTTTTCCTGTCCTCCCCCAGGGGTTTGTGCCAGACTTGGCCTGTATGTGTTTTTGGAAGTATTCAGCCGTCTCCAAGAAGAAAGATATCGAGAACAAAAGCCAGTAAACCGTCCTGATGCATTAAGTAAAGTGCCGTCTTTAATAGTGGTTTGAATAACAAAGGTGTCTCGAAGATTGAAGTAAGACCCGGTGGGTTTTATTGCCCATCGAGTCTCATTATTCTGCCGCTGTCGAGGCGAGCGGAGGCCGGGTCACCGACCCATGACTTCAGAGCTGTTAATTATTAATGGTAACAAGCACTCCGACAGTCACTGCTTCTGTTTATCTCCCTACACCTGACATAACTCGCCGTGGGTGAAGCAGAGTAATGAACAGGTGTCAAAGAGGTGGCAGGTGGACAAGAGTCAAGCTGCACAGAGGCCTTTCCTCTCCATAAGACGTGTGTGTGTGTCCGGCTCTCAGGCCATCAGCGACGGTGCACTACAGCCTGAGTTTGTGTCCCAGGCTCAGAGGTCACGCAAGGAGACGTGTCGGGGAAACTGATCATGCCTAATACCTTCCTTTTAGTGCTGCACATATTAAATTGATACTCCCTCTGCCGTCTCTCTCTCTCCCACATCGCTTTGCTTGATGCACCCACGCTCTCTCCGTCTTCATCTTCCCTTTTTTGTCTTCCAGAAAGCCTTGGATAGCTGCCCTCCTATTTCCTTAATAGTCTGCACTACGACATGAGTTAAGCGCAGGCTGGGCCTAAATTGTAGTGTCACTGGCATTTCACCATTGAACAGCTTTTTTAGACTAAGCTCCAGCTGTCTCCCACTGATTTGATAACCTCTGACTTTGCAGATCTTTACTTGAACTGGATTCCATCGATTTTCAGGCATTTTTGAATAATTCTATCGCTGATATTTAAGTGGAGTTGTAGGGAAAACTTGCTGACTCAGCTGGTGCTGAATGAAAGGATTGGAGGTCTTGATGGTAAAAGATCCTGCCGATACTGTTGTAAAACAGACATCAGGCAGCATATTTATAACCATTCCGCATAATAGCTTTCCATGAGGAAGCTTTTGCAGGCATTGAAAAGGACGTACATACATAAAAGACTTGTTTTCATCCTCTTCATTCCCAGAGGGGTAGCATAGCTCCATTCTCCTGAGGGCTGAGGTGCGATTGTATCCCTTTCAGAAGCTCTGTAATCCATATCTCAGAGTTGTTGTTCCACTGACGCTCTGGGTCCAGTTGATTGGTTAAATTAGAGGCTGTGGTCTTGACTTACGGACCAGTCAGAGACTGTATTCCTGACTTGCCAACCAGTCAGAGGCTGTGTTCCGGACTTTTCAGCCAATCAAAGGCTGTTTCTAAATTGTTGACCATTCAGAGGCTGTGTTCCTGACTTGCCAGCCAATCAGAGAATGTGTTCTTAATTTGCCAACGTATCAAAGGGTGTGTTTCTGACTTGTCGACCAGCCAGGGGATGTGTTTTTGACTGGTCAACCAATTAGAGGCTCTCTTCCTGTCTTGCTGACCAATCGGAGGCCGTGTACTTGACATGTCGACCAATCACAGGCTGTGTTCATGACTTACTAGCCAATCAGAGGCTGTGTTCCTGACTTGCCAGCTAATCAGAGGCTGTGTTCCGGACTTGTCGTCCAATCAAAGGCTGTTTCTGACTTGTTGATCAGTCGAGGGATGTGTTCTTGACTGGTCAACCAATCGAAGGCTCTGTTCCTGACTTGTTGACCAGTCACAAGCAGTGTCCATAACTTGTCGACCAGTCAGAGGCTGTGTTCCTGACTTGCCTGTAGCAAGCAGCGTTCAAAAGTTATGTATTCTTTTGTGTGTGATGTTCTTTGATGTTGCATATGACGTTATCGACCCGAGAGGGTTAATAATTTGATTAACTTCTGGAGTTCCACTTTAAGGTCCACCTGCATGCTTGTATGTAAAACTCTGCTCAACTTGACACATTTCTGTACATTCCCAGACATAAAACATGAACTGTGGCCTGGCAAAAGTTACATATTATGGTATTTCATATTTTACTCCCCCAGTTAGCAGAAAAATGTGTTTCACTCTAGAACAATTTTCACTTTAGAATAAACCCAACATAGCTGAGTTCCCCCTGCGAGCCAGGGGGATTAATTGGGTTATATGAGTGAGAGATAACCCAAACGTGTAATTGGATTGGGAGTGTTACCACTATGGGTTACTGGAAGACTCTGAGCACATTTAGGCGGCAGTGTGTCGTATGGCAGGAGGACGTCTCGGACCATGCTTGGGTTAGGAGGTCTATCTAGCAGCCAGAGGCGACCTGCGAGTCTGTATGGCAAAAAGTCTAGTTGTTTTTCTGGGGCCGTATTACAGAAACTTCCTAAGGCTGAAATCCTGTCCCATCTGCCTCATCATCATGACATCTTCAGTTAGGACTGAATTTAGGACAGAACACCACCAGTTCTTGACTTCCTAATCTTCTCCACTAACTCCAGTTTCCTAATCTTCTCCACTAACTCCAGATTCTTAANATCCTGTCCCATCTGCCTCATCATCATGACATCTTCAGTTAGGACTGAATTTAGGACAGAACACCACCAGTTCTTGACTTCCTAATCTTCTCCACTAACTCCAGTTTCCTAATCTTCTCCACTAACTCCAGATTCTTAATCCTCTCCACTAACTCCAGATTCATAATCTTCTCCACTAACTCCAGATTCTTAATCCTCTCCACTAACTCCAGATTCCTAATCTTCTCCACTAACTCCAGATTCTTAATCCTCTCCACTAACTCCAGATTCCTAATCTTCTCCACTAACTCCAGATTCCTAATCTTCTCCACTAACTCCAGATTCTTAATCCTCTCCACTAACTCCAGATTCCTAATCTTTTCCACTAACTCCAGATTCTTAATCCTCTCCACTAACTCCAGATTCATAATCTTCTCCGCTAACTCCAGATTCCTAATCTTCTCCACTAACTCCAGATTCCTAATCCTCTCCACTAAGTCCTCTTGCTTCTGTAATATGAATTTGTGAAGAATCTGATCTCGACCTGTCAGATCTTAGCTTAAGGCTAGGAGATACGAAGTTTCTGTGATATGAGCCCTGATAAGTTCTGTACCCGCAGGATTGTGTTACCAGTTTAACTCCCACTATAAATGTAGCGGAATTTTTGTGATGGACTCGGAGGTAGAGAGAGTTTTGGAGTCACATTACTTCAATTAAACCACCATTGACCCACACTTTATGTGAGTCAGCTGGTTAATTAAACCACACAAGAACCCTTGTGTGGTTTGCTGCTTGTGTAGAAGTTTAGTGAAGAGCCCTGTCCTGTGGTAATATCCATAGTAATGGATCTGTGAGGAATACTTTGGGGGGAGTTCTTGGGTGGGTTCTTTGAAACGCTGTCATGTTTCTCTTTTGTGCCTCTGATTTTCCACCGTTTTCCTTCCTTACATGATAACTCTTGTTCTTCTTTTGCTACGCTAAGCTTTTCAAACCCAGCAAAAAGGTGTGGGGGTATTTCCTGATGAATACCACCTTTTAACAGCTCTACCAGAGCACACCTTCAAACTGGAGCTTCTGAGCTGAGCAAGAAGCATAGTAGCATCATTTTTTGCAACCTATGTGTGGAATTCTAAAGGAAGAAGGAGCCCTAAAGGCAGGACAGATTGGCGATATATAACAGTAATAAACAGTAAGTGTAGGTACCAAATCTACTGATGTATCATCAATTTCATCATCACCTTCATTGCAGGATTCCAGGTGGTTGCTAGGGTGCTGCTAAGCCCTAGCTATAGGATCCAAAGTGCTTGTTAAGACCATTGCCATTACTATTCTCTAACCCTGGTGGTTACTAAGGTGCTACTAGGCCGTTGCAGTGGCATCCCAGATACCTGCTAAGGTGTTACATTATATATTATATAAGGCGTCTTGCGCTGCAGGGCTGAACGCTTATAAGCACTAAGGATCAGCTTTCCAGTGGCATTTCCGTACAGACACATGGTATTGTGTCACCTCAGAATGTTGCATCACTAAAACCAGAAAACAGTCCAAACAGTTCCCCAATTAAATAAGGGTAGTGCACAATTGTAAATTCACCGTGCTATAAACATCAAAGCCTCAGTTTAACACTAACAGTTTTTCTGAACGTTAAACAGCTGCTGACCATAAGAGGGTAGATGACAGCTCAGTTGAGTGGCTGATGTTGGAGGGATAGAAAGCAGATGTTAAACCTGTTTTGTGGTGCTTGAAGCTGTAACCTCCTGGCTAAGCTAATGTTAGTGGGCTCCTCTCTCCTAACTTATTTAGCCTAACTAAAGGGCTCCCAGGTACACATCTCCTTACACCTATGTATCTGTTGATTAGCCTGTTAGCAGTTAGCGGTCCTTATTTAGCGATTTAACACATGAAAAAAAGAAACCGTAACTGGCTTCTCAAGTCTGCTCCACCATCAAACAACACCATATCTCCATGATAACCATTTGGCTCATCAGTGGAACAGAGGCAGACATAGAATGACCCAAAGATTGGGACGAGGTGGTACAGTGCAGGGAATGTCTCGTTCCGTGTGTGGAAAATGGCTCCAAAGCAGATGTTAATGATTGGCTAAAAGGAGTGACTGCATTTGGGCATGCCAAAGACCATAGTGTGAAGGAATTAGCTGAATCTGCAGGTGTATGGAAGCGTACGGTTGTACGGGTCTACCAGCAGTGGCTAGCATCCCAGTCTACAGGGAATTCTCCTTGGAATTGTGCCAAGGAAGGCATCCACCAAATCTGGAACCAGCTGACCAATTCGTTGATGTAAGAGTTTCTGAACATTGATGTGGCCTACATCCAGAACCTTGTCCAGTACATGTCAAATCCAGTCACAGCTGTTATTGGTGCTGGTGGAGGTGTTAAACGGGTCAGTCACAGGGGACTGTATAACCTGGTGTTATCTTGTGTAAGTTAGTTAACAAAAACCTGCCAAGTGTCATAAAATCAATATGGCGGATGAATTCCTGCCGTCAGCCAACCAGAGGGTTTGGCAGATATCGGCCTGTCATCCTCTCTGTTTGGAAAAAGCCAGAATCCGTAATGGTGTCAGTGTTCGACTCTCCTGAGTCTACTGTATTACTGCCCCAGGCCTCTACGCCTGGAGTCAGAAGGAGCTCATCACCAGCATGACCTTCAAATCTCTTTGAGAGCTGGCATTTCTTTCTCCCTGTACCTTCTCTCTCTCTTTCTCTGTCTCTCTCTGTTCCTCACTGAACACATAGTATTCACAGTCATTAGAGGGTAGATGGAAGCAGACAGTCTTGGGACATTCAGATTGATTCCCATTACTCTAATGAGTGGACCGGTTCCGTTGCACTGATGAATCATCTTGAATGAAATGCCTCACCAACAAACTTTAGTCTGGAAACAAGGCTACTGAGGGACACACAGGCTGGCAAAGATGGTAGTGTTCGGAGACCATGCCCCCGAGGAACGGAAAAGCTTGTTGTGCGTTTACAGCCCAATTCTTCAAATATTGGAGATATATATATATATATATATATATATATATAAATATACACATACAGTATCTATGACAGACATATCCTGATCTGTAATTTAGGTAGGGGGGTTTGAGAAGGCAGTAACCTTGGAGCGTTTCACTTTGCCCAAATGAGCAAAGTAATGACACAGAGCCTGGATTTTATGAGGCGAAAAATTACTTGGAGGGAGTCCTGAGATGAGTCGACAACTTGAGGAAAATGGCAGATCGATAGTTAAATGTTTGCACAGGCGACATTGTCTCTGGTTTTTATGATCGTGCAGGAAGGCTTTGTAAATCCCGAGCTTCTGAAACACTCTCGCTGACGACCTCCCAGACTGCAGCGGCAGATCATCACCTCTTCTCACTGGGTGCGCTAACAGCATCTGCAGTGCGAACGACTTTTCTGAACAGCTTGTTTTGGTCTGGGACACGGGGGGGCCCAACTCTGGTAGAGGAACTACCAAACTGTGCTGGACACCGGCCCTCCAGGACTGCACTTGTGCACCCCTGGTCTGGGGGTTCGGGGGGCAATTTAAGATTTTCTCAGTAGCTTCAAACCTGTGAGCGTGTTTGTCGGTCTTTACTGGACATGTTTGTTCAGCTCTTTTCTTTTGGAGTTGGTTTAAGAGCAACCCATTGCTAAGGCGACACTGGGCACTGACTCAAAGGGCCATGTTCAGGGCCAAATACCACCTGGTTCTTTTGATAGTCATTCTGACTTTTAATGAACATAAACTCATTGTCAAAGTAACAGCTGCTCCCAGAAGGAGGTGTGGGATTGCAGTGCTGTTGGGAAGGAAGATAAAGGTTACCAGGAACAATAAATGATGATAAATTTAGACTGATATGATCAATATTTATTGAGCTACACATGCAGAAGTCTGTCTCTCAGTATGAAACCTCAGCGTGAAACCTGAATCATTATCATGTCTCATGATGTCAAACCTACACACCAAGTTACATTCCTGTGGGTTGATTCCTATTGGATGCAGCTATTCTTTTGATGATGAACGTACATCTTGTTTTATCAGCATTTCGTCAACCTTCGTCTTAACATTTCAGTCATACTTTGCTGGGTTGAGACACAGCTCTGTTTATACTGCACCTTGCCCAAACCAAGGACACTTTTCAACAGTAAGAAAGTACACAAGATAAATAAAACACGAGAGAACCGCACCGAGTACCCGTGGCTGATGAGGGGGCCAAACTTACCAGACTAAGTTAGGCTGTAGGGCCACTCAGCCTGGAAAGAGTCCTTAGCCATGGGGCAAAGTCTCTCTCTGTCCAAAGGGGTCCTGCAACTGCAGTGTACCGTGACACAGGTGGCCTGCTGGACAGCTACGTAGGTCATAAAAGTCCAGAGTCATTCAGGCAGATACTACGCAGGGGGAGTTCCTCTCAAGTGGCCAGTCAAGGCAGCCTTGTAGCTACAATGAAGGTGGATAGTCCCAGCAGCCATGTAGTTGAGGTGTAGCATTGCTCATGCAGCTGAAGTTCTAGCCCTTTCAGCCAGGCTAATGCACAGCCTAACTGAACTGATGCCATGTGATCTGATATGGTGAGATCACTGGCTAAGGCTTGTCAGATCTGGACTCACATCTGAAACGACATTTGCAATAATTAAATTCAGGAAATAATAGTACCATCGTCAGGATAGCTGAGAGGTAGCAAGTCAAAAATCGCTCAGCGAGCAGAATGACCAAACTGAGGCACCGTTAAACGGATGTTCTGGGTATGAATACCACATAGGCTCACCGGACCAAAAACGAGGCCCCTGTGACCACATGTAGACCACATCAATGTTCAGACACTCTTACAGCAAAGAACTGGTCAGTTGGTCCTGATTCGGTGGATGCCTGCCCTGGCACAATTCCAAGGAGAATTCCTTGTAGACTGGGATTGTAGCCACTGCTCGTAGACCCGTATGACCGTACGCTTCCATACACCTGCAGATTCAGCTACTTCCTTCACACTATGGTCTTTGGCACGCCCAAATGCAGTCACTCCTTTTAGCCAATCATTAACATCTGCTTTGGAGCCATTTTCCACACATGTAACGAGACACTCCCTGCACTGTACCACCTCTTCCCAGTCTACGGATCCCGTCACTCACACCCCGCAGGGATTTATAGCCCGCCATCATCCTCGTGCAGCGCCATCTGCAGGATCCTGAAGGTGCTACCACAAGGTGACTCATGTCTTGGTCCCGTGAGACTATGTGTACAGTATTGACATGGCCCCTGTGTGCTCTGTGACCCGAGAGACATGGTGCAGGGACGTGCTGGTGCTCCTGTAGTGGTGTTCTCTGTGCCAGGACTTCTGGAGTGCAGACGCTCCGGTGTTCAGGCGCCCAGGATCTCGTACACTGCTGTATAATTCAGTGCGCTAGCTCAGAGCTTGAATGCTCGGTGGTGTAGCTCTGTGTGGTGACTAGTGTGTTGAGTGTCCAGAGCTCTGTGTAGGTTGTTGTTTCCCCTGGTGGGGTAGATGGCAAGCTGCCCGTGTCTCTATTCTAGCAGAGACCTTCAGCTCATGGCTTGTTTGGCCTGTCCCCGCTCTGTGCCCTTGTCCTGCTCTACCTGATCCCTCATTTCCGATAAAGAAAGGAAGGGAAAATTTCTCCTCTTGATTTTGATTCTGAGCCAGGACCCTGAGACGCACTCCAACACCCCCGACTTCTTACTCTCTCTCTCTCTCTCTC
>CM067500.1:7556474-7608328 GCA_034552555.1 Semaprochilodus insignis | reverse complement strand
CTCTCTCCCTCCCTCTCTCTCCCCAGTCTCTCCCTCTCTCCCTTCATCTCTTCCCCACTCCCCCCCTCTCTAGTATATGTTTCAGTGCTCTCCTGTCAGTGTGGGTGTAGAGTTGGGGGACACTGTACCGCTGGTCCGCTGCCCGGTATTCTGCTGCAGTGCCGTGTCACTGTGCTCTCATACTGTTCAAAGAGTGAGTGAGGGAGTGAGGGGTTGAGGGAGTGAGGGAGAGAGGTCTTCTTGTCCTGCTAGTTGCCAAAATGGGAACCAAGAGATTATGCCCCAAGTTGTTCTTTAGCGTAGAGGCTGGTTTTTCCACAAGCTATGTGAAGATGGCCACTGTATTTGCCTGCTTGACCCGACAGTGAGTACAGGTCAGGAACTCTCACCCCATTGCCAAGGGTCAGCTTATTAGTTTACAACAGCCTATAAAACCATTAGTCACTGGAGAGGAAGTATTCCTATATTCCTACACCTGATACCGCTACGCTAACTGCCACTTTCTGTACCAGTTAAGCCCTGTCCGTAAAACACTGGTCTGTTGAGAAACTCTGTGGTGTCAGCTAAAGCTGACTGCTAGCCTAGCCTCAAGCTAGTATTAGTGGAACTCTTATTTTGGTTATCAAACCATATCAAACTCATAAAGAAACAGTGAGTAGGTCTTTATCAGACTGAGCCAAACTGGTCTGAAGTATCTAGATAGCTGGTAGCTTTAACTTTTAGGTTTTCTGATGAGTCATTTCTCTGATTTGACTAATTATTTTTTCCATTGTAATGATGTTTTGAATAGTTAGCACCGCAGTAATGCTAGCTATAAACCATAGAGATGTGCTAAACGGTGCAACACTGTTCACTCACGTGTTTATTACTTCATGCAAATTCATTACAGCTTCCGTTTTTCAAAGACATCTTTTTCCACCCCACCAAGTGTTCAGTCACCGAAGTTGGTTTCTGCTTCACACCATCCATATAAGCCCAAACGCATTCAGTGGTGTTGAGGTTCTGTGGTCAGTCCATTGTTCCGAGGACACCAGCAGCTTCTTTGTTGGATGTGTGTGTCTCCTTTTCTCAGTGAGGAGCTTCTTGAACAGCTACACCTCCTTTTAGACCTCCATAGTGTTAAGGTGTCTTCTCACAGTGGAAGAAGGATGGACAGACACACCTGTGAATTGTTCTCTCAGATCTGAAGCAGGAGTAGAGCTTGATGTTCTCCTCTCTCTCAGAGATGAAAGCCGCAAGTGTTGTTTATCTAGTGGTGGACAGTGTTGGTGTGTCTACCAGGTCTTCCAGGTGGTTGTTAGGAGGTACATTATCTCAACTCCATTTTTTATTTCACTTCTTTTAGCTTGATTCCAAAAGACTGACCCAACAGCCATGATTACAGACAATTCAGTGAGCAGTGATGTCCTCCATCAGTCATCCTGTTAGTGCAGCACTACTGGCAGACGGCTGCACCACGGAGGACTACATGCACGCAGACCGTTACATCCTTAACACCACGTCACCGTCACCAAAGACTGCAATGGTGTCGTGCTAGACTGTCATGGAGTGACTCAGAATGGCAGCGGGTCATCATCAGTGACAAGTCCCGCTTTTTTGACAACGGTTTGTTGTCATGTGTCACATGTCCAGAAGGCCCGGTGGCCCTCCACCTCTACCGCAGCATCTGCAGGAACTGTGTGAAGATATTCAAGCTGCATGGGATGGATTATCACAGGACACCCTTAGGAACCTCTACAACTCCATGACGAGACGTCTGGCATGTTGGGTTAGCCCGACACCATACTGAGAGACAGACTTCTGTATGTGTAGCACAGTAAATATTGATCATATCAGTCTAAATTTATCATCATTTATTGTTCCTCGTAACCTTTATCTTCCTTCCCAACAGCACTGCAATCCCACACCTCCTTCTGAGTGCAGTACATGTATATATGTATTTGCACATGTAAATCTTGTTGGTGACGTCTGTGTCGCATGTACAGAGACAGAAGAGTGAATACTACAGCTTGTCAGTAGAAGTTACTCAAACAGATTTATACTACAGAATGGAATAACTCCATAACGTGCTCAGACACCATGACGGAGAGAGGCATTAAGCTTTGTTTTACTCTCGTGGCTGACAAGTTAATAAAAAATGCATGGGTGCTGAAGAAACAGGGGCCTTTCATGGCGAAATCTCCCAATGAAACTTTTATGCCCGGGCCTGACAGTGGCTATTAGTCTTTCCAGCCTCTGTGTTTAAGCGTGTTTGAGAGAAACATAGCCTTGCTTGGACATGATGGAACTCAGCTTTTGGTTCAGCCATCTTTTGCTTTGCCGCTGTGGAATTCCCCCATATTTAATCCCGCTGTCCTCTCTATAAGGAATCCATTAGTCACCATCTTGGTTCTGAAGCTGCGGTAGTGTGTTAGCACTAGTTGCTCTGCAGGGCCACATGACATTGCAGAAGACGGCAGTATGTAGATCCATTGGGCTGTAAATGTAAGCCCATCAGGATACACGACGTGGCAGAAATGTTATCACACAACTTCAGGATGTTAATACACAATATTCAACACAATATGTTGTTTTTCTGAGATTTCAGAAGCTGTAGCAGACAAAATAGGTCCTATACACATATTCAAAAATACCATAATATTATTAATAATAATTACAATTAGTTTTATTCAGTATTTTGCACACTGCACTGCGATAAGTCCAGTCAAACAGGCCTAATTAATGTCATTTTGTAATGAAGAGCTGCCTCATGCAACGTTGTCGCACAGAATGTCACAAAATGTCAGAGACGTTGTTTTACGGCAGTTTGGAAATAAACTTTCGGCCTTTTTGAAGGTCCATTCATGGCAGAGTGGTACTCGGTGAGGTGAAGCAATGCCCTGAGAAAACCACTTTACCGTCATCACCACTGCATATAAAAGCTCACGTGTGGCTGCGCAGCTCATTTAGGACAGTAAATAAAGTGTCTAGTCAAGTCAAATCAAGCAGCTTTACAGCGAGTCCGGGTACAAGCCCCCATTGAGCAAACCAAAGGCGACAGTGGCAAGAAAAAACTTCCTCAGAGCAAGAGGAAGGAACCTCGAGAGGAACCGATACTCAGAAGGGGGAACCCTGGATAGAACAAACACAGAAAGGATCAGAGTTTATAATTATAGGTGACACTGAATAAGAGCTGTTAGTGACTATTAGATGGAAGACTACTATGATGGTCTATTAGAGAGAGTAGGAGGAAGTATCTACATGTGTGTTATAGACATGGTGACCTCTGGTTCCCATCACCATCACTGTGAAGAACATCTGAGGTGGCGAGGTTTTTCAGAACCAACCATCTCACAATAATAACTTGAATTCTGTAGACAGCCACAGGTCAGTCACCCCACATGGGGGCAGGACTCCTCAACCACATGGACCTTATAGAAGCACCTTATAGTGTAGAAGTGAGCAGTTGGGGACGCAGCCAGTGCCAGTCCAGCAGCTCCAGGGTCTGATTGTAGCTCTGCTGTGCTGCTCGTTAGCTGATCATTAAGCGTCTCTAATACATACAGTTTAAGGTGCCTCCTAATTAAGGAGCATTCATTAAGCTACATTAATACATGTATTGAGGTAAATTTGTAGCTCGTGAGCTTCAGCTTGTCAAAGCTGTCAGCTTGTTCTGGATTTAAGGCATCTGAAACTTACAGCACAGCCCACCATTAAAGGTGGAACAGGATATTCTAATAAGCAGCACCTCAGCTCGATGAGTATGAGTTTATGATTTAAGAGCTTTGGCAGTTTTGGGAGACACTCTTATTAGTCTGTGTAAAGTTTCATCCAGTGGAATGATCTAAATTCGGCTCCACAGATCTACCTAATCTTCTCTTGGCAGTGTTTTCTGGAGGCTGTATGTAAAGTGACCGGATCTGTGCATCTTGTTTGTGGTCATTCTGGTGTGTTTAGCTTGGTCTTTGTCCATCTGCAAGGTTGCCGCTGCAGTAACAGTGACAGTTACAGCTCGCCATCCAAAATGGTAACGTGGTCTTAATCAAGAAATCGAACGCTATAAATAAGGAATACGTTCGGGTATTTCTACTCTTAGAAAAAGGCAGAGGTGATGTTGCTAGAACATGAAATCAGTCTTAAATTCTGTAAAACCAACCAAAGGCCATCTTTGGCGACGTTGGAATTATATGTGCGCAGCAAACAATGTTTTTAGGTTGTTCTGGCTGCAGCGCATGCACATACCTCCACCACACCGATTACTGAAAGTCGGATCTATTAGACGGTGTGGAAGTACGAGGAGTGCGGAGGCATTGGGAGAGGCTAGTTAGCGCTGGAGTTATCAGTCTTTTTCTCTGGTTCTTTTTCGAGCTCTTCAACATTAAAGCCTTTCAGGCTGGTTTGAATGATTCTGGACTGATTTCTGTGGTCAGCATTTTAGGCACCTGGACCTAGAGGCAGTCCTGGGCTGGAGTGACCAGCCTTGTGACCGGAAGGTCGCCGGTTCAATTCCCTGAACTCAAGGACACAACTAAAGAGCCCTTGAGTAAGGCACTTGACCCCCAACTGCTCACCGGGGCTGGGCGTCGTGGATACCCACCACTCCGGGTACGTGTGCCCACTGCCCCCTAGCGTGTGGGTGTTTATAGCACAATTGGCCATATGGTTCTATTCACTGTAGTAAGACCTCACCCGGAGGCCTAAGATAAAAGTGGAACTTAATGAATGATGCTATGCACATGAACCCCTTCCAGAGTCGGAGCTGACAAATGGTTCCAGTGTGTGCCGTTGCAGTTTGTGAGGTAGGCGTTGGCTTTACACAGTTAGGACCTCGGATTGGCAACAGTTTTATTGCCCCACACCAAAACTGTTCTAAATCTTCATTTAAAATTCCATTTCAACCGTTTGGCAGTTTAATCATCCAACTCGCTCCATCTTCAGGTGGATGAGGTCACATTCCAAAACCTCACCCATTCCCCCAACCCCCCATTACTCCTCCAACTGCTGCTCCACACATGCACATCTGAGAGTCAGATTGGGATTAATAATTTATGTGCAGACGATATATCCCCACTCGCCTATTACGAACGGAGGCTCATCAGGATATGAGGTCAGACTAATTAAAAGCGGCTCATTTCGCAGGTGCTTGCGGAGGCTTTAGGGGACGCTTATTTATAACCGCCAAAACTTTCACCTCCTCCGAACGAGAGCAATAAAGACTTCATTTGGCTGCTGGTGGTACAGCGGGTGGGAATTCACGAGACACTACAGCCGTGTGAAGCTTATGAAGCTTGTAGTGAGGAGGCCAAATGTGTGGAGTGATCAGCTGTGATCAACTGTTGCTAAAGGTTTTCACCGGGATCCGTCATTGGAACAGGACTGCACCATGTTTGTTAGGGGTGCACACTCAGAATTGGGCAGGTTGAGAGATGGGAATCCACTCACATTCACTCTTGCAGAGGAATTTATATATACAGAAGTCTGTCTCTCAGTATTGTGTCGGGCCGCCGTGTTTGCTAACCCAACATGCCAGACGTCTCGGCATGGAGTTGTAGAGGTTCCTAATGGTGTCCTGTGATAATCCATCCCATGCAGCTTGAATATCCTCACACAGTTCCTGCAGATGGTGTGGTGGGGGTGGAGGTGGAGTGACATCAGGTCTTCTGGTCGTGTAACGTATCACAACAAACCGTTCAGGACAGTCGTCGTAACGGTCTGTGTGCATGTAGTCCTGCGTGGTGCAGCCGTCTGCCAGTGGTGCTGCACTAACAGGATGACTCATGGAGGACATCTCTGCTCGCTGGATGTCTGTAATTGTGGCTGTTGGGTCAGTCAGGTACAGAGATAAGGCTCATCCTTGCTTACATCACATGTGCTGCTGAGCATGAAACTTCAATCATTAGCATGTCTCATAATGTCAAATCCACCCACCAAGGTTCATTCCTGTGGGTTGGTTCCTTCTGGGTGCAGCTATTATTTTAGTGATGAGTGTATGTAGCTTTCTGGTGTGAGGACTCTTATTTTGAAGGTGCAGGGCTTTGTGCTGAGGTAAACATAGGGAGTCTAGCAGTAAACAGAGTAGCCTAGCCAGCTGGCAGTGAGAGCTGAGACCTTTGTTTTTGTTGGTAGTTATGGAGCAGATCTAGCAACTCTTCAGAGAAACATGCGGAAATCGGAAGAAATTCCACACAGTTGAGGAATCCAGTCACCCAAGGATGCTCGTTAGCAGTAGCGTTAGCAGCTGAAGTTCTCCGATGATGTTAGGTTACTCAGTGTTATGTTATTTAATACATGAGACTTATTTAAGGTTTTTATTTAATCAATATTAGATCAGAAACAGTAAATATAAAACAATAAATATATAAAAAATAATATTAATGGCAATACATTAAATATGTTAACATTAATTATGAATATTAATGTCCTATTATTTCATATATTAAAAAGTGTATAAATTAATAGTCAATAGAAAGTGGGTTGAAGCTGTCATGGACCTCGTTTACCACATGTTTGGGGTGGGGTAATTAACATCACGGATAGGCCCACCCAGCTTGCCCTGCTGAATTTGAATATGTTTGTAATAGTGTTGGCCCCAGCTGTACAGGAGTATAGGTGACTCTAGCCATCGTTTGTCATGTGGTTAATAAGAAACCTCCTCGTTCTTACTCTAGCCATGGTGATCTGAAGGGGAGTGTAAAAGCTGGCTGTCCTGCTGGCAGGATAAAGACGTTCCGAGCTACAGCTACAGCCAGCTGGATGTATTGGGCAGCCGGAGAAAGCAGGTGTGTAGGGAGGAGACCTCTCTGCCCTCGCTGTAACACCGATGCTGCTGCTTCTTCATTCATTAAACCTAATTACAACCTTCATAATCCTGTAGATGGGCTCCAGCGCCTCTGAGACTAGCGGCAGAGACCCACTAAATAGCGCTCCACTTGAGTTTGTACATAGCATGAATATGTGGTATCAGGAGCGTTGACATTCCTGTCTGAAGGGAAAGGTATGGTAACCGGTCCTGATCTTTCCCTGGGATTCCGTTATTGTTTATCTGGAGTACGGAATGTGAAGGAAGGGCAGCAGTGAGACTCCGGACTGAAACAGAAGTTGGCACCCAGCGTACCACACAGACTTACAGCTACATACTGCTCTCTGCTGGCCTGTACGGGAACCTGGCTGTTGTAGAGGAAACCAGACGGGGAGGTGAGCTGGAGGGGAGTCGACTTTGAAACTTTGGAAGCGCATTAAATGTGACACGCGCCTCACGTTTAATAAGAAGAGTTGAAAGTAAAAACCGCTAAATCTGATGCTGTCGCTCCAGTTCACAGACCGGTGAGCCAGCTTCCTCACAGCCATGCGCTGATTCTGTTTGGCTGCACCCGTGCCTGATAGGGTTCTTTAGAGCCTAGAAGTAGAGATGAAACAGGATGAAACTTCAATATCATGATGATCAAAATCATAGTGATCAGTGTTATGGCTGTTTTAATAATATGATATTATTAAATATTATATCTATTATATTTATATTATAAAATGTGCTGAAAGTCTTCAGAAAGTACTGGAACACCAGCTGAAATCATTTCACCAAGTTTTATACTGGATCCAATAGCTTCATATGAACACCACATGTGCAGTAACTCTAAAGGTGGCACCACGAGGGGCTCTAATGTGTGAGTGTTTGAGGTTAATTCAGTTCAGACTGATTTAGACCATCAGAACATCCCCATTATTCTCGTACTGCTGGGAACACTTACTGAGAACGACATTTAGACTATCAAACTATCCTACCTGGACACCATTTAAGGTGGAACGAGAACATTTGAACAAGAAGCTGAACTTGAACTCCGTTGTTAATGTTGGTAGTATTTCTGGTTAAGGTGATTTGAGCTACCTGGGGTTCTATGTACAGAGCTACATAATATATATGCTCTACTGTAGGACATTGTGACAGTTGATTAGAACGCGTTCTCTATAAAGTGGTGGTTGGAAGTAATGAAGAGACTCTGTGACCGTTTTCAATCATGCATTCCTCTGAACTCTTATGAACACTAGATCACCACCACCGACATGTTTAGGTTTATGGTCTTGAGGTGATTATCCAGAGCCAGACTTGAAGGCAGTGTCAGGAGTCTTGCCCAGGGACTCTTACTGGTGGGCAGTTGCCCAGGTGGGGAATCAGACCACCAGTCTACAGCGTGGAGGGCGGAGGTGTGACCCACTACACTATACCAACACTTCAAAGTGCCGTCACTGCCTTCCACCGTGTTTCCCCGATGCTGAACAAACCCGCGGTTCTGCTGGGATTGTTCTAAGTTTTCTAAGACTGTTCTAAGTGAGTGTTTCAAACTGTGGTAATCAACTGCAGGTTGAATGAGGATTAGTGGTCACTGGTGTCACTGGGAGCAGTGACGGAGTCCCTTTCAGGCTGTCAGGTCTGTTACTCATCATTACTCTCGTAGGACTCCAGCGGTTATTCTATAGTCAGTACTGTATATGACTGTAAATCTTATCCTGTTTATGTCGTGTTTATGCTTGTCCTGCTATCCAGTGTTGACCCAAGGATGATGGGTTCCCCTTTTGAGTCCTGGATCCTCTCAAGGTTTCTTCCTCTTGCTCTGAGGTAGTTTCTTCTTGGCTTGCTCATTGGGGGCTTGGACCCGGAGTCTCTATAAAGCTGCTTTGTGACGACGTCTGTTGTAAAAGGCGCATATAATAAACCCTGAGAATTTGAAGTGGTAAAGAGCCTTTTAGTTGGTAGTTCTCTAAATAAACCCTGTGTTTGTAAACCAGTCTAAAGATCCTTCATGTAATGTGATTCTGTACCAGTTACAGGTATATCCTACCTTATGTCTGAGCCAAACACCATAAAGGAACTGGTATTTTTAGGAGAAGCTTCTCCTGGAACGTTCTCTGCTAGTTCTTGCCTTAATTACAGAAATGTCCAACCTTGCTAGTGACCGAGGTAATCACTGCACTCCAATCATGATCTGCATTAAGGAGAGTGCCTGTGCAGACGAGTCTACCTGGTGTGAAATGCCTGAAGATGCAGCACCTCTCTCTTCTTAATCAAGGTACCAGACCCATGTATTCACATATGGCCGCCACCTGGTGGTTACCGCAGGTATTGTCTCCTTGGGTTCTTGTGGAACAACAGGTAGAACGTCTGTAACTTTAAACGGATACTTTCAGACTCTTGACCTTCTACTTTCTGGATATATCATGGACCAAATTAGATGATGCATTTGCGATCAGGCCTGTAGCTCACATTAGAAAGGCCTTGTGCCTGCAATTGATCTATTTTGGCCTGAGACTCATTCCGTGCCCCAGATCTGCTCATAACATAAAAGATACGCAAGCAGGATAATAAACTATGTAAATTAAACACCCCCTCCTCCCTAAGACCCCTGGTAACATTAACTGGAATCATGCTACCCAGATTTGGGGCGGATGTAGCCCATTTGTTACCCTGCTTGTCTGCTCCTCACCTCCAGTCGCTTTAATCAAGTTTGAGCGGAGTAATTGCACAGGTAGACGTCTAAATTTGGCAACTGTTAAATGATTCTGTCTCTCTGTCCCGAAGGAAGAGAAACGACTCATTTGCGGTGCATAATTAATTAACCTTAGGCGTACACATGCGCACCCACCAGGAGTTTGTTCCACCTTACTGAACTTCTTACCTCTGAGCCGAAAACCACTGAACGTAGAAGCGTATCCTCCAGTCTGGTGACTTGAGCACTGAGAGGCCTTCACTCTTGTCACTGCACTCAGTCATTTAGCTCTCGGTGCTGCCGTTCGTCATCGGCAGCAGATCACTGGATTTGTTCCACTGGTGGCAGCTCAAAGAACAGTTGGCCCCGTTAATGGCGTCCAAACGAATCCCATTTTTCATTCCCCAACACAATGGGCACTGCTTGCAGCCTGCACGCCACCTCCTTTGTTCTTCCCAAACAGAAATAAGGCTGATATTTCGAGTGTGATCCTTGCGGGTCGCTTTGTGTCTGATCCCGGCAGCGCTAACAGACGTTTCCAGGTTGGAATCTATTTTGGAAGCTGTTTCAAAGTCTGTTTACTGACCGTTGGAAGGGCTAATTTTGTCACTTCCTTTCTTGATTACAAGGAAAGAAATGGAGACAGACTCCCAACTGGAGCTCAGGTTATGCATCTGTCGGAGCTTAGGAGACGGCATAGAGACTGCATAAATTTAGTCTGAAGGGACTGAGTGTGTGAGGTGTGCAGCCAGTTGCCAAGTTAGAGTGGCCTCATTGCACACCGGTGGGACTTTGGGTGTGAATTCGGCTAATAACTGTCCTAGTTTGGTGACTGTTATGCAGGAGCACTCGTTTTGTATTTGCTTTGATGAAAGGTGGAAGATTCGCCTAAATGATTCTTCTGCTGTGATTGCTGGTGTGTGTACATTGTCTGAGTAAATGACCTTCCCCAGTGGCAGGTGAACCTCCTCTTATATTTTGTTTTAATTATGCTTCTCTCAGAACTCATTTAAAGAATTGGAGCCTTTTCAGTCAATACCGTGTTTGTGTTTGTAGGTAAAGGAGAAGACTTTGATTTGCATTTGGTGAAAAGTTATTGTTGTGCTGTCTGATAGCAGACACCACCTTTTCCCAACAGTTTTGCCGGCATCTGGCATCAAAACAAACAAAAGGACGTTGTAAGTGTTTACTCAAACTTGCCAAATCTGTCCTCCTTTTGGCTTACATGTGCATGATCAATTTAGACTGATATGGACAATATTTATTGAGCTACACATACAGAAGTAGTGTCTCTCAGTATGGCGTCGGGCCGCCGTGTTTGCTAACCCAACATGCCACATTTCTCGGCATGGAGTTGTAGAGGTTCCTAATGGTGTCCTGTGATAATCCATCCCATGCAGCTTGAATATCCTCACACAGTTCCTGCAGATGGTGCGGTAGCGGTGGAGGTGGAGTGACACCAGGCCTTCTGGACGTGTAATGCGTGACAACAAACCGTTCATCTCGGTGCTGACCACGGTGCCTCCACACACGGATTCGTTGGTCGTCTCCACCAAGACAAAAGCGAGACTCGTCACTGAAGATGACCCGCTGCCATCCTGAGTCACTACATGACAGTCTGGCACGACACCATTGCAGTCTTTGGTGACGTTGACGTGGTGTTAAGGACAGTTGTCGTAACGGTCTGTGTGCATGTAGTCCTGCGTGGTGCAGCCGTCTGCCAATGGTGCTGCACTAACAGGATGACTCATGGAGGACATCACTGCTCACTGGATGTCCGCATTCACGACTGTTCGTTCACATACACAGCAGCACAGCTGTTTAGATTAAACTTGGTGTTCAGAGATCTGCTCTGTGTCAGTGAGGTTCTCTTGTTCAGGTTTTGCTGAGTGGAGGGCAGAGCTGTTTGTGGCTGTATCAGGGAGGCATTTGTGTAATTGTGCGGTCGGCTAATGGAATGGAATGAAGAGTAAATGAAATGTAAACATCAAATGTCAGAATTTGTTGGTGTGTTTCCCTGTGGCTGGTGCTAATATGAATTGTGAGCCCCTGTGGTACAGTATGGGACTCCTTCCAATCCATGATCAACATTTTGTCGTCATTTCCAGATTCAGGCGAATCTGAGACCCTCTGCTGAACTTGACATTTTTGCCATGTCACTCGTGTCAAGACGTCCGCTGTTTCCAAAAGCCGGTCTTGCTCTGTGTAAAGGCTCAATCAAAGTTTGAAACTCTTTCCTTGTTGCTACTGCTTGTGTGAGAAATCACCACAACCTCCAGATAACCCTGTCTGCTATCAAGGTCACAGGTACTCAACCAAGGTACAGATGGCTTTGGGATTCGATTAGAAACCATGCTGTGCCTTACCTTATGGCCTGGTCGTAAGATTTCTCCATATTTGTCTGTCCAAGAGTTCCCCATGTCTAGGAAGTTTGTATCCTGCTATTGTGTACCCCTGACGCACAGTCTTTGAGGGAGTGCCAGGATATGGAGGGGTGATCTTGTGTGTCAGGGGAAAGACATGTACCGTCTGTATTGGAGATGTTTTGGGTAAAAGGAGGGGCAACCTGACTAAAGAGAGCCAGAGCAGGACTCCATATAGGTGCGGTTTGCTAAGAGGATTTCATTAGTTCAAATCCCATTGACGCCACGTTCATCCATGGGCAGTAGGACAGTTGACCCTGTTGCCCCTTCAGGGCAATCGGAGTAGGACAGTCAACTCTGTCCTGACATTGCATGCATTGAAATTTGACAAGATGCAGTAACTGGCTTTACGTGATGGGGATTAAGCATACATCTGCTTATCCTCTCCCTGATCTACTGGAGCTGAGTTTAGATAGAGGGCGGGAATTGGCGGCGACTATCACTGGAGAGGAAAATGGGTAAAAATCCCAACAAAGAGAACGAGAGAGGGGGCAGAGAGAAGCCGTGAGTGAAAAAGGGAGGATGTCACATCTGTCAGCGTGCCCACTACTGCCCGCCCATAGGCCCGCCTCCTCCTGATTCCCCCCCACCCCTCCCAGTCTCTTAGAAAACACATGCAAGTGACCCAATTAGGATCAGGGAGAGTGAGAAACACAAAGAGAGAGAAAGAAAGAAATCAGGTATGGCTCAGATCTGGAAGGGGGAATGGTCCCATCCTGTCTGCAGGAAGCAGGCACCGCTTTTGACTAAAAGGGTTCTTGGTGCATATGAAGCAAACTTCTTGATGCGCTAACTTTTTGGTCCTCATCCTTTTAAGAATCAAGCTGCCGCTGACTTGAAACCTGTGGATTCCTGTTTTGTGTGCCTGTTCTACTCTGACGATCTTGGGAAGATGCTGCCCCCAGATGCAGAAGTTTACGAGCCTCCTGGACCATTACTTGGAACGAGCGAAAGGCTGTAAAAACACCGGCAAAGCAATAACAGAGAAAGGGGAACAGGAATAGCGCCAAGATCGTTTCTCACAGGTGCCGTGGACTGGGAGACGTCTTTCTAGAGCTGTAATCCGGAGACTGTCCCGATGTTTGAGGTTATGAGGGTGGCAGATGGCGGGACAAGCTCAGGCTGGCTCTGAGGAAGGACCTGTCCAGGTGTGCAGCTGTAATGTTGACGTTCTTCAGAGAAGAGTGGGAGATGGAGGGCTTGCAGACAGTAGGCATTCTGCTGGTGGTCTGCAGCTCCCTCAAGCTCTTGCACTTTTTGGGTTTGATTGACTTCTCTGCCAGAGGTAAGACAGACTCAGTGACCTCTAGAACCTCAGAACTGTAGAATATCCTGTCAAGGTTTCTTTGGGTGGCTCAGGACAGTTGAACACTTCAGTTTTGCCCTCTTTTTGGGAGGTTTTTTGGTTGTTGAACAAACATTTTTTTAGCAGTTCTCTGTGATATGTGCTCAAGGAAGACAAAGTGTCTCGTAAAACTGATAGTTTTAGAACAAACATGGTTATTTTAAACTGCTACTTGACTTTTCAGACGTAGCGTAGCTCTCTGTGTTGTTCCAGCAAGACCCTGGGATCGACTGACTGGCTGATAACTCGCAGTAACTCTTGTCAGATGAAGTTTTTGTTCTTTTGTGATTGAAGAAAGTTTCAAAGGAATGTTCTCCAGCAACCTCGGCACCAGTCACTTCTTTTAAGACCCATGCACCACTTTCATAATTCTGTGATCTGCTTCTACAATCCCAGACACTCCGTCCACAGAGCCAAGAACATATTGATTATCATAGCGTTCGATTGCAACACTAGATCGTTTTCTCCACCTTGCTCTCTCTCACTGTTCCACCTCACCTGTTGGACTGCCAATTTGTTCCGAGGTGTGAGGAAGAGCTGTGGTGCAATTGTTAGACCAAATTGGAATCGAATACGTGTGAGCAACTGCGTATCCGTTTAATATCGCTCTGATAGAGTGCTGTCGGGGACATGTTCTGTGAGGGCTTTAATGAGGTTAGGGCAATCATACGTGATGAATTGGTATGACCTGCTTTCTCAGATCTGTCAGGTTTCATATCACTGTGTTCCGCAGGGACTTTGGCTGGGAATAAATAGAAGAACGCTCATCGTGAGGTGAAAGATTTTTCTCATGTCTGTCAGTTTTCAAGATACCCATAGTTGAAGGTGCCATGGAATGGACTGTGTGTACACTGTGATGGTGTAATAAGGAGAGTTCAGTACATAGATATGACGTACCGTGAACCTCGAACACTGTTGTTCCTCTTTCAAATACAAATCCTGCATTGCCAAAAGAAGACGGGAAAACGAGTCGATTCCCAAATCCTAAACTGTTACGGAACAGATTCATTAATATTTACACCCCCAACATTTACATGCAATCACAATGGAGCTACAGAACCAGCATGGTGGACTATGTGGAGAAATCCGGTGTTCCAGACTGGGAAGGGGATGTCGGCACTTTCCATTCCCTTCCCGAAGAGTCCAACTGTCAACAGTACATGGTTGATGTTCATCTTTAAACCAGGCTGGATTTGCTTCCTATTCACCAGCTTCTTAATTCAGTGTTCCGTTCCTCCTTAAATGCTGCAGCTTGTGCAGACACCTGAATGCAACCGTAGCACCATTTAAGGTGGAATGGAAAATTCACCAAACAAGCTAGAGAAAAGGAACTTCAGCTCCCTCATCTTTAACAGGATCCCGGAACAACTTTAGTCCTGCAGTCTGCACATTTCACTGCACAGTTTCCCAAACTCTTGGACAATATGGAGCAGCTCCGCTCAGTGTGCGGCACTAACAAATAGGGAAGTTCCAACTTGTGATGGCACAGCGCAGCCATGTTGTGTGATTGTATCCGTGTTTGCCGGTTGAAGCAGATCATCTTAAACTCAGAGTTCCATAGTGAGGAACAACTTTAATCTACTGTGTGTTGATGTCCAGATGGAAAGCCAGTTATCTACTAGCATTAGCTCCAAGTAACTACCATAGCTAACTTAAATATTATGAGGGTGGAGCTTTTATTTAGTCTATTACCACATGTTGCTTTCTGTGTGATCATTGTGGGTGGAGTCTTGCTATAAACCAGCCAATCAGAGCAGAGCTCATCTGAATATTCATGAGGTGCTATCTCACCAAGAAAGAGGAAACAGCTCGTTTCTTTCTAGAACCAGATCACAGGGTGGAAATGGACACAGTGTAGAACCAGTGTAGACTCTCATGGTCAGTTCAGCAGCTTCTTTGTTGTACGTGTGTCTCCTTTTCTCAGTGAGGAGCTTCTTGAACAGCTATACCTCCTTTCAAACCCCTATAGCATTGAGGTGTCTTCTCACAGTGGAAGGATGGACAGAAACACCTGTGGAAGCTTCAGGTGCCTGTGAAAGGTTGCAGGATTGGCGGACGTTGTGCTATACCTCCATGTGTGCCATATTATGTGAGCGAGTAACCAGCGACTGTTACTCATCATTCATTCCCACAGTAAGCCTGAAGAAAGACAGGTCTGGAAAAACGAGGGTGGCTGGCGCGGTGCAGAGCAGTAGGTCAGACAGAAAGCACGCCTCCTTTCTCTCTCTCTGTAGGAACAAGGGCAATCGCCTCCACGGGGGCTCTTGTCACAGCCAGTGTTGAGCATAGCTGAGACTCGGGAGAGAGCTCCAGATGCAGGATGCACCTGTGGACTGCTGAATGGAGTTATTATTGGGCAGGCTTAATGGGTGTATCTGCAGGGGGTCTTTGAATATAGTTTAAGGTGTAGGAATTGAATTAAGCGGCGCATTTAAAGGGCCTTTTCGAGTTATAGAACGCCGTGTACTTATTTAGCGCTATAGCTATGAGGCTAACGTAGCTAACAGGTAAAGGGGGCTTATAACCCACCTATAAGCATCTTGCAAACTATCACATACTTCGTTTCATATCTACTACCACGGATGTGTAAAGACATTTTGAGGGGCTGCTGTTCTAACCTGAAACCCCCCGCCTCTAAGATTTTAGGGGTCACCCCCCAACATGTACCTACAACATGGTTGGTGTAGCTCAGCGGGTAACACCACTACCCACCAGGGAGCCACCACATGTGGGAGATTGGGGTTCGAATCCTGGTCTGGGTGACTGTGCTGTGCTACACCAATAAGAGTCCTTGGGCAAGACTCCTAACACTGCATTGGCCTACCTGTAATATGATTAACCTTGTAAGTCGCTCTGGATAAGAGCATCAGCTAAATGTAAATGGTGTACACTGTGATCATTTAATCAGAAACAAATCAGTTGTAATTGTACAGACTGTTATATAGGTTAATGTTAGTGGAAGTTAAGTACTAATAAGGTCTTTTAGCTGACCAGCGACGCGCTGGGTACATCCCCTCTATGGAGAAGACATCTACACTGGGATCACTGAATCTCTTACAGGAGCTGAAGCTGCATAGCGAGTGATTCTGCAGGTGTCTCTGTAGGTCAGCGGGGGAACTGGAGGCTCTGCATCTGATTGTTGCTCTTACAGTCACTATATATTTACACCAGTTATATACAGTCACCATATATATACTGTATATATATATATATATATATATATATATTTTCCGGTTATATACAGTCACTATATGTACATACTGGTTATATACAGTCACAGTATATACATACTGGTTATATACAGTCACAGTATATACATACTGGTTATATACAGTCACTATATGTACATACTGGTTATATACAGTCACAGTATATACATACTGGTTATATACAGTCACAGTATATACATACTGGTTATATACTGTCACTATATATACATACTGGTTATATACAGTCACAGTATATATATGCTGTCACTGTATATATATATATATATATATATATATATATATATATATATATATATACCGGTTATATACAGTCACAGTATATACTGGTTATATGTGTTAAAGGGGACCTATTGTGCCTCTACAGTTTCTGCTTCTGTGCTATGTAGCGTTTTGTGCATGTAAATGTACATCGAGTTCTAAAGCCCAAAGTAGAACTCTAGTTCTCCCAAAGGAGAACCTCTCTCCCACAGGAACCACTTTTCCCAGCTGAACACCTGAAACGAGTCATTGAACGTCCACCCCTTATCCTTGGTTGCAAGATGACATAGTATAGTAACACAGTCCTGACCAATGACTGAACTAAGCACACGCATTCTAGTGAACAGTAAGCACACTTGCCCGGAGAGGTGGGCAGCTCTATCCATGGCACCCAGGGAGCAGTTGGGGGTTTGATGCCTTGCTGAAGGGCACCTCAGTCGGTACTGTCGGTTCAGGGAATCAAACCGACGATCCTCCGGTCACAAACCTGGTTCCCTAACCTCCAGCCCATGTCTGCCCCTAACTGCCCCTTAAGCTGGCAGTGTTGGGAGGCAGGGAGCTCTAACAGAGTGTTTCAGACAGAGGGTGAATACAGACGTACAGTATGAGGAACGTATTGTGTTTGGGAGAAACTGAAGCCTGTAAATCTGTTCTAGTGGAACACACAATTATCTACAGGAGTCTCAGTGAGACCTGCTTATGTGGTTTCTGATGCTGTATGACTTCCTGTACCTCTGGAAAAGGACATGCAACATTAGAAACCGCAGTAGGAGCCTGAGTTTTGTCTGTACCGTCTGTGTTCCTGAACAATGAGTCATTTAGGTTGTTATGTGTCAGATCTTTTCCCAGTGCGTTTTCCTTGAGTACTCAGTCCTAATATTGTGCTGTATGAAATGGCATGCGCCCTAAGCACTCTTATTTTGCACGTCAGGAAGTGATAAAAGCTGGCACCCTTACTTGGACCTGGGATTCCTGCGGCCCTGAAGAAGTGCCCTTTTGTGGTTCTATATTTGTCTCTCAAAAAGTCAAAAGAGGGGGCAGTGGTGTTCTAAGAAATGAATCAGCCGTACACTTTAAAGCTTTCTGCAGCCTTAAAGAATCTAATATAGGGCACGAATCAGAACCACGAAGCTGGGCTTTCAGTTCAGGCCATTAATGTCCAAACTTGGCCAAAAAAACGAGATTAAAATGGCCATTACAGGTTAAACACAGACATTTGAAGCTACTACACTGCACAAACAATGGTATATTGGCAAGAGTAAAAAATCTAGTCCATATATCTGATCTTATTTTGATAAGATTATTAAACTTATTTCTAGATATGTTTACTGGTTTGCAGTGACTTTTTCAGTCGAATTATGTCACTATGTTACCTGTAAATAAGTTTTATAACTTTATTACAGGGCAAAAACATCTCATAATCAGAAATAGAATATTTACTGGGTCTAAATACCACTTGTCCTTGTGTGTTTAAGGTGGTAGTACCTTCAGGCTCCTGCAGATGGCGGTGCACGAGGATGATGGGGCTATAAATACCTGCAGGGTGGGAGTGATGGGATGCGTAGACTGGGAAGAGGTGGTACAGTGCAGGGAATGTCTCGTTCCATGTGTGGAAAATGGCTCCAAAGCAGATGTTAATGATTGGTTAAAAGGAGTGACTGCATTTGGGCGTGCCAAAGACCATAGTGTGAAGGAAGTAGCTGAATCTGCAGGTGTACGGAAGCATACGGTCATACGAGTCTACCAGCAATGGCTAAAATCCCCGGAATTGTGCCAGGGAAGGCATCCACCAAATCTGGACCAACTGCACAATTCTTTGATGTAAGAGTGTCTGAACATTGATGTGGCCTACATCCAGAAACTTGTACAGTACATGCCAAATCCAGTCACAGCTGTTACTGGTGCTCGTGGAGGAATTTCAGAAGTCAGAGCTCAGAAGTCCGAGAGCAGACTTTCTCTACCTAACTCTACCTATTACACTTCATAAGCATCTCTGTGGGGCCCCACAGCCACTATGGGCCTTTTAAGTAATTACTTTAGGTTACTTTAGGTAAGTCATTGTAATCAGTTGGCCTGAAATTAGGAATGTGTATGTAGAGGGAAACTGACCTTAAGGAGAATGTATACACTATATTGCCAAAAGTATTCACTCCCCCATCCAAATCATTGAATTGAGGTGTTACAGTCACTTCCATGGCCACAGGTGTATAAAACCAAGCACCTAGTCATGCAGACTGCTCCTACAGATGCCACCTGTGCAACAAGTCCAGTCGTGAAATTTCCTCACTACTAAATATCCCACAGTCAACTGTCTGACCTCAACCCGATAGAACACCTTTGGGATGAATTAGAGCAGAGACTCTACGGTAGACACACGGTAACAGAACAGAACGTGCAGCAGAAGGTTTCTAAACCAGCCACAAATGCGTTCAGTCAGATACGTGACTTTAAGTGACCGTGTGTTCGTTCAGCTGGGAGTGAAGAATCAGGCTTCAGATCCCAGCTGCGATTGTAAGAGCTCCTGATTGAAGTGGAGAAACTCCACATTGTCCGCTCGCTTTTCCGCAGTGGGAGTCACAGATTTGCCGTTCTGTGAGAAGGACATTCTCATAGACGTTCTACCCTTTTTCTTCACGGCAGCAGATATTCCGTATTTTCGCACCGTGTTTTCATGCCGCTTTCAGCGTGTAACAGCCTTTAGGAGAGTGCCTAAGGTCACCCCCCTAAACAGCACATGGCTCCTGACTTTCCAATGGTCCTGCCCAGCGTCTCTGAGATGGAACACGTCCATAAACAAATGGAAAATGTCTGTAACGATATTTAATGCTAATTAAAGCAGAAACCGAGCTCGGTCCTCTTGGTCACTCTTGGTTTTCGCTAGTACACCTCCTGCATTAATCCCATTGTGTTCCGTTAAGAGAGCAGGATGAGCTGCCGTGACTCAGCAGCCATATGGTGGTTACAAGGAAAAAAAGAATCCTGGCCGGAATTCGATTACTGTCATCACGTCTCTGTTTCAGCGCCACCTCCTCCACTCCCCATGTGGTCGTGCTTTCAGCTTGTTCTGATGTCAGATATCAGGCAGCCTTCTACCCATCCATTTTCTGCTCTCAGATGTTCTATTTTTGGCTGCCCGCTGTATGTCAAGGCTATCGCTGCTGAACCAGTCTGTTTCCAAACATTATACTTCTAACATGTGTGCTCGGCTGTCACCCGGCTTAACACCTACCCTCGTCCTCACAGCCCGGCAGTCTCAGATTAACCTGGAAGGCTTAAGGCTTTGTTCTTTTCTCTGATTGCTTCCCAGAATTCTGGAGAGATTATCTATGCTGCGTCTTGGAGAAAAGCTCCAATCAGGCCTGCTTCGTCTCTCCAGAACCTCAGAAACCTCAGAACCTTTGGTTAACATGACCTGGAAGTGTACCTAGAACACTAGCGCTGGGTTATCGAATTCATATCTGTGGTCTCTTATGGTACCAACCGAATTACTTTGGTACTACCGAGTATCAAAATTCATCACCAAAATTCATTACCATATTTTATTAAGTAGTCAGTCTTAGCTTCACGCAGCCAATCATTGACTAGTTTTTGGTGGCCTTGCTGGAGCTGTCCCCAGACATGTCCCCATTTTTAACTAGACACACTAGAAGATCCTAAGAAAGACCTGCAGTAGATCAGCAGATGTCTCATGTTGTGCTTGCTTTGGCCAGCAGAGGGGGCTGCTGCTATCTACTAACCACGTCTACCACTAGCTGTTCAAGTTTTGGAGAACACTGCTGTGTAAAACTCCACCAGAAGCTAGCAAACCAATCTTAACCCCGGGGGTTAAAGCTGGGGCGGGGTATGGAAACAGCAGTGTCCACGTGAGAAGGGTATTCGTATTGTACAACATATGGATCTCAGCCTTTCAGCACAAACCATAAACCTGGTACGTCGTCTTAGGCTTTCTGATCAGAGAAGCTAAATCTGTCACCAGTCCTGACTGTTTCTTCCCGTTGACCGTCGCTGTCACTCCTCACCGCATCCATCTTCAGGTCTTTCCATCTGGCCCTGTATCACTGTCACCACTCACACGGACTGAAAGACTGCTTTTAGCTGGGGAGCGACTGGCGATCATCTTGGAGGGCGACTCTAATCAGCCAAACCTCACCGTCCCTGGGGGACCACGGTGTCGGATCCCTCAGGAGGCGCTCGTGACACACTTACGGCTGATCTGCGAACTGTTAGTGAGTGGAGGTCTCAGGGGGTCTTCATACAGTGAATGGAATCATGATGGAGGCACGAGGCCAGGGATAATTTTAGAGAAGTGTGAGTCAGGGCCGTCTTCCAGCTGAGCTACATGAGCTACTCCACATTAGCCTGAAGAGGAGCGGGCTCTCTGGAGAACGTCTCTTGGGGATGCAACTCTTTGAAGTGTTGGAGGTAAAAGTTTGGGCACTCTTTGTTACAGTTGCTGTACTAATGAATAGTTCTGCGAGTAAAAGACGACCTGATTACGAGATTCCTTTACTTTATTTCCATCTTTTACAGTTTCAAAATAAATAGGAACGAAAATTTGGGCTCCCTGCATGGGCAGTGCTCCGTAACACCACCTTTGGTGGGTATCGCAGCTTTTTGTAGCAGCTGAGAGTCCTTCGGTTCTTGTTTGGGGGATTTTTGTCTGTTCTTCCTCACAAAAGGCTTCTAGTTCTGTGAGGTTCTGAGGGGCGTCTTGCATGTGCTGCTCTTTTGACGTCCATCCACAGATCTTCAGTGATGTTTAGGTCGGTGGACTGTGAGGGCCACGGCAGAACCTTCAGCTTGCTCCTCTTGAGGTGGTCTATTGTGTATTGTGGATTTTGAGGTGTGTTTAGTATCATTACCCTCTTTTCATCTCCAGCTTCTTTTTTTCAGAGAGTGCAATGTTTACTCTCAGAATTTGCTGGAATCGACCACTGAGATATTCCCCCCGTGCCACTGGCTGCAACACACACCAAAAGCATGATGGATCCACTCCCCGAGCTTAACAGCAGAACCCAAGCATACCAGAAAGTTTTGTGTTAACTTAATCAGTCCACGAAACTGCTCCACCACCACAGAGTCTGCTGAACCCTCCTGAAGCTCTTCTGCAGATTTGCCCCGTTTGATCAATCCTCCCAGCAGTTCTCTCTGAAAGTTTTCTTGGTCTTCCAGACCCCCAACTGGACCTCCAGGGTTCCTGGTGCATGCATTTCCTAATGACATCAGGAACTGAGGAACTGGCTCCCTGAGAACACTCTGCTATCTTCTTATAGCTTCTTCTGCTTTGTGGTCATCAGTTACTGTAATGGTCAGAGTGCTGGGCAGCTGCTTAGAGGAGTCCATGACTGCTGATTGGTGGGGTGAGCTGTGAGCTAATTAAGGTCTGAGATCTTGGCAAATGTTACGAGAACTCAGAATGTTTCATCTTTGACTTGATGCCATTTAGTAGATCTTCTACTAACAGATTTTGACCAGGAGGGCCAAATTTTGGGTATTAGGTCACGTAATTACTTATACATCATTATAAGTGAAAAACTATTTGTTATTGCTGACCATGGTTGACAATATTTCCCCAATGGAGGTGCTGAGTGGCTGCATTCGGGTGTGCCAAAGACCATAGTGTGAAGGAAGTAGCTGAATCTGCAGGTGTATGGAAGCATACGGTCGTACGGCAGTGGCTAAAATCCCAGTCTACATGGAATTCTCCTCAGAATTGAGCCAGGGAAGGCATCCACCAAATCTGGCCCAACTGACCAATTTTTTGATGTAAGAGTGTCTGAACATTGATGTGGCTACATTCAGAAACTTGTCCAATCTATGCCCAATCCAGTCACAGCTGTTATTGGTGCTGGTGGAGGTGTTAGACGATATTAGATACGGTTCAGTCACAGGGGACTTTTTGTCCAGTGAGCTCAGTTTATTACCTAGAATGAGGCTCAACTTGGTTTAACATGTGAGCTTTAACTCTTAGGTGGCTAACTCTTATGGCTAAAGGTGGCAAAAGGCAGTAGGTGCAGCAGAGAGGTTCCTCAGCCTCCAGACACAAGTAAACAGTGAAGTCCCAAGTCCCTGCTGGTATTACATTTAGCATTTGAGCATCCTGTACTGCGTGAGGCCGTTAGTCTACAGATATTTGGTTTTGCTGAGTTACATAATGAATTAATTGAGTTCCCATCAACATTAGAACATCCTTCACAGCTGGTATGTTGTGTAGACGGCTCGGGCAGTCAGGAAATGCTCCATATTGTACACACCATGTTTGTTGCATTGTATAGTTGGTTTTGTATCTAATCTAGAACGTGTACTTCACGCAAGTTCTCAGTCTTGGTGCTTTTACAGGAACACCACCTGGAACAGTCATCTCCGCGCTGTAGAGTATGCCAGACTACTCTGTCCAGAGCACAGATCTGTTCCTAAACCAGGGCTGCATCCAAATGCTGGAGATGCATGCAAGTCCCTAGCACACCCACCAGCCCTCGGGCCTCTGCTGGACTTCCGGAAGCATTAATCCAATGCTCAGTGGTCCGCAGCCGGTCTGGTCAGTCTCCAAGCGACACTGCTGAGGTGCCACAAACCTGAGCCCGGGTGGTGAGAGGGAGAGAAGGATAAGGAGGAGTGAGGATAGGGACAGAGCAGAAAGAGAAGAGAGCGAGAGCAGAGCCCGCCATGGCCCTCATCTCTCAAACCGCTGGAGCTGCGCTGAGAAAGGTCAAGCTGCTGCTGCCATGGCGACACAAGGGCAAGAGTAAGTGTCCGTATCGGCCTATGACCAGATAGGAAGGACTGTGGAAGCCAGGCTTTTGTAGAGTGCTTTTTTGTTTTGAGTGCACTTTAAAGAACCTTTCAAAAATGTCAGGGTTCTATACCAGTTTGTGGATACCTGTAGCCTTTTTTGTGTGTTATGTGGAGGTTCTTTAAGCTTTAAAATGGTTCTTCACACTAGCGTCTCTCTCATTTACAACAAGTGTTCCTCCAAACCATCAAAGATTCCTTATCAAAGATCTAGAAGAGGTTCTTCTGTAAAGGGCAGCATGACTCTGGTCTTGGAAGGTATGTGTTCGGCACAGACTGAAGACTTGACTGCTCAAGCATTCCTGGTTCAACTCATTGGTTATTTGCCAGGTAGGGCTGGAAGATAGGGTGATGTGATTGGACTTTATTGATGATGGACAAGTGACCTAAATGGAATCTACAGTAAAATGAATGCTGATAAGTTGATGATGCTCTCCTGCTCGTCAGCTGACCTGACTTTGGCACTGATTATGAACTCATCTCTCACTGTAACAGAGAACCTATGAGATGGTTCTAACTCTACATCACTACCTCCTGGATTAATCGGAATGTCTCTGAAAGATGTTCCAAGCTCCTTTATTGTATCTGGTCATACAATATCATTAGCTCTGTTGTTCTCTCTTCATCCGGGATTGACCAGAGGAGGACGGGTTCCTCCCTTGAGCCTGGGTTCCTCTCTTGAGCCTGGGTTCCTCTCTTGAGCAAGGGTTTCCCCCCTAGAGCCTGGGTTCTTCTCTTGAGTCTGGGTTCCTCTCTTTAGTCTGGGTTCCTTCCTTGAGCCTGGGTTCCTCTCTTGAGCTTGGGTTCCCCCTGAGCCTGGGTTCCTCTCTTGAGCCTGGGTTCCCCCCTGAGCCTGGGTTCCTCTCTTGAGCCTGGGTTCCCCCCTTGAGCCTGGGTTTCTCTTGACGTTTCTTTCTCTTACTCTTAGGGAGTTTTTCCTTGCCACTGTCGCCTCTGGCTTGCTCAAGGGGGGCCTTGGACCCCGATTCCCTTCCTTAAGTCTCCACATGGACTCTGCACAAGCGCTATCCAAATGAATGTTGCTTGATTGATTGATTGATTAATTGATTGATGTGTTTCATAACTTCTAAGTGACTTTCTGCAGTAAATACAGAGCTAAAATGATTGGATGTTACTGTAGAGCCGTCTACAGCTGTTGTTCTCTTCACTTGAATAATGGTGGTCTTTAAAAGCTCTAGCTCTAGTAGAGTCATCTCGAAATGTGATGATGTTCTTACTATTGACAGTGAAACCAACTGGACAACATGAACAAGCTTGTTAAACGTTTGTAGTGTGTACAGGTGAATAGAACCAGCCTGCTGTAATAGCGCTAGCCTTCTAAGGGTTATGAAGGAGGGTGAAGGTGCGGGTGGATGTTGACATTGTGATGCCTGTCACGCTTCTGGTTGCTCTCACAGTCTATGGCTCGGTGGTGGAATAAGGAGTGGAATGAGGAGTGTTGTTTGATGGAGCGGCCAGCCGAGCGCTCGCTCAGTGTTTTGAAAACAGCTTGGCCGTATTGGTTGTGCCCTTTTTCGACCTCTGCTGTACTGAAGCAGCGACTCATTTCCATTGTAGACTGAATGGCCGGTTGTGATGTGTGGCTGTTAGTGGAGAAAGAGAACCGGACTATAACTAAAAATGCTCTGTGAAGCCGGGTCAGCAAAGGTTCCTGTGGGGTGTTGTGCTGCATGCTTTGTTAAGAACGTGTAACAGCACTGTATGTATTTGTGTCTTCACCATCAGTCACAGATGTTAGAGCTACATTGTGTAATGCTACTTATAATCCACATCAGTAGAACCTCCATATCTCACGGCTCGCCAGTTTACCATCTACTGCATTAATACTGAACATCAGTTCTCCAGACCAGAAGATCTCTCATGTTCATATTCCCTTTATCAATGCATATCCGTCTATTACAGTAAAGACTGGGACCTGACTGATAGGACAACTGCCACAAATGCTGTTTTTAAGCTACAAAGTCCAGACTAAACTGGAGCTGATTACTGAGCGCATGCATATTTATCGGTAGCTCCGCACATAAAACTCCAGGTGGGTTATTTAGGTCCTAGTTTAATCAGAAACACTACCAGCATTAAAACTACTTCAGCTTCTGGATCACCGGCTTCTTGATCTCATTCCACCTTAAATAGTGCAGCAACTTATTATAATTCTTTAGCTGGCAGAATGTAACTGCAGCACCGTTTAAGGTGGAACCGAAAAATTGGAACTAGAAGCTGGTGGATGTGCTTATCGGAAAACGTTTCCAGCTTTAAACGAATAATTAGGCGTGTATTTGTTACACTGCGAAAGCAGTCACTTTGAAATAATCCTTTCTGCTTTTGCACACGTGCATCTTAATCTCGGACAGTTTTATTGGCCAAACAATTTATCGTTCAGGTCCTAGTAGAAACAGACACATCACACGTCTTGTGTGGTCTTCATACGTGTGTGTGTGTGTGCATGCATGCACATTGTGTGTCTCGTGTGTGTGTACCTATTGTGTACGTGTGGCGAAGCCTCTCTCTAACTCTCTGTTGTGGTTGGTGACTTGCAGGTAACGCTCCCAGCCAAAGCAAAAAAACCATTAAACAGAGATTCCTCAAGCTGCTGCCCTGCTGTGGGCCCAGTGCCACTCCCTCAGTCAGTCAAAGCAAGTGACTCTCCACCGCCTCACTCACTGCTCTACATCACCCTGCATATATATATAGATACATGTATAACCCCATCACCTGATCAGCTTACATGGGACATGTACTCTGTAGAGCAGCACCTCCTTGCAGTTTGAAAATCTCCTGAATGATTGAATCAGTGGAAATCAGTTTCATGAAGCCACTTCAGATACTTTACGACTTTAGCGGATCTTGTATCTGGTATCTTCTAAATCTAGTTCCATACAGTTTATTTATTAACTACTTACCATTTATGTGTTAATTGTTTGTTAAGGATTATTTGCTAAGTTGTTAGTAGTTGAGTATGAGAGCATTTACATGTTACAGCTGGTAACTGAAGAAAACCGGATAGTCAGTGATCTGTTCAGCACATTTACATGGACTTCAGTAATCAGACTTCAGTACTGAGTGAGGCAGTAATCAGATCTGACTGCCTATACCATCAGTATTTAGGTGACTCCCAAGATTATCAGTATATGTGTAGCCGGTAAAAATAACTGTGAAATATCTTTAAAATATCTGTGCAATATCTTTCACTAACCGTGCAATATACATCTGTGCAATTACATTGTAAATTTGTATACTTTCTTATTGTATTTTATTGTATTTATAGCCTAACAATAGAGATTTATTTATAAAAGTTTATAAAATGTTATCTTATCTTATTTCTGCTCTTTGACTAGCCAATAAACTCACAGAATAAGACATGATGTAAACAGAACAAAAATAAAATTAGTGGAAGATAAAAGTATACATGCAGTGAGGCCTCTGAAAGTAATCAGAGTAAGGGTATAGATGCGGTGCGATTCTGAAAGTAATCAGAGTAAGGGTATACATGCGGTGAGGGCTCTGAAAGTAATCAAAGTAAGGGTATACATGTGCTGNATCCAATCCCCAACCCCAGGAAGCAACAAGGGTGAAGTATATAGGAGCTTGACCCAAGAAATAAAGCTACTGCCAAAGCCAAATTTACCTAAGACCGCAAAAAGGTAGTCCCATTCTAAACGGTCAAATGCTTTTTCCGCATCCAGGGCAACCTGCTTCTGGGACCTGAGAAGAACTGGAGGTAAATACCAAGTTCAACAATCTACGGATGTTTGAAAAAATGTGCCGTCCTTTGATCCTCTGAAATAATCAATGGGAGAACAGGTTCTAAGCGCTTAGCCAGCACTTTAGCAAGAATTTTGTGTTCATTGCAGAGTAAGCTAATGGGTCGGTACGAGCCACATAATGTTGGATCCTTGTCCTTTTTCAGTATAAGTGAAATTGTTGCCTGAGCAAAGGTTGGAGGGAAACGCCCATTATCCAGCGACTCAGTAAACACTTCAAGAAGAAGTGGAGACAATTTTTCTTTGAACTTTTTATAGAATTCTATACCAAACCCATCAGGACCTGACTCTTACCGCTATTCATAGAACCAATGGCTTCCATAATTTCCTCCAGTGTAGTAGGATTGTCTAGGACTCGAGCCATGTCAGGATCTATGTTAGGAAATTCTAATCTATCTAAAAACGAATGCATAATTTCTGGATTAGGATGGTGTTCAGAAGTATAAAGCGAAACATAGTAATCAGCAAAAATCTTATTGATTTCCTTAGGATGGGTTTTTAAATTACCATAAGAGCCCCTAATCTGAAGTATTAACCTGGAAGCAGCAAGCCTCCTGAGCTGATGGGCCAATAAACGATTGCCTTTGTCGCCATACTTATATAATAGGCCACGTGAGCGCAATAAAAGAGCCTTAGCCCTTTCGGTAGCAAGTCAATTAAACTCGGTTTGAAGGTCTATGCGTGATTTCAACAGTTCCGGGGAAGGTATCTCTGAGATTGTTTTACCAAGTTCAAGTATTGATTCGGAAATGTCGTCCATTCGTTTACGTCTGGTTTTATTCATATATGAAAAGTACGAAATTATTTCCCCACATAGCACATCTTTGAGTACTTCCCATAATGTTGCCTTTGAAATAGAATCAGACCTATTAGTGTCTAAAAAGAAATCAACTGAATCTGAAATTTTAACACTAAAGAGAGAGAAGGAGGGGGTTCAAACGTCACTGAGGAGGATCTTTCTGATATAGGACAAACTTCATATCCATCTGAAGCGGAGCATGGTCAGATATAACTATGGATAGGTAATCTATATGGGTAAGTCCGAAAGCTCAATATTAACAAAAAAATAGTCAATACGAGAGTAGGACTGATGTACCGGAGAAAAAAAGGAGAAGGATTTGAGTGAGGGATGAGCTACACGCCAGGGATCTACACAGCGATTGTCTTTCATAAAAAAGACAAAGATCGAGACATTTTAGAGACTGAGGCTGACTTTACATTAGATGGTCCAAAATTGGATCCATGACACAGTTTAGATCCCCCCCAAAAATAAGTTTGTGTGTATCTAGGTTTGGGAGAATAGATAACAGCCCATTCATAAAGTCCTCATCATCCCAGTTTGGAGCATAAACATTGACTAACAGCACTGGAACCTGGAACAGAGTACCTACCACAATGACACATCTACTGTTTTTGTCTGAAATTATGTTGGCTGGAATAAACTGAATCTTTTTATTTATTAAAATAGCGACCCCTCTAGCCCTTGTGTTATAATTAGAGTGAAAAACTTGATTAACCCAAGACTTCCGCAAGCTAGTGTGTTCTAATTTGGCTAAGTGAGTTTCTTGTAAAAAAAAACAATGTCTGCTTTTAATGTTTTGAGATGGGAGAAGACTTTAACTGTTTTAATCCGGGACTGTAACCCTTTAACATTCCATGAAATTAGGATTTTGATGACCAATATCTTTCCTTATCATAGACATAGTCCAAAAATATAATTGGGAAATAGTAAAATCATTCTACTAGAGGGCCTGTAAAAAAAAAAATAATAATAATAATTAAAAAAAAAAAAAAAAAAACCCAAAGGATCCCAAATAATGAAGGAGACCAACCCATAACACATTCCCAACCTGAAGATAAAGTAACACTTCCAGTGATGGTATATCTTACCAACTGAGTTACTAAATTCACTCTAAACTCTTGACTCTTGACTCCCCATGACAAACAGGAAGCCGAAGTGGGAAAAATAAAGCAGAACAAACCGGCCAAAAGCAACCACCAACCCTCCGATATTATATCCTTATTAATACAATTGGGAAAGAATCCGGAACATGAACCAAAAAAATAATAATAAATTGGTCTGTAAAAGGATACACGAACATTCCCAAATTCTGGTCTGAAGGCTGGTTATATACCAGTTTTTAGGGCCCCTGGTGGTGTCCATACCGAGCTTATTATCAACTTTGAACGTCATTTGTATTCTTAATGTGGAGCCAGGCAGGTCGCTAGTAATTGCAAGTCCCCAAGCCTCAATTCAGTCCATGTCCAGATCTAAAATGTTCAATGTAGAAGCACCATAGTGGCCACAAAAAACTCTACTATAGCCCTCATCACAGTCACTGAACTCGAGATGTGGCCATTACATTCTCCTAGAGCTGAACTGACTGTTAAGTTAGGTGTTCATCACAAAACTTCTGTGCTGCCTCTGGAGATTCAAAGATCCTGGTTACTCTGTTCACCATCACCCGGAGTCTGGCTGGGTACAGGAGTGCGAAGCAAAATCCTCTAAGGAACAAAGTCGCCTTGATTGGTCTAAATGCAGCCCTTCTGCGGGAGAGCTCTGTGCTGTAGTCTGGAAAGATTCTTAACCTGTGACCTTTGAAGAGGAGCTCGCCTTTGCTTTTCCTCATGACCCGCTCTCTATCCTGGAAGCTGTGAAAAAGAACTATCATAACCCTAGGTCTGCCTTCAGTTTCTCCGCCCGCGGCGGGTGAATGGCCCAGCCGATGGGCTCTCTCAATTATTGGTTGACTTTGAAATAGGCTAGGTCCAAACAGCTCTTTGAGGAACTCTGTTGTAAACCCAATTGGATCATTTAGCTCCAGTCCCTCTGGGATCCCGATGATACGCAAATTATACCTTCTGGAACGGTTTTCCAGATCATCCAATTTCCCCAGCAGGGAAACATTGGCGTGCTTGAGTGAACGACACTCCTGTTCAAGCCGTTCCAGCCGAGAACCGTGCGCAGCTGATGCGGACTCTAGCTCAGTAATGCTGCTCCTGTGTTAGGCAAAAGTTCGCTCCAGGGAGTCCAGTCGTTCACTAATCGGTTGAAGCGATTCATTCAGGACCCTAATTGTTTTCTCCATTTTGTGGTCAAACTCCTCACTAAAGGCCGCGAACCATCTCGGAGGGGTGTCGCTGTCTATGACTGATGTCACCCCCAAAGCGGGGGCGAGTAGTGGACTATTTTCCGTAGAATTCGCACGATCGGCCGCCTCGGAGTCCCCTCGAGGCGGAGGCCCAGCGGGGGTACCCTCCAGCTGGGCAGAGATAGCGCGCGTCGAGAAGTTACCATAGCAGTAGGGTTGAAGTTACTAGGTTTAGAACCTGCCTTATCTCTCAAATTCCTAGACATCGTTGATATAAAAGAGTTTGTGACCTCAAAACGGACGTTTTGGTAGAAGTGGGAGCACAAGAGGCCGTCTGCTTCTCGTTATTTTAGCCGTGCCCTGGGGAGCCGGAGTTCAATACGTTCGCCTAAGCCGCCATTACAACTGGAAGTCATGCGGTGCAATTCTGAAAGTAATCAGAGTAAGGGTATACATGCGGTGCGATTCTGAAAGTAATCAAAGTAAGGGTATACATGCAGTGAGGGATCTGAAAGTAATCAGAGTAAGGGTATACATGTAGTGAGTATGACAAGTTCAGTGGGTTTAGCCTCCAGTTGGCTGTGTAGTTTGTTTGGCTGTAAGTCGATGTATATAAACAGCACCATGCTATTTTCTTGCATGTTACTTGTGAACTCGCTCCATTAATAGGATTTATTTGCCTTCTGGCTTCAGTTCAGAGTCACAAGCAGATCAATTGCAGCAGCTGCTAATATGATGCACCTCAAGTGTCCATCAGGAAAAAAGCCTGTGCTTGTTTGTTCATAAGATGAGGCCTTTTATGAATCTCGAGGCTTTTAATAGCATCATATCTACATAAAAATCCTTATTCATCAGTGTCAGGGAAGCAGCTCGAGCAAAGGACCTGCATTAGCTAAACACTCATAACTGTGGCTCATGTTTATTCGGAGGCCTAAACAAAACACCCATCTATTTCTGTTTCTTTAAGTGCAGGCTGCTGGAGTTCCAATCCATGTCTTTATGGATCTGGCTTTGTGCACAGGGACTCACAGTCATGCTGGTACAGGAAAGCGTTCTTCCCCGAACTGCTGTTACAAAGCTGTGTAGAATGTTTTTGTGTGCTGTAGCATTAACACTACCCTTCACTGGAACTAAGGAGCTCAAACCCTGAAACCCCCCCACACCATTATCTGACCCCACCAAATTTTACTGTAGGCACTCTGCATTCTTGGATTCATCCACCAAACCCAGATTCCTCCATCAGTGCAGCGTTACAATCCGTCACTCTAGAGAACACGGTTCCACTGCTCCAGAGTCCAGTGGTGGAGCTTTACACCCCTTCAGCCGACACTCAGCATAAGATCATCATAGTGATCTTAGGCTTGTGTGCAGCTGCTCAGCCATGGAGACCCAGTACATGAAGCTCCTGATGCTCAGCTCTTATGCTGATCTTGCTTCCAGAGGCAGATTGGAGCTCTATACTGAGTGATGCAACAGAACGGAGAAGCAGTTGGTGGCCCCAGTCTGTGGCGGAGCTACTGTTGCTCTTAGTTGCCTCCATTATAATAGCACTTAGAGTCGTCTAGGGCAGCTCTAGCAGTGCAGAGACTACAGGAAACTGAAATAACGACTGCATCAAGTCACTGAGCTCCTCAGTATGACCCACTGTCCACATACTTTTGGCCACATAGTGAAGCACAAAAACAGGTACTACATTAGTGTAGTACAGTGAGGCAGCGATTGGGTTTTGCGTGATGTGTTTAGGTGTAGGATGGACCTGCAGGTAAAAGCCCTGTCTGCAGACGTATAGAGCGTTGATGCGTCAGGAATGAGAGAGCAGTGGGAGTGAATAAAACACAGCGGTTGGTTTTTCTCTTGGACGGCTAAAGGAAGCTTTCAACTCAAATTGCGTGCCCAGCTCTGACAGTGACATGACAATACAGCTTGTACTTCCAGGAGGGTGGTCCGGTTTCTGATAGGAAATTGTTTCAAATCTGTCTAGGAGCATTCTCGAAAAGCTCCTCTCTGGAATGCCCAGCCTCTTAATAGCGATAGAGCCGTATGTCAGCCCGTTTCCATTATTTTGTCTACTTGGTCGCCCCCACAGCCACATTAAAGATCTAAAAAGCGGCCACAGCTCAGGTTTAGCTCCTCTGCTCTGTTTGTTCAGTAACAGATCAGTATAGCAGCTTTGACTAAGAGTCAAATAAGTAACAGTGGTTTGTGTTGGGCTGTGATTCACCCCGTGACCACTAAAGGGCAGTTTTGTAATCTCGAGTCATTAGACTTCCACTCCGACATAAACAAGTAGGGTAAATGTGCTACCATTAGCATTAGCACACCTATGCATATGCTGGTGTGTTTATATGCTATGACAGTTTCCGGGACTCAGATTTAATTGCAGCACCTTGAGTGTGCATCATGATACGTATAGCATCTCCAGGTTCTTGCTGATGCCTGTACACATGCACTGTTTCCAATATTTTGGCCCAGTCATATCTGATCAGCAGTGATCCTATGGCAGTAGGTGTAAGGTAGGTGTTGCCGTTTCTAATAAACTGGCAGCTTAGAGTACACTTTATTCTTTAGTGGTCTGGCAGCATCAGGGGGTCGTTCAGGTCAGTTTCATCACTGGTCTGAGACCAGGTCCAGGAGCGATTAGTGTGCGTAGCTTGTCTGTCACACAGTCGGCTGTTATGGAATCGCCTTAGGGGATTTTCCATAATGCGTGACTGAGTGAAGTCAGGACTGACACTGCTCACTCATACATGATGGAGCTCTGAGTTCCTGCACTGTTTAGCGTTTCTATATAAGCCTGTAGATTAAAAAGTCTGTTTTGATGATATAAACATACATACCATCAGCACAGCAAACACACAATGAAGTCATAACGTTGTCTTACCGTTCTCCTACAATGTTCCCGAAAGGTGGTGTGGGTTACGTTGTCACACCTCACTGTTAAGTAATGTTGTCATGTGGTGTTATGAGTACCTGTTGCCGTAATTTGAGTTCCAGGGAGAAGTAATGGAACGTATTAGGGACTGTAGGATGTTGTGACGATGTACGTCAACGTTGTCATAATGTTGCCACAACTTTCTGAGGAATTACATTTCAACATTGTGACAAGGTTATGGACACCAAAACATTACATTGTCACACCGTAATTCTGTTTGTTGGGAGGATATGACATATATGTATATATATAAGAAACTCATTGTCAAAAAAAATTAGCTGCACCTAGAAGGAGTCAACCCACAGGAATGAAATTTGGTGGGTAGGTTTGACATTGTGAGATATACTAATGAGTCAAGTTTCACACTCGGCTGCACACGTGACATAAGCAAGGACAGGCTATATCTCTGTACCTGACTGACCCAACAGCCACAATTACAGACATGCAGCGAGCAGTGGTGTCCTCCATGAGTCATCCTGTTAGTGCAGCACCATTGTCAGATGGCTGCACCACGCAGGACTACATGCACACAGACCGTTATGACGACTGTCCTTAACACCACGTCACCGTCACCAAAAACTGCAATGGTGTCGTGCCAGACTGTACCATCTGCAGGAACTGTGTGAGGATATTCACGCTGCATGGGATGGATTATCACAGGACACCATTAGGAACCTCTACAGCTCCACGCCGAGACGTCTGGCGTGTTGGGTTAGCAAACACGGCGGCCCGACGCCATACTGAGAGACAGACTTCTGTATGTGTAGCTCAATAAATATTGATCATATCAGTCTAAATTTATCATCATTTGTTGTTCCTGGTAACCTTTATCTTCCTTCCCAATAGACCTGCCGTCCCACACTTCCTTCTAGGTGCAGCTGTTTGTTTGATGAGGAGTGTGTGTATATATATGTCAATCAAACTATTTTATGTTAAAACACATTCATTTCTGCATAATATGGTCCTTTTAAATCAAGTGTGCCCAAACTTGTATTGAGTAAGTAATGTAAGCCAGTCAGTGTAAGCCAGCCAGCTGTGTTTAGGCTGTATATGTACATGTGATACAGATGAAATATAATATTTGATATAGTCATTTTTGGAGCTAGTCATGGTGAATTGATGCCTGTGTGTTGGAGCTCTGCCTGTGCTGACGAGCCTGTGTGTCTTTCACAGACAGCATCGAGGATGACTTTGAGCTGTCCACCGTGTGCCATCGGCCGGAGGGGCTGGAGAAGCTGCAGGAGCAGACCAAGTTCACCAAGAAGGAGCTCCAAGTGCTCTACAGGGGCTTCAAAAATGTGAGGCTCTCCTACTCAGTCATGGTGCATTACCAAGTCTGTGTTTACAGGGCTGTTTCGTTACTCATGAGTCCACATGTTCGCCCAATGGAGCAGGACGTTCCTATCTGAATCTACATGTTAATGGCATTCCCACAACTCTATAGATCAGGGGTCTCACAGCACCAGTCGCTGGCCACATCCAGCCCATGAGGCAGCTTCAAACGGCCCCTCAAGTGGCAGTTAGGCTTAGATCTGGCCACACAGTCTTATTTACAAGTCAAACTTTACAGCATTCACTCATAGCCCTTTTCACCCAAAAAGAACCCTGGTTCAGGCCTCTTAGAATCTTGGCGCTATCCAGGGAACCGGTCTGCATTTGCACCAGCTTTTATTGGAACCAAGGAACGTCAAAGGGTACAGCATCAGCATGCCCACAGATATCATCACAATTCGTGCGGAGGAACCTCCTATAATTTGGTTGCAGCTGGGAACAAACTACTTATGTTCTGAACCTGTTTACTTTGGTGGAAAATGAGATGCACAAACTGGAACAGAACCTGGTCCGCTGTGGTTGAAAGGGGCTGTTAGCCAAACACCCGATCATTTGGCCAAACCCAGCCTATTCTGCTATGCTCGTGTGCTAGCTCATTAGTGGCACAAGGAGCAGAGCATTGTTTCAAGAGAGTTGGACAATGATTCATCAACGTTTGGTCAGTCTTTGTCCATCTCACCACAGATAAGGCTTAAAAGTGTGAAGCTCCTGTACTAACATCCTGGAATGTTACTCCACCTTTTAAGTCCACGGTTGTTTCTCCTGTAGTGGTGTTTTTGCTGGTGTTGTGCCGAATCCGACTCCCCCTGGTGTGTGTGCGCATCATGCAGGTATATGAATGCTGAAGATTACACTTATTTACACGTAGAAACAACTGGAACCATGAGTATAACCTGTATACCTGTGAGACGCATGTGAAGGTGAAGGAGAGTCGGATCGTCAACAAACACACGTGTATAGCTGATCATGAGAGGCTCAAATGTTTTATATTTACTACAGTGGTGTAAAAGTGGATTACACTCCTCAACTGTAGGGGGAGCCCAAGAGCAAACATGCCAGTTCTAATGTAGGGAAACTGGAGGTATTAAAACAGTGGTGGAGCTTAACACCTCTCCAGCCGACGCTCGGCATTGCACATAGTGATCTTAGACTTGTGTGCAGCTGCTCAGCCATGGAGACCCAGTTCATGAAGCTCCTTAATACTGTTATTAATGGGTGTGGCTGAAAGAAATGAACTCAGGAGAGGTGTCCACCTACTTTTGGCCATAATCTTATTAATGGGTGTGGCTGAAATACCCAAACTCAGGAGGGATGTCCACATACTTTTGGTCATAATCTTATTAATGGACGTGGCTGAAACACCTGAACTCATGAGACGTGTCCACATACTTTTGGCCATAATCTTATTAATGGGTGTGGCTGAAACGCCTGAATTCAGGAGGGGCGTCCACATACTTTTGGCCATATTGTATTTGGTATGGTGCTCTTTAGTTAGCGCAACAGTCCAGCAGTGTGGAGTGTTGACTGCCAGGCTGCATATCCAGAATTAGAGTGTATAAGACGAGGATAATATATTAAATTATTTGGCTGTAAAGTTGGATCATGTCTTGTAACATTTGGCCGGGAGTGTAACTCAAAGCACCATTGTGTTTTTCAGGAATGTCCCAGCGGCGTTGTGAACGAGGACACCTTTAAAGTCATCTACTCCCAGTTCTTCCCACAAGGGGGTGAGTCTCTCACACGCCATCTGTGCTCCTTTCTCTCTTTGTCTCTGTCAGTGATGTATTTATGAATTCAGCAGCTCTGAAGTCTGATTTAAGAGGGCTTTACTGATTAGCGCAGTCCTGAGAATGCTAATAGAATGGCAGGTTAACTGTGTGTACACTGTGTCATTTCAGCTGTACAGGTGTAAATGTACACGTCCTCTTCATCCCTGCAGATTCCAGCATGTATGCTCATTTCCTCTTCGAGGCGTTCGACACTAACAAGAATGGATCCGTTAGTTTCGAGGTGAGCACTGTTCAGATATACACCGAGAGGTAAATCAGAGCTCTTCACAGACACAGGGATAAACACAGTAAACAAGGTGAGGTGTGGTGGTTGCAGTCACCTGGTCACATTCCATGTTCTAAGGGTAAATAAGTTAACACCATCCTCTACAGTTCTCCACACTGTAATGCACATTTACTGTGTATTTACTGAATGTTACATATAAATAAACAGAATTTTCTGTTTATGTTAATATGCGTATATTAAATATGTGCCATATTTAAGTGTGTTCTCTGTAGAGGGTGTGTAAATTGCACTTTCACAAATCGACAACAGTATGTCATTTGAAATAAAAAAAATAAAATAATAATAATAATAAGGAGCATTCAACCAAGATGAATATTTAAAAATAATATATTATTATATATTAAGTAAATAGGAATGAGTTACTTGTTTAAAGTTTATTTTTTATTAAATAATGTACTTGAAATATGAAAATAATATTTGTTTTATTTTTTATTTTTTAATTTCCATTATTTTATTTTATTTTATTTTATTTATTTAGCTGTTTTGGTTAAATTCCTTATAAATATTTTATGTATAAAACCCAAAATTAAGGCGGCCATGGAATGTATTTATTCAGTATTTCAATTTCTTCATAAAAATAGGCAACTTGTGCAAAATGTGTCATAATTTTGGCACAGGCCATATTCTGTGTTTTATTTCTTATTCCAGTTCAGTAAACAAACAGTAACTGTGTATTAGAAGGGCGTCCCTGTAGAGGAGCTTATTTAGATCTTTAGATCAACAACAGTATGGAGTTGAACCAGGTGATCCCAAACTTCTCCCTACGCCTGTGTACGTGTCCGTTCATCATGCAATAATCAGACAGTGTAAGGGGGCATCCAGATGACGAGCGATTTGGACTTGTTCACCGTAAGGCTGGGAGTACACTGCTACTTTGCTCAGCGCTGGGCTTGAGTGATGAAACGTCATTAACACATGCTGATTGTAGATGAACAGCAGAGACTTGGAATAACCTATTTACCACACGGGTCACACCATCCACACTGGTCATACCATCCACACGGGTCACACCGTCCTCACGGGTCACACCGTCCTCACTGGTCACACCGTCCTCACGGGTCACACCATCCTCACGGGTCTCAACTGATAAGAGCCTTTGCCCCTTATCGTCTGAAAGCCCCCATAGGACAGATAGCACACCAACATACCAAAAGTCATGTGATATCAGTATGTAAGCTGATTATGAAGGGGTGTTACTTCAGGGGATGGCTTGAGACCACCCACACTTTAGGTGGACCAGTGGACCCAACCTATGTTATGAGAACACACCCTACACCAGTATGGAACCACCACCAGCCTACACAGTGCCTTGTTGACACGTGGGGTCCATGGCTTCATGTGGTCTGTACCACACACGAATCCTACCATCAACCCAAGGCGACTGGTACCGTGACTCGTCAGACCACACCACATGATACCAGTCCCACAGGGTCCAGCTCACAACCCCAGGTGAGGCTCACAACCCCAGGTGCTGCTAACAGAGGCACTCTGGTGGGTAACCCCTGTGATAACGCCACTTCATAATCAATTTACATTCTGCTATCACATGACTTTTGTGTATTTATTAATGAACTTTGATATAAAACTGATGATCAATGTCATTTATATATGTTTATATATACAGACATATGTAATATTTGGCTGTATCCAAAGCCCCCCAGTGTTTAAAGCCTGGGTGAACGCTGCTCTCTTGCTTGTTGCAGGACTTTGTCATCGGCCTGTCCATCATCCTTAGAGGGACGCTAAACGATCGGCTAAACTGGGCCTTCAACCTCTATGATCTCAATAAAGACGGGTGCATCACCAAAGAGGTGCGATGAGTCTGTCTCTGAAGGCTTTCGGGAGTGTGTTCAGCTTTTCCAGGCTAATTTTATGGTCTGTGTGTTGGGCTTCCAGGAGATGTTGGACATCATGAAGTCCATCTACGACATGATGGGGAAATACACGTATCCCTGCATGCAGGAGGATGCTCCCAGAGAGCATGTCGAGACCTTCTTTCAGGTAACCTGCGCACATGTTCATCTTGCACATCAGACAGGCTTAACCTGCATCCCAGACATGGCCAATCAGCCCGGACGTGTTTTGCTTGATTCGTTGGGTTTGTGCTTGAGCTGTGAGGCTATGTGGCAAACATTACGTGTTTACTGTCTTCCAAACTGAACTCATGGCTCTAACGACAGAACAGACCCAATGACCAGCACAGTGGTGTAGTTAGACTGGTGGGAATGTAGCATACAACATACCGACATGCACAGCTAAACTGTTGATCCTGAACATCCTGCCTGTTCTCTCACTGTTGTGGGTTAAACACTGTATGGTGTGATGTGTAAAGCAGGAACGGCTCCCGTCACAACAAATCTGCGTCATCACAAGACGTGTTTTATGGAGTTAAATGTACAGCTGTTAATTTTGTAAGCCTATACTGAAAATAAAAACGTGTATATTAATTAATGCATAATCAAAATCTCAAATTCTCCACTGGAAGGCATATAAACATTCACAAGTTCTACTTTTTCAATTAAGTTGATTATCACATTAGTAACCAGAAAAGTGCTTTTCCTCAAGACAGTGATTGGGCAGCTTAAGACTGCTTAGATGTTGCAGGGGGTGTTCCAGGTGGTTGCTAACTTGTACAGTCAGTAATTAAAAACTTGGCTAGAAGCGTTCTCACCAGTGCTGTCAGATTTCAGACCCTGCTGTTAAATCTCCAAATTAGTCCGTTTCTATTTAGAAATCAGAAATCTGATATAAAGAAAATGTTTTGGGTTTTTTGGGGTTGTTTTTCCCCTCAAAAAATAAGTTGATTTATGTCAATTTTAGATCAAAATTTATGTTTTCTATTCTTAACAATAAAACAAAACAAAGAACGAACTAAATACAAAACAGGCCCTTTTTACAGGGGGTCACCAGCAGGGGGAGATAGAGGGTCTGAACAGGGAGAGAGGAGTTAACGGTAACAGACAGTGGAAGATTGATCGCTAGAGCCGTAACCGGAGATGACTGATAAACATTCCTGCCAGTCTGAGTCAAATAACTGAGCAGAAATGCTCGGCCATGAGTGACCACAGGTCTAGCAGAGACCACGTGTAGATAATCTCCCAGAAAAGCCGGTGGTCAGATCAATAAATCACGGCCGATTATTGAGTCACAGACACAGAGCAGGAACGATTAGACCGGAGCCACTGAGCACACTGAGTGGACTGCAGATGTTCCCCATAAATCAGGATATTAACACCACTATACTCCTCACATCATTATAATATTAGTAATAATAACAGTAATAATAATAAGCTTTATTACAGGCCATCACAGTAACATGCCTACACTGCTGTGAAATAAAGCATCAGTAAAATAATAACACTCTTTTAAATGGGCATTTTGTCAGACGTTGACTTTACTAAATCATAAATGTATTTTTACATATATATATTTTGCATCATCAGAGTTTAATAATACATGTTTAAGTTTAACTACTTACCATTGTCTTCTCCTCGGATACTTCCTTACCGGAGCGGAAAGTCTGTGTTTTGGCCTGTGATCCCACACACCCACTTCCACATCTTGTAAAGCCAAATTAGTGCCTCTGAGCTGTTTAGTTTGTTAGTATGAGTGCTGGACGGAAGGTTTGATGGACGTAGCTTCAACTGAGAGAGTCATTCAGCCTCGTAGCTCCAGCACAAAACCAAAGAAGCAAACTCGACACATTAGACGTGTCCTGGCTGATGGACTGGGACTGCATTCGTGCTAGTGTGTATTCCACACCTTTCACTGTGCTGCTGCTCCTGCAGACCAGCTTCACTTGTAGGGTTAACCGCTTCCTTCCTGCTTCTTTATTCCCAGAAAATGGACCGGAACAATGATGGCGTGGTCACCATTGACGAGTTTATTGAGTCATGCCAAAAGGTACATATTCATAACCACAGCATGATATTACTTCACCAGCACCCCTAATACACTGGGGGCCAGTTTCCAGTGCAGGTATGATCCACAAAACAGCAGTACACAAGCAGCTCATTCACCACGTACAAACCTTTCCTCTCTTTTACCCAGTGGTGTGCAGTAACTCAGTAAATGTAATGCGTTAGTGTGCTGTAAGTAGTGTGTCGGTGTACGGTAACTCAATCAGTGTAATGCGTTAGTGTACTGTAAGTAGTATGTCGGTGTATGATAACTCAGTCAGTGTAATGCGTTAGTGTGCTGTAAGTAGTGTGTCAGTGTACAGTAACTCAGTAAGTGTAATGCGTTAGCGTACTGTAAGTAGTGTGTCGGTGTACAGTAACTCAGTAAGTGTAATGTGTTAGTGTACTGTAAGTAGTGTGTTGGTGTACGATAACTCAGTCAGTGTAATGCGTTAGTGTGCTGTAAGTAGTGTGTCAGTGTACAGTAACTCAGTCAATGTAATGCGTTAGTGTACTGTAAATAGCATGTCGGTGTACGATAACTCAGTCAGTGTAATGCGTTAGTGTACTGTAAGTAGCGTGTCGGTGTACGATAACTCAGTAAGTGTAATGCGTTAGTGTACTGTAAGTAGCGTGTCGGTGTACACTAACTCAGTAAGTGTAATGCGTTAGTGTACTGTAAGTAGCGTGTCGGTGTACAGTAACTCAGTAAGTGTAATGCGTTAGTGTACTGTAAGTAGCGTGTCGGTGTACAGTAACCCAGTAAGTGTAATGCGTTAGTGTACTGTAAGTAGCGTGTCGGTGTACAGTAACTCAGTAAGTGTAATGCGTTAGTGTACTGTAAGTAGCGTGTTGGTGTACAGTAATTCAGTAAGTGTAATGCGTTAGTGTACTGTAAGTAGCGTGTTGGTGTTCAGTAACTCTGGTATGAAATGCTAGAGTGGTCTGGTATGAAATGCTACGTTGTAGAGAACCCTACAGAGTCAGAACTGTTCACAGTGGTGGTGAATGGAACCAGACATCTGTTTAATTACAGACTCATGACTGATATTTGTCTGATGTCTGTGGTATAGCTTAGCTGTTCAACAGTATTAACAGAGACCAACGATAATATGGAGCTAATATTCTATCAAGGCTTTAACATTATAACCACTCACTGTCCATCTTATCAGCTCCACTGATCATACAGGACACTCTGTAGTTGTACAGTTCCAGACTGTAGTCCATCTGTGGTGGTGTGTGTGGTGCTGGTGTGAGTGGATCAGACACAGCAGTGCTGCTGGAGTGTTTAAACACTGTGTCCACTCACTGTCCACTCTATTAGACACTCCTACCTTACTGGTCCACCCTGTAGATGTACAGTCAGAGATGATAGCTCATCTGCTGCTGCAAAGTGCAGTGTTGGTCATCCTCTAGTCCTTCATCAGTGGACACGGGACGTGGCAGGTGTTTCTGATCAAACGGCCAAAGAGTGAAAATACATGGTTCTAGCAACTCTGTGGATATAGTGTACTATGGTGTAACAAACTGGTGGTGTTCTGGTCCTTCACTCGTCTCTCTTGTTTCTCCATCTGTTCTCGCTCACGCCTAGGACGAGAACATCATGCAGTCCATGCAGCTGTTCGACAACGTCATTTAGGGCCGCGCCCTGGTGGAGAAGAGGGGACGGGGGCCGAGAGGAACGACCCATACCTCGCACTGGCCGGCCAGCCAGCAACTGACCAGCCCTCCTGCCCCCTCTTCCACGCAGCCAGAGGACCGCCGTCATTCCCTTTCTTTCTTTCTCCCAGAGACATAGTGGAAGATGTATCGGGGCTGGTTTCCAGACCCACTCCAATAAGTTCACCTTCTTTTTGTTACATTCCTGAAGGGGTTCAAACCGGTCGACTGGACTCTAGACGAAGCCGGACCGACATTTGGGACAGCGTAGCGTGGACCTCGGCTACGAGCGAACGGAACTGTGAAACCTGGCCAACAACTAGCTGGAAGTCCTTGTGCGCGGACGGCGGCGCCATTGCTTTTTTTTTTATTATTATTTTTATTTATTTACTTCTTTTCCAATCGCTGACTGGGTTTCTTAACGCATGATGTCACGACTAACCTAACCTTACTTAACGTACCTATTAAGTTAAGCTAGTCCAAAGCCTGTCTGTCGTTCTGCTCGTCCGTCCACACGTGCCTCGCTCGGACTTGTGTGCTGTCATCATGTGCTGTCCCTAAGAACTCCGGGGCCAGAGCTCCGCCCTTTAGGCTCCACCCCTTCCACAGCAGCCAACAGAGAAACGACGTCCTATGCCTGTACATTCCAGAGGGGTCCGCAGACGAGGTGACTCCTTGGCCTTGAAGTCCTTAGCTGTTACCTATTCTGACTGTTCCTTTGCCGTCGAGCGACATTCTTCCTTTACTATCCCATCAAGTGTCTCATGAAGTAGAGGAATTTTACATGAGGGAAAAAGAACAAGTGGAAGGAGATCTATTATGCTGCATTAGTGTTACCCAATGTTCTCACTGTGATCCCATGCCAGTTATGAAATCTGTCATTCCCGCCGGTATTATCCGCAAGGTACTTCTCGCTGTATCATACTCATCAAGCCAGTACTCCATTATCATCTTAGGCATGACTTAAAGATAGGCCAGCGCTTCATAGCTCATAGACCAGCAAGCTTCTTCATGCATTGACCGTCCCACAGACACCAAAGAGACTCGTTCAGCCCAGTCTGCCGCTTTCAGTTGCTTACAAAACCCACACAAAGACCCCGACTAAAAAAAAAGAATGGATTTTAATGGAAATACCAAGGAATCAATACGGTACTGCGCGAAACCCAGAGACCACCCCGCCTTTACTCAGACAACACGGCCATAAAGGACAAGAAAGTTCATTTCTAGTGTCTGAAATGTACATTTAACAGATATGTGTGTAGCTAGAACCGGACCTCTTGGATGTGGAACGACTGAACTGTGGAGGTGTGTCTCCTTGAGGAACTGAAAGTGAGTCTCCTGTAAAGAATGGAAGCTGGAATGAAGGTAAAGAGTGGACACACTAAACAGGTTTAAATTCTAATCAGCTGGTGGCTTCTATGTTAAGGTGACCAGATTCCAGTTTGGTGGTCCCTATATCATTAAAATATCCAGTGTTTTTATCTATGGGATTAATGGGGGGGGGGGCAGAATTCCAGGTTCATGTAGGTAACTGTACGGTAATCAGCTATGGTGAAGGCTGACTGATAAAGCTGGGTACTGAAAAACCGTGTAAACCTTGGTGTTTTGGAAATACAGTCAGTAATAGGGTCTATGGAATACAAGATATAATAAAGACCCCTGGCTGTAGCCCAATAGCCGGACCCCAAACACACCTCTGGGTTCCAGTTCTGGAGAGACTGAGACGCTGCTTTCAGTGGCCGCTCTTATCCAGATCGATTCTTAATCATATTACAGGTGGTCCAGTGTAGTGTTAGGACTCTTGCCCAAGCACTGTCATTGGTGTAGTACAGCAGAGTCACCCAGACCGGGAGTCGAACCCTTGTCTCCCACACGGGGTGGTAGCTCCCTCCGTTGTGCCACACCAAAGCACTGTTTACAGTAAACACCGTATGTCATGTATAGATGCTAAAATTGACAGTGTTTCAAAAATAATTCTGTTTGTAGATGTATGGAGCTCCATTCAGACCCGTAACCCCCCCCCCCCGTAACCCAGGGGTTACCCTGAAAAGACGTCTGTGGTGGTGATGTGGACTAACTGGACACTTGCTCGCCTCTGCTGGAGGTTTACACTGCAGTGCAGGGCTGAAAGATCATGTAATTATATTAAACTATAATTTTATATGGAAATTGTAAATTGGAAGAGTGCAGTTTTCAAACTGCTCCAGTTTTATTATGTAATGCTTTATGAGCAGTGTTGTCTTAACAAGGTTTATATGGGGACATTTAACCTAATAACTGCCTGTAGACGAGTTAAACCAATCACAAGCAGCAAAGCACCCATGTCCTGTATATATGACTTCATTACTATACCTGATACTCCGACACACTCAGCGTTCAGGCTTCATGCCTGGAAAATTGGATGCTCTGCCCAGAGAATCAGCCTTAAAATGAACTTCTAGAAAATAATTACATTTAAATTGACCAAAAAAAATGATATCTTCTCCTAATCATTCAGCCCTACAGCAGTGTCCTCTAACACTCGGCCAGCAAGTGGTAGAAGCGGTCAGTAGACAGCAGCAGCGCCCTCTGTGGGCACCAACAGGGTCGCAGTTAAAAACAGGGCATTTTCTGGGCCACCAAAAAACGCTCGCTGGAAAACAGGATCGTACGGTCACCCTACTCGGTGTAACGTTCTGTTAAATCTGTATTTCTGCTTGTTTTCCTGACACTGAGAAATTAAGAACTTGACTGGAAACGAAACGCATGCAGGGGTGGTCTCTGCCTTACGTGAGGTACTCGTAACGTCGCACAGCTGCAGGTAAGAGTTAGTAGAGGTAAGAAAAACAAGGCAGGAAAGAGCTTGAGAAAGGGAGGATTGATGGTAAGACTACATGGCAATGAAGAGAAAAACAATGATGGTGTAAAAATATTCATGTATTTATTTATATTCCTTAGTTTGGCAGGGAATACTCACATCACATTGGCCATCCAAGTCAAGTCAAGCCAAGGAATCAGCCTGGATATGTAGAGAGAGACTGTAGACTGTAGCTGAGTGATTAGCAATGCAGAGTAAAGCTCATCGCAGGAATGTGAAGCACCACTCGTTCCCAGTGATGCCAAAATGAAGGAAAAGTCATCGCTCATGCGTGCGCTCAGTCATCAAGCAACTCAAACAGGGGCAGTTTGTCGTGCGTGGGGTGTTGGGCTCAAATTTGCATGCTAGCTAGCGTTTGACCATAATGTGGCGTTCGGGTGGTTCAATCATGATGAACTTGTTGGATATTGCAGTTCTGCCAGTTGCATCTGTTAGTAATAAGGTCTGAAGCTCGTGTGAAAGAGTGTATCGTGCTTTTCTTCGTGTAGAGATTGATGAAGTAATGACGGATGCGTCCAGTGTTGAGAGACAGAGAACGCAATGCCTTGAAATGGGCTTAAGCAATAATAACGTTGATCCTAAGAAAGTCTACCAGTACAGCCAGTAAAGCATTACCCATACAGCCCCCCCCTCCATTTCCAGGCCACTCTCAGTGCTAACCATCAATAGGGGCAGCACTATGGTGGTGTTCGCTTTACGCAGGGTTCCTCAAGTGTTAGTCACACAGTTCAGTATTCAAAGCTTCAGTCGGCACAGTTTATGCAAATAGTTCCGTCAAAATGCCAGTGAATTCATTTCAAGGACATCAGCGGAGGTGCTGCGAAGGGACTTTGGGTCCTCATCCAGTGAGCGTTTTCATTTTTCCCTTCTCCAGCCTTATAAAGACGGCCATTCACGTTCATGCACCCAAATCATCTTCAGCATATAAAGGAATCTGAGGGCACTGTTCCCAAAGACGTTTTGGTATCCGCCAGGCGCTGCAGGCCGGGAATCGTGAACAGGAAATGCATTCAAATGAAAGGTTCACAGAAGGAAGCGAGTTGTCCCTGTAGAGCTCTGGATCTGAGCTGGACACGGTTAGTTGCTCCTCTGTTTTGCTCAAGGTGACTAAAGCCCTGTGGCAGACCTTCTCCTATTGGCTGACGCATGCTTGCATCCTAGTATGTTCTGCCAACTCTGAGGTGCAGTTTTAGTACTTTCTCGTTTGTCTGTGTTTGATAGCCGTCACCACGTTAGCCTTGTGTCCCTGTACCCCGATGGTTTGATATTAGTCTATTGGACTAGTGATCTTCCAGGCTTTGGTGACCGGTACGATCACGAATCCTTGATCACACATTTTACTGTCATGTCCTCTACCAAGTGAGCCGTACTGTACCCGATCACCTGTGCAGAATTTCTGCCACTTTTCTACCACATGGAACGGCTCGGCTCGACTCTAGATAGCAGCTACATTCGTTTTAGTGTCTCTTCAGTGTGGCTGGTCTTTGCAAATTTCTATTCAGAAAGATCAGCAAAGCAAAGAGAGCTGGGAAAAAGTACAAACGAGGGTACGCTAGCTAGCACTAGCATACATGTTTAGGCTTACAATTTTTTCCGACCAGTCTGCAGTAACCTAGTGGTATCCACTCACTTGGAAACTCTGTGGAGGTCACACCAAAAATAGTGTCAGGTACCGGTACCATGCACTTCAGGTACTCTTCTCGTTGGGGTATCAAGCGTGCTGAGCTGGCTTAAACAGAAGGTCCAGCTCATCAGGTTCATCTGCCCGGGGTTTGGAGCACAACCCATGCTACCCAAATGTTCACATGGTTCCACATGAAAGATCCCCAAATCCTCAAAAACGTGCAGATTTAAAGACTGTGTCGGAAATATGCGTCTGTAGATGGAAGAAGAAAACATGAACTTTAAGAAAGGGTCTTTTCTGAGGTCCGACTGGGGTTTCATGCATGTAAAACCGGCTATAAAAGACACAGATTAGTCTACACAGTGCTGGTAAACGTCCTATTTCGGCCCCGGGTTCTTAGCCCCCCCAGGCTTTTGTGCACAGTCGTAGTTAACATTCTCACGGACAGCAGTAAGAGGAGCGTTCTTGTGGGATACCAAAACAGCTTTGTGAACGCAGCCGTAGCCAGCAGCACTGACGTTCATACAGCCCAGACCTCTGGAGAAACCGGTATAGTGCATCCTCGAGCCTTTAGGTACAGCGATTATTTCCTGGTCCATCGCAAGAGAAAATATCTAGAACGTCTCTGTGTGTAGGAGATAGATGCCTCTTACCAAGATGGGTCAAAGAACAAGAGTGGCACTTTTCAACAGCCAGTTCGGTTCTTGGATATGAATTTGTCTGAACCCAAACAGATTAGGACTCATCTGACAGATACCCAGGAAGATTCTGATTATTAGGTCTTGAAGGTTCCACTAGGACGAAAGATTACCCATCACCACTGAGGGCTCGCACACTCATTGGTCAAACAGACGTTCTGGTCCACCACACTAGGTTGGAAAGTGACCTCTTGTTTCAGCACTTGTATTTGTGCCATCTTGTGGAATGGCTTGAGCAAGCATGCTAACAGAGAATGGACGGCAGTGGCTACATGCTTAGTGGCAGCTATTCAGTTTCATTCGCTGTTAGCAATGTTGTTAGCACTGAGCTGTTGCTTCAAATACAATGGAAGTCCCAAAGCCATTATAGCATAGCGGCTACTGTAAAGGAGGGAAGGGGGGTGGCTCGGGTGATGACCTCTGATGATGGCTTGGGTTGGTCTGATGTTCTCTCTTCCTGCACCCCTTAATGCGGAACGGTTTTTACCCCTCCCCGCATCAGCATCAAGTGGTGGCAGTTGTGTGCAGATAGCTGGTTAGCAGGTAAGGGTTCCTGTGCACCAGTGGTACCTCTCCGTACTCGCATGTACCGTGTTTAGAGCAATGAGAAACTAATAACCTGTTGTATTAACCGTCTCCTTAGCTAGCCTCGACTGGTTGCACTGCATTCAAACCGAAAAACATGTATATTTTGTAAAGAGACAATAAAAATCACAATTGCTATGCACTGACGAGTGGGAGGCGTCTAATTAACAGCAAACAAACAGTGTTTATTCACCTGGAACCAGTCATGTTCATGGTTTGCTAATACAGCTGGGAATCCTTTCTTGCTTTTAGCCGGCCAACTACAGGTTTGTTCCGCCCGGGTCTTCTGTCTGGACTACGTCAACCTGAACCCGTGCATGGTAAGGTCGCGATTACAGATGGATGAGAGCAGCACATCCAGGTACTTTGCTCTTACTTGATGCCCTTTGAGTGAAATCAACCCCTCTGATTTGACTAAATCAAATTCTTTGGCAATTTAATAGCATGAAATCTGAATAGCCTGCTGATTTACACCTATTAGGAGCCATCAGAGTGGACTAATGGCCCTACCCAGTGGCTGGACTGTCTTATCCTGACATGTACAACCACCTTACTGAATCCACAGGTAACGTATTTCCTGACATCAGTCCCAGTTTCTGTGGAAAGACACTTAGTTAAGCTGGTTTGGTGATGTTAATTACATCAGTAATGTTAGCATGTCTAACAGGAGGCTATCAAGCTCACCAGCACCCTGCAGCTACAACAGGCAGTAGTAATTCTATCCTGCTAGCTAAGGTAACCCTGTTGTTACACACTAACACTGAATCAGGCTGTTCATTATCATTATAACTGTTAACTTTACCATCATTAATGTACCTGTGATGTGGTGCGTATCTCAGACATGCATGTATGAATTGTTGGGGTCCTACGGTTTACTGTTCTCCTCCTCTCTGTGGAGGCCTGAAGCACAGATCTCTCCCTCTGCTGTCCTTCACTCTTCGTGGAAGCTAACAAAATCCTCAGCTGGGTTTTTCTATTGTTAGACCTGCAGAAAGGCAACACAACAGCTTCTAGTCATGGTGCCACTAGTATTTCCAACTTGGCATCCATCATGCACCGCGGCCTCACCAGCTCTCAGCCTGCTTCAGCCAGAGAAAACAGTGGCTCTGGGGAACACAGCCAACTCCGAGTAGAAATGTGAGGTAACTGGTCATGTGACTGTATCAGTATACTACACTGTAGGTCAGAACTTGTTACTATACTGTATACCACACACGGGGCGAATACAGTGTGCAGTACATACTACTGTAGTACGCAGCACAGTAGTGTGTCCCTTTCTGAATACAGCCTCTGATTTCCTTTTAAAGACCCCACAAAAAGATGTTATCGTAATATAACGTGATATGATTGTGATATACAGCACACTGTGATTTACTACATTTCCCACGTCCCAAAAAGGAAAACATTGCTCTGGTATAGTCACGTAGGAATCCACTGCTATCTAAATTCACTGAAAGCTGTCGATTTCCATGTTTCCACATACATACATTCTGCGTTTGGTGGTGGTCTTTAATTATTCTGGTACCAAAAGTTTCACTGCTGTTTGCAGTCTTAGCGTCTGTGACTTGATATAATATTGTCACCTCAGTATCATGATAATAAGCTGTATTGACTTTCTTCCCCTATCCCAAAATGACTGTATCTGGTAGCTTCTGTGAAGGTGAACCTCACTCAGGAGCCCCAATCTGAGCACGCCTCGTGGGACCGGCCCCAGGTAACGGGACAAACCACAGGTCATTATTAAGGATGTGATGCTGTGAAGCTCTTTGAGACACAGAGTCTGCAAAAACACGTACTGATGCACTAATAATGCTGGTGTGAGACTCGCTGTAATACTATAACAGGAAACTTTAGGTTTGGTGAAGAGACATGACAGACAGATGTAAACAGTGGTGTTTATGGTATAAATAATTTTATTTACATTCACATATCAAAGAGGAATAAAGGGTCTTCCTGTTAGATTAAACTAGATTCAGGTGTTTGCACGCTAAGAGAGCGCACAGCCTTTAAAGAACCACTCCAGTGTTTTTCGGCCCAGTCTCAGTCCGTCGCGTACACAGTTTCATGTTCATATGGGCAAATGCTTTTGACTGATAACCATGCACCATTAGCATAGCCCCGCTGGAGACGCACAGCCCCGCTGGAGACGCTCTAGAAGAGGAAAGGGAGGTGGTCTGATGCTGAACCTGGAGCGCTACTTCTAGACTGGTGAGCAGTGAAGAGGGAGGAGGCAAGATTGTGGATTACCTAGTGATATGTTGCCCCCTAGTGTTTGGAGTATAAATTTGTTTGTGTTCATTATTATACGACTACCAGGTTGACAAAATGCCTGGAATACATAACGACAGGCTTCTGTTCTGAAGTTCTAACGCCGTAGTTATTACTCAATGGTGGCCCAAATTCAAATGACCATAAAGGCTGTGACCGTCCACCACGTCCTTAGTGTTGCACACCACCATGCATCATGCTTTCTCTAGGAGAACACGAACCCAGCAGGTGTCTGTCTTAACACTCAGGGGTATTAGCTTTTGATGTTGTACACGTTTGTATTTGTTGTTGTGCCGTTCTTTCAAAAAGGGTCTCGTCGCTGTCCAAAGAAAAACAAGCATGGCTACTTTACTGGAGAGGGCAAAACCCTCATTGGGGCCATTTCTGTTGGTCCATTCGTCATGAAGACAAAAATGGAGATACACATTTTTCATTGGACAGCTAGGATATGCCAAAAATCAGATTTGGACTGGCAGTCTGAACAAGGGCTTAGAGTACACAGGTTTCCTGTTCTATTCTGAGCACATGGGACTTTCTGAAGTTCTTGTTTATGGTAAACAATGATTATAATACAGATACAGATGCAGCAGATTAGGCTGAAAAACGCTGGAGTGTTTCCTTAATGCAGGCTCGAGCAGCAGCTCGCCGAGTTACCGAATTCACAATCCTGTTTGTTAAAGCAACATACGAGGGCCATTCTTTAAAGATCCACCAGACCCTGTAAATGTAGAACCATGTAACCACTGCAGAACAGTGTCTTGCTGAAGCCTGCACTACTGTCTGCCATTTTATCAGCTGTCAGATGAACTACCGCGTGTGTTGTGCCAGAAGTCTTTAGTTTTGAGGGAAATCAATAAGGCGCAAGCTGTGAACATTGAAACATTTCATAATCAGGACAATTTCAGACTGCATACAGTACTCAAATATCGCTCTGCAGGAGAGATCTCCCCACGGCACCCTGAGATGCCCTTCTCAATACCTCTAATGGACAGCAGAAATATAACTTCCTCCACGTTTTTGACCCAAATTGGAGATGGGTTAATCTGCTGGCGGCGCAGGAAGGCCAGTCTGATATCCCTAACTCAGTACAGAGTCTCTCTGGGCCTGATCAGAGGTGCCTACAGGCCGGGAGGTGAACCAGGAGTTCTACTTGGCCACCTTGCGGAGCTCGGCGAGGACCCAGATGGCGAAAGTAAGCAGCGCGACTGATCCAGACTGGTGAGTAGCTGCCAGGGAGGTGGGCACGTATAGGAGCAAGGTGCTGATGCCAAGAGCCACCTGGAAAAAGGAAAACCAGATACACTTAAACTTCGTGGAGTTAGGGACTCCCTGTAGAGCACTGATTTTCAGAGTGACATTAAAGGGGAATTCAGGGCGGGTTTGGTGTGAGGTGTAAACAGTGATTGAGTGATTGAGAGTGGGATTGAAACTCGATCACTCTGTTTACACCGCACACCAAACCCGCTCTCAATCACTCTGTTTACACCTCAGACCAAACCCGCTCTCAATCACTCTGTTTACACCTCACACCAAACCCGCTCTCA
>CM067500.1:7531562-7544083 GCA_034552555.1 Semaprochilodus insignis | reverse complement strand
TTCCCAATCGCTTCCACTCTGTTATAATCCCACTGACAGTCGACTGTGGAATATTTAGTAGTGAGGAAATTTCACGACTGGACTTGTTACACAGGTGGCATCCTCCACACTGGAATTCACTGAGCTCCTGAGAGTGACCCATTCTCTCACTAATGTCTGTAGGAGCAGTCTGCATGTCTAGGTGTTTATACACCTGGGGCCATGAAAGAGATTGGAACACCTGAATTCAATGATTTGGATGGGGGAGTGAATACTTTTGGCAGTGTAGTGTATCCGAAGTCTATGCGAACCACGTGACCATAAAGCATTTTGAATTTCCTTTGATGTGACTCTCTCTCTACATGGCTCTGTGTTTACCGAAGCATGCAGGTCTATTCAAAATAAAAGTCCCCGTAACAAAAGGCTACATGACTGCTACTGAACAGAATAACTAAGCTGTTCTGACATCATGGAACAGTTCTGATATTTTAATATCCTAAATTAGCTCATTAGGGGACTAGCTATACATATAATACAATTAAAAGCACGATAAAACGAGTCACTACACTGTGCTACTGATATGCACGTGTCTTTTAACTCGGCCTTAAAGCTGCTGACACCCAGTAAGAATTAAATCCATGTATATTTGTACCGGCATATTGTTTAAACAGAACTGGCAGTGTTAGTGCTGGTAGTGTTAGTGCTGGTAGTGTTAGTGCTGGTAGTGTTAGTGCTGGTAGTGTTTCCGATTAAAGCAATTCAAACTACCTAAATATCCTACCTGGAGTTTTATGGGCAGAGCAACTGATAAATACGCACTACAGTAGAGGGTCCTTCTACGTCCTTCAGTCGGAGCTATAGCGCCACTTAATTCAAGCTGCTGTTTCAGTGTAACAGTGTCTCTCTCTACAGCCAGTGTGTGGTGTGTCTGTTCTGGGCTACTGTAGAAACATGGTGGTGGTAGTCTCTGCTGGAAGACGAGCTGCTCCTATGTAAATATGAAGCTCATTCTAAGATACAGGTAATTACACACTAATGAACAGACAGTTCTGTATAGTATACTCCATTCCTGATCATAGATCCACCTTAAATCTCACACACTGCTCCTTTAAACTACACTGTACTGTTGTCTATGTCAATAATATTATTGGACACTTTAATGATGTTACGCTAAGTTCATTTTGGGGTCTTGGTTTCCCAATTAGACAGACAGTCAGATAAAAGAAGGAACATTAAGAGGTTTTCACGAGAGGAAAAGAAAGGTGGAGTAGGTGTTCGTAGAAATGTAGGACATCTGTTACTGACCTGGTTACACCACCCAAGACTACAGCCCCCAGCACAAGCCCGCTGCATCCCACCAGCCATCGGCCTACAATACGGTTCGTCGCTGCGTTGGGAACTGTTACTGCGCTGGAGGTTTGTGCTGGTCCGGGTTCAGTGACGACTGTGTTCTGTCCTCTTCGCAGCACCCACTGTCTTAGAGGTGTTCGCTGAGGAGACACAACTACAATTAGCTGCACAAGCAAAAGGAACCTGCACTTTTGGAAACGGTTATTGGAGGTAAAAGTCCAACGATTAATCAACTTGGACAACTAAAATCAACAGCTAAATTAGTCCTCAACTAAAGTAGCACTCAGAATAGTTGGTGGTGTCATTCCGAGTGTTCCTCACGCTAAGTAACATTGTTTTGACGTTACTGCTTATCGGAGAGAAGCAGAAGCACAATGGCAGAATCGAGATCAAGATCCTGAAAACTGTGGGAGCGCTCCACGCTTGAATCCGGAGGAAGGTTGCCAGTTGTACTAATTGCAAAGCCAAACTGGCCCTTTGCAGATACTCGATCTAGTCTGTGGGGTTTTTAGGGTGCTTTGAAGTCACGTCTTAGTGATTCAGTTGTTGGGCCTGTGGGTCAGAAAAGGGCTGATGAAGATAGCTAGCTATCTAGCTAATGCAGAGATAAGGCTAGCTATATTAGCTTTAGCTGGACAGCACATAAACCAGCTAACAACCAGAACATGAAGATGAAGGTTCAGAGCAAAAACACCTTATAAAACCCACAGTCTAGTCAAGGGTCTCCACAAAGGGCCAGTTGTGGTTTACCTGTGGGTGCTAACGTTGGCTAGGTGCGCTAGGTCTAGCTATCAGCACAGAGAAAGATATAGAACGATAACAGTAGTTTTCTGAACTTGATTTAAACTACAATGAACACAGAACTGCAGCATGGTGAACAGACCAACCTCAGCCGGGCAGTGGAGGTTTGGACCTGGACGTGTTCATAAGCGGATTGGAGTGAAAGAACTAAACCTATTTAACCCACAGTGGTGCTGAATAAACAAGGAACCAACTGTGAGAAGGTTTACAGGTTCTGCGACTGGTATTGTGTCGTCCTCTTACCGGACCTAACCTGAACTGCAGTGGGACGGTGTGACTGATTCCAATCCCGGGATTAATGGGAAACACTGCCTTTGCATGATCATAACACTGTAGTAGATCACAATACAGATTTTTCTTAGCCTTGGCACCAACGGGACATCCAACATGTTTGTCCTTGGCATTTATTCCCACATCTAATATCTACTTTAACCTGATTATGATGTCCATACTCATGTCCATGTGTATATAAATTTGGTCTGTATGGTCTCTGAGTTTGCCTGAGCACAAACCTGGACCCTAAAAGTGAGATTTAATCACCTGACTTATGTTATATCGAGTCTTTGAACCACTATCACTATTAAAAATGTACAGAAAGTCCCAAATTTATTGCTTTTCCCAAACCTATATGAAATCAGCATTACTCAAATAAGTCCAGTTAGATGTTCATACAGTTTATGTCTATATCATTAGACCAATCAGAACAGCTTCTGTCATATCTTATACCAGATTAAGATTCTGAACATTAATGGGTTAACACCCACCCTGAATATCCCTGTACATCATGTATAATCCCGTTATCGTGATTCTTACACCACTATAGGCTTAAATCACACTGGTCACTTTTTAGAAAGCTTCCTGGGTGTAAACGAGGCTGTGGTGGGAGGAGTTAGGGAAGGGTTGTAAGACCAGTGTGGAGGTGAGTGGAGGTGGTGATGCTAGTGTGGCATATTGTTGTGTATCGGGCTGTACACACCAGAACGCGATCATGACTCCATCTGTCCATCCAACCCAGACACCAGTCGGCAGTGGGTCACCAAGACAAACAAGGATGCTGTAAGTCAGCACAGCGTTAGCTTACGCTGATACTATTCTCCAAAAGCTCCGGTTATATTGATCATGCTGATATGTAAATGATTTGGCCGTAATGTCAGATGACTGTTAACTCTGCATGTCCTGTACCATCCTTCCAGTCTTCCAGACTCCTGTTTCTCAGTGTGTAAAGCAAGCTGAGGTGGTGATGCTAGTGCCGCATATTGTTGTGTACCAGGCTGTACGTCTCATCAAAGACTAGGATGTGATCACGGCTGCTCTCTCCATCCAACTCCCAGTAAACCCACCACACGTTGGTAGAGGATCGGCAAGATAGAGAGAGATAATGGACCTCACTGTTTAGGTAATGAGCTAACGTGTGCTTGGCAGATTTGTACACTAACAGGAAGTGATGAACCGTTTCTGTGACTATACACGTCATGAACGTGAACTGAACTCTGTTTACTAGGGTACATTTATTTTACAGGCTGTTTGGACAGATTTGGGACCCCATTTCTGGTCCCACCACCCCCGCAGGCGCCGTTGCATCAAGGTCCACCATTTTTCCCACAATTTTCCAGACGTGAGAAGCTCCTCCCTTTCCTCTTCCCGTTGGATTGTGGGACAATAGTGTCCATCATTACTGTATCCACTATTAATATTATACTAATAATGAAATCTTAGTGTGTAAATTAGTAGCTACATGTTCATAACACGTATGCAGGCTATTCGCTACGCTACACACTGACTCACCTACAGCTGCCAGGAGTGAAGCACCTCTGAGGAGGCCTCTGGATCGTCTTCTGGATGAAGTGAGTGTTGTACCTCGTACGGTACCTGAGGTTTGCCACAGACCTGAACGACCCGAGGTATCTGTGCCATGCACAACGACACTAAGGCCCAATCCCATAGGGCGAAGTGTTAGGGCTACATGGCCCTTCAAATGGAGATTTTTCAGAGGATTTATGAGAAAATTCCCAGAATACCCTGAGAACCATCAGCAAGATGGCTGCACAAGCGGCCAAAGAGACCCATAAATAAGAGTATGTGCTCTGTTAAAAAGCCGCTGTAGTGTAAGATAACCACTGTAAAAGCGTTTTATGGTCAATCTCTTCATAACACCCGTAAAAATCGCAAGTAAGTAAGTAATATCGCTAGTAAAATTCCTGGGAACTGGATGGAAGGATAAGTCATGATCACATTCTGGTCTGTACAGCGTGATACGCAACAATATGCCACACTGGCATCACCACCTCCACTCGCTTACCTGCTTCATTCACGCTGCTCCACACCTCCTTCCCAAACTCCTCCCACCACAGACATGTTTACACCCAGGAAGCTTTCTAAATGGTGACCACTTTGATGTTAGCCTATATAAGCATAGGATGGACTTCACCAGCACCTAAAAGCACGTCCCAACTGCATGTCTGATTATAATTAGTCATGTTTAACTGGATTCAGTGCAGCACAGTCTGTGAAATGTTGAATATACACAGTCCAGTCACATTATTATGACCACTTCCTACTTTCGACCATCCCTGCAGATCACGTACGTGCTGATGGTCTTCCCTGGGGCGGATGGGATCTTCCAGCAAGACAATGTTCGACACAGCATACGGCTAGAAATGTCCCACACTTGTTGGAAGAGCATGAGCAAGACTTCCAAGTACCTCCCTGGCCCCCAGACTTGAACCCAGTTGAGCAACTGCGGGACCACCTTGCTCTATGGATCCTCCCCCACGCTCCCTCCAGCAGCTGGCTCCAGATACCTGTGGCAACCTACCAGGACCTTACTGAGTCACTCCCAACCTGTCTAGCTGCTGTCCGTGCTGCACACGGTGGTTACTCTTGATATTAGCTCATAGCTCATGATATTAGGTCATAATAATGTGACTGTATTATATAATAATGTGCAGTGCCTCTAGTGGAATGACAAATTATATATGGGCTAATTGTATCTGCAACCAGAAGGAAGCAACCTGAGAGGGTGACTAGGATGGCTCTTCCATAACCTTCTTCTCCTGAAGTCCTGACCTTCAGCAGGTAAGTCAATTCATTCAAGGTCATACCTGCGATTTTACTAGACAACACTATGCAGTCTGGTCCTAACCACGGTAGCGTGACCATAGAGCTTCTAGGAAAACTGTCAATAACGGTATGGTAAAATCAGCAGCCCAAACAGCTGCACCCAGAAGGAATCAACCCACAGGAATGAAACTTGGTGGGTAGGTTTGACATCATGAGACATGCTAATGATTCCAGTTTCACACTCGGCCACAAATGTGATGTAAGCAAGGACACGATCCATCAGGCACGATTCCAGACATTCAGCAAGCAGTGATGTCCTCCATGAGTCATCCTGTTAATGCAGCACCATTGGCAGAAGGCTGCACCACGCAGGACTACATGCACACAGACCGTTACGACAACTGTCCTTAACACCACGTCACCGTCACCAAAGACTGCAATGGTCATCTTCAGTGACGAGTCCCGCTTTTGTCTTGGTGGAGACAACCAACAAATCCGTGTGTGGAGGCACCGTGGTCACCACCAAGATGAACAGTTTGTTGTCACGCGTCAGACATCCAGAAGGCCTGGTGTCCCTCCACCTCCACCTCTACCGCACCATCTGCAGGAACTGTGTGAGGATATTCAAGCTGCATGGGATGGATTATCACAGGACACCATTAGGAACCTCTACAACTCCATGCAGAGACGTCTGGCGTGTTCAGTTATCAAACACGGCGGCCCAAAGCCATACTGAGAGACAGACTTCTGTATGTGTAGCTCAATAAATATTGATCATATTAGTCTGAATTTATCATCATTTATTGTTCCTGGTAACCTTTATCTTCCTTCCCAACAGCACTGCAATCCCACACCTCCTTCTGGGTGCAGATATTTTGGAATGGTGAGTGTATATTACAAACTGCGCTGTATTACTGTAACATCCACAATATATTACCCATCGCTAAGTTTAATCTCTGTCTAAATAACATATTAGCATAAATATATACAGTAACATATCGTGTATCGTTGACAGTATCTTAAAGTATCGCGATATTACACCAAATCGCCCGCCTGTCTGCTGTGTTGAAGGGCGAATGAGAGGAAGATGCTCTGGTTAGTTCTGTGTTGGTTCGGTTCCACCTGTGATTAACCTGCAGCCTGATAAACACCCCACACGTTCTCCTGACTGGTTTACCAGTGTATCTAGAACCCGGTGCTGGAATACGCTTATAAACTATTTCTGGAAACGTTTTGAGAAGCGGTAAAGTCGCGCGGGCAGAGCCGCACGCGCTGCACGGCTCGCTTCTCCTCGTTAGCTAATGTTAGCTAGCACCTTAAAAACACAGAGAACTCGTTCTTACGTGGTTCTGCTGAAGTCCTCTCCCCGCGGTTCTGTAGCCGCACCACACCACATGCCTGAGCGCCGGGAGAAGCATCTCTGCTCTGAGCTCTGACTGGAAACAGGTACGACGTGCTGCTGAATGACGGGCTTCCTTCACAGACGCGCCGCCATATTGACCGAGTCGTGAGCGATTCATTGAACCGAGTCGGCTCTTTTACATAACCCAGAGGAACCGATTCTGAGTCCACTGAAGCCTCTGTGTGTTACAGACGTCTAATAATACCGAAATAACACACGTGTTATTAAAACTTCTGAACCTGGTTATTAATGAAAAATACTGGGGACGTTTATTTCAATTTATTTGCTGATAATTTCAGTTTTATTCAGTTTTATTACCTCTTCTTTTATGTTTTAATTATATTATTTCAAGTGTAAAGCACTTTAAGATGCTTTGTGTATGAAAGATTATTATTATTGTTGTTGTTGTTGTTATTATTATTATTATTATTATTATTCATATCTGCAGAGAGCTGCCGCTTGCCACTACGCAAGGCAGACAACTGAACCCCAGAATATTCATACTCAACATATTCAACTTTTTTCATGTTGTTTATATTTATATTTTAAAAATAATAGTCATGTAAACTTTTGAAATAAAACAAAAATGTTCACATAATGCAATCTGTTTGTTGGTGTCAGATTACTTATAACATAATGGTGCTGAACACTTGCTGGAGAGGCCCCCTGTGAATTTTTGCCTAGGGCCCCAACAGACCCTAGAATTGCTGCCTATTACCTTATTAATAACCTTCAGAAAAGCAGAGCTGTATAAATACCAAAGTTCAGTATAGTAAAGTTATTTATTTATTGTTTGTTTGTTTGTAAACAGATGCCGTGGCCCACATGGTCCCCTGGTTGCTGCACCCTACACTGGAATAAATGGGTCACTATATAGAACACAATGTTAGGCAGGTTTGCTGATTATTCACAAGCAACGCGGTGCATTATGGGTATCCGCTGTCTGCTAGGGTACTTCAGTAGTACAGTACTTTTTGTGGTGTATTGTGGGATTGTCAGAACCCACTGGATCTTACTCAAGTCTGGTCTCAGTCTCGAGCCTATAAATTAGCAGTCTCAGTATTGTCTCGGCCTTTTATGTAAGTTTATGATAGTTTGGAGAAGATTTCAGCCTCAAACTCCATTCATGGTGGACGGATGCATTCTGCAGGGTGCTGTGAGGTAAAATAGTCCCCCAAAGAAAACTTATTATTTACAGGTTTTCCAGATTTTCCCATAATCAACATTCCATATAACACTCATGTAGGTTCACTGGTGGTTTAGATAGTAAATAATATATCTAAATGTGTGTTCTAGACATGGAGAACCCTGGTTCCCATCACCACCACTGTGATCTGGAGCTGAGCCAGCACAAACACAGGGCTTTTATACCCATCTCACACCTCTCACATCTTAAACCTCACATCGTCATAACATCATCGTTGGCCGAATACCATTGATTCGGGCTCTCCCACTGGGAATACATTGTTCCCAATGTACCTGCTTGTTTGGTGGAACAACCAAATTCAAACTAGAAGCTGGCTAATAGCAAGCCGACTTTCAGCCCTGTGCCAGCCGAGACAGAGACTGGTCATGAGTAACCAACCATAAAAACATGTTTTTTCATTAATAATCATTAAATTATTATTTATTATCATTTTTCATTATATTTATTGATTCATGTCACAAAACCCCAAACACATGTTCTAAAAACTAGATTATACATTATAAACAGTGTTCAGAGAGCAAATTAAGAGTGACAGTAAGATTAAAAATAAAAATACAGTGAAAATATTCATAATAAAAAAAATCAGAGAAACATAAAAAACAGAATTGAAATATAAAACTGTAAAATTTAAATTAAAAGCAAAATGAAGATAAACAAAGTATTAGCTACAAAATATTAAAATAATTTGATAATTAAAAATTTGAATAACATGAAAATACGGTTAGTAACAAAAGCAAGTAAAACCAGAGAAATTATAAAACATACTGATGTTGGATGTCTAACCTCATTTGGATGTCTAACCTCATTTGGATGTCTAACCTCAGTTGATATCTAATCTCAGAAGGATGTCTAATCTCAGTTGGATATCTAACCTCAATTGGATGTCTAATCTCAGATGGATGTCTAACCTCAGTTGGATGTCTAAACCCAGATGGGTATATAACCTCAGCTGGATGTCTAACCTCAGATGGATGTCTAACCTCAGATGGCTGTCTACCCTCAGATGGATCTCTAACCTCAGTTGGGTGTCTAACCTCAGTTGGATGTCTAATCTCAGTTCGATGTCTAATCTCAGTTGGGTGTTTAACCTCAGATGGATGTCTAACCTCAGATGGATGTCTACCCTCAGATGGATGTCTAATCTCAGATGTTAAACTGTTCCATTTTATGGTGTATAAAAACAGAACTCTGCTTGGACCATAATAATTGGACCATGTAATTATAACTGAGTCACTCTGCATGTGCACGTTTCCCTGGAACAGGGCCTGTAACAGACCTGCTTATGCTCCAGGCCATCCGTCCCAGCAAACACCCCCTGAATGTCATTCACACACACAGCCATGTAAGGATGATACAGCATAATCACACTGAATCTGTGCGAATCATACCACATAACTGGCTGTATTCCATATAACACTCAGAAGACACATGTAGGTTCACTGGTGGTTTAGACAGTCAATAAAATGTCTATATGTGTGTTCTAGACATGGAGAACCCTGGCTCCCATCATCACCATCACTGTAAAGAACATCCGAACCATCTCACATCTTATTTGGCCTTTAGAAGACTCACTCGATAACTGAAGTTGTGAATCAACAGTGAATCGTTAAACAGGACGCTCCGTTGATTAAAGCGGGCAGCTGGGGGGAATCGGTTCTGTAAACTGATTCAAAACGCTAGTCGGTTGAACTCTGACCTCTGACCTCACGCAAGCGTAAGAAAAAACAATATATATATTTATATTAAAATTAATTAATAAATATGTATGTATGTGTATATTTTGAATCAGGATGACCTAACACTGACGGGAAGCAACACCGCGTGTTGTATATGCGGAAAGTTTATCCTGCCGGAAGTTGATTCGTGCTGACGTTAATATTTATTTATTTTTATTTAAAAATTGTTTTTTTACTAAATATCTTTGCATTTTCTGTCATAAAACTAAAATATTTCAATAAATATGATGAGAAATAATAAAAAATAATTATTTAAAGAAACATTTTCAACCATTTTTTACGGTTGGTTACTCGGGACCAATCACCGTCTCCGTCTTGGCTGGCACGAGGTTGAAAGGCGGCTTCCTATTCGGCAGCTTCTGGTTCGAATTTGGCTGTTCCACCTTAAATGGCCATTTAAGGTGGAACAGGAACATTCGCACGAGAAGCTGACTTCAGCTTCGTAACGTTGCTGGACGCTGATGTGAAACTGAACAGTTTGTAAGGTAACAGAACGAGACCGAGACCAAATTTGAAGCACTTTTCTCTCGATTCGGTCGCTCTTTAGCATTTGACGAACGTTTAAAACAATCTGTCGTGCTAGCTAACTTAGGTATGGCTAACTAACTTACACTACATGCTCGCTAGCTAATCACAGACACCCACACCTTTTGCGCTTTATAGACACTTAACACAGTAACTTAACACATAACACGGTTATGACGAACACCAGGACGTAAGGGGGTGTATATACGGTATAGCTATATACCATAGAGCGCTACAGTTAAAGGGGAGCTCCACCAGCCTTTCAAAATTCCTCCATAATTCATAATTTGTGACGTAAACAGAGAGATTGAGAGTGACTTTGATGTGAGATTGTTCAGATGATCTTTATAGTGGTGGTGGTGATGGGAACCAAGGTTCTCCATGTCTAGAACACACAGATGGTCACTTCACTGACCACCAGTGAAACTACACGTGTGTATATGGAATGTTGATGATGGAAAATCTAGGAAACCTGGAAATAATAAGTTTCTTTGGGGGACTGTTTTACCTCACAGTGCCCTGCAGCATGTATCCCTCCACCATGAATGGAGTTTAAGGCTGAAATCTTCTCCAAACTATCATAAACAGCGTCTCAGACATCAGGCAGTATATAATACGTAGGAACTTTCTGTGAGGGAGCTTTCAGAGGGGGACGTCTGGTTCCCTTCACCACCACTGTGAAAAGGTCCGAACTGTTAAGGTTCTCTAGGACAGAGCATTTAGAACCAAATCACTCTGTATGGACGTCGACACTGTGCAGGGGATGCCTTAAAGGAGCTGTGTGGAACCTCTAGTGGCGAGGTTGTGTATTGCAACCTGCTGAACCCCCAGCTGTAGCTGGTGCTGTGGTTACATTCTGCCACCTGAAACTCCTGCACCATTTAAGGTGGATCAATGAGAACAAGAAACTGAAGTAGTGTTAATGCTGGTAGTGTTTCTGATTAAGGAGATTTAATCTATCTAAATATCCGACCTGGAGTTTTATGGGCTGAGCTACTGATAAATTTGCTCTACAGTAGAACATTCCAGCAAGGGTTCGTCTTCTGTCTGCGTCTTCCAGCTGGTGCTACAGCCCCACCTAATTCAAGCTTCTGCTTCAGTGTAACAGGGTGAGAGTCTCTCTCTATAGCCAGTGTGTGGTGTGTCTGTTCTGGGCTACTGTAGAAACATGGTGGTGGTAGTCTTTGCTGGAAGACAAGCTGCTTCTATGTAGATATGTATATCAAGATAATGATATACAGGTAATTATACACTAATGAGGACATAGTTTTGTATGTTATATTCCATTTCTGATCATACCCAACCCCCCCCCCCCCATATTACACATGGCTCCTTTAAAGTCCTTTTTTTAAAAATTGTTAGTATTAAAGGGACATTAAAGGCTGAAATGTACCTATGCTACATATGTTGTAAACTTGCCCACCTGCATCCAACAGTGGTGCTGCAGTAGACCCTGAAGTCTGACCAGAAATCCCACTACTGATGGTGTTTCTCGGAGGTGGGAGTGAGGGCAGCTCTTTCCCTTACTGGCTAATGCAGAAGGAGCATATCAGTGCAGTGCATGCTGGGTACTGTAGTGAGAGAAGGCTGTTGGATGACATCACAAACGCATACAACATTGTATATCCTGTCAAAGCGATGAGGCTGAGCAATGCAGTGAAAATGTGAAAATGCTCAGTTACGTCAGAGACCCTCCATGATGTCCTGTTTTAAGGAAACCCTGATCTCATGAAGGATGGGCTATAGTCTTGGGCGCTTACTCTTGGTCTGGCCCTGGTCTTGGGAATGCTACATTACATTGGGTTTATCTCTAGCTCTTCCTATGATAGGGACGGCCTTTGGTTCCTGCCAAGTGCTTTTCCATACAAGTTATACTGTTGTTATATTTATTAAATATTATATATTAAAGCAATAATTTGATAATTTACATTTTATTAATGATGCAATGCTACTAAAATCTGGACCACCAACTACTAGTGAAGAGATCCAGGTTCATTCCCGTTATCTGATATTGTGATTACTGTAGTGTGTACTACTGTGTACCATACTGAGCTAAATGCTGTGCTGTTATTCTCTTCTAGGATGTCTGAAGGCTTCCTGATGGAGGTATGTGTGGATTCCGTTGAGTCAGCGATAAACGCAGAAAGGGGAGGTATATGCGGATTCTCACCCACATGTAACTAGGGCTGGGTATCAAACTGCAGAATTACTGTGTTCAGATACGTCAGTACTCTCTATTAGCGGGTCCCCTCTAACTGAACCGTCCCTACCAGCGTGTAACACCTCCACCAGCACCAATAACAGCTGTGACTGGATTTGGCATGTACTGGACAAGTTTCTGAATGTAGGCCACATCAATGTTCAGACACTCTTGGTGGGCCAGATTTAGTGGATGCCTTCCCTGGCACAATTCCGAGGAGAATTCCCTGTAGACTGGGATTTTAGCCACTGCTGGTAGAAC
>CM067500.1:7507894-7531462 GCA_034552555.1 Semaprochilodus insignis | reverse complement strand
CCCCCCCCCCCCCCCCAAATATTGCACATGGCTCCTTTAAAGTCCTTTTTTTGTAGTAGTTAAATAGGCTAAAATGTTCCTATGCGACATATATTGTTAACTTGCTTACCTGCATCCTGCATGAGTCTTCACTGTGGGCTTCAGGAAACCAGAGATCAGAGCACTCAGTATCAGATCTTTGGAACTCCGCAGATCAGTGGAGAAATGGTAGAAACTCCATTAGTGGTCTTCAGGATGTCGGAAATACAGACCCTGGAATCACTAGACTCCTAACCCACCTTTAAAAATCTGAATGATACCCAGCCCTATATATAAATCACATCTAACCACTAAATGTCATATATCCTGCATGATCAAGAACATTCTCATTCTAATTTTAGGCTGGATTTACACAGTGAAACGTTCATGCAACCAGCTGCACGTTCTAAGTTGCCTGGAAAATAGTTTCCATGCAGTATTCCAGGTCGTGAACATGACCAAAAGGTCTGTACGCCTTGAGTTTTTTCCCTCTCGTACAGATATAACTGGGTCTTTCCATGAGCTAAACGAAGTATCTGTGGCCATTTTGCTGGATTCTTGGCCCAGCAGTGAGTACAGGTCCTTTGAAATGATGTCACGTGATGTGTTTTTGGCACCTTCACGAAGGTGAACTGCAACAGCAAGTGAGTTGCAGGACAGCGTACATCATACAACTCCAGTGCAGTTTACATGCATGTAGGCAGCTGAAGCTGTGTGAGGCGCTCACCATGTAAAGCCAGCTTTGCCGGCTTAGCTTGTTATTACCTTGCTATTAAAGTACAGGCGGCTGACGCTGTTGATTCCTGTGCAGGTGCTGGCCGTATCGAGCTCTGCTCCAGCCTGCTGGAAGGTGGGATCACACCCAGCGTTGGTGAGTATGCACCCAGGCTCATGCCTAAAAAAAATATGGCAATCAAATGATGAAATAATGGGTTGATTAAGTTGATGACATAGCACCTGCACCACCTTAAGTCCTTAATTACACTTATCCTCAACAGAACAGCTGCACCCAGAGGGAAGTGTGGGATTGAAGTGCTGTTGGGAAGGAAGATAAAGGTTATCAGGAACAATATGATGATAAATTTAGACTGATATGATCAATATTTATTGAGCTACACATACAGAAGTAGTGTCTCTCAGTATGGCGTCGGGCCGCCATGTTTGACAACTCAACATGCCAGACGTCTCAGCATGGAGTTGTAGAGGTTCCTAATGGTGTCCTGTGATAATCCATCCCATGCAGCTTGAATATTCTCACACAGTTCCTGCAGATGGTGCGGTAGGGGTGAGGTGGAGTGACACCAGGCCTTCTGGACGTGTGACACGTGACAACAAGCCTTTCATCTTGGCGCTGACCACGGTGCCTCCACACACGGATTCATTGGTCGTCTCCACCAAGACAAAAGCGGGACTCGTCACTGAAGATGTCCTGCTGCCATTCTGAGTCACCCCATTACAGTCTGGCACGACACCATTACAGTCTTTGGTGACGGTGACGTGGTGTTAAGGACCGTCGTGGTAACGGTCTTTGTGCATGTAGTCCTGCGTGTTGCAGCCGTCTGCCAGTGGTGCTGCACTAACAGGATGACTCATGGAGGCACCACTGCACACTGAATGTCCGCAATCAGGGCTGTTAGGTCAGTCCGTCCTTGCTTACGTGACATGCACGGCCAAGCATGAAACTTGAATCATTAGCATGTCTCACCGTGTCAAACCTACTCACCAAGTTTCGTTCCTGTGGGTTGATTTCTTCTGGGTGCAGCTGTTTGTGTAAGTCCTCTGAGCCAACAACTAATGAGGCATTTTGAGCCTGCTTTTCTAGGAGTCTAGGAGTGTAATATCCTGCATATGTGCAGTTTAACACTCATATCTATGAATCTTATGGTGTGTTTTACCTGCTGTTATAGTGTTAATTGCCAGCAGTGTGTTATCGGTTACTGTACCGGCCCATAAATCCCACACCCCATTTGTAACACATCTGAACTGCTGTCTGTCAGGTCTTCTGCAGGTGGTTAAGGAGAACGTACAGATCCCAGTTTATGTGATGATCCGGCCCCGTGGGGGAGACTTCCTCTACACAGACCGGGAGGTGGAGGTGATGAGGAGGGACATCGAGCTGATGAAGATTAACAGGGCTGATGGCCTGGTGCTGGGGGCGCTGACAGAGGACGGGCGGGTGGACGCTGAGCTGTGCATGGAACTACTGGGTAAGGTTTACAGTCACTAGTGGGATTCCTTTATTAGGAACAACTGCTTATTGTTCTGCACTCAGTGTCCATCTTATCAGCTCCACTGACCATATAGGACACTCTGTAGTTGTACAGTTCCAGACTGTAGTCCACCTGTTTCTCTGTATACTGTATTACCCTGTTCTTCAATGGTCAGGACCCCCACAGGACCACCACAGAGCAGGTACTGTGTGGGTGGTGGATCATTCTCAGCACTGCAGTGACACTGACGTGGTGGTGGTGTGTTAGTGTGTGTTGTGCTAGTGTGAGTGGATCAGACACAGCAGGTGTTTAACAATGTACACTGTGTTCCCTGAGACTGTATGCCCTTTATTAGCTGGACTAAGTGTGTTGAAGCAGTGAATAGATGAAAGGGCAGGTGGTCCCCAGGAGCGGGATTAAGAAGCACTGCTTTAAAAGAGCCGTATCTCGTATTTTCATGTGTTTTATTCTGTTTTGTTCACGAGGACCACTTCACGCATTAGTGTGGGTTTTATGTACCGAAAACAGTCAGGGTTCTTTTTTTACGTAACCACTTTATAATCTCTTTATAGGCTGTTTGTAGTACTTTGCTTTTAAAGGGCCCATATCATGGAAAACCCAATCTCCCTGTCTGTTTGAAACAAAGGAGCCTGTGGTGATATGTAAACACACGTCCACTCCCTAGTCCATATACGAACACTGAGTTGCAAGAACAGCCTGGAATTCATTGGTCCTGTGATGTCAGAACTCTGTACAGCAGTTTAGCTCCGCCCACTCGGATTGAAGTTCTAAGGAATGTTCCAACTCTGAGTGCTTTTCTGAATGAGGCAGCCAATAACAACAACAGAGCTCATTTACCTTAGATCAGTCTTTAAAGGCTCGGTAACAGAAAAGGCCTGCTCCATGTCCATCTTATCATTTCCACTGACCATATAGGACACTTTGTAGTTGTACAGTTCCAGACTGTAGTCCATCTGTTTGTCTGTATACTGTATTACCCTGTTCTTCAATGGTCAGGACCCCCACAGGACCACCACAGAGCAGGTATTATGTGGGTGGTGGATCATTCTCAGCACTGCAGTGACACTGATGTGGTGGTGGTGTGTTAGTGTGGTGTGCTGGTGTGAGTGGATCAGACACAGCAGTGCTGCTGGAGTGTTTAAACACTGTGTCCACTCACTGTCCACTCTGTTAGACACTCCTATCTTGCTGGTCCACCTTGTAGATGTACAGTCAGAGACGATAGCTCATCTGTTGCTGCACAGTGCAGTGTTGGTCATCCTCTAGTCCTTCATCAGTGGACACGGGACGCTGCCCACAGGAAGCTCCCCACATAGGATACTGCCCACAGGACGCTGTTGTGCTGGATAGTTTTGGTTGGTGGGCGATTCTCGGTCCAGCAGTGACACTGAGGTGTCCAGCAGCTCTGCTGTGTCTGATCCACTCACACCAGCACACACTAACACACCACCACCACGTCAGTGTCACTGCAGTGCTGAGAATGATCCACCACCCACAGAATACCTGCTCTGTGGTGGCCCTGTGCCTACCAAACTGGTGAAAACTGGTTTGTCGTGTCCGCCAGTGGTATCTGATGTGTTTGTCTATCTCCCTTACAGCTGCTTGTCGACCTCTCCCAGTGACCTTCCACAGAGGTGAATGAAGTGCGGTGTTTGTTTGTGTCAGTAGACGAATAGGAAATTCCTAACAATCCAGATATTTGAGGTGATCTATTAACGGTATCCGATTGCCGATGTGGTCTTGTGTGTATTTCAGCATTTGATATGGTCCATGATCCCTCGGTTGCCTTAGAAACACTGGTCTCGCTGGGCTTCGAGAGGATTTTGACCAGCGGCTGTGACAGCTCTGCGCTGGAGGGCTTACCTCTCATCAAACGCCTTGTGGAGCAGGTCAGCTGCATCTCCACACTTATGACCATGTGTCTGTTTCAGCAGTAATCGAATGAAACACGCTGGTTTTTTTTTAGGTAGTTCTGTATAGCAGAGGTCTGTGTGCTGGTATGAGCTGGACTGCAACTCAGTATACGGTACCAGTCAGAAGTTTAGGTACACCCCTCTCAATGGATGTAGTTGGTGATCTTGAAGACTCTACAGTCGCACACTGAACAGCTCCAACTGATGAGAGTCTGAACCAGTACATATCCTGATATACCACATATACTCTTGATGTAGCACAGTATTATATTTCTCCATATCTCCACCTCTAATATATATTTAGTGGTGTAAAAACTTTGATCTCTTTTCCTGCACAGTGTAAAAGCTCTAGTTCTCCTTTCAGTTTAGTGAATATTCATGAGGGACAGACCAATAGAATTGCTCCAAACCTGCTTAGAAATAAACCTTGTTCTATCAGCCTCCACTGCAGGTTAAGAAAGCTGGTTCATCCTCCTGTAAAGCTCCATTCTGGAGGGTTTTAAGGTGGACTGTATAATTCCATGAGTGCTAGTTTATAGTTTGGTGTCTTCACTTTTATTCTACAGTAAAGCATTAAGATCAACAGGAGGAGAACTAAAGACATTAGCATGTTTAAAAACATGTTTAGACATTCTAGACACATCAGGGTATTCTGTACACACCAGGATGATCTGAAACCATGGTAGAAAACACTTTTAGATGTTCTAGATACATTAAGATGTTTTTAAGGTGGACTGCATAACTCCATGAGTGCTAGTTTGGTGTCTCCACTTTTATTCTACAGTAAAGCCTTAAGATAAACAGAAGGGGTGCTATGAGAACCTGCTATGAGGAGCCGGGTCTGAACTTTGTACTTAGAACATCAGGACATTTCTAAAGAAATTAGCATGTTTAAAACACATTTAGATGTTCTAGACACATCAGGGTATTCTATACACATCAGGATGTCCTGAAGGCATGTTCAAAAACACTTTCAGATGTTCTAGATACATTAAGATGTTTTTGAACACACCAGGGTGTTCTGAAGACATGAAGATGTTCAAAAACACTTTCAGATGTTCTAGATACATTCAGATGTTTTTTAAGGTGGACTATATAATTCCATGTTTTTCCATATAATTTCACAGTACTGTATATTCCTGTGGTAGCACAGAATTGCACTGCTTTGTTTAGTCTTCCTTAAACATTAAACAGCATTGAGAGATTTTGTTGTTATTATAAAGGGAAAAGCAATAAATCATTAGAGGCCACTCGGGTAATAAACAGTATTGGGTTGAAGAGATTAGCTGTGGGATTCATGTTGTTGACACTTTGAACTCATAATCGGTAGATTTAATTTTTCCATACTTCGGTGTTTACACACAGCCAGAATAAATAAACAGAAATTAAGATCTGTCAATAGACCTATGTGCTCTAAACGCAGATGGTCCTTGGTTGCTTTAAGCTACAAAGGCTTGCCAGACTCACTGGCTGGTCTAATGACCTTGTGCTTATCACAGTTTATTAAACAAACTTAGATAATATATATATATATATGATAGAGTTATTATGTAAGCTAAAAACTCTCTGCTCACGCAAACATATTGATATGGCTGCTGGCAAAGTGTCTTCATAACTGTTGCCATGGTGTCTAATGAGTTTCAAGCCCCTAAGAATATGTAATAAAATATAGATTCTATTGTATGATACTAAACTTAGGGTGTTACGTTAAACTTCCAGCAAAGCTTCGATGGTAAAAACAAAATATAAATATGATAAACACTCACAAATTAAATTTAATTAAATTAAAATCAAAATTTACTCTTCTTTCCTGGGTGTGGCCTTAATATTACAATAAACATGAGTGACAGTCCTCTATTACTGACACATACAGACTGACAGTCCTCTATTACTGACACATACAGACTCATGGTCCTCTATCACTGACTTGTACAGACCGACAATCCTCTATCACTGACTCGTACAGACCGACAGTCCTCTATCACTGACTTGTACAGACCGACAGTCCTCTATCACTGACTTGTACAGACCGACAATCCTCTATCACTGACTCGTACAGACCGACAGTCCTCCATCACTGACTTGTACAGACCGACAGTCCTCTATCACTGACTTGGACGGACCGTCAGTCCTCTATCTTAGTCCTCTATCATTGTAGCACAATCATTAATGTGATGCTGTTTTCTTTTTAGTACGTTAATGAACCGCAAGCATACAAACGTAACATACATAACTTGTACTCTAATTTATTGGAAGAGTGATGTGTTTCCAAACATTAGACATGCAGCGTTTGTTCTTAAATTGTCCATTTACTGTCAGTGCTCTGTGTGCTTTAAATGAACGGAAGGAAGACATGCTGAGGCTGCAGAGAAAAAAGGGTTCCTGAGAGCACGCAAAGCAGACTGCTTAGAGGCTAAAAGCTTCACCTGGGATTTGGCTTTTTAAGGCATTGTAAAGTGTCTCTTAATTGGTGGTTAATGTGATGAGATTCTAACTGTAATGATGGGTAAATGTCAGGGTGCTTTAGTAATACTTTGTTTGATTTCCTGACAGGCGAAGGGCAGAATAATTATAATGCCAGGTAAGTTGGAGACATGTCATCTGATATCCTGATGCATGACAAAGCCCCATAAAACCAGTGCATAAGTGGCTGCTGTTGTTCATTCTCCCCAACCAGGAGGGGGCATCACTGAGCGCAACCTCCAGAGGATTCTGGAAGGCTCTGGTGCCCAGGAGTTCCACTGCTCTGCACGCTCCAGCAAAGACTCCAGCATGAAATTCAGGTGGGATGTACAAGAAATCGTGTTTGTTTTCAGTCGGTAGTTCCATGTGCTTTGTAAGTCTCTCCCTGATGCTACCAAGTGATTAGCATATAACATTGAGTCGAATTAGCTTCCTGCCTCGTGTCGGATGGTGTGGGCCCTTTATCCCTGGGTGCTTCTCTCCTGCCCACTTATACTGTATTTTCATACAGCTGAATTCCCAATAAAGCTGGACTCATTGATGTCTTGGAGCTGTACTGGCCACTCTTTCATATGAAAAGGCTTGACCAGAAGGTTGCCAGATTTGTCTCTAGGAACCCAAGTTGGGAACGTCAGCCCGGATTGTTATTTTTAATGAGGCACAATACAGGGCAACTAATCAGACCAGGTATTATGTGGGTGGTGGATCATTCTCAGCCGTGCAGTGACACTGATGTGGTGGTGGTGGTGTTAGTGTGTGTTGTGCTGGTGTGACACAGGACACTGTTGACTGAATAGTTTTGGTCGCTTCTCAGTCCAGCAGTGACACTAGTGACACTGAAGTGTCCAGCAGCACTGCTGTGTCTGATCCACTCACACCAGCACCACGTCAGTGTCACTGCAGTGCTGAGAATGATCCACCACCCACATAATACCTGCTCTGTGGTGGTCCTGTGTGGGTCCTGACCATTGAACAAAAGGGGAACAAAAACTCCTCTGAAGTGTATTTTTGTCATCATATTAGAATCATTTTCTATGGTCAGTTTTAAACCTCTAAACAACTAATAAATAACCTCTTCCTTCCTCCTGCAGGAACTCCAGCGTGAGCATGGGAGCGTCCCTGTCTGCACCTGAATACTCGCTGAAGGTGGCCGATGTGACTAAAGTGCGTACTCTGAACGCCATCGCCAAGAACACTCTTTAGAGGCACTGTGGGCTGAGCCTCGGAAGGGAGCAGGTCCTCCTTTAGTTGGAGCAGGTCCCTGTGTCGACTACGCCACTGATAAAGAACATGCCAGTTCGGAGATAAAGAAAATAACTGTTTTTGATGTTTACAAAACTCCGTTTTTATGCTTTGTGTCCCATTTTCCTCTCCAGCAGGCATCCTTCCCTTTAATCGTCCTCAGACAGTAGAGCTCTGGCACAGAACGTCTCTTTATGTCCGCTGATGTTTGAGCTCAGCACTCCAGCAGGCTCCGGTACCGAACGGGGGTTTGCTGCTGTTCTGTGCCTGATTAGATCTGTTTGTTTAGACCAGCTGTCGGCGTGTGGGCATTTGCTGAAATAACAGTGTTCATGCCTGATTATGGTCGAAACTGGGGGAGAGCCGGGATGGGAGAGAGGTTTCTCCACTGATTAAGCCTTCGAGGAAATTACTAGATTGTGGGGAGGAATCCGGATCTTCTAATTGCAGCCTTCTTCAGCATTGACTTGAAGCTCTACTCAGTGGGTCACTGCCACATTTGTGCTTTTGGTTTGCATTAAACAGCTCAACTGGTTTTCAAGCATGTTCGTTATTGCTGTCACTCACGTGGTCTAGTGACACACCATAGGCCATCCTATTTTTATGTGTGCTAATAATTACACACAGAGTGTGACAGAGAGCAGACGGCATGGAGTAAACAACTTTCGTGTAGTTGAGTCACTTGAGTTGAGTCACTGTTTAATCCCAAGGTAAGTGAAATGTCTTGCTTTGTTTCCATTAGATATGGGCCTGGGTAGCTGCTGAGTCAGGCTCAGTCAGTCTTTACGCAATAACGTCATACACGCGGCCTCAAAAAGAATCTCAGATTAAGTTAGACAGTAATGGGTAAAATTAGACAATCCCAGGTTAGATTATTCAATAATGGGTAAAATCAGAAAATCTCAGATTAGTTAGTGAATTATGGGTCAAAATAGACAATTTCAGGTTAGATTAGTCAATGATGGAGAATATTAGACAATCTCAGGTTAAGTTAGTCAGTCATGGGTAAAATTAGTTAATCTCAGGTTAAATTAGATAATATCAGGATAAATTAGTCAATGATGGGTAAAATTAGACAATTTCAGATTGTATTAGTCAGTCTTGATCACAATTAGTTAATTTTAGGTTACATCAGTCAATCTCGGGTCGAGTCAGTCATGCTTCAGGACAGTGATAAATATTTGAACACATTATTGCACCATTTATTTCAAAAATATGGTGCATAGAAGTCAATTTCCAAGAGCGTTGTGCTCCATCTAGTGGTGGGTTATATATTGTCTATATTAGTATATCCTGTGATTTAGCTTTTAAGTTTTCCTGATCTGTTTGAGAGCACGTGTCTGAATTCGTTATTTTCTGACATCATTTCAGCAGAACAGGTGTGTGAGCGTTTCATGATGAACAGACCAATAAAAATAGTCCATAATCATTCAGGGTTAAAGCTAATTACGATAGGTGACATTACGAGTTAATCGTGTGTCCACGTTCTCCAGTCCAGTTAGAATCACTGTACCGTGTATTTGCACGACTTGTTGAAAGTTTGGAAAGAACCTTGAGAGAGCGCGTGGGCTGTGAACGCTGCCCATGCTCGGATTTAACCTTGAGTCTTTGCTGTAATGGCACCTCTGATCCAATGCAATTTTAATGTCCCAGAATCCGCAGCTTTGACCAATTTGATCCGTCCTCAGATACAACAGGGCAACCCCTGAGCCCAGGTCTGCAATTACCTGAAAGAGAGGGTGTATGAACTCTTACAGATGGCCAATGAATATGACATTAGTGCCCTCAGGAAAGGAGAAATGGAGCCTGACAACTCCTCATGAAATTTGCACACCCTGCCCCTTCGACCGCTCCATATGCTCAGACAGGAAAGCATCAATCTGAGGAACCTGGACGGGAACAAGGTCTTGGTAAACATTAAAACCTTCGAGCTTCTGAATCATTTCTCTCTGCAGACGTGTATCTGGAGCTACAACTGACTCATCCTCTGCCTTCTTAGGGAAGCTCCTGGCCAAGCATTCTCAACTGCTGGGATATCAGCGGTTGCCTGTGATCTCGCTCCTTAGCAGCAGCTCAAAGAATGTCTGACTTCTTCATTCATTGAGAAGAATGTGTTCTAACTGTGAGGAAGACAAAAGGAAATGACTGACCTGCTTGTAATTAACCCCACGGTTACGCCAGCATCCACCTCCTCTTATGGTCTCTAATGACGAGCGACATGCTCTTCAGATCCGTGTAGCTCGGCTGCTCAAGGCAGAGCACGTGCTGAAAACGTGAACACTGGCTTGACTTTCAAGTGAGGGTGCTTTAACTATGAGCACCCTCGAGTGTAATTGAGAGGGGAAAAGGCTCTCGTTATATTCTTTCACGTTTATCTCCTGATTACTCCCTGTGGCTTCTCAGTCTGTCGCTGTAGCTCACAATTCATTCAGCGTTCCGACCCCAACACGATCCCAAAAGAGAACAACAGTGTCAACAGTCTTACGTTCTTCTGCTGATAGATATCTGTTACTGGCAGCTTGTCAAAATTTGCCTCACAGCAAGAAGGGCCTGAGTTCGCTTCCCTGTCCGGGGTCTTTTCTGTCAGGCCTTTTCCATCAACGTGGAACAAGTTCTGTTCCAGTTTGGTGCGTTTCCACCAAAATGAAGTAAGTTAGGAATCCAAAAGTTCGTTCCCAGCTGGAATGAAAGAATAGCAGGTTCCTCGCCATGAACCATGGCAACGTCCCTGGGCATGTTGGTTGTAGTGTAAGGGGAAGGCAGCAACGGCGCCACCCAGTGGTCTGCTGAAGAACCTCTTCTACGTCGTCTTATTTCCAGTAGTTGATCCGTGCTCCTTTCTGGATACAAACAAACATCTGGAATAACAGCCCAAACCCTCACAGGTCATCTATACGCTCCGCCATCTTGGTACTACTGTTTACTACCACTGTGCAGCGCCGCCTGTTGGTGCTGATGTCGTATCTTTTGACGTTCCTTGGTTCCAGTAAAAACTGGTGCAAACATAGACTGGTTCCCTGGATAGTGGAATCAGTATAAGAACCAGGGTTCCTTTGGTCAAAAAGAGATGTGTAGAGTTGTTCTCCCAGTGTCTGTTTGGGTTTCCTCCTCCGGGTGCTCCAGTTTCCTTCCACAGTCCAAACACATGCAGTCAGGTGAACTGGAGATGCTGAACTGACATTATGTCGGAGGTTGACTGTAGTCCTGCCAGACAGAGAGGTGTTTTGTCCTCCTCTACCTGAACTTAGGTTGGACTAGAAGCTGCTACACTAAATGTTCCATCTTAGATCTGCAGGTATCTCAGCACCCAGGATGGTCTTTGACCTGACTCTTCACTCCTGCTCAGGCTGGTCTTTGGTACCTAAGTGTACTTCTTTCTGACCGAGGTGACGGGTAAGAAGCGTTCATTATTCAAAATAAGGCTTAGCATCTCAAAATAAACGAATTAGTATGTCAAAATAAAGACTTTGTATATCAAAATAATGACTTAGTATATCAGAACAATGATTTAGTATATCAAAATAGGGACTTAATGTCTAAAAATGAAGACTTAGTATGTCTTAATAATGACTTAGGATCTCAAAATAATTATTTAGTATGTCATAATAATGACTTAGTATGTCAGAATGACGACTTAGCATCTCAAAATAATGACTTAGCATCTCAGAATAATGACTTAGCTTCTCAATTTTGATTATCTCAAAAATAACGACATAGCATCTCAGAATAATGATTTAGTATCTCAGAATAATGACTTAGCATCTCAGAATAATGACTTAGCCTCTCAAAATTACGTAATATCTCAAAATAATGACTTAGCATCTCAGAATAATGACTTAGTATCTCAGAATAATGACTTAGCTTCTCAATTTTGATTATCATCTCAAAAATAATGACATAGCATCTCAGAATAATGACTTAGCATCTCAGAATAATGACTTAGCATCTCAAAATTGCTTAATATCTCAAAATAATGGCATAGCACTTCACTTAATATAAAAATAATGTTTCTGGCTGATGTTGTGTGCCCACATGGCACTTCCTCTTGGTTCTCCTGGGTTAGTTAACCTGGTAAGGAGGAGCTGCTCCAGGCTCCTCAGACTGTCCAGTTGAGGCGCTGTTAGACCGTGTGTACTGGTGCACTGAGGAGGAAAAACAGAGAGAGACAGTGCTTGTGGAGTAAAGCTGAAAGTCCATGTTGATCTGCTGATGTTCCCGGCACGCCACAGAGAGAGGTTTGGAGCAGTTGGAGTCTCTGAGGACACATGACCGCTGCTGCACTGTACCGCTTCTGTGGCTCCATTTTTTGGGTGAGTTCCAGTACGTCTCCTCCGCGGAGCGCCACCGTGATCATTACCTGCTATTCACTGCTTTAACACAACAATGTGGGCCTGGACTACCTGCTGTGCTGGACAGCTGTGCAGCTCATATCTGCAGCACCTGCTCCTGTTTGTCGTACTACAAACTACAGTCTCCAACAGGTGTTTCCAATAAAGTGGCCAGTGAGTTATTTAAGGGGAACTCCACTAATTTCTCAAAATTCCTAAATAATTGAGGGTTTGAAAGTGACTGAGAGCGGGTTTGGTGTGAGATGTAAACAGAGTGATTGAGAGGGGGTTTGGTGTGAGATGTAAACAGAGTGATTGAGAGGGGGTTTGGTGTGAGATGTAAACAGAGTGATTGAGAGGGGGTTTGGTGTGAGGTGTAAGCAGAGTGATTGAGACCGGATTTGGTGTGAGGTGTAAGCAGCGTGATTGAGAGTGGGTTTGGTGGTTCAGATGGTCTGTACAGTGTTTCCAGGAAAATCTGGAAAACCTAGAAATAATAAGTTTTCTTTGGGGGACTATTTTACCTCACAGCACCCTGCAGCATGTATCCCTCCACCATGAATGGAGTTTAAGGCTGAAATCTTCTCCAAACTATCATAAACAGCGTATTCAGAACCTTCTCATGTAGTAACTTTCTGTGAGGGAGCTTTTAGAGGGGGACGTCTGGTTACCTTCACCACCACTGTGAACAGGTCTGTGAATGAACTGGGGACTCAAGAAACGTGTTTATATTGTGTTATCCAAAACACAAGAATCTGCAGAACCAATTACAACAAATACAGTATGCCTTATTTGGAGGTCAACCTTTAACATACTGCATATCAGGACTGCTCAGCATTATGCAGGCCAATATACCAATAAAGGCGTTGCACTGTTGTTAAATATGTATTTCATAACATGATACCCTGTGAATTAGTCATATGTAACAGCATACGCTCACTGAGCACTGTATTAAACCACCTCCTTGTATCTACACTCACTGTCCACTGTATCAGCTCCACTGACCATATAGGACACTCTGTAGTTGTACAGTTCCAGACTGTAGTCCATCTGTTTCTCTGTATACTGTATTACCCTGTTCTTCAATGGTCAGGACCCCCACAGGACCACCACAGAGCAGGTATTATGTGGGTGGTGGATCATTCTCAGCACTGCAGCGACACTGACGTGGTGGTGGTGTGTTAGTGTGTGTTGTGCTTGTGTGAGTGGATCAGACACAGCAGTGCTGCTGGACACCACAGTATCACTGATGGACTGACAAACAAAACTATCCAGCCAACAGCGTCCTCTGGGCATCGTCCAATGAGCAGCATCCTGTGGGGCAGCGTCCCGTGGGCAGTGTCTGTCTCTGTGGGGGTCCTGTGGGGGTCCTGACCATCGAAGAACAGGGTAATACAGTTTACAGAGAAACAGATGGACTACAGTCTGGAACTTTAGAACTATAGAGTGTCCTATATGGTCAGTGGAGGTGATAACAGACAGCGAATGAGGATTCAAGGAGGTGGACCTGATGAAGTAAGAAGTGAATTGGAGGATTAGGAGTGTTAGGTTTACCATATCTGCAGTAGTCATAATTCATTTGAGGTTTCAGAATGCCTCTTTCCTGGATCGCCCGGATCCAGACCTGCCGGTATGCGTGGAGAGGACAGTGCTGGTGTGGGTGCCTCTGGCTTTCCTGTGGCTATGTGCTCCGGGGCATTTGGCCGCTCTCTTCAGGAAAATGCCTCACAAAGCTCCGCTCTCCAAGCTCTACATCTGCAAGCAGGTAGATAATATGCCCACTCAATACAGAACAGAGAATATGTTCCCTGTACGTATACGGAAACAGAGAACCTCAGCACACTCAAAACACCTGTCATAAAGACCAGTGGGGAGGTGCTGCAACATAGACAATATGGCCAGAAGTATGTGGTTGGCCTTATTGATTACTGAGTTCGGGTCTGTGTTCAGCTCTGACAGAAGGTACCAAAACCTTTATTTAAACAGACACGTGGTGTGTTGGACACATGGGTTGAACTATGAACTATGGCAGCTTTCACTCATAATGGTCACTTTAAACACTGGTTTAATCCTCTGTCCTGGAGCAGTAAGATACTAAGGGCACCACAGAGCGGAGAGACACTCTGCATTTTGTTAGCTGAAGGACTGATAGACCGCGTGTACTGTCCATGTTGATCAGCTGATCATTACTGTGAGGCACAGTAGATAACGTAGTCAGAGCTGTTTCATACCTAGCGGCTTTGGACCGTCCAGCCGAAGGACTGATAGACTGCATGTACTATACATGCTGATCAGCTGTTCCCCCCTCCCTCAGGTCCTGGTCTCCCTCCTTTTACTGACTGCCGTTTCTGAGCTTGCTGCCACTTTTGGAGAGGATTACAGTTCTGCAAACACGAAGAACCCGCCGGTGCTGTATGCTAATCCAGCACTCTTTGTGGTATCATGGGTAAGCCTGCACTAGTGTGACTTGACTTAGCGTGCCAGAACTTTCTGTCTAAGATATGAGCAGGCCTCATTGATAATGCTTTCCTTGTAGCTGCTGGTGATGTTGCTCCAGGAGGCCGTGAGACGCAGAGAGAAGACTGTAGATTCTGGAAGCCTCTTTCTCTTCTGGCTCCTACTGGTCGTCTGTGAGGTCTTCCCTTTCCAGACTCTCCTGAGGGAGGCTTTAAAGGAGGTGCTAATCTAAGCATAAAGCAATCATCATAACAACACATTTTTATCCCACCCGGAATATGGTCAGTGGACGGAGATGTGGTTGGTGTCTGATGCTGTTTCTGCAGTTTTGCACTGGAGCTACAAGCCAGTGTGGCTAACAGGTCAATGTAGCTTATGCTTCTCCAGTTACTGACAATATGCAGCCTTCATAGTGGCTATGTAACAACTTGAAATGCTTTAAGGTGGTGTGTAAATCAGGATGCGATCGACTCCTACCTAGAGGTACGAGGTCTTTCCGTACCTCAGTTTTCCGCAATGTGATGTAATTTGATACTGGAGACCAGATAACTTTATCACCAGATAACTCTGACGGCTGGTAGATGCTTCTGTATCACTGGGCATGTTAATGGGAACACAAATATGTAAGCAAGACTTTATTTGGCTGACTGACACCAGATGCGGTAATCCCGCTGCACGATCCGCCATGTTGTCCCAGGGTGAATGATGACGTCGTACAACTTTATGCCAAGTAACTGAGTGATGACCATTTGGATTCCTGATGCGGTGACCAGGCCTGGGTTCGATTCCCAGCTGGGGTGTCCAGCATTCTTTCTGTGTGGAGTGTGCATGTTCTCCCTGTGTGGGTTTCCTCCTCTGGGTGCTCCGGTTTCCTCCCACAGTGCAATGCAGTCAGGTGAACTAGAGATGCTAAAATTGCTTTAGTTGTTTTTAATTGTTTCAGATGCTAAAATTGGTTTAAATGCCCTGTGATTGCCACTGGGACAGGCTCCAGCACCCACCGCATCCCAGAAGGATTAGCAGCCTAGAAGATGAATGAATTAACACGTTACAAAACAGTATTAGGCTGCTTTGGGATTCGTAACAGACCTTTATGTCTGCACACACTTTCCTTCCTTCAACCTGCATGGGTTTTAGCAACAGGCCCCTGCAATATAGCTCCAACATATAGAAGCTATGGTATATACAGATGCACCCGTTCCCGTTGTTATGGAGTCCTGGAATCAAAGGGCTGCCAGCTGTACATAAGTGACACTGGATTTGATCCATGCACTGATACAGATTGATGGGTTGTTAAATCCCTACTTCAAGGCAACAGTACGATAATTTAGGCATGCACTTGCCTCCAAACCAGCCCCCATAAGCTTGAATTACACTATATTGCCGACAGTATTCACTCACCCATCCAAATCATTGAATTCAGGTGTTCCAATCACTTCCATGGCCACAGGTGTATAAAACCAAGCACCTAGGCGAAAGAATGGGTCGCTCTCAGGAGCTCAGTGAATTCCAACTTTGTGGGAACAGTTTGGGGACGGCCCCTTCCTGTTCCAACATGACTGCGCACTAGTGCATAAAGCAAGGTCCATAAAGACATGGATGAGTGAGTTTGTTGTGGAAGAACTTGACTGGCCTACACAGAGTCCTGACCTTGACCCGATAGAAGACCTTTGGGATGAATTAGAGTGGAGACTGCGAGCCAGGCCTTCTCGTCCAACATCAGTGTCTGACCTCATAAATGTGCTTCTGGAAGAATGGTCAGAAATTCCCATAAACACATTCCTAAACCTTGTGGAAAGACTTCCCAGAAGAGTTGAAGCTGTTCTAGCTGTAAAGGGTGGAACATCATATTACACCCTATGGATTAAGAATGTAATGGCACTCAAGTTCATGTGCGTGTCAAGGCAGATGAGCGAATACTTTTGGCAATCTAGTGTACTTGTTACTGTGGTAATGTGGACATTAACCAGGCACATAAACTGCTTTAATGTGCTCTTGTATACCTTGCATACCTTCCACGTAACGGGTCCAAACGGTGTCATGTTGTGATTCTTCAGGAAGGAATAGCCAGACGCCCTCACTTCCAACTTTTCTACATTGCCTACGGGCTAAAGCTAATCGCTCTGGTCTTGTCAGCCATGGCGGATGTTCCAGCAGACCTTCAAGACATGGCAAAGAAGGTAACAGACCTCATGTATCTTTCATGACCTAATGTACACTTCTCAAGCTTAAGGTTCATGCTTTTGTTGTGATCTATTTCCAATTAGAACCCAGAAGTTGGAGCGCCCTTTCTCAGCAGGATTACCTTTAACTGGTTTAACAGGTAACAGATGCAATTGGCATCGTCCACCCTGCATTCCCAGTCAAACAGCCATTAGATAAAAAGGATGTGAAGCTGTGACGAAGCGAGAAGTGAAAAAAGGAAAGATGGTACCAGTTTAGAATAAGGCTAGCCTTATAAAGGGTTTATAAATGGTCTAAAATGAGTTTATTCATGGTTGTTAGCTAGGCCGTAAGTATTAATAAACAGTTATAGCCCCCTAATGAAAAGGGCAAAATCAATCAACATTTATTTGATTAGCACTTTTTACTACTAGAACGAATGTTGTCTGAAAGCAGCTCTACAGAAAAGGAGTTTATGGAAGGAAGAAACAAAGGAGTCCATGTGGAGACTTAAGGAAGAGAACCGGGGTCCAAGCCCCCCATGTGCAAGCCAGAGGCGACAGTGGCAAGGAGAAGCGCCCTTAGAGGAAGAGGAAGAAACTTAGAGAGGAACCCAGGCTCAAGGGGGGTACCCAGGCTCAAGGGGGGAACCTGTCCTCCTCTGGTCCACACCGGATGAAGAGAGAGGGACAGAGCTAATGAGATATTATGACCAAATACAATAAAGGAGCTTGGAATGTCTTTCAGAAACGTTCCAGGAGGACGTAATGTAGAGTTAGACCGTCCCATAGGTTCTCTGCCAAAGTGAGAGAGAGAGCTTATTATCAGTACCAGATACCGTGGTCATTTTAGTGAGAAGTGAGTTGTAGTATCTGATAAATGTAGATATGTATTGAAGCTGATAGTTTCGATGCTGGTTAATGGAGAAGACCATAAACATCAAAATCTGAGCTTTAGCAGTATAAAGGAATATGGGTTATTCATTAATTAATAAGCATCTTAAAATCACTAATTTTAATGATTATAAAGTGTTTATTATATAATTAATAACTGTTAGTAAACTTATTTCAAACCATTCAGCTTATTCTAAAGTGGTACCATTTGCTAATCAGCAGTGCTTTTAAACACCTGAGCTGTGTGAAGTTCTCTGTACACTACTGGGCTGGGAATAGTGGTCAGAAACTGATCACTGGTGAAGGGCTAGAAGATGATTGCAGGAGGTGAGCAACAGGCTGGAACCATCCCAGGTTAAGAAGCTTTGAAGCAACTAGGGGTTGCACGACTTCAGACTTGAATGTGTAAGTCAAGTCAGTGTGGGCTAATCACTGATGACGTTGTGAATAAAACTACTGGACTACAAACCTATGCTTTGCAGTAAGTAGCCGAGCTCCACAGGTCAGTAGGGCATGACGTGCCCTTTCCAACAAGTTAGCCTTTAGGAAACCCAAGATACGTACCCCTGGGATCACCAGGCTCCTCTCCTGCTGTCTTCTCTGATGTGTTCATGTTGTTAGCGTCATAATCACATGATCAGTGACTAATCGACTTCAAGCTTCATCACTGAGCAGTAAAGTTGACTAGTCTGTGCACCTCCTGTTGTAGACCCCCCATAGATAGGTAGATGTTTCCAGTAAAATGGCCTTAACTGTAGGTGTAGCTAATCAACCAGCAGCTCAGAGTAATCCAGACTGTATGAGAAGGGATCAGAGAGCTGAGTGCTGCTGATTCCTCTGACAATGATTTTGTGTAAAACATCTGACAGGATGATCTTTAAGGGCTACAAGAGGCCGCTGGTTCAGGAGGACATGTGGGAGTTGAACGAGACGGACAGCACAGGCCACATCAGCCAGAGGTTTGAGGAGATCATGAGCCAGGAGCTGAGGAAAGCTCGCCTCAGACTGCAGAAGAAGCCGAACAGGAAGAGGCCGAAGGACCTGGTCAAAGGAATCAGTCTGGATATGCTGATCATGGTAAGAGCAGACAAACTCGTCTCCAGAAGGCTGCAGCTGGTGGACTATGATGGACAGTTAAACTCAATCTGTAGAATGAAGCATGAGGAGTGGGTGAGTTTCTCCAGGTCTGATCACCATTACAGTGATCAATCCTGCTAGGGATAAAGGTGTGGATGAGTTTCTCCAGGTCTGGAAGTCCAGTTAGGAGGCCGTTACAGTGATCAATCCTGCTAGGAATAAAGGCATGGATGAGTTTCTCCAGGTCTGGAATTCCAGTTAGGAGACCATTACAGTGATCAATCCTGCTAGGAATAAAGATGTGGAAGAGTTTCTCCAGGTCTGGAAGTCCAGTTAGGAGACTGTTACAGTGATCAATCCTGCTAGGAATAAAGATGTGGAAGAGTTTATCCAGGTCTGGAAGTCCAGTTAGGAGACCGTTACAGTGATCAGTCCTGCTAGGAATAAAGGTATGGATGAGTTTCTCCAGGTCTGGAAGTCCAGTTAGGAGACCGTTACAGTGATCAATCCTGCTAGGAATAAAGATGTGGAAGAGTTTATCCAGGTCTGGAAGTCCAGTTAGGAGACTGTTACAGTGATCAATCCTGCTAGGAATAAAGATGTGGAAGAGTTTATCCAGGTCTGGAAGTCCAGTTAGGAGACCGTTACAGTGATCAGTGCTGCTAGGAATAAAGGTATGGATGAGTTTCTCCAGGTCTGGAAGTCCAGTTAGGAGACCGTTACAGTGATCAATCCTGCTAGGAATAAAGGCGTGGATGAGTTTCTCCAGGTCTAGAAGTCCAGTTAGGAGACCTTTACAGTGATCAGTCCCGCTAGGAATAAAGGCGTGGATGAGTTTCTCCAGGTCTGGAATTCCAGTTAGGAGACCGTTACGGTGATCAGTCCTGCTAGGAATAAAGATGTGGATGAGTTTCTCCAGACCTGGATGTCCCGTTAGGAGACTGTTACAGTGATCTATACTGCTAGGAATAAAGACATGGATGAGTTTCTCCAGGTCTGGAAGTCCAGTTAGGAGACCGTTAAGGTGATCAATCCCACTAGGAGTAAAGGCGTGGATGAGGTTCTCCAGGTCTGGTTTAGTTAGAACATCTTATATTTTGTTCACATTCTTATGGTGATGAATGCTAATGGCTTTGACATGAATTGCAAAAACCTAATTAGTCCTAATGAAGTGACCAGTGGGGTATATCTCTTTTCCTCTGTTTGAGGAGATTAAAAACTAGCAGTCTGGGTGGTCTGAGGATGGACCAGCACACATGACCCTGTGTAGACAAGCTAACTAGCAAGGAAAGTAACTAATTAGCCTATTTAGCCACTTGAGCGTGGCTTTAAATGACTGGACAGGCCATTAAATCTTTAATCATGGTCATTATGATGGCTCCAGCTAGGACCGGGATGTTACACGGGGACAGGACGAGGAGACGGGATGCAAGTGCAAGTTTTTAATGAACAAAAAACAAAACTAAAGAAACTAAACAACTGAGCCACAACCAAAACACAAGATACCAAAAAACAACTGACATAGACTAAAGCAACGGACTGGGAGATAAATGACCAACATGGAGACAAACAACCGGCAGGGAGACAAAACCTACGGACATGGAAACAAACACCGGCATGGGAACAAAACACCAAGCAAGAACAAAGGGTACAACATGGAGTATAAAACAACAAGGGCTAACAAGAGACACCTGGGAAGGGGCGGAGCTACAAACGAGGGACAGGTGAGGGGCTTGACAAGAGGGCGGAGACAGGAGGAGCAAGAAACCAAAACAAACAGAAGCCCATGGAACAGAACAACAAAGGGCACATGGACATGACAAGACAGAAACAGAAAACCGAAAACCGAGAAAAACAGGGGCTAGACTAGACGGGACGTGACACGGGAGTTCTGTTGTCTTAGAAGGATATCTCTTCTGTTCAGTACACAGTATGCAAATACTAATGCACACAGACTGCAATGATGTGTAGTTTATATAAACCCCATATTTAGGGTTTATCCACCTCCTGTGGTGGAGTCTGCTGTGGATTCCACCGTAAGCGTTCTGTGGGCTGAGCTGAGGCCGTCTGTCCTGGCTGAACACTGCAGTAAGCGTTCTCTGTGTAGACAAGCTAACTAGCAAGGAAAGTAACTAATTAGCCTATTTAGCCACTTGAGCGTGGCTTTAAATGACTGGACAGGCCATTAAGTCTTTAATGGTGGTTATTATGATGGCTCCAGCTAGGGCCGGGTCCTGTTTTTTGGAGGTTTAATGAATGTTTTTTTGTGTCCTGTTTTTGGAGGTTTAATGAATGAGTTGACTTAAAAACGAATTTCCTAAACCTTCATTTTCTCTCATCTCAGGCTGAGCAGAGTGAAAAGAAAAACAAGAGAGGCAAGAAAGAGGAGAAGGAGGAGGGCGAAGCAGACTATCCTCACTCCTGGCTGGTGCCCAGCATCGCAAAAACCTTCAAATGGGTCCTTATAGAGACAAGCTGCTTCAGGCTGCTGCGGGATCTGCTGGCCTTTGTGAGCCCCCAGCTTCTCAAGTGAGTCTTACCGTCAAGTTACTGTCTCTGGCTGGCACTGCTTCTTTATTAGCTTGACCTCATTCTCCTGTCTGAAGTGTCACATTGATAACCTACTGTTCGTTTGTGTACAATGTTCAGTGCCCATCGTCTCCATCACATGACTTGACAGTTGCTTCCTGCAACTTTGAACTTTGGTTTACTGGTATTGTTTACAAGCCACTGTGAACAAGGAAAAAACCAATCCTTAGAATTTACAATTATTGCCAGAAAGTACAGTATAGTTTATTTGAATTTCTTCTCATTCATAGGCCATTGAAACAAGCAACTACAATTCAAGCAAGTGTGGAGTCCAAACATTCACACGATGGCATGTCTGTGCTTGAAAGTAGAAGATTAAATATTTAATTGAGGTTTGCATTTGATGGAAAGTCATATTGCCTACACACTAGACAATGCAGACACAGAGCAGTAGACGTGTTTGCATGCAGAGCTTGCCCGTCTCAAAGGCGATGGGTCTACACTCACTGTTCATGTTATCAGCTCCACTGACCATATAGGACACTCTGTAGTTGTACAGGTCCAGACTGTAGTCCATCTGTTTCTCTGTATACTGTATTACCCTGTTCTTCAATGGTCAGGACCCCCACAGGACCACCACAGAGCAGGTATTATGTGGGTGGTGGATCATTCTCAGCACTGCGGTGACACTGAGGTGGTTAAGAACTCCATAGCGCATATTAATTGGACTCTTTTTATGGCGTTTGTTGTTAACCGTCTCTAAAAATGTGTTTTCCTTTCTTCCAGGCTTTTGATAGGCTTCACCCAGGACCGGTCCATGCACACTTGGTGGGGGTACCTGTACGCTTCGCTGCTGCTTGTAGTAGCAATCATACACTCGGTGTTTGTGCAGCAGTTTACTCAGCGCTGTTTCAAGCTGGGCATGCGAGTGCGTGCTGCTATCACTGCAGCTGTGTATAAGAAGGTAATGTTCCTGTGCTCTTCCTCATCCGTCTGCTCTTCCTGCAGGAACAGGGATGGGAGGTTGGCCTACGAATGCTAACCCTGGAAAAATAGACCAGTATAAATTTGTGTTTCAGGACTTCTCTTCTGTTCAGTACACAGTATGCAAATACTAATGCACACAGACTGCAATGATGTGCAGTTCATATAAACTCCATATTTAGGGTTTATCCACCTCCTGTGGTGGAGTCTGCTGTGGATTCCACCGTAAGCGTTCTGTGGGCTGAGCTGAGGCCGTCTGTCCTGGCTGAACACTGCAGTAAGCGTTCTCTGTGTAGACAAGCTAACTAGCAAGGAAAGTAACTAATTAGCCTATTTAGCCACTTGAGCGTGGCTTTAAATGACTGGACAGGCCATTAAGTCTTTAATGGTGGTTATTATGATGGCTCCAGCTAGGGCCGGGTCCTGTTTTTTGGAGGTTTAATGAATGTTTTTTTGTGTCCTGTTTTTGGAGGTTTAATGAATGAGTTGACTTAAAAACGAATTTCCTAAACCTTCATTTTCTCTCATCTCAGGCTGAGCAGAGTGAAAAGAAAAACAAGAGAGGCAAGAAAGAGGAGAAGGAGGAGGGCGAAGCAGACTATCCTCACTCCTGGCTGGTGCCCAGCATCGCAAAAACCTTCAAATGGGTCCTTATAGAGACAAGCTGCTTCAGGCTGCTGCGGGATCTGCTGGCCTTTGTGAGCCCCCAGCTTCTCAAGTGAGTCTTACCGTCAAGTTACTGTCTCTGGCTGGCACTGCTTCTTTATTAGCTTGACCTCATTCTCCTGTCTGAAGTGTCACATTGATAACCTACTGTTCGTTTGTGTACAATGTTCAGTGCCCATCGTCTCCATCACATGACTTGACAGTTGCTTCCTGCAACTTTGAACTTTGGTTTACTGGTATTGTTTACAAGCCACTGTGAACAAGGAAAAAACCAATCCTTAGAATTTACAATTATTGCCAGAAAGTACAGTATAGTTTATTTGAATTTCTTCTCATTCATAGGCCATTGAAACAAGCAACTACAATTCAAGCAAGTGTGGAGTCCAAACATTCACACGATGGCATGTCTGTGCTTGAAAGTAGAAGATTAAATATTTAATTGAGGTTTGCATTTGATGGAAAGTCATATTGCCTACACACTAGACAATGCAGACACAGAGCAGTAGACGTGTTTGCATGCAGAGCTTGCCCGTCTCAAAGGCGATGGGTCTACACTCACTGTTCATGTTATCAGCTCCACTGACCATATAGGACACTCTGTAGT
>CM067500.1:7393537-7499261 GCA_034552555.1 Semaprochilodus insignis | reverse complement strand
CTCTCTCTCTCTCTCTCTCTATTTCTCTCTCTCCCTCTCTCTCTATTTCTCTCTATCTGTCTCTCCCCCTCTCTCTCTATTTCTCTCTCTCTGTCTCTCTCTCTCTATATATATATTTCTCTCTCTATTTCTCTCTCTCTGTCTCTCTCTCTCTATATATATTTCTCTCTCTATTTCTCTCTCTCTGTCTCTCTCTATCAATGTCTCTCTCTCCTCCTCTCTGTCTCTCTCTCTCTCTCTGTCTCTATTTATGTTTCTCTCTGTCTCTCCCTCTCTTTCTCTCTCTCTCTTTCTCCCTCTTTGTCTCTCTCTCTCTGCATCTCTTTCTCTCTTTGTATGTCTCTGTCTCTCACTGTATCTCTCTCTCTCTATCGATGTCTCTCTCTGTCACCCTCTCTCTCTCTCTCTCTCTCTCTCTCTCTCTATTTCTCTCTCTCTCTCTATTTCTCTCTCTCTCTCTCTCTCTCTCTCTCTCTCTCTCTTTTACTCACACATCTGTTTCCAGACGGAAGTATCCAAGAAAAGGCTGGAGAGGTTTCTGAGCAGTGATGAGCTGGATGTTAATGCTGTGTACCATGACAACAGCCACAGTGCGTTTCCGACCTGTAGGAATGTTTACAAATGTGTTTAAAGGGAATCTGTTCTGCTTTTCCCGGTTTTCCCTCTTTCCTTCAGTGGGTTGTTGCTTTTAGTGCATGTAAATGTTCCGCAAAGTCATGAATCTCCTGGGATAGGCTCCAGTAGCTGGGCCAGAAGGATAAGCAGTGATGGGGATGAATGGATGAATGTTTTTTGTTTAGAAGTGCAGACTTGAAGCAAAATGAATGGGTTCTCCATGTCAGGAACACACATATTGACATTTTTTTGACTATCTAAACCACCAGTGAACCTACGCACTCTTCTGAGTTTATATGGAATGTTGATGATGGGAAAATCTGGAAAACTTGGAAAATTTTTGTATGGGGGGCTATTTTACCTCACAGTGCCCTGCAGCATGTATCCCTCCACCATGAATGGAGTTTAAGGCTGAAATCTTCTCCAAACTATCATAAGGCAGTGTATTCAGGACCACCTCATGTAGTAACTTTCTGTGAGGGAGCTTTTAGAGGCGGACGTCTGGTTACCTTCACCTGGAGTGTTTTAGACCTTACCCACTCCCACTCCAAACCTCCCCCTACATAGCTGAAAGGCCGCTCCACCTATTGAGTTAGTCTTTACATCAGTGTTTGTGCAGGTTAAACAGGTCAACACTCACTGATGAGCCGAAACATGACAACATGATAATATGCTGTCGTTCCCCCTTGTACCACCACTACAGCTCCAACCCGCTGAGCCCTGTGCTCTGTAAGACCTCTGAAGGTGCCCTTGGCAGATAGACGCTAGCAGCAGATCCTATAAGCCCTGTGAATTGAAAGGTGGAGCAGCCGCGGACTCCTTGTCCCGACACATTACACACATGTTTGATCGGATTGGTATTTTGGGAATATGACGGCCAGGGGAACAAAGTGTGCAGCGAGACAGGGTGTGTGGTCCTACTGCCATTGGGAAACACCATTGCTATGATGGAGTTTTGTAGACAAACAAAGTTGGCGTGCCTACAAATGCATTAAACTGGCTGCGTTCACACTGCAGGTGTGAAACACTCAGGCCCAAACAGGACACTTCCATATGTGGTATTGAAATCTGATACATAACTGATATGCGCCAATGCGACTCAGTCTCAACAGGAAGATCAGAATTCATGCAACCCTTCCTTCACTACTGGGACCTCAAAAACATTCCGGCTGATGTTCCTGTACCGAAAAATGAAGGCACTTCCCAACCACTCGGTAAAAACCACAGCCGAATAACGTGCCCTTTTTACAGTGAGCTTGAACCTGTTCTTGGCAGTAAGCCCAGCTGTCAGCCATAGGAACTTTGGGATCACTCCTGGCGTGGAAACCAGGAGTGGACCTGCGCTCTTCAACTGCCATAATTGTTTACCTCTGGATGAGCCATGTGATATGTGGTTCCTTTGTGCACGTGGGTCAGTTTAGCAGCTGATCTGTTCAGACTGAGGTTGATACAGGCCACATTTGAAAGACAGTGTGAACAGCTGGATTTGGAGGGAGAATATGTGTGGACAGTGGGACCAGGCCGGATGGGGGAGGGCCTTCTTTAGGCCAGAGGTAGAGAAAAAGTTGTTGGGAGAGTTCTCTTAACACCTGGGGACGTTGAAAACACCCCTTGTATTTTTTCTTTGAATGGAAGCTTGCCTTGAGCATTTCTGGAGGTACTGACACCTACTGGTCGGCATGTTTCCTACACTGTGAAATGCCTCCCAGACATTGACATGCATCACTCCGTCTCCAGTGGTGCTGAACTAACAGGATGACTCATGGAGGACATCACTGCTTGCTGAATGTCCACAATCGGGTCAGTCAGGTACAGAGATAAGGCCCGTACTTGCTTACGTCACATGTGCGAGTGTGAAACTTCAATCATTAGCACGTCTCACAATGTCAAACCTACACACCATGTTTCATTCCTGTCGTTTGACTTCCTTGGACGATGAATGTATATAAGGAGGAGTCGGAATGATGCATCCTAGTACTCCTACTGTGTAGCATTCTTTGATTTCTGTAAGACTGGCTCCTTAAACTTGGGAATAACGCACATCAAGAAGTCAGAACAGGTTAGAGTGGAATCATGAAAGCTGTATGGTGTCTCACACACATTCCAGCTGAAATACATGGAAATATATACAGTTTTCCGCCCATGACTCCTATTCCAAGCTGACGTTATCAGAGGAAACAGCTGCCCTGAGCTAAATATACATCTAGCTTGTTTTAACAGGGTTGTGTTGTATGCCTATATGTGAAGCCTGCTGAAGCTGAGTGAATCCTCTCCAATAACAATCATCAGGTGCTGCCGTGAGCGTGACTGATGCCACCTTCGCCTGGGAAAGGGACGGAGAGCCAGTCCTTAAGAAGTGAGTTCCTTGTTTTCTACTATAGAGCTGTATACAAAGCGGCCCCTCGCTGGTCCGCGCTCCGTCCTGCACGGTGTGTGGCGTATTGCTGCTGCAGTGCGTCATGGTGTTCTGTTATTGCCTGGCAGATTTGCCCACACGTCGACCTTGTTTCACTGTTCGTGCATAATTCCATTCTCCGTTGTTGTCAAGGCCTAGAGCACCACGCAGAGAGGCTCGTACTGTAGTGGGGTTATTTCTGTAGCACTGCTCTGCAGTCAGACATTCCCCACTGTCTCCATATATCCTGATTTTGATTGTCTTTCCACAATGAAAGATACTCCACAGATACTACACAGCCCGCTTGTTTGTTTGTTTGTTTACTTATTGAAATGAATGTGGTACCAGAAGTCGATAATTCCGGGATTGTTTAGGAGCGTGATCATCAGGGGTATGCTTGGAATTGCTCTTGAATGTTTTTGTATGATGCTATGTCATTATGTGTTCCCTGTTACTGTGTTCCCACTTCCGGTGTGCCAGCTGCTCCATTCATATAGACACAGACAGTAATAGAGAATAGACCCTATAATAATGTGTTGTGATACGGAATCACAGGAAAGAGGAACGCTGGTGTTAGCAGGGTTAAACACAGTAACATGCAGAAAATAAAAGCTAAAATTAATTAAAGTAACTATTAGCATTTTCCAGACGGTCCCAGTGTTTCCTTGATTTGGGATTATATTCCCTTATATTAATACAAACACGCTTTAAATCGACACACTTCACAGCTGTTTCGGTCTCACTGAATCACTGCAGCACAACTAATACCAGAACAGTGGTCTCAGTGTTGGAGTGCTGGCAGCTGGGACAGTTAACCGAGTACCTTGAGTACCTGCGCTCATCCGATATCCGATATCTGACATCCGACTACATTCAGGATATAGAACACACAGAGGAGTATTCTGTCTTCTGAATTTAACCCATCCATGAAGTGGAACACACACACACACACACACACACACACACACACACACAGTTAAGCATGAACAAATACACACAAAAGCATAAACACACACACGAATGGACACACAAACAGATGAACACACACATATATGCACTAGGGGACAGCACTTTAGTCGTTACTGTCGGTTCAGGGGGTCAAACCGGTGACCCCCTGGTCACAAGACCAGTCACGTAACCTCCAGCCCACGACTGCCCCCATTTGGGAAATGGGAAAACTGGAAAACCTAAGCTCAGACCATTAATTCATATGGGTTCGGAGCTTAATATACTGATCTCCAAACATCATGAGACTAGGACGGTCTGGGCTGATCAGCTACATCTGGAGTAAGAGGCAGATCTTCTGTTCTGAACGATGACTTTAAAAACAACATACAGGAACCTGATCCCTCAAACACGGAGCTCCAGAATATCCCTCTCCCTGTCTCCACCCGTTATCAGTCTGTAGAAATCAGTCATGAATTCTGTTCAGCTCAGTTCAGTTATGTGTCTGTTATGTCTTTAATGTGTGACTGTCTCCGTGCGTTCCCTCAGCGTGTCTCTGGACGTTAATCCGGGTCGTCTGGTGGCAGTGGTGGGAGCGGTGGGATCAGGCAAGTCCTCTCTGATCTCAGCCCTGCTCGGGGAAATGCATAACCTCTCCGGCTCAATCAATATGAAGGTAATCAAGCACAGCAAATAGAGCTATTTTAGGAAGCTGGAAGATAACAGCGTTATGGTGAATGGCTTTCAGAACCCAGCAGCATTCTCATTCATGGCCTGTCAATGAGTCACCATTTGTCTGTCTGTCTGTCTCTCTCTCTCTCTCTCTCTCTCTATCTCTGTCTCTCTCTCTCTGTCTTTCTCTCTCTCTCTGTCTTTCTCTATCTCTGTCTCTCCCTGTCTCTGTCTCTCTCACTCTGTCTCTCTCTCTCTCTCTCTCTCTGTCTCTCTCTCCGTCTTTCTCTCTCTGTCTCTCCTTCTCTCTGTCTCTGTCTCTCCCTCTCTCTCTGTCTCTCTTCTCTTTTCTCCTCCTCTATTCTCCTCCTCTATTCTCTTCTTTTCTCTTCTTTTCTTTTCTTTTCTTCTGTTCTCTCTTCTTCTTCTTGTTTGTTCAGGGTTCTAAGTTTACTTTTTATTGCCTTTGATTTTCATGTTTTTATTTTTGGGTTTCCGTACTGCCAGAAGAGGAGGAAAAAGTGCCAGTTGATAGATTTTATAATAGGTCGAGCTAAAGTGGCTATTTACTTTAGCAGGAAGAAAAAGGTGGACTCTGGTTCAGACTGTGATGTGTCTCAGGTCTTTAAAGGACTGGTGAAGTCGAGGATCAAGGTGGACTTCATGTTCTACAACATTTCCTGCCCTATTACAATAGGGCCTTGCATTCGTAATTGCCGTATGATGTTTGCTCTGAATGTTAATTGGTATTTTTTGATTAATAAAGGATTATTAAATCTCTCTTCTCTTCTCTTCTCTTCTCTTCTCTTCTCTTCTCTTCTCTTCTCTTCTCTCAGGGAAGTGTGGCATATGTACCTCAGCAGGCCTGGATTCAAAACGCCACTCTAAAGGACAACATTCTGTTTGGCTCTGACCTGGATGAGAACACGTTCCAAAGGGTGGTGAAGGCCTGTGCTCTGGAGCCAGACCTGGAGCTGCTTCCTGCAGGAATGCAGACTGAAATTGGGGAGAAAGTGAGATCTTAGAAACTTCCAAAGCTTGTCCACTCTGTTGTCCACTGTCCACTCCTACCTTGCTGGTCCACCTTTGATGTACAGTCAGAGACGATGGTTCATCTGCCGCTGCACAGTGCAGTGTTGGTCATCCTCTAGTCCTTCATCAGTGGTCACAGGACGCTGCCCCATAGGACGCTGCCTACAGGATGCTGCCCATAGGATGCTGGCCAGAGTTTGGTTGTTGGGCGATTCTCCATCCAGCAGTGACACTGAGGTGTCCAGCAACACTGCTGTGTCTGATCCACTCACACAAGCACAACACACACTAACACACCACCACCACGTCAGTGTCACTGCAGTGCTGAGAATGATCCACCACCCAAATAATACCTGCTCTGTGGTGGTCCTGTGGGGGTCCTGCCCATTGAATAACAAGGTAATACAGTATACAGAGAAACAGATGGACTACAGTCTGGAACTGTACAACTACAGAGTGCTCCTATATGGTCAGTGGAGCTGATAATACAGTGAGTATAGATACAAGGAGGTGTGCCTAATCAGGTGACCGGTGAGTGTATAGTGTGATTACTGCCATGCTCCAGGTTGGTAGGTCTCCAGGACCAGGACTGGCAGCCCAGATCTCTAGCTTACAGTCAGAAATAAAGCCCATGTGTACTGCCTCCCCCACAGGGTATCAACCTGAGTGGAGGGCAGAAGCAGAGGGTGAGTTTGGCTCGAGCTGCCTACAGCTCAGCGGACGTGTACCTGCTGGACGACCCGCTGTCCGCTGTGGACTCCCATGTGGGGAAGCATCTGTTTGAGAGGGTGATTGGACCCAAAGGCCTGCTGAAGGATAAGGTTAGTGCTGTTAAACTACCTGCTGTTGTGGAGATTCAGACCTCTAAACTGAAATGCCGTCTGTCGTTATTGTTCTCCTTGTTGGGTGATGATGATAATACCAGTGTCCCTTTCAGACCCGTATCCTGGTGACCCATGGGATCAGCTTCCTGCCATATGTGGACGAAATAGTTGTGCTGGTAGATGGTGTTGTGTCCGAAGTGGGGTCTTACAGCAGGTTACGGGCCAGCAAGGGAGCTTTCTCCGAGTTCCTGGACACGTATGCTAAAGGCGAGAGTAGTGAGACCCAAGACAAATCTGGTGAGTTTGTTCTTTGATATCCGGTACCATGCAATATGTAATAGGTGCAGTATGTCCAGTACTGGATAGTCATGATTTTAGACCCTCAGACGGCAATACATGAAAGACAGACCAGACAGTTCTGGAGTGAAATCACTGCATGGGATTAGGAACACCCAACATCTTCCCAACACCATCATCTGTGAACACAGCTCATCACTGCTCCATAAACGCAAGTTAAAACTCCACCATGTAGAGAAGAACCCAAATATAAACAGATCCAGAAACAGCGCTGCTGCCGCCATCTTCTCTGGGCCCAAGCTCATTAAAGATGGACTGAGGAGAAGTGGGAATTTTTGGAAATCAAAGAGAGTAACCATGTGCTGTGTCTTTGAATAGCTACAAACAGCACCTCAGAATAGCACTTCATTCATTCATTGGTCAGCAGCTTTTGCGGAATCATGCTAGGGTGTTACTCTCTAGGAATGGGAATCTTTGAGACGTCTTGCATAATATTCTTGATCTGTTTAACGTTTAACAGCATTTCTGAATAAATTAGTGTTCTTCAGTCATACACAGCTCATGCATTGGTAAATTTGACATGCCTTTTCTGGGTATTCATCCCCATGATGGCCTGCTTTATTGCTGCTGACACTTCTTTTCTTCTCGTCTTGCATGAGTAAACACAGCAATACATGCAAATGCCACATCTAGAATAAACTGTCAGTCTCTTTTTACAGTCGAAATGTCAATGCAGCAACACAGACCAGCCGGGCAGCCAATTGCTTTATAGTCAGTATAAACAAGGCTTTGATTCCTGTCCAGTCCCTCTGATATGGACATCCATCCCCTCAGATTTAAAGCTTTGAACATTAGAAGTTAAACTTTGTTCCACTGTACCTGGAAAACCAGAGAAACTGTGTACCGAATAGTTTGATTACAGATATGTCATGACCTTGAATCCTCTTCTCGTGTTTGCAGCTGTAGGCCCTCCGCATGCCGTGAGTGGCCAAGACCCACAGGTCGCTAGCGTTACTGAGGATGCTGTCTCTGTTTTGATGAAGAGAGGAGGCGGTTTACTCCACGGTCAAAGCCGTGCCCGCGACTCCAACAGGTAAATCTACAAACTCGAATGCAGAGCTAACAACCTGTGTAGGAGGGACAATGTGCTGGTGGCCACACACATCCACCTGCCACTTTATTAGGTACACCTCCTTATGTTTATCGCCATACTTCGTTAGCCCGCCCGCTTTCACCCTGTCCCTCAACGGTCAGGACCACCACAGAGCAGGTATTATTTGGATGGTGCACACTGCAGTGCCACTGACCAAAGTCTTTATGAGAATGGGCATGTTCACTCGGTGGCCATCTTTGTGTCGCTGCCGGCCGGTTGTTTCCAGCCATATAAGACAAGACGCCTCTCTCATAACTGAAGATCAAATTATTGTTCAAAACCAGATTTCAAAGAGAAAATGAAATTGTGGCTTGTGGCTCTTGTCTAACGCACAATAAACGTGATTCGTGATTCAAGAAGTGGGCTTTCCTTGTCCTTCTCAACTTACAGCACAACCAGCAAGCTGATGGCGTCTGTTTCTCCGTAAACAGACGCCATCTGCTGGGTTACAACCTTTCCCATTCATATTTCAACCCATCTCCGACACTGACTAGGTGGTGCCGTGTTAAGGCCGCACACTGGACGTGCCTTGCTACGTCACATCATGTAGCGTAGCATCTCGCCACAGAGTAGAGATACAGAATGCAGCCTGGGCAAGTTCAAGTTGATTTTTACACTCTGCTGCTATATAGGCATTTAGCACCACTTATATTGCTTACTATCAGTTGATACCTCCACACAGACCTTGCGTGCATACCTGTCCGTGCCTCTACTCTCTCACTCACACTATGCACTCTGGAGCACATGCGCCTAATCCAAGGCACTTAAAGTGACTGTTACAACGCAACACAGCATGTGAGGTGGCCATACAAACACTGACAGTACTGGTAGTATTGAAAAGCTCAGTGATCCTGGATTGGAGCAGTCCAGGATACCATGTCCCTCAACATGTCTGTTCATGTCTTGCCAGAACTGCCCCAAGCAACTGTGCCGCTATTGTGAAGTGGATATTTGTAGGAGCAACAACAGCACAGTCATGATGTGATAGCCTCGCAAGCTCAACAAGACACAAGAATGAGACCACTGTAGAACATACAATCATTCTGGCACACAGCGCCTTCAGTCTGCGTCTGGAAGCAGCACAAAACCTGTTTGTAAGGAGGCCAAAGAACTGCAGCAGCCAAACCTCGGCTGGAGTGGTGTTAAGCACCTCAACACCAGCTTGCAGTGGAATCGTGTTCTCTGGAGTGATGCATTATGTTTGGATCGATTCCATATGTCGTATTCATGTATGCAAAATGTTTGGCACTAGATTCATCCGATTGCTGTTTTTTTGGATCATTTATCTTGGATACAAACACCCAGTCGGGAAGGCACAGTGCTGTTTGTCCAAAACAATCCTTTCCCTGCATTCATCAACCCTGGAAAGGGAAGTGCCGCGATAAGTTGAAGCAGTCACGTTACAAAATGACCTGATCAAGCAACCTCATGCATGGTACCGGGAAGTGAACCCGCCCTCTCCAGACCACCAGTTTCAGGAAGACCAGTGGTCGATTCACTGGACTGCTCCCTAGCTCTATAACAGCTTCCACACTTGACCATATGTAGCAAGCTTGCGGGTCCCGAGTCTGGAAACAAGTTCCAGTGAAAAGAAGCGAGTTCTAGTGAAGGGAAATCTTGATGGTACAGCATCTGGTGACATTCTGGAGAACTGTATCCCACCCACTGTGACTACATTTCACTGGGATGAAATGGAATGCTAACTGTGAGCCTCGCGCACAATGCTCGTGTTGCATGGAAGTGAATCTCCCCAGGATGCTATATAAAGCTTTTCCAGACCGAGTGAAGGCTGTTCTTGAAGCAGACGAGGACAACTGCTGTATTAATGGCAATGCTTTTGGAATGAGATGTTCAATAAGTGCTAATAATAGCGGACTATTAGCTGGACTGTCTAATAGAAGTTGAACTGAGCTCCGCAGTTTAGAAGCAGAGTAACTGAAAGAGTCTCTCCACGGTTCTGGTACTTTACTGAACAGGTTCTGAATGTCAGTACCCGCAGATTTACGATCACCAGCTGGAACATAAACATGGGGACTTTCTGTGGTGTAAGCCAGATGCTCCTGCGGTCTGTAGAAGTTGTTTGGGATAGGTTGACGTTCCTAGGAATCCCAGTAATAGCCCATTTCTGCCAACGTGGAATGAGTTCTCTTCCAGTTTGCGCACCTAATTTTGAACCGTTTAAAAGTTCAGAACCTGAAAAGTTCATTCTGTAGGTTCTTCAACATGGACTGTGATGACATTCATGGGGGTGTCAGGTGTTGAGGAAAAAGAAGGCAACAGTGGCGCCACCCAGTGGTCTGCTGAAAAACCTCTTCTACGTTGTCTTATCTCCAGTAGTTGATCCGTGCTGCTTTCTGGATATAAACCAACATCTGGAATAACAGCTCAAACACTCGCAGGTGATCTATACACTCCGCCATGTTGGTACTACTGTTCACTACTGCTATGCAGCGCCCCCTGTTGACGTTGATGTCATATGTTTTGACGTTCCTTCGTTTCAATAAAAAACTGGTGCAAACACAGGCTGGAGCCGGAACAGAACCAGTTCAAGAGCCAGGGTTCTTTTGGTCGAATGGACTAACAGAGCATTCGCGCTTGAGGCCCAACTGACTATGTCAGCCCAGTAGAAGTCCCATACATAGCAGGGGACTATTACAGTGATCAACTGTCAAATAGAAAAGACCAAACTTTAGTGATATTTCCCAAATGATAAAAGCTACTTTAGTGACTGTGGTTACATGTGGTAAGTGACTGTGTTTCATACCTTAGGTTTGGTATACGTAGCTAAAGAACCGAGTTTTAGTACTGAGAATCAGTATTAGGTTTTTTATTCTGTAGAACATTTAGTAACATGGACATGATATGCAGGAGTCCACATACTCTTGATCATATGGAGTATATAAAATAAGCTAATTGAAGGCTACACATGAAGAGCTGAAGCGGAGCATGTAAATGTTACTGGAGTCGGCTTCATCTGACCTAAACAGACTGATTGATACATAGAGTAACATGTTGTCTATTTGTACCACTTGTTTCTCTTACACAACAAACAAGTAGCATGCTATGGGCACCAGCAGACATAGGAAAACCAGAGGAAATCAATAACAGAGCACTTTGCTAGCAAGGAACATCAATCTGAACAGCGGCGGAGATATTGACGTACTTCCCTGTGCTGCCTGCCAGTGCTGGCAAAGATCAGTCAAGCAGCCATTCCGCCGTACAGCATTCCTGCTGCCTTCCTCAACAAGCGAGACCACCACTGAAGGCCACTTATCTTTAGGCTAGCATGCTTTAGTGTGAGGTAGCAGACACCCCTACAAGGGTGGGAACAAGTTGAGACGATTAATGCTGGGTCAACTCATCAACAGAATGATGGGTCATACAACATTGTACTTATACTACTTATTTGTTTCTCTTAGTTAAGGCCTAATGTACAAGACTTCTACTGGGCCAACATAGTGAGTGGGGCCTCAAGCATGTATCAATGCTAGCCCTTTTTCAACCAAGACCGTTCAGGTTTCTTAGAACCTTGGTGCTATCCAGGGAGCCAGTCTACGTTTGCACCAGTTTTCATTGGAGCCAAGGAACATCAAAGGATATGGCATCAGCATCAACAGGGGGCGCTGCACAGCGGTAGTGAACAGTAGTACCAAGATGGCAGAGCGTATAGATTACCTGCAAGCGTTTGGGCTGTTATTCCAGATGTTTGTTTATATCCAGAAAGTGGCACGGATCAACTACTGGAGATAAGAAGATGTAAAAGAGAAGACGTAGAAGAGGACCACTGGGTGGCGCCATTGTTGTCTTCTCTTTCCCCAACAACTAACACACCAATGGATGTGATCACGGTTGGTGCTGACGAACCTACTATTCTTTGGCTCCAGCTGGGAACGAACTTTTGGGTTCCAAACCTGTTTATTTTTGTTGGAACCAACCAAACTGAACCAAATCGATGGAACAGGGCTATATCTGACCTATGGAAGGCATAGCCTCTTTTGACCTCTTTTCCCTGAGACCCTTTGGGTTCTGTAAGAACCTCTAGTATACACTATAGTGCCAAAAGTATTCCCCCGTCTGCCCTCACACGCATATGAACTTGAGTGACTCCCCCATTCTTAAACCATAGGGTTTAATATGATGTCGGCCCACCCTTTGCAACTAGAACAGCTTCAACTCTTCTGGGAAGGCTTTCCACAAGGTTCACAGGAATTTCTGACCATTCTTCCAGAAGCACATTTGTGAGGTCAGACACTGATGTTGGACGAGAAGGCCTGGGTCGCTGTCTCCGCTCTAATTCATCCCAAAGGTGTTCTATCGGGTTGAGGTCAGGACTCTGTGAAGGCCAGTCAAGTTCTTCCACACCAAACTCGCTCATCCATGTCTTTATGGACCTTGCTTTGTGCACTGGTGTACAGTCATGTTGGAACAGGAAGGGGCCGTCCGCAAACTGTTCCCACAAAGTTGGAATTCATTGAGCTCCTGAGAGCGACCCATTCTTTCACCTAGGTGCTTGGTTTTATACACCTGTGGCCATAGAAGTGATTGGAACACCTGAATTCAATGATTTGGATGGGTGAGTGAATACTGTCGGCAATATAGTGTATATGTAAATCTAGGAGCTCATTTGATCATGATTCGTTAGGAAGTGATTCAATGCCTCATGCATCCATTTATTGGGAGATGTCCCAGCTTCAGTGTCAGGCAATGACTCACGTAAAGTAAGGTACATCCCCCTAACCGCAGCACCTGCCTGTAATACACTGCATTGCGTAAGAGCTTCCTAAGATGCTGCATGTGTTCCAGAACAGTTAGTGCTCATGGTGTCATTCCGACTTTTTGACTAATGAGCTGGACTAATAAGCGTGTGTCTCTTTATTAGGCTCTAATATTCCAGCAGCTTTAATCATTTGTGTCTAACGTGAAAGCCATTCCGAAGCCCTGTGGCTTCACAGGATAGCACATAGTGAACGTCGCTCCCAGTGCACTTATCGTCTTGACTGCAAGGTGTGTTACGAAGCGACTTCAGAACTGCAGCTGACCTGAAACCGGGCCTACAGCAGTCGTGAGAGTACGCTGACGCAAACCTCGGCATGCTCTCTTATTTGTGTGCTCACCTCGAAAATCATTTGCTGCTGTTTTTAGCACCACAAGTGGCTCTCCATTAGCTCCGGGTGCTGCTGTTCTTTGTTGCTGAATATATGCCAGACGTTATCAAATGCACAGCTGTTCTGAGAACGCGCTCGTGAGGCCTCACCTGTTTCCCCACTTATCTTGTTCCAGTGTGAGACAGAAGGAGAACAACTCTCCGAAACCTAAAACAGACGGCCATTCAAGGAGAGGTCAGCGGCTGATTGAGGCTGAGGCGGTGCAGACTGGAAGGGTATGGGAATCTCAGTTCGTCAGGTGTAAATAATATTAATAATAATTAGAATCATGATGTAAGTAATGATTCTGGAGAAGATTAAATTTAATCTAAGAGGAATTGTGGACATGTTTGATGGGGTTTGGCAACCTATTTCAGACATTTATCCCATTTAAACAGTTAATAGAGTGGATTCGATGGCAAATTTTCTTTTTTCATATATATATATGGGGGTTGAGGGGTGGGTGGGTGTATTGGTGGTTAATTAGCATAATGTAACACTAATATTACTTAATTGGAGTTTGAGTCCATCTGAGTGTTCAGGAACTCCTAATGGGTCAATCCATGACTTCCTCTTTCACTGGGGTATAAAAATCAGTCCCTTAGTCTTTCATCGACATGATGAAGAATAGCTACTATATTCACTGTTCCAGTGATCAACGCAATCAAAGACATCTATGAATCGAGGTATCAGCATGCTAACCAGCTAGCTCCAGCCCGTCCTGTCTGTAATACCACTGTGTACCTGAAGAGGTGATGGTGAGTCACTGTAGCGCTGTAGGAGGGGAATCAGTCCAACATGAGAGGATGAAGAAGTAGTGCTGCTGCCCCGACGGCGTATTCTAACCTCTTATCAGTCATGTTGAAGGTGCTGCTCCCGGTTAGACCATTTAAGGACAGATAGACAATGAGAGGACCCGCAAACACAACCATGGGTGAAGCTCTTGGTGAGCAACGGCCGCCGCCTCTTTCCACTATAAGAACATCATACCAGCAGTAAAACATGGCGGGGGTAATGTAGTGGTCTGGAGCTGCTTTGCTTTTCACAAAGTCTAATAAATGACCGATAGATCATCACCAGAAAAGAAACCCCTATGACTGAAACATATCTACCAGCATGTAATCCCTCCACCAGCACCAATAACAGCTGTGACTGGATTGGGCATGGACTGGACAAGTTTCTGGATGTAGGCCACATCAATGTTCAGACACTCTTACATCAAAGAATTGGTCAGTTGGTCCAGATTTGGCGGATGCCTTCCCTGGCACAATTCCGAGGAGAATTCCATGTAGACTGGGATTTTAGCAACTGCTGGTAGACCCGTATGACCGTACGCTTCCATACACCTGCAGATTCAGCTACTTCCTTCACACTTTGGTCTTTGGCACGCCCAAATGCAGTCACTCCTTTTAGGCAATCATTAACATCTGCTTTGGAGCCATTTTCCACACATGGAACGAGACATTCCCTGCACTGTAGCACCTCTTCCCAATCTATGGATCCCATCACTCACACCCTGCAGGGATTTATAGCCCCCCCATCATCCTCGTCCAGCGCCATCTGCAGGAGCCTGAAGGTACTACCACCTTAAACACACCAGGTGACTCGTTTGTCCGATGAGCTTTTTTTTCATATATTTCTCTCCTCTCTCCTCGCATTACCATGACCAATCACAAGACTGACATCTCTGGCCCCGCCCACACAAAACAGCTTTAGAGTCAGAGAAACTTAGCAAGCTACAGCTAATCAGCATAATCAAAAGCTAGCAAGCTAGAACTCCTGCCTGGAGCTGTAAGTTCTGTATGGTGGGCGGAGGAGTCAAGAAAGCTGCTCATTAGCCACTCCCACACAGATTTCAGATAGGTTTGAGGTATCTCTCATATTTTTGATTCAGTCTTTGCTGGATATTAATAAAAACACTCACTTGATTTTACTCTGTGTTACCTGAGACTTTAAGACAGCTTCTCTCTCCTGTCAGGTGCAGTTCTCTGTGTATCTGCAGTACCTGAGGTCTATGGGCTGCCGTTACGGCATCACGTTCGTAACAGTCTACTTCATCCAGAGCGTGGCCTTCGTCGGCCAGAACCTGTGGCTGAGCGACTGGACCAACGACGCTGTTAGGTACCCCAATGGAAGCAGCTACCCCGCCCATATGAGGGATTTGAGAGTGGGTGTATACGGTGGTCTTGGAATGACACAAGGTAACAAAAAGGAGGAGTGTGTGAAGGTGGGTGTGGGGGTTGTTGTGCCGTGTTGGAGCGTGGAGGTTAAATAATATGACTTTGTAACAATGTTCACTCAGGACTTCAGATGTCTTTGTGCCAGGAAGCTTGGTGAAATGTGGTTACCCCCAGTAAGGGCCCGTTAGACAGCGCCTGTGACTGTAGTGTGGTTTGATTAGTCGTGGCTAGATGTTGAATCTGCTGTGCTGGATTCCTCTGTTTCTGCTTTCCTCTGTTCAGGCCTCCTGGTGTTTGTGGGCACTCTGCTTCTGGCTGACGGAGCTATCCACGCCTCCAGGACTCTACACACCCGACTTCTGTCCAATATCCTCCGAGCGCCCATGCTGTTCTTTGATACTACACCATCAGGCAGGGTGGTCAACCGCTTCGCAAAGGTACTGATGCTGTAAAAAGAAGCACTGTAATTTGTTGCGAGGCGTGACGCCATACGTCAGCAGCACGTGTGCCGGTAGACTTGACTGATGCAGTTACAGGAAAGACTTGGTGACAGCTAAGATGGTCATTTTGACTGTAAGCTAAACCCATGAACGGCACTCACTGAGCTCCACACGCCTCTGTATGTTTCAGTCTTAGTCCTATCAGGTAAACAAGGCTGAGAATTCCATACACACGTAACAGAGTTTAAAATACACTTATCGTCAAACCAAACAGCTGCACCCAGAAGGAACCAACCGATAGGAATGAGACATGGTGTGTAGGTTTGACACCATGAGACATGCTAATAATTCAAGTTCACACTCGGTCGCACATGTGACATAGGCGAGGACGGGCCTTATCTCTGTACCTGACTGACCCAACACCCACGATTAGACATCCAGTGAGCAGTGATGTCCTCCATGAGTCATCCTGTTAGTGCAGCACCATTGGCAGACGGCTGCACCACACAGGACTACATGTACACATATCGTTACGACGACTGTCCTTAACGCCACGTCAACGTAACCAAAGACTGCAGCGGTGTCGTGCCAGACTGTCATGGAGTGACTCAGAATAGCATGGGTCATCTTCAGTGACGAGTCCCGCTTTTGTCTTGGTAGAGTAGACCAACGAATCCTTTGTAGAGGCACCGTGGTCAGCACCTAGATGAACGGTTTGTTGTCACGCGTCACACGTCCAGAAGGCCTGGTGTCACTCCACCTCCACCCCTACCGCACCATCTGCAGGACCTGTGGATGGATTATCACAGGACACCTTTAGGAACCCTACAACTCCATGCCGAGACGTCTGGCGTGATGGGTTAGCAAACACAGCGGCCCGACGCCATACTGAGAGACAGACTTCTGTATGTGTAGCTCAATAAATATTGATCATATCAGTCTAAATTTATCATCATTTATTGTTCCTGGTAACCTTTATCTTCCTTCCCAACAGCACTGCAGTCCCACACCTCCTTCTGGGTACAGCTGTTCTGTTGAGGGCGAGTGAGGATAAGTAACTGCTGTCAGTTCTTAAAGGTCAGGGTTGCTTCTCTTTAAGGTTGTACTCTCGTGTTCACTCTGTTCCACACCTGTAGGACATCTTCACTGTGGACGAGCTGATCCCCACAGCCTTGCGCTCCGTCATCCTCAAACTGCTGGAGCTCTTGGCCACTTTGGTCATCATCTGCCTGGCCGTCCCGCTTTTCACAGCTGTGGTCGGCCCTCTTATTGTGATCTATGTTGTTGTAGAGGTAAGAACACATTCAGACAAGAGAGCTCATCATCAGTTTCTCATGTAGTTAGTGATGCATAATACTGTTTATCCAATGGAATATTCCTCTTCTTCTTCTCTTTCTTCTTCTTCCTTCTTCTCTTCTTCTTCCTCATCTTCTTCTCTTTTTTCCCTTGTTCCTCCCATAGACTCCCATTAATTTTCGTACCCATTCAAACCCTGTTGTTTCCTTTAACTTACAGACACCAAACTACATATACTCACTCAAGCAGGGTCCCCAAACTCTAATCCACAGCCATACTGACCCACACTCCTCTATGTGTTGTTTATTCATCCCTCATTACTCTTATAGACTTCCATTCATTTTTAGGAACCACCAGCTAGCAGCAAGCATCAGCTGCGCAAACTTTTCTAGTTTAATAAACCTGTTTTAGGTGCTTTTAACTTGACATGTTGATGCATAAATATCAGGAAGGTATTAAAATATATCTTCCAGGCCCAAAAAAGAGCCCTTCTGTGAAGTAGTTGTCTTTCCTAGGTCTCTGGTGCGTCGGCAGTAATCTGCAGTGGATACTCCAAGCTTTCCCCAAGGGGTGTGGGTGGTGGGCTGAGAAAGTTGTTCAGAGCGTCCAAACGCCCGTGCTTGGCAGCTTCATCTGCTCTAATATCCAAATCTCCAGTCTAGCTGCTTTCTTCCAAAGCTCTGTGGTGCTCAGTGACTTCACTCCGTATACCAGGCCTGCTAGCCTCTAGGGGATAACAGTACAGTGCATGCAGGGCTTAACCATGGCGGTGGTCTAATGTGAGGTATGAAGGGCTACATCGCAGCCCTATTAAGAGTCCAGTTCAGCAGACCGCTGTTTGCAGTCGGCCTGGGACTATATGCTCTCTGTGGAGTGGAGTGGTGGAGTGGAGCAGAAGACTTTTAGCTGTTAGCCCTGGGGAGGCTATTTCTTCTCACCGTGTTTGGTGCCAGATCCAGACAGTTAAACTTAAAACTGTGGAGTTGGCTAAGTTTCTAGCAGGAACTAGAGGAATATTCGGGTCCATCCATAAAACAGCGTCTCAGACAACAGCCAGCATATTCACAACCATTTCATGTAGTAACTTTCTGTGAGGGAGCTTTTAGAGGTGGACGTCTGATTCCATTCACCATCACTGAGAACATAAAACAATTAAGGCAAAGTGAATCAGTAACTGAACTAGGGCTTCCTTTCAGTCATGGTGACTGTTCATACATAATTAGGTCATTCTCAGGAAAACCCTCATGTAATTATCCAGATGGTGTGGTAGGGATGGAGGTGGAGTGACACCAGGTCTTCTGGATGTATGACGCGTGACAACAAACCGTTCATCTTGGCACTGACCACACACAAATTCGTTGGTCATCTCCACCAAGACAAAAGTGGGACTCTGAAGATGACCCGCTGCCATTCCGAGTCACTCCATGACTGTCTGGCACAACACCATTGCAGTCTTTGGTGACGGTGACATGGTGTTAAGGACAGTCGTCGTAACGGTCTGCGTGCATGTAGCCTGCGTGGTTCATTAGCATGTCTCACGATGTCAAACCTACACACCAAGTTTCATTCCTGACAGTTGATTCCTTCTGGGTGATTTGTTTAACAAGTCTTTATTTACAGTTTATGTTTTTTAAATGTTACAAACAACTTCAGATTCTAATAAATTAAGTAGTTTATTTATTTTAATTGTTCATTGAGATGTTATTAATTGTATTAACACACAGACTTCTACTGATTCCCGTCACACATCCTTAATGCCAGCACTGCTCTGTGTTCCTCCATGTTGTAGAGGTTCTATGTCACCACGTCCAGGCAGCTGAGGCGACTGGACTCTGTATCCCGCTCACCCATCTACTCCCACTTTGGAGAAACAGTCTCTGGCCTCTCTGTCATTCGGGCTTATGGACACCAGGAGCGCTTCCTGGAGCGGAACAAGGTCACCATTGACAACAACCTTAAATGCGTCTGCCAGCTGATTGTCTCTAGCAGGTCTGTCACCTCATTTTCTCTCAGAAACTTTAACAAAGTCCTTCATTCAGAAATGGCTCCAAAAATGATCTGTTTGGCGCCAGTTAGCTGTAGGGGCTGCACAGACTAGTAGGCTTGATGTTAATTAGTCACTGATCATGTGATAATGGCACTAATAACATGGAGACCTCAGAGAAGATAACAGGTGAGGAGTTTGGTGACCCCATGGTCTGTACCTCCAGTCCCTGAAGGCTAGCAATGTGATCCAGGGCTTGTGGGGCTTCGAAGATCAGATGTGGAGCATCATTATCTCCGGTTTCCTGAAGACTACAGTAAAAAAGTCATGTGTGGTTAGAGAGGGAGCTTAACACCCTATAAACCTGTACAGTTTGAAGTCAGCACCTCTTATTTTCACCTAGTTATAGCACTGTAAATGTCTCCGAAGCTGGAGCGTCTAGGCAAACCCGCCTACGGTGTGCCTAAGTAGGATACAAGTTTGTGAGATTCCAGGGTCCGTATCTTCGGTTCCCCTAAGGATAATGATGAGGTCCAGGGCTCATTGGAAAGGGCATGTTATATTGACCTGTGGAGTTTGGCTTTTCAAAATGGGGACATTTCCAGAGGAAGTGGCTTTTCAAAATGGAGACATTTCCAGAGGAAGTGGCTTTTTAAAATGGGGACATTTCCAGAGGAAGTGGCTTTTCAAAATGGAGACATTTCCAGAGGAAGTGGCTTTTCAAAATGGGGATATTTCCAGAGGAAGTGGCTTTTCATAATGGGGGCATTTCCAGAGGAAGTGGCCTTTCAAAATCGGGACATTTCCAGAGGCTGTGGCTTTTCAAAATGGGGACATTTCCAGAGGAAGTGGCTTTTCAACATGGGGACATTTCTAGAGGAAGTGGCTTTTCAACATGGGGACATTTCTAGAGAAAGTGGCTTTTCAACATGGGGACATTTCCAAAGGAAGTGGCTTTTCAAAATGGGGACATTTCCAGAGGAAGTGGCTTTTCAAAATGGGGACATTTCCAGAGACAGCTCCAAATGTCCTCGTTTTTAGTTGTGAGTTAAAGACACACGAGAAAGACACACTGTGAATTGACCAGAGGTGTTTAAGGGTTTGTACACAGCTGTTGCTATTGTGAACTATTGTGTATCAATTTGTTCTTGCTTTCTTGTACACAGGTGGATGGCGATCCGACTGGAGCTCTTGGGTAATCTTGTGGTGTTTTTCTCAGCGCTGTTTGCGGTGATATCCCGAGGCTCTTTGGACAGCGGGCTAGTTGGCCTGTCCGTCTCCTATGCTTTGAACGTAAGGCTTGTCTTCTGCTTGCATATATGCCTTATGGATACATCTTTGAGTGATAAAAGATTTAGGGTGCTTTCACACCTACTTTATTTGGTCTGGACCATCTGACAGCCATGGTCCGGCCCAAAGGACCAACAAAAGGGTCTCAGTCCAGTTCAAGCAGAACCATGGTTGAGAACTGCAAGTTCCATAGTGAGGAACAACTTTAAACTAATGTGTGTTGATGTTCAGAAAGCCAGTAGCTAGTATAGGTAATGTTAGCTACTAGCATTAGCTCCAAGTAATTACCATAGCTAACTTAAATAATATGAGGGCGGAGTTCATTTACACAGAGGCTCATTTTATTTAGTCTGTTTCCACATGTTGTTTCTGTGTAATCGTTGTGGTCTCTGTTTTGCTGCAAACCAGTCAGTCAGAGCAGAGCTCATCTAATTATTCATACGGAGCTCACCTAAAAAGGGAAAACAGCTTGTTCATTGTAGAAGCAGATCACAGGGTGGAACCACATGAACAAAGTCACATACTGCCTACGTAGATCATCAGAGAACCACTGAAATACCGAATCAAGGCATTCTATGGTACCTTTAAGCTCTGTGCCTGTTCTATTGTGAAACACACCCGTGCTCGAAGACCTTGTGTTCTCTTTTGATTGCTTTGATTGCCTGCAGGTCACTCAGACACTAAACGCTCTGGTGAGAATGACTTCTCAGCTAGAGACTCACGTCGTCTCTGTGGAGAGAGTGAAGGAGTATGCTGAGATCCCAAATGAGGTAGACATTAAATTTAAATTGAATTTAAACCTCAATTGTTGGACAAATGCCATCTTACTGCAGAGGAAACGTTACAGTGGGCGCTGGGCTGTTGCAATACCAAGCTTGTTTTCTTTCTAGGTCTGTAATTGTCCAGGACAAATGACCTTGTATTCAGCTTCCCTTCCAATGACATACTCTATTTCTTTGAGAAGGGCCTTCAAACAACTGGAGGAGAAGTGAATTTCCATAAAAGAACAGAATATAACAATGTGCAAATCATTTAAGCCCTATATCTAATTAAAAGCTGTACAAAGGCCACATATTAAATTCCAAAACTGGGAAAATGATCATTTGGTGCCATCTTGGAACAGGGTGTGACAAAAGACTGTAAAGATGTGTAACACTAAAGAACACCAGGTGGAACGTCTCACAGCTAATCAGGTTAACTGGTAGCAGCTCAGTAAACTGATTGGGTATAAAGAGCCTACCAGAGAGGCGGAGCCTATCAGAAGTAAAGACCACTTTGTGAAAGACTGCACTGCCAGTCCAAGCAGCAGTTCAAGAAGAACGGTCCTCAACGGAACACAGCAAAGAACCTGGAGATGATCATCATCTACACCACATACTATCATTAACAGATCCAGAGAATCTGGAGAGCCTCTGTACACAAGGGACAAAAAACAGAACCAGTACAAGATGGTGGTGATCTTCGGACCCTCAGATGGCACCGCATTAAAAAGAGACCTGGCGATCCTGGAGTGTAATCACTGGATGGGATCAGGAACACTTCTCAACACCATCGTCTGTGAACACAGTTCATCGCTGCTTCATAAACACAAGTTAAACTCCACCATGCTGAGAAGAACCCAGATATAACCAGATCCAGAAACCGCACCGCCGCCTTCTCTCAAACCGAGCTCATTTAAGATGGACTAAGGAGAAGTGGAAATGTGCCCTGTGGAAACAATACCTGGAATTCTTTTAGGAAATCAAAGAGGTGGAGAGGGACCATCCAACTTGTTATCAGCACACCGTTCTAAATCCAGCATCCATGATGGTATATAGGGGGATTAGTGCACCCAGCCTGGGTGACCTGCACATCCGTGAAGCTCCTAACGGTATATACGGATTTTGGAGCCGCATATGCTGCATCTGGACGGCGTCTTTTCCAGGGAAGGTCTTGCTGATTTTAGCAGGACAGTTCAGCACATTTGGCCCGTATTATAGCAGCATGGCTCCGTAGGAAAAGACCTGACCTGCCTGCGGTCCAGACTGCCAGTCACCCACTGGAGAATTATGGATTAGAAACAGGACAAACGAGAACTGTGGTGCGGGTGGAATCTGATATCAACCAAGACTTTCAGAACTCCAGCAATCGTCTCCACAGTTCCCAAACACTTACAGCGGGCTGTTAATAGTAGAGCTGATCACAGAGCTCAACATCCACCTGCACCTGCACAAGTTTATTCAAATGTGCTGCTGCATCAGATTCAAAATCAGAATAAACTGTTTTTCCAAAAAACAATGAAATTTCTCAGTTTCAACATGTTATGTCATCTTTGTACTATTTTCAATTAAATACAGCGTAAATTTATTATTTTTTTTTTCTTGTGTTATATAATGGACCTATAGGCAAACTTACTTACTGCTTGCATTTCTTGGCCCTCTAAGACACTCTTTTCACACAGTATTGCAGGTGCCACCTTTAACTTCACTACTGCAGCCTGCATCGGAATGTTTTCCTGAGATATATGTGCAGAAATCGCAGGTTATTGCTATCGCTAAAGACGTCCTGTCACATTATAATGGCATTCTTGTTGTATCCTAGAGAGTAAGCTACAGAGAGAGCATTTTTATTCGAGATTGCTTCTGTTTCTTGTTGATATTATTCAAATTTGAAGCGCTCCCAAATGCAAAATCAATCCGGAACCCAAGAACTGTTTACACAAATGATAGCTTTTAAGGTGCCGAGCGGTGTCATAAACGGTTTCTCTTTTGCCATCTGAATTCATTAGGCTGCATGGATTACAGAGGGACGCCCCCCGGACGACTGGCCCTCTGAAGGGAGACTCAGTTTTGAGGACTACAAGGCCCGATACCGTCCAGAACTGGAGCTGGTCCTGCACGGAATAACCTGCCACATCCAGAGCACAGAAAAGGTCTGCTAACCTCCGCAGGAAGGTCTACCCACAAAAAACGTGCTTCAGTCACGAACCTGCCTCAAGCACTAGTCTATCTCAGAGTGTGAGGTGTGTGTGATCACACACTGCGTGATGTGAGTAAATTATTAGGAGAGGTCAGGAGCTGACCGAGCGGCAGTGCTGTCGCTTCTGGAATGAAAAAGACGCAAAGCGTTTTAATATATGATTCAGACATCCAAGTTCACAGCGCAAGCACGTTTATGGCTCATGCACGATTATTGTATGCACGGTTGACTGTATGTTAGTGGACTCTGGCTTGTCCTGGGGTAAACGTTTATGGGCATCAAGGGTCTTAAAGTACCGGTGCAACAACAGTAGCTAATGCTGCCAACTTCTCTTTGATGTACTGTACACCTTATTTGTCACATGACCCCTTTACTTAAACAGAATTGTCAAAATATCTGATTGGGGATTGGTGTTGTTCATTACTAGTTAAGTCACAGTAAATCTACTTACTCGTTAAAGTATCAGTGAAGCTAGCTTTTTTCTGGACCCAGGTCCAGTTGCTCTGCAAGTTCGGAATGTTTGGTCCAGTGTGAAAGCTGTTTTGAAGCCTGGGAGCGGTCCAGAGCATCTGGTCCTTCTGAAATGGTCTGGGGTTCTCTTCTAGTGAAATCTGGTGCGGTCCGCTGCAGGTGCTGTGTGTGGGGTCACGTGATTGGTTCATGTAGTAGCGTGACTGCTTCGACTTTCGCGGTACTTCCTTTTCCAAGCCGAGCTGTATGACCATCCAGTGTTATCACTGTTATATAGAGCTCTAGAAAAATGTAAGAGAGCACCTGAAAATGATCAGTTTCTCTAGTTGTACAGTTTCTGGGTTTGTGTTCTGTTTTATTCTATACACTACTGGAAACACGTCTTCCAAATTCCAGATCAAATATTGCACTTTAGATCTGTTTATTTAGAAAATCACTAATGACGCCTCCAGAAGCCTGTTTTTTGAACTCTGCTCGCTGTGCATTTCACCCCAGCCACCGCTCGCCAGTCTTTCTGTAGCTCACTTGAGGTCATCTTACGGTGGTTAAGTGACATTGGAATGAGGTGGCGCTCATCACGGTCAGTAGAGAGTGGTTTCGGCCCTCTGCCAGTCTGTAGTTGTGTTGTCCTGTGTGTTTGCTGCTTGACCCTGTTCTTATGAACCAGACGCTCACTGTATCTGCCGGTAAAGCTAGAACCCCTTCTGTTCCTCACTAAGAACCTGCTGTACATGTGGAGATGCTGAATTAAGAAGAAACTGGAGTGCTCTCTTATTTATTTCCAGAGCTGTATGCCTAATAACCCACATGGTCATAGGACCGGAGCACGGTCACTGTAATAAGCCCACCATTGTGGAGTAAGGACGTGAACTGAGAGCATGATGAAGAACACACGTCCCGCACTGCCTTCATGGCTAAATATCTCCTCATACGAGAACGGCTCCTTGTCTGCAGGAGCTTCTGCACAGTGAAATGCCACGCATCCCAAAAGCGCTGTCTCTCACTGCCTGAGTGTTTGTACTCAAGCAAAATAATATAAAGCAGCAAACAGATAAAGGTTCTTGCCTCTCAAAGCAAACCTGTGATAATGAGCCCCTTCCCCAAACAAGTCCTGAATTGGCCCTGGGTGTGGACTCAAGTTTTCGGGACAAGTATGAGCACACGTTGTTGGCTTTCGTTGATGTGCAGCCCATGTCTCCCAAGAAGTGTTCAACTGACAAGCTCACAAAGCCACGGCAGCCAGCATCCACTGGATAGGTTGTTGCTTTCCAGCCACTGAACTCAGTGCTCATCATTAGTTCTTCCTAAGCATTCGCTAAGATTCAGGTCATATGTGGAGTTAGAATTCTTATTTGAAGAAGAGGAGAATATATAGCTGGTAAAAAAAGAGCAAACAGTGATGTTCCCCTGGCAACACTTCCATTCTCCAGTCGGATATGGCAGCCATAATCGCAAAGCACAGTGGTCCCATGAAAAATAAAGTGGATGCGGAAGAAAAGTTAGGAAAGAACGGGGAAGGATGAGCTGGGTATAGACTCAGATTCATTTTTCCATCTGTGCTCGTACACAGAGAAATTTGTGTTCTGCCTTTGTCCCATCCGTGAAGTGAAACTTCCATATACACACTAGTGGACACACACACTAGAGGGCAATGAGCAAACTTGAAAACTGAGCAGCCCTGTGCCTGAAGAGCAGTTGGGGTTTAGGTGCCTTGCTCAAGGGCACTGTAGTCGTGTCCTGACAGTTCAGGGAACTGAACCAGCGACCTTCCGGTCACAAGGCTGGCTCCATTGGGATGTAGTCATTAGGATGATGTAAGGATTGTGATTCTGCATTTTCCAGCTCTGAAGTTAGCTCAGGTTCTAAAGTTTTTGGTTTCGTAAATCCGTAATCAGACACCAGCATCACTGTTCACATAATTCTTAGAATCATGCATTCTATGAATCGTGTCCAATCCTTTGTGTCACGACTCAGATTGGCATCGTGGGCCGAACTGGAGCAGGAAAGTCCAGCCTAACCAACTGTCTGTTTCGCATTATGGAGGCAGCAGAGGGACGAATCCTCATAGACGGCATCGACATTGCCAGGCTCGGGCTGCATGACCTCCGGAGCAGACTGACCATCATTCCACAGGTGATCCACTTACACCCTACGTTCTTTTGTCCAGCTGTTGGTCTTGTTAGAAGTTCCAGATGCTGCTTGTGATAGCTAAAGCCTGTCTCATTGAAACATGACTAAATTCAGAAAGCACAGATACCACGTTTTCAGTTGAGACTGCACTTGTGTTTGTGAATAGATATTTTAGCATCTTTTCAGTTCCATGATTGTGAGAACCTTAGAAATCAACTTATTTCAGATTTGCTCTGTACTGCTCCCAAATGAAGCCCAAAGGGTGGACAAGCTCTTTTTTCCAGTCCTGGCCTTTGTTTTATATTTGAGGTTGGTTCCTCTCCATGTTTCTTCATTTCATCAGAAGTCTTGGCTCCTCACAGTATGTCGTAATTTTGAGTCCTAAAGCTGCACTATTGGTCCTTTTCAACCAAAAGAACTCTGGTTCTTGAACTGGTTCCATTCAGGATTTGTAGAACCTTGGTGCTATCCAGGGAACCAGTCAACATTTTTAACCAGTTTTTACTGGAACCCAGGAACATCAAAGGATATGGCAGCAATATCAACAGGGGGCGCTGCACAGCAATAGTAAACAGCAGTACCAAGATGGCGGAGCATCTAGATTACCTAGGGTTTGGGCTGTTATTCCAGATGTGTGTTTATATCCAGAAGGCAATACGGATCAACCACTGGAGATAAGAAGATGTAGAAGAGGTTCTTCGGCAGACCACTGGGTGGCACCATTGCTGCCTTCTCTTTCCTCAACAACTGACATGAATGTCGTCTCAGTTCATGCTGAAGAACCTACTATTCTTTGGTTCCAGCTCGGCATGAACTATTCGGTTTTGTTTTTGGTAGAATTGAGCCATGCGGTTCAAATTCGGTGCTGGAACTGGACCGGAACTTGTTCCATGCTGGTGGCTGCTGCAAGTCATCCTGTAAGGCCTAAAATAGTCATTTAAAAGTCAGAGACATCAAGTTTTTCACACCACGTCATAAAGAAGGTCTGGATCAATGAGGTCTCAAATGATCCCAAATATAAACATTGCACTGATGAAGATCCGGTGATCAACAGTAGATAATTCACCTCGGAAGACTCCACCCTCTTTTCAAACGTTCTTGCAAAAGTTAGAGTCACTGTACGAAGCACAAACGACAATGTAAAATGTTCTTCTGCCTGTTGGGTGTAATTGCATATTTCTACTGTACGAAGCACTGTACAAATACAGATGCTTTCTGTTTCAAATCTTTTTTTAGGATCCAGTGCTGTTCTCCGGGACTCTGCGGATGAATCTCGACCCTTTTGAGAAGTTCAGCGATGAGGACATCTGGAAAGTCCTGGAGCTGGCTCATCTGAAGGACTTTGTGGGGAGTCTGGCGGCAGGACTACAGCATGAGGTTGCAGAGGGAGGAGAAAATCTCAGGTAGTACCGTTTCTCCAGGGTTGGAAGGGTAACTTCTAACTTCTAAACGTGTTCTGGTTGCCCAACAAGACTTGGTGAGCTTCTTCGAGTCCTGGTTCTTCTGAGTAGTTTTTCTTCATGTGAACTCTTCCTACAAGACTTAGTGAGCTTCTCCGAGTCCTGGTTCTTCTCAGTAGTTGTTCTTCATGTGAGCTCTTCCTACAAGACTTAGTGAGCTTCTCTGAGTCCTGGTTCTTCTCAGTAGTTGTTCTTCATGTGAGCTCTTCCTACAAGACTTATTGAGCTTCTTCGAGTCCTGGTTCTTCTGAGTAGTTGTTCTTCATGTGAGCTCTTCCTACAAGACTTAGTGAGCTTCTCCGAGTCCTGGTTCTTCTCAGTAGTTATTCTTCACGTGAGCTTCTCCTACCAAGACTTAGTGAGCTTCTCTGAGTCCTGGTTCTTCTCAGTAGTTGTTTTTGTATGAGCATCTCCTACCAAGACTTCCTACAAGACTTACTGAGCTTCTCTGAGTCCTGGTTCTTCTCAGTAGCTGTTCTATTTATTTTTGAAGCTGGAGACCTGAAACACTGAAATTCTGTATGATTTCTACAACATTGTTGACTGATTAATCAAGATCTCTCTCCAGCCTGGACAGAGGTCCTATGTATGTTGATTATATGGGTGATTCCAACATACAAATACAGCTTACCTGGAAATGAAATGTTGTCCAGACGACTGGTCCACTGTAAAGATCAGCGTGTGCTGTATTCGGTATGTAATAGAGGGTTTTGAACGGGCCAAAGGTTCAGATTTAACAAGCAAGAAAAACAAGTCAGTGGAAGCCAAATTATGTCAGTGTGATAAATAAATATATCTAAATCCTTCCACCGCTAGTCTCGTTAAGCCTGTTCAAGGCATCGGGTTGTCAAGAGGTCAAAATGGAATAAAACAAGTATTGCCTGCACGCTGCTGAACAAATAGGTCTCACAGAAATATAATTTATTCCATTAAACAGAATACAAAAAGCCAGACACGAGCCGAGCAAACGGCTCAGCCTCTAGCTATCAGCAGCGCTCATCAGGTTGCCTCATAAATCCTGAGGCTTATTTGAAGTGGAGTTATTTGGAGCTTACTGAGAAAGGGATCACAGAAAGGGCTGGTTGGTGTAGTGCTCATTCCTGGGTCAGTAAGGGGAGCTCTCTCTAAAAATCTCCACCTTCCTGAGCTGCATTCAACATCCATCCACTTTGTCAAGAGCCGGCAGGAAAGGCAGAGCCCACCAGAAAAACAGGATGGTGGGGACAGCAGTAGGGAGGATTCAAGGCGAAGATGGCACAGTGGGACTCAATGGCAGAGTCAGCACAGAGTCAAGGCTGGAGGCCAAAGCAGTGAAGTGGTTGGTGAGCCGGCGTTGCTGAGAGGGAGAAAAACACACTGGCCAGTCTTGTGAGCCTGTCTGATTCTCTGCTTGGAGACATGCCGGCTGTAAAGCCTGACAGGAGTAGGGAGAAAAGAGCTCATGCTAAGTAATGCTAGCTAGCCAATGTATAGAAAATAACAGTGGTGTCCTGATGTAGCCCTGCAAAATACGGCGGAGGGTGAAAACCTGCCTCGCTCTCCAGTCATGTATGGACTAAACGCATTTTATGACGCCCTGGTCTGATTAAGGCTTACCTCTGAGTAGATCCAGCTGTAATGCGATTATGTAGACCGCTAACAACCGCCAAAATAAGAAGCATGTAAACACCTTAATCCACTTACCACAGCGGGAAGAGTTTTTATCTCATGCCTGAATTTGCAGGCCGTCACGGAAGGTGAAGTTTTAATGGCACGATCTTGAAGACTTCATACGCTGTAGCTGCTTTTGACATGCGATCTTGCTCACCGCCACTCAGAAGGAGGATTAGACACGATCGTCTAGGGCTAAAGCACATTGCATTAGTGCAGAATGAGGGAAAACAACAAATGAATGCCCAGCGAGACTTTCATAGAGCAAATAAGCAGCAGATTATAATTCAGAACATGTAACACTAAATGGGGTTAACATTATGCAAGTGATGTGCATGAAAATGTGCCCATGTTTGCTTGTGTGTCTCGGAAAAGGAGACGGTCAGTCTGATACATCTGTTTACAAGCAATTAGCTCACACTGGAGTTTTTAAAATACCAGGCTGCTTCATACAAGGGAACAACATCATGTTTTCCTTCAACATGTTACAGGTCAATCGCATCTCAGCGTGCCTGACTGACATCTGCTCATAGATGACAGCTCACCACCTTAAACTCAATCCCAGCAAGACTGAGCTGCTGTTCATCCCCAGCACTACAGGTCCTCACCATGATCTTGCCATCTCATTCGGGAACTCCTTGATCACCCCGACTGAAGATGCAAGAAGCCTTGGTGTGATTCTGGATGGCCAGTTATCCTTCTCAGCTCATCTTGCGAACCTGACTCCGTCATTTAGATTCCTCCTCTACAACATCCGGAGGATATGACCCTTCCTCTTTCAGGAGGCCACCCAGCTGCTTGTCCAGTCTCTGGTCCTTTCAAGGCTAGACTACTGCAACTCGCTCCTGGCTGGTCTTCCTCTACAGGCCGTCAGGCCCTTGCAACTGGTCCAGAATGCAGCAGCTCGGCTCATCCTCAACTTCCCAGGTTCACCCACGTCACTCCGCTGCTGTGCTCCCTTCGCTGGCTTCCTGCTGCTGCCCGCATTTAAAACTCTGATGCCTACAAAGCCAAGAATAGACCAGACCCTCCCTACCTTATGGCAATGGTTAAGAGTCGATGTGTACCTCGAACCCTTCGAGCTTCAAGTACAGCTCGACTCGACCCGACATCCCTGAAGACGCATGGAAGACAAGCGTCCAGACTCTTCTCTGTCCTGGCTCCCAGATGGTGGAATGAACTCCCACTGGCGGTCCGAACAGCTGAGTCTCTCGCAGTCTTCAAACGCAGACTGAAGACCCATCTCTGTGTAAAGCCCTAGTAGATGTGTATGTTGAAATACTTTGTTTTTGCACTTATACTGACCATAACCTTTCTTCTCTCTAGGTATGAGCACTGGGTTGGGTTGCCAGGTAGTGCACTTATGCTTATACATGTCTGTGTATTGTTCTCTCTAGGTATCAGCACTGGACCTTGTTTGGGCAGTGTCTGAGCTCAGGGCGAGTTTTAGACTCTAACCTTCCTATACTAGCTGGGAAACATTATCCAACGGAACACTAAGCACGGTTGTAAGTCGCTCTGGATAAGTGGATTAATTTTGTTCCATCTTTAAGAGTTTCAATGAATGGGCCTGAATGGTCAGCATGGGCCCACAGCATGGTCAGGGCTTAGTAGCCCCCTCTTTGGGTGGGCATCACAGCTTGTAAAGGCTTCCTCTGAAGCAGCTGAGAGTCTTTCACTTTTCGTTTGGGGGATTTTTGTCTGTTCTTCCTCATAAAACACTTCTAGCTCTTTAAGATTCTTGCGTCATCTTGCATGTCTTACTGCTTGTTTGAGTTTTAGGTCTATGGGACCGTGAGGGCCATGGCTAAACCTCCAGCCTGCACCTCTTGAGGTAGTCATTGTGGATTTTGAGGTGTGTTTAGGATCATTACCCTCTTTTCCTCTTCAGCTTTTTTAGGGACAGTGTGATGATTGCTTCCACAATTTGTTGGTATTTGATTGAATCCGTTCTTCTCTCTACCAGTGAGGTGTTTCCTGTGTCACTGGCTGCAGAACAAGCTCAAAGCATGATGGTTCCATCCCTAGTGCTTAACAGTTGGAGTGGTGATTCTGGCATGACGTTCTCCAAACATACCATCAACCATTTCACCCACAAAGTTCTATTTTTGCCTTCAGCTTGTTTCCAAAATGCATCAGGCTTTCCACACCTCTGAAGCTGAACTTTGTGGTGAGGATGCAGGAAAGCATTTCTTCTGATGACTTTTCCATGAGAGATCAATGCGCCACAACTCCAGAGTCTGCTGAACCCTCCTGAAGGTCTTTCACCCTCAAACGGGATTCTGATCTGCCCCTTTCTATCGGTCCTATCAGCAGTTCTCTCTGAAAGGGTTCTTGATCTTCCAGCTGGACCTCCACTGTTCCTGTTAACTGCCATTTCTTAATTATTTTAGGAACTGAGGAACCGGCTCCCTGGGAACGCCCTGCTATCTTCTTATAGCTGCTTTGTGGCATCAGTTACTGTAATGGTCAGAGTGCTAGGCAGCTGCATAGAGGAGCCCATGGCTGCCGACTGGTGGGACAAGGTTTGAGGAGTCACATATGCAAGATTGGGGTGAAAATAGACCTGTTATGTTTTAAGGTAATGCCAAATAGACTTCCTTGTATGGTCCTTGCACTCTATGACCCACTGTCATCTGTAAATTGGATGTAGCATATGTAAGAACAGTAGTAACAGCCTGAGGTATGTATTTCTGTCCACAACGATGGACACCTAGCATGCCTTGGCTCATCCATCCCCTTTAAAACCAACAGTGTGGGCCAGAGGCAGCTGCTGTGTCTGGCCAGGGCTCTGCTCCGCAAGTCGAAGATCCTGATCCTGGATGAAGCCACGGCCGCCGTGGATCTAGAGATGGACAACTTGATCCAGACCACCATCCGTCGAGAGTTCTCCCACTGCACAGTGCTCACCATCGCGCATCGGATCAACACCATCCTGGACAGCTCGCGGTAAGCAGGTCGGGATAGTTATCGGAACTGTCCTGCTCAGCTAGTCCAGCTGATATTAATTAATCAGATGTTCTCTGTTTGAATGTATGCAGCTTCCTCCATTCGAATGATGCACGGAAAAGCTGCTTGAGTGCTAATAACTCCCCCTTGTGGAGAACTTTCAAAATTCTATACTTCAAAAAAATAGCTACCAATGATTTTCATGGGACTCTCTGTATGTTTAAGCCTCTCTCCTACTGTGTTCCCGATTTGCAGTTTCTCCCAATAATCTCCTGATTTTGCAGCCAAACAAATCCCTTACCCCTTCACTTATCCCTTTATCCAGTACTTCCTCTGAAGAAATGACACTCCTCATCGAAAGAACAGCTGCACCCAGAAGGAGGTGTGGGATTGCAGTGCAGGAACAATAAATAATAATAATAATAATAATAAATTTAGACTGATATGATCAATATTTACTGAGCTACACATACAGAAGTCTGTCTCTCAGTATGACGTCAGGCCACCGTGTTGGCTAACCCAACATGCCAGACGTCTCGGCATGGAGTTGTAGAGGTTCCTAACGGTGTCCTGTGATAATCCATCCTATGCAGCTTGAATATCCTCACACAGTTCCTGCAGATGATGTGGGCAACAAACCTTACATCTTGGTGCTGACCACGGTGCCTCCACACATGGATTCGTTGGTCGTCTCCAACAGGACAAAAGTGGGACTGAAGATGACCTGCTGCTATTCTGAGTCACTCCATGACAGTCTGGCACAACACCATTGCAGTCTTAGGTGACTGTGACGTGGTGTTAAGGACAGTTGTCGTAACGGTCTGTGTGCATGTAGTCCTGCGTGGTGCAGCCGTCTGCCAGTGGTGCTGCACTAATGGGATGACTCATGGAGGACATCACTGCTCGCTGAATGTCTGTAATCGTGGCTGTTGGGTCAGTCAGGTACAGAGATAAGGCCCGTCCTTGCTTATGTCACATGTGTGGCCGAGCAAGAAACTTTAATCATTAGCATGTCTCACAATGTCAAACCTACACACCAAGCTATTAGTGCAGCTTTTCTTTTGATGATGAGTGTATTTCAGGGATTCTCCCTGTTTTCCCGGGGTGCTGTGTATGTTCTGTTGTTACACGTATATATTGTTCCAGCTCTCCGTTGGTTCCACCTCCTTTCACTCCTTTTATTAACCCTCTCTCACCTGCTGACCTTTTCACTGTGCGTTAAATGGACAACATGATTGCTGTTTCAGAATTACATAAGTGAAGTCTTATGCAATGCTGTTGTTCCCACCTGATGAATGCTCAGCCAGCCTAACAGGGAAGAACGCACACGCCGGGCTAGTTGCCTGGAGACTCATCTTTGACACTAGCTAGGAAACAACTAGATGTTCTCAAGTACATAGCACGCCGTGTGTGACGGTCTTAGGGATGTAAAATGATTATCACTTCTGCCAGCCGTGAAATTGTCCTTCTCTTTCCGCAGGGTCATGGTTCTGGATGCTGGGAAGATTGTGGAGTTTGACACTCCGGCTGCTCTCCTGCGGAAGCAGGGCCACTTCTTTGCTCTGGCCAGGGATGCCGGGATCTGTAGCGGTGAAGCCACAGTGCTCTGAGCTTGTTTAAGCTTCCCACTCAGGAAGAAAAGGGACTTCACTCACTACTACAATGCTTATGATGCAGCCTTATGCCCAGCATTGTGCCTATTCCGAGCACTGTGGATAGTTATCCGGTGATATGGATAAATAAATGTGGACTGGAATGGTTTTTTTTTGGACACTATGTTGCCAAAAGTGTTCACTCTCCCATCCAAATCATTGAATTCAGGTGTTCCAATCACTTCCATGGCCACAGGTGTATAAAACCAAGTACCTAGGCTCAGTGAGCTTGTACCTGGGCTCATGAGCTCAGTGAATTCCAACTTTATGGGAACAGTTTGCGGACGGCCCCTTCCTGTTCCAACATGACTGCACACCAGTGCACAAAGCAAGGTCCATAAAGACATGGATGAGCAAGTTTGGTGTGGAAGAACTGGACTGGCCTGCACAGAATCCTGACCTCAACCCGATAGAACACCTTTGGGATGAATTAGAGCGGAGACTGCGAGCCAGGCCTTCTCGTCCAACATCAGTGTCTGACCTCACAAATGTGCTTCTGGAAGAATGGTCAGAAATTCCCCTAAACACATTCCTAAACCTTGTGGAAAGACTTCCCAGAGTAGCTGTTCTAGCTGCAAAGGGTGAGCCGACATCATATTAAACCCTATGGATTAAGAATGGGATGTCACTCAGGTTCATATGTGTGTGGAGGCAGACGAGCGCATACTTTTGGCAATATAGTGTATGTTTGTATTACATGTTGTTTGTATGACTTGACACTAGTAATAGAAGAAAATTGCACTGGCAGTCAGAAAGAGTTGCCAGTTTATTAGGTACCCCTTCCCTGCACTTATGAGGTCTACTGAACTTATAGACCCGCTAGTACAGCGAAGACTACAGAGGTGGACATAATTGACAAGCCATGCAGAAATCCCCAAGGTAAAGGATAAAGGTTCCTTCCCTGGAGCAAGAATTTGAGATCAGTGGGACTGGTGCCTGATCCTTATTGTTCCACCATGGATTCTTTGGCTCATATAAGCATGCTGTATGGGAACGTCCAGGTGTTCTTGGTTTGCGGGAGATGGTTATTAATACTCTTGGAGTAGGACTAACAGGGGCACAATAACCATTGGAGCCTGTTGTACATCTTCTAAACGATGGCTCCCAAACCGCAAAACGCCTGGCCGGCATTCCTGAGTGCAGCCAGGAAGATAATAGTACAGCACTGGAAACCTCCTCATGATATTACTCACTGGATATGGTGCTCTTTGGACATTGCATACCTTCAAGAATCAATGATGTGCAAACAAGCCGCAACCTTACTGTGGACAAAAGAAGGTCTGTCATAACAGACTGTTCTTGGTGGTGGGAGGAATAGGGATCAGGGTGGAGGGGGTTCTGGTTCAGACATGCAAAATGTATCCAGCAACCTGTTGCACTGAATGTAATTGCAATAAAAAAGTCTTCTCTGAATGTTTACATATAGAAATATATATAATGCCTTTACAATAACCTATAGGATCATTCTCAGCAATGCAGTGACACTGACATGGTGGTGGTGGTGTTAGTGTGTGTTGTGCTGGTGTGAGTGGATCAGACACAGCAGTGCTGCTGGAGTGTTTAAACACTGTGTCCACTCACTGTCCACTCTATTAAACACTCCTACCTTGCTGGTCCATCTTATAGATGTACAGTCAGAGACGATAGCTGATCTGCTGCTGCACAGTGCAGTGTTGGTCATCCTCTAGTCCTTCATCAGTGGTCACAGGACGCTGCCCACAGGATGCTGCCCCGAGGACGCTATCCCCCAGGACACTGCCCCCAGGACGCCTCCCCCAGGATGCCACTCCCAGGACGTTGCCCCCAGGATGCTGCCCAGAGCACGCTGTTGTACTGGATAGTTTTGGTTGGTGGACGATTCTCAGTCCAGCAGTGACACTGAGGTGTCCAGCAGCACTGCTGTGTCTGATCCAATCACACCAGCACAACACACACTAACACACCACCACCACTGCAGTGCTGAGAATGATCCACCACCCACATAATACCTGCTCTGTGGTGGTCCTGTGGGGGTCCTGACCATTGAAGAACAGGATAATACAGTATACAGAGAAACAGATGTACTACAGTCTGGAACTGTGCAACTACAGAGTGTCCTATATGGTCAGTGGAGCTGATACAGTGGACAGTGAGAAATGTAACCATTGCTGTTCCTTCCGTCAGTATGAATCGTGTATTATAGAAGTGTACAGGGCTTTTTTCCTCCTTCCGTGACTTATGCAAATCAGTCCTTGCTGACTGATTGCTTGTCTTTTTTTTCTTCATTTGTTCAGAAAGGAGAATGCCTGTGCTGTGTTCATGTACACCTCCAGTGTCCGATGAAGACGGTGCCGAGCTACTTGCTATTCAGTGGAGAACGTTGTCTATTGTGAAGTGCTTGTGCCGGCACAGATGGCAATTAGAAGAAGTGCACTCCTCCTATAGGAACGGTATGAGGTCTTCATCTATTGTGGTGAAAGCTGAACAAGATGTTTCGTGGTCCCAGACTTGAAGAAAGTCACAAGTGCCTACGCAGATGTTCCCCTACAGGAACGGGGTCACGTCTCTAGATGGTGTAAATGATAAACTGGCTAAATGCAGCACCTGGGTGAGGAGTTCCTGGCAGGAGGACTGCACATCAAGGACACATCAAGAACAACGTTTTCTGATGCCGGGTTAGTTGTGATGTCATTGCCTGTAGGTAGGGACGTTGATGGCATGTGAAGCACTTAGAGGGCTGATTTTACTTGATTCTAAAAGACAGGCAGGTGAGTGCATAGCTGGCGGCATGTGCTTAGCTGCTTTCTAGCCCTCGTACTATCAGGACAGTTCAAGCTACAGACATGATATCATATCATAACAAAGGGTTAAAAACAACAACATCATGCACATAGGTTAAGTTAAACTGTGCTTTACTGACTGATATGACTGTATTCGGAGCTACCCAGGATGCACTGCTAAACAGAGAGAGTTCCTCATATCCAGTTCTGCTTGCCGAGTTCAAGTCCTGGCAGCAGCGGGGCTAACATTGGTGCTGTTAGCATCTGATATGATACCACCAGGGGCGGACTGCAGTGATCAGGGACCCCTAGGCTACACTTGCTGTAGCAAGCTGGAGTATGCTGGTCCGAGCTCTAAGGCTAGAGATATACCTGCTGTGAACTATGCATTAGCGCATGCGTGATGGCTGCTTAGTGTGGCCTGGGTCCGTTTGGTGCACCGGTTGTCCTCAGAACTTGTTGGTACGCGTATGCAAGGTGCAGTACACACATACACACAGTAGGGGCAGTGCAGGCACACAGTGGCATCGTAATGGCAGCAAATTTGGAAGAAAGGCCATTTGACAGCAGATACCTGCATCTGTATGACATGTCCTGGCTGCTGCATATGGTCAGTGTTCTCTGGTCTGCCCTCTAGTGGAGGTCTCCAGTAACATGCATAGCTGATTGTCCATGTGATTGTCTCTAGCCTAAGAAGGGGAGCTGCAGTCGCTGGCAGTGACTGTTAATGCTAGCTCTGCTGGAGCAGCTATGGAGGCTTTTTTAGGATGGCTCTGTCTCGGTGTCCATTGCTTTACTCAGCGGCAGGATCTCAGGTCAAGCCTGCTTAAGCCTAGTATTGGAGCAAACTGCAGCTAACTTAGCATTAGCCTAGCCAATGTGCATTCAATAGACCTTTCTGACAGGCTCCCAGGTGCTTGGTTTCCATGTTTATCATTGCTGTATGATGGGCCAATGGAGGCTCACCCTTTGGCGAATAATGTCAAATATTTTTCTCCTGGCCAATCAGTGGGGGCCAGTCCCTGCGTGGGCCCCCTGGTGTGCATCCTAGGGTTGGCCTGTATGCTAATCCAGCCCTACGTATACAGGGCCCTAGTATAGAGTCCAGATATCTCATGCTTTGTAGATTTGAGAGCCTGTAACATTAGAGAGAAGCTAATTCGAACATGGAACATCTGCTTTACCGAATCGGCGTGGGTCGCCCTCAAGGCTGGAAGGTTTCTGACGAAGGAGGCGTGCAACTATAATACTGTGTGGCCTTGTTTTGCGGTGTGAATTATAATCTTTGAAACATTCCAGCACTCAGTGAGGGGTTGTCACGCTGTCAAGCACACTCGCACTGCCCATATTACAGCATGTACTCTGCTCATTTTCACCAACCATGCGTAATTTAGAAACTTTGGATTTGAGGCCGTATTCTGCTCCAACACATCCACACTACAGGAGCGTCTGTAGCAGCAGTGCGTTCTTCTATAGCCACTCTATTAGTACTGCAGTGTTTACATCAGTAGGAGGATCCTTTAAAAGCCAGTTCAGTGCTCTATGATGCACAGTAATGATTACTATTGATCACCAGTTCAGTGGGAATTATGATACTTGGGCTACTCAAATGTGTCTGAGAGAACCACAGTAATTGTGTGCGATGCATTTAAGCTCGCAGTAAATATTATGAATCCAATTTCTATTTATTTATTTATTTACTTACCTGTAAATGATTTCTGTTTATATCTGCTTATTTAGCTTCAACACTCTGACATAACTGAAGTTCAAGCTGCAGACATGTTGAACATGGAAAAAGGCACAAAATTATGAAATATAGGTATTTTTTTCTGCATCAAAAAAATAAAATAAAATGTGCACACTGGACGGGATGCAATTTTCTTTTTGGAATTTCGCCTCTTTGCACTGCAAAAGAGATGGCCAAATGTCTAAATGAGGAACGTCCTTTACTTCTCATAAAATGGGCAAACCGCAGGACTGTGCAGGATTTCTACCATGGAAAAGCAAGAGGAGAATGTCTCTCCACCCCATTCAGGAGCTGGAGCTTGCACTGACAGATTGGTCGTTGCAGGAGATGTAGGTCCACACAGGACGCATAGAACTAACTGCAAATAAGCTCTGACCTGTGTGTAAGTGAATGATGTGTTTTGGATCTGCTGCTGATCTCAGAGAGAGGAGATCCAGAGGAGATCCAGGGCTTCTGGACTTCAGTACCTCCCTCTGATCTGAGTCTGCAGAATGGATATGGTCATAATAAAGTCATAAATAGCCTGTTCTGATTATTGTTCTGGATGTAGTTAACATGTTTAGGTCAGCAGTATATGTCTTATCTTTAGCTTCCTCCTGGTCCGTAATCTGAGTCGCCAGCTTGCCCGTGTGCCCATAACCACATACACATACCTGGCAGGACGTGAGTGTTATGACTGTATGGGTCGACTGATTGCCGTTCGTCACTAATTGAGCTGGACCACTGTTGCGTAGCTGTTAGCGTGCTAACAGAGCTAGCTCCACAGATCCCATACAGAAACACTATCAGCCTCATTCATCACTGGGTGTGAAGGGTCGTGGAGTGTTGACTCATAGCAGTCTGAATGAAATAGAGCTAAGCCGCTAAACTGCTGTGTAACGGTGTGCTGTCTGTCACTGGCATGCTGAAACGTCCTTGAGTCCTCACCAGCTCCGAGGCCATGTGATATTACGTAATGCACTATGATGATTAAGCACTATCACTGCCAGTGGGGAGAAGGTTACCCTGTGCTAAAGGCCATAAAACCTCCTCCTCACCTTTCATCTCAGTGGAAATCATTGTTTTCAACACAAACACACTCATAAACACAGGTTCATTTCCCCCAGCAAAGAAAAACATGCTTTAAGTCATATGTTCATATTATTAATGAACCACTGCACATTCATTACACAAAGACAGTTAACCTTCCCCCATAATTCAGTGTGTGAGGTGAAACAGAGTGATTGAGAGCGGGTTTGGTGTGAGGTGTAAACAGAGTGATTGAGAGTAGGTTTGGTGTGAGGTGTAAACAGTGTGATTGAGAGCGGGTTTGGAGTGAGGTGTAAACAGTGTGATTGAGAGCAGGTTTGGAGTGAGGTATAAACAGAGTCATTGAGAGTGGGTTTGGTGTGTGGTGTAAGCAGAGTGATTGAGAGCGGGTTTGGTGTGAGATGTAAACAGAGTCATTGAGAGTGGGTTTGGTGTGTGGTGTAAGCAGAGTGATTGAGAGCGGGTTTGGTGTGTGGTGTAAGCAGAGTGATTGAGAGCGGGTTTGGTGTAAGGTGTAAACAGAGTCATTGAGAGTGGGTTTGGTGTGAGGTGTAAACAGAGTCATTGAGAGTGGGTTTGGTGTGTGGTGTAAGCAGAGTGATTGAGAGCGGGTTTGGTGTGAGATGTAAACAGAGTGATTGAGAGCGGGTTTGGTGTGAGGCGTAAGCAGTGTGATTGAGAGCGGGTTTGGTGTGAGGTGTAAACAGAGTGATTGAGAGCGGGTTTGGTGTGAGGTGTAAACAGAGTGATTGAGAGTGGGTTTGGTGTGAGGTGTAAACAGAGTGATTGAGAGCGGGTTTGGTGTGAGGTGTAAACAGAGTGATTGAGAGCGGGTTTGGTGTGAGATGTAAACAGAGTCATTGAGAGTGGGTTTGGTGTGTGGTGTAAGCAGAGTGATTGAGAGTGGGTTTGGTGTGAGGTGGTTCAGATGTTCTTTACAGTGGTGGTGATGGGAACCAGGGTTCTCCATGTCTAGAACACACATATAGACACTTTATTTACTATCTAAACCACCAGTGAACCTACACGTGTCTTCTGAATGTTGATGATGGAAAATCTGGAAAACCTGGAAATACTAAGTTTCTTTGGGGGACTATTTTACCTCACTGCGCCCTGCAGCTTGTATCCCTCCACCATGAATGGAGTTTAAGGCTGAAATCTTCTCCAAACTATCATAAACAGCGTCTCAGACATCAGGCAGCGTATTCAGAACCTTCTCATGTAGTAACTTTCTGTGAGGGAGCTTTTAGAGGGGGACGTCTAGTTACCTTCACCACCACTGGGAACCGATCTGACCAAAGTTCAAGCTTCACACCAAACCACTCTGAATGACTGTGTATACATCCTTACTTCCTTACTTACTGTTACTCATTGTATCGCCATGTAAAGAAGCTTTTAGATGTGACAGCGGTTCTTGAGTGTTCATGGTTCTGCACCTGACCAGTGTCTTTGCTAAAAAGCCCATTCATTTGCTGAATTTCCAACTTCATAACTTTTGCACAGGCCACATTTTTAATAGTATATAAAATCAATAATTATAGTAAAAAACATTTACAATAAAAAAAATCTGATTATATAAATGTATAAAAAATATTTTTAAAACAATATTAAATAAAAAATAATTAATACAAATATTAAATTCAAATATACAAGTCTATACAGAGTTGTATAAAATTATATTAAAAGTAGTAAATAAATATTAATAGATAAAATATTAAATTCAGTGCAGACGTGTTAACCCAACATGGAATTTGCTCAGATTTAGCTTACGACTGCTTATGGTGGTTCAGGGAGACACCCCTGTTCACCCGGGAGTGTGTGTCTAACATGTGAGAACCTGATAGGAGGGCCGTTAGGATCGCCTAGAGGCGTGGGGTGGGCCCTGCTATCAGATCCATGCTGCCCATCCCTGTAGGACTTTACACACCACTCCCTCCCTGCTTGTGTGATCTCACCGTAGTAACAGGTAATAATGATTATGGCCTCATGATCCCGTTTCTGAAGCGGATCAATTATTGGCCATCCTGCTATCGCTGTGTTATATAAGGGTTATAGGAAATTCACTTCTGGTGAATTAACTTAATCTCACCCTGGACAATGGGAGAATTCCAAGATTCAATTCAGGGAAATGTATTCTAGGAAAAAATATATAATTTATCTGAAAAATATATAATTTGTATTGTATTTATCAATACAATACAATCCCACAAAGTCCAGAAGTCCAAAAAAGTTGGACGCTGTGTAAAATGTAAATAAATGGGATTAAAAACAGAATGCAATGATTTGCAAATTTCACAGACCCATATTTTATTCACCGTAGAACATAGCACCCATATCAGATGCTGAAACCACTTAATGAACATTATTAACTCATTTAGAACTTGATGGCAGCAACAGATCTCAAAACAGTTGGGACAGGGTCATGTCTAACGCTGTGTAGCATCCCCTCTTCTTTAACCACAGCTTGTAAACGCCCGGGGAGTGAGGAGACCACCTGCTGGAGGTCTGGGAGAGGAATGTTGTCCCATTCCTGTCTGATGTAGGATTCTTGCTGCTTGACAGTCCTGGCTCTTCTTTGCTTTATTTCCCGTTTCATGATGCGCCAAATGTTTGCTATTGGTGAAAGGTCTGGACTGCAGGCAGGCCAGGTCAGCACCCGGGCTCTTCTTCAGAGAAGCTGTGCTGTTGTGATGGATGCAGTATGTGGTTTAGCAGTGTCCTGCTGGAATATCCAAGCCCTTCCCTGAAAGAGACGTTGTCTGGATGGGAGCGTATGTTGTTCTAAAGCCTCTGTACACTGTTCAGCACTGATAGAGCCTTTCCAGATGTGTAAGCTGCCCACACCAAAGGCACTAATGCAGCCCCATACCATCAGAGATGCAGGTTTTTGAACTGTGTGCTGATAAGCTGGATGTTCCCCCTCCTCTTGAGTCCGCAGGAAGGAATTTCAGATTTTGATCCATCTCACCCCAGAACAGTTTTCCATTTTGCCTCTCTAAACGAGCTTTGGCCCAGAGAAGTCGTTGCGGCGTTTCTGGATCATGTGGACATATGGCTTCTGCTTTGCACGATACAGCTTTAACCTGCATGGTGGATTGCACAGCAAACTGTTTTTAAAGAAAGTGATGTCTGGAAGTGTTTCTGAGCCCATGCAGGGATTTCCAGTACGGAATCATGCCCGTTTTTAATGCAATGCTTCCTAAGGGCCCGAAGATCACAAGCATCCAGTATTGACCGTCGACCTTGTCCCTTGCACACAGGGATATTTACAGAATCTCTGGATCTGTTGATGATGTTATGGACTGTAGATGGTGGGAGATCCAAAGTCTTTACAATTTTACATTGAGGAACATTTTTCTGAAATTGTTCCATACTATTTAGACACAGTTTTCCGCAGATTGGTGAAGCTCTGCCCTTCTTTGCTTCTGAGAGACTCTGCACCTCTAAAATCCTCTTTTTATAATTTTATTATATTGTGAGGACCTGATAAGAAGAATCGTCTGGGGGGCGACAGCAGTTACAGGGACCAGTCATAGGGACCCTATCATACTCAACAGTAGGCATCAGAGTGGTTGTCCTTCTTTTTGCACCAGACCATAGAACACGGTTCCAGTGGAAGTCCCAGTAGCACTTGGTAAACTACAGGCACATACATTTGTGGTTCTATGGCAGGAAAGGCTTTTTCTGGAAGTTTGTCTGATACTGTTTTTGGATACTTGGTGTAACAATGATCCTTGGGGTGTTTTTGGGTCCTCGTCCAGACGAGATCCTAGTCCTAGTCCATGATACTTACTAAGATCCTAATCATGCCCACTTTGAAATCCCTGCCAAGCCTTGAAGGTGCCTGAACTTGGTACCCAAGGGATTCATCCCTGAAAGTGACGACACTTGGGCTTATGTCGTTCCTGGCCAGGAGTGATTTAATACACAGGCTTACTTGGCTGAAGCCCGGGAAGCCCCGAGTAATCCAGGGCCTCTGATTGGTCGCTTTTTATGAGATTGATTTATTCCCCTTCGCCAACCGGACCTACCCAGATTGATCACCGGCTTATCAATCAAATGGGGAAAGAATCGAGTCATACAGTCTTTGCGAATCTCCGCCTTCCTTTGTCCGCCCTCCAATCAGTGCTCAGCAACTCTCAATTTATCCCTCAAGCCTTAGGGTCGTTATCAGCATGCCATTGTTTGAATTTAAAGCTCCAGTTGGTACTTGGGCTGCCATCCTAATGTAAAGGATGAATGGAAGTATGTGGTCATTGTTACGTAAACAAGGGAGCCTAAATGAGTCTTTATTCAAATTTTATTCAAAAGCTGGAATGTAAGTGCAGCTCCATTTAAGGTGGACCAGAGAATCTGAAACGTGAACCTGGCCAAGCACACTGCAGCTTCCTTTGGGAATGGGCTGCCTTCCCAGTCCAGATTTCTGACTGTGGCTTTGATTCTAGGTTACGTGCATGCAGGAATGGATGCTGCAAGTAACTAGACCCAGTGAGACCACCACCATGAGCAGATTAGAGCACTCCTGTTCCCGGCTACAACAACACTGGCTCGTTTTCTGAATTAAGGATCAATATCCCTCCGGATGACTCCGGGTATCCCTCCAGATATTACAATAATCCCCAATCTTTCTTTCTTGGCATTCATCTACTGTAGTCCAGGGAATTCACAACATTCTAGGAGCAATCCATTTCAGGTATGTTGATGTGGAATGAGTGTATTCACAACAGAGGGGGCGTGGCTTCAGTGCCTAAAATTGGGCACAAGACTGTGCAATACAATAGGACGCTAAATTACGGCCATCGTCCAGTTCATTTGGTCCTTTGTTCAGGTACAATGGCAGATGGAGCAAAATGCTTGAGCTCCTACATGCTGGCAAACCCTGCTGTCTAGTACTTCAGTACAGATGTACAAGAATGATACAGATTCCTGGAATGGGTTTTCTTCCAGAGGCTTTTGTATCCCCGAACACGTCGGAGCAGCTCTTTGTTTGGAAGGTAATGAAGGATCTCCATGGCATTGCTGGACTGAGAGTGAGAGCAACTGCGAACCCACAGGTTAAGCAACTCTTATTCCTTGACAATCATCGGACGTGACTTGAAAGAGGAGGAATTGGCCTCCTCCGGAGCAGGCGGCAGCAACAGGAAAAGAGCTGTTGTTATGTTTGGGTAATGAGCGAGTTCCCCCCCACCCAAAGCCCCCCGAAGCTGGGCCTGATCTGCAGCAAGAGGAAGTGAATCATAAACACCCTCACTCTCTCTCTCACTCTCCCCTTCCAAAGCCCAGTCCTCTCACGCAAAACAGCAGTGCCCATGGACTTTAGCCCACCAAGCTACGGAAGCAAACAGTGAACCAGTTGCAAGCTTCTTGCCGGGGATTTGCTCACTTCCATGCTCTTCTCTGAACCAAATGTGAAAAGGCCTAATCACTTTATTGCACTCCTGATATCATAACTGCCTGCCTCAAGGCTCTGCGTGCTCTCGGAAAAGACACTCGACAGCAGCCTGAAGTTAAGCATTAACCGGACAGACATTGACCAACACCGTACCCTCGTGAGGTGTCCACAAAAGAGTTTGTCCATCCAGAGCTTTATGGCTTTTGAGAGGCTCTGGGAATCAAGGCCAGAGATTGTTTGTGCTCTGCTGAGTCGGGACCGGGAGCACAACCTCCGTTTGCGGCGCTAATCAGAGGGCAAACAGGAGAAAGCATGTCCGCTGCCCTGGACGAATACTGCGGCTCCACTTTTTGGGTGAGTTCTGAAATAATAACGGATCCGTTTAACCTTTCGGGTCACTTCGGAAGTGCTCAAGCTCGGGGTGTTGGGTTCTGTTTTTTAGAGAGGTGCTGTCTAGATAAAGTCTAGTCATTGAAGATGCACGGTTTTAGAACAGGGTTTCTTAGGAACAAACCCAGGTACGGTGTACAACACAGTGTTATTACCACAATATGAGTCTCATTGTTACAAATACCCTAACCGGGTGATCGATAGAACCTTGTTTGACTACAGAAACTTGTTTCACAATTCTTGCGTGCCATTGCAACAGCCACAAATGTCAGCCTATAGAGTTGAAATAAATCTCCTATTTGTTCTGTACAGAACTCTCCAGTCTGAATTTGGGAATGTAAATTAACGAATAACTATATTTATGGTTTTCCCTCCAGTATCCATCTCAGTTCAGGATATCAAACCTAGACAACTTGAAATATGATGCCATATTCTACATTTGGAAATTCATTATAATTGTATAATAACGTATAATATTACATATAATATTACATATAATATTACAGAGTTATTACATCAGAAACACAAAGAACCTAATTTGGTACAGCCCTGGAGGAATAGAGGTTAGGTCTGTCTGCTCTGGCCCACAACACAGAGTAAGCTTGTGCATTCATCATTAATGATTAGTGGGACTCTTCGTTCCAGGTATCTGAGCCTATAGCTGACCGGCACCTCTAGAACCAAACCTCTTGCTTAACTCCGTAATTGATCTTTATGCTATTATCTAGTAACTACTATGAATTACTCATTGACTATTGGCATGAAGGTTACATGCCTCAAATACCATCCCGGTTGTTTGGAACATCCTGATGTCTTTAGCACATCCTCAGGTGTCTAGAGTGTCTTGGTGTGTTTGGAACTTTCTGAATGTTTAGAACATCCTGATGTGCTCAAAACATCTTGATTGGCTAGAACATTTAGAAGTGTTTTTGAGCATACTGATGTCTTTGGAATATCCTGAATGTTTAGAACATCCTGATGTGTTCAAAACAGCTTGATGTGTTTAAAACATCTAGAAGTGTTTTTGAACACACTGATGTCTTTAGAACATCAGTATGTCTTAAGCACCTCCGCAGGTGTTTAGAATGTCTTGGTGTGTTTAGAACGTTCTAATTCTTCAGAACATCCTGATGTGTTCAAAACATCGTCATGTCTTCAGAACATGCTGATGTGTATAGAATACCCTGATGTGTTTACAGTATCCTGTTTAGAACATCCTGATGTGTGAAGAACATCTTGGCATGTTCAGAACGTCCTGATTGCTTAGAACATCTTGATGCATTTAGAACGTCCTGGTGTATTGAAAACATCTTTATGTGTGTAGAACATTCAGGTGTGTTTAGACCATCTGGAAGTGTTTCTGAACACCCTGATGTCTTTAGAACATCCTCATGCTTTTAGAACACCCTGATTGTTTAGCATGTCCTGATTCATTCAAGACACCTTGATGGACGTAGAACATCTACATGAGGTGTTTTTGAACGTTGAGTCTGAAATGTGCAGAACACCCTGGTGTGTTTAGAACATCTAAAAGTGATTTTGAACACCCTGATGTTTTCAGAACACCCTGATGTGTGTAGAACACCTCCGATGTGTGTAGAACACCCTGATATGTGTAGAACCCTTTGACATGTTTAGAACATGCTGATGTGTTTACAGTGTCTTGGTATGTTTAGAATGTACTGATTGTTTAGAACATCCTAATGTGTTCAGACCATCTTGATGCATGTAGGACATCTCAGAGTGTTTATGAACATCCTGATGTGCTTAGAACGTCTTAGTGTGTTTAGAACATTGAACGTCCTGAGGTGTTTAGAATGTCCTGATTGTTTAGAATGTTCTGATGTGTTTGGAACATCCAGACGTATGTAGAACATCCATATCCTAGTGATTAGAACTTCCTAATCTAAGAGAACAGTATTGATCAGTCTGTTTTCCTGTGATGTATACCTGATACCCGCTGGAGGTTATCACCACTCATTACAGAGGAACCGTCCTCATGGTGTTCTTGGAAATGCTACGCCATGACTAATCAGTCATGCTTTAAGGATAAATCAGGTTTAACACTTTAGACTCCAGCTTCATTCATCTTCAGCTGTTCTATTCAGTAACTACTGTGTATTACTCAGTAACCCCTGGGTGGGGGGGCATTGGGGGGGGGGTCATGAGTTCATGACTGGCTAAGTCTTTTAAACACTCTACAAAGCAAACAGAACATGTATTCTGTTTACACCAGGTTCTCCGAATGATGATAAAAGCCTGGTATAATAACTGACACTCATAGATGAGGTAATAATTATATGGACTCTTTCAGTTAATACCACATGTGATGAGAGAGAGAGACGAAAACAACACCATGCTTCTGTCGTTCTTGATACTGAAACTGATAGAAACAGTCTCGTACGGTACCAGTCAATGGTTCAGACATGCCTCCGCATAGCAGGTTCTCCTTCTGTTGATCTTAAAGCTTTACTGTAGAATAAAAGTGAAGACACCAAACTATAAACTAGCCCTCATGGAATTATACAGTCCACCTTAAAACCCCCCAGAATGGATCTTTACAGGAGGATGAACCAGCTTTCTTAACCTGCAGTGTGTTCTAAACATCTTGATGTGTCTCGAACATCTATAAGTGTTTTTTTAAACATGCTGTTGTCTTTAGAATGTCCTGCAGATGTTTAGAATGTCTTGGTGTGTTTAGGATGTTCTGATTGTTCAGAACATCCTGATGTGTTCAAAACATCTTAATGTATCCTGATGTTCTAAGTCAGAAGTTCAGACCTGGGTCCTCATAGCAGGTTCTCCTTGTGTTTATCTGAAAGCTTCACTGTAGAACAAAAGTGAAGACACCAAACTATAAACAAGGCCTCATGGAATTATACAGTCCACCTTAAAAAAAACATTTTAATGTATCTAGAACATCTAAAAGTGTTTTTAAGCACCCTGATGTTCTCCTCATAGCAGGTTCTGATCTTAAAGCTTTACTGTAGAATAAAAGTGAAGACACCAAACTATAAACTAGCCCTCATGGAATTATGCAGTCCACCTTAAAACATCTTAATGTATCTAGAACATCTAAAAATGTTTTCTAACATGGTTTCAGAACATCCTGGTGTGTATAGAATACCCTGATGTGTCTAGAACATATACAAATGTTTTTGAACATCTTCATGTCTTCAGAACATCCTGGTGTGTTCAAAAACATCTTAATGCATCTAGAACATCTAAAAGTGTTTTCTACCATGGTTTCAGATCATCCTGGTGCATATAGAATACCATGATGTGTCTAGAATGTCTAAACATGTTTTTAAACATGCTAATGTTTAGTTCTCCTCCTGTTGATCTTAATGCTTTACTGTAGAATAAAAGTGAAGACACCAAACTATAAACTAGCACTCATGGAATTATACAGTCCACCTTAAAACCCTCCAGAATGGAGCTTTACAGGAGGATGAACCAGCTTTCTTAACCTGCAGTGGAGCTGATAGAACAAGGTTTATTTCTAAGCAGGTTTGGAGCAATTCTATTGGTCTGTCCATCATGAATATTCACTAAACTGAAAGGAGAACTAGAGCTTTTACACTGTGCAGAAAAAGAGATCAAAGTTTTTACACCACTAAATATAAATTAGAGGTGGAGATATGGAGAAATATAATACTGTGCTACATCAAGAGTATATGTGGTATATCAGGATATGTACTGGTTCAGACTCTCATCAGTTGGAGCTGTTCAGTGTGCGACTGTAGAGTCTTCAAGATCACCAACTACATACATTTAGAGGGGTGTACCTAAACTTCTGACTGGTAGTGTACATATGTAAATTGAACCTGAAGGTGATGTTCTAGATAAATATTATGTAAGGTAATTACATCATTGCATTTAAACACTAACACAGAACTAAAGAAGCTTGTTTGAACTGAGTGTGGAGTTGATGTTCACCACAGTGGTGCTGCTTCAGTAACTGTGAGGCTGCAGTTTCTGGCCACCTTTGGACCGTGACCTGGCGGGTTTAGTGTGTTATGACATGGCTCAAACATTCCCGCACTCTGAACTCGAGAGACCTGACTATGGAAAACACTCACAGTAACACTGTACAATAGGGGCCCGTCTATTAATGCTGCTTAGGACATTAATAAGCATCACCTTATAGGTATGTAATGTAACAATGAATCATTAACTACTGATATCAAATCAAATCAAATCACTTTTATTGTCACGTCACATTTTCACAGGTGTGAAGGTGAGTGAAAAACTTAGGTGCGAAGTCCCTTACAGTACTTAAATACAAAAAATATACATAGACAATAAATATATACAATACTAAGCACAAAATCTCTGTTATCCTAATATACATTATAAATTATATATATTTATAAACAGTAATATAAAGTTATGAATAAAACCTATGATATATCCAGATGTACACATATAGCACTATGGTAAGGCTGAGGTAGATGAGAGATGCAGGGTATATACAGGGCATAGAATATATATGCATATATACATACACTACAGATATACAATATGGATGAATATAACAGTATGTCAGTCTATATGTGCAAGTATAAATATGCTAAATGTAAAGTGCAGAGTGATGATTGTCCATGGAGATCATCATTTAGATGATTTTGGTGTAGATGAGCTGAACCAGGACCATTTACCGATGCATCAGCACTACTGGCTGTTCAGTAGCCTGATGACTTGTGGGAAGAAACTATCTCGGAGGCAGCTGGTGATAGAAAGAAGGACTTAGATTATAGTGGTTTATAACCCTTAATAAATGCTTAACTAATGTCTCGAGTAATCATATAATAATCATAGTAATCATAACTGCATGACTCAACGTTCAGGACAGTCAGCACTAATAGACGGTTTACTGAAGTTTATGATTATCTAACAACAAATTTAATTTAATAATAATCTAAAAACTTCATAAATGTCTGTCATACTCACCAAATTCATACGTACAATTATATTATAATAATAATATTAATAATGATTAATAATGTTGAAGTAAGATATACATGATTATGTATCCCATACGAGTGGGCTTACCGAACGCTACAACAGGTGATGGACTGTCTGGGTGAGCAAGTCACCAGCTGACCCCCCCACACAGTCTCTGAGCACAGCAGAAACCAGCACAAAGTGCAGTGACTAGTATCAACACCATGTTTCTGTCAGTCTAGATACTGAAATTAATTAATAATTAATAAATTAATTTTGACTAACAGTCAACAGTTTAGACGCAGCTCCTCATAGCAGGTTCTCCTTATGCTGTAGAAGAAAAGTGAAGACACCAATCTATAAACTAGCACTCATGGAATTATACACTCCATCTTAAAACCCTCCAGAATAGAATTTCACAGGAGAATGAACCAGCTTTCCAGCTTTCTTAACCTGCAATGTGTTCAAAACATTTTAATGTATCTAGAACATCTATAAGTGTTTTTGAACATGCTGATGTCTTTAGAACGTCCTTATTTGTTCAAAACATCTTAGTGTATCTAGAACATCTAAAAATGTTTTAAACATCTTCATGTCTTTAGAACATCCTGATGTGTATAGAATACCCTGATGTATCTAGAACATCTAAAAGTGTTTTTGAACATGCTGATGTTTTTAGAACGTCCTTATTTGTTCAAAACATCTGTGTATCTAGAACGTCTAAAATGTTTTAAACATCTTCATGTCTTTAGAACATCCTGACATGTATAGAATACCCTGATGTATCTAGAACATTTAAAAGTGTTTTTGAACATGCTGATGTCTTTAGAACGTCCTTATTCAAAACATCTTAGTGTATCTAGAACATCTAAAATGTTTTAAACATCTTCATGTCTTCAGAACATTCTGTCGTGTAAATAATACCCTGATGTGTTTAGAACATCTAAAAGTGTTTTAAACATGCTGATGTCTGTAGAACATCCTTGTGTTCTAAGTCAAAAGTTTGGACCCGGCTCCTCATAGCATGTTCTGATCTTAAAGTGAAGGCACCAAACTATAAACTAGCCCTCATAGAATTATGCAGTCCACCTTAAAACATCTTAATGTATCTAGAGCATATATAAGTGTTTTCAAACATCCTCATGTCTTCAGAACACCCTGATGTGTATAGATTACCACAATGTGCCTAGAACATCTAAAAGTGTTTTTAGAACACCCTGATGCATTTAGCTCATCCGCAGGTGGTTAGAACTTCTTGCTGATGTCAAAATGCTATAACATCATGATTTTGTTGTTCTGATACTGAAACTGATAGAAAGCGCTATATAGTCGTACACAGTCAAAAGTTCTTATGGAAAGTATATATTGTGACTAGTATCAACATTTCCTGCCATACACAATAAAAACAAGTTAGAAATACAATTATAATTATAAAGATTATATATATATATATATAATATATATATATATAAACACACACATAAGCAGTGAAACACACAAGATATATGTAATACGTACATTATTTAATAATTAACTGAGACATTACTTAAGCATTTAGTAAGGGTTATAAACTACATAATATAGTCTAATACCATGTTAATTCCTATTTCTATCATTAGTTAATGCTTATTAGCTACATTACATAACTATTTAGTAATGCTTCTAATTCCCTTAAGAGCTAATAATAGATGTACAATTATTGTGAAGTGTTACCACACCCACTTCTCCCACCGTCAGTGGAGAAGGATCAGGAAACCTGATGATCTACTCCGAACACATTCCTTAATTATTATATTTAATGAGCTGCTTGAGTGCTCATAGTATTAAGGCTTTAATGAGGCTCTTGGCAGGAGATGTTTCTGGATCACTCACTTGAACATTTCAGACCTAATTGGGTGCGTGCATGTGTGTGTGTGTGTCTGTGTTTCAGAATGCCTCCTACCTGGAACGTCCAGATCCGGACCTGCCGGTGTGCGTGGAGAGGACGGTGCTGGTGTGGGTGCCGCTGGCGGTCCTGTGGCTCTCTGCTCCCTGGCATTTGAGCACTCTCTTCAAGAAGAAGCCTCCCAAAACTCCCTTCTCCAAGCTCTACGTCTGCAAGCAGGTAGGGGACATAAGGAGCGTCGCTCACTTGAGGGAATCTGAGGGTCTGTGGAAGAGCTTTGTCCCAGCTTTCACAGGAGCCATGAAACCACCACGGACCACGGCTTTGTGAACTATTGTTACGGTGGGAGGCTTCTGTGGTTTCCACCCTCATTGCTCGCTAGCAGCTCAACAAAGAGCCACACTCACTCCAGTTAACCAATGTCAGGGGTACCATAACACCAGTGGCCACTAGGAAGGCCTAGAGAAAGAGGTCAACGTCAGCATGTAGGTGTAGGCACAGGCCCCGCTGTTCGAATGATTTCTCCTCCAACGATAAACAAAGACCAATTAATTAGTTTATGTGGTCATAACATCATGTAATCAAACCAAATATTACTGAGCACACAGAAGCAGCCTGGTTATCAGCCATATCAGACACGCAGGGCCATAAAGCATGTGCACCACCCACCAAACACCAGTGACTGTGCACGTGATGCTCATCCCTTCAGGGCAAGCTGTTTATTTCTCTAACCCAAAACAGAGCTCCTCACAGAGCTCCGCACAGAGCTCCTCACACCTCACAGCAAGAAGGGTCTGGGTCCGATTCCCCGGCCGGGTAACCAGGGCCCTTTCTGTGAGGAGCTCTGTGTTCTCCCCATGTATCTGTGGGTTTCCTCCTCCAGGGGTTCCGTGGGGTGAGTGCATGTGCAAATCTGCCCTGTGATGGACTGGTGGTCTGTCCAGGGTGTGTCCTGCCTTCCACCCAGTGACTGCTGGGATAGACTCCAGCACCTCCTGCGACCCAGAGGGATAAGCGGTTTAGAAGATGAATGATTGACAACCACAGGATGTTAATAGGCTTTGACTGCTGTGGTTACTCACCACGTGGAGCTTTTCTCGGGATCCTGAGCTTTAGATGAGCTGTAGATGATTGACTGAGTGTGAGTTGTGCATCTGTATTTTCCCTCTTTCAGTCAAATTGAGTGCAAACTTCATCAAGTCATCTAATCAGTAACAAGACCCACACTGTACTAATGACTGTTCTACAGATGGCGGTGTACATGCACAGAAATCTATATAAAATAAAATATATGTAATANACAGCCACAACTGTGGACATTCAGCGAGCAGTGATGTCCTCCATGAGTCATCCCATTGGCAGACGGCTGCACCACGCAGAACCACATGCACACAGACCGTTATGACGACTGTCCTTAACATCACGTCAGCGTCACCAAAGACTGCGATGGTGTGGTGCCACAAATGTTTTGTAGGTGGATGGGACCAAAATAGAACTTCCTGGTTTAAATGAGAACCATTATGTCTGGAGAAAGGAGAACCATTACAGCATAACAACCTTATCCCATCTGTGAAACATGGTGGTGGTAGTATTGATTTGGACCTGCTTTGCTGCATCTGGGCCAGGACGCCTCGCCATCATTGATGGAACAATGAATTCTGAATTATACCAGCAAATTCTGAAGGAGAATATCAGGACATCTGTCCGTGAGCTGAATCTCAGGAGAACATGGGTCATGCAGCAAGACAACGACCCTAAGCACACAAGTGGTTCTACTAAAGTATGGAATGGCCAAGTCCAAGTCCTGACCTTAATTCACTAGGAATGTCTTCTGTTTGTAGCTGCTGGTGATGATGCTCCAGGAAGCTCTGAGACGCAGAGTGAAGGCTGTCGATTCTGCAACCCTCTTTCTCTTCTGGCTTCTCCAGGTCATCTGTGAGGTCTTCACTTTCCAGACCTTAGCGAGACAGGCTTTGACAGAGGTACTAACCGGTCTACCATACTAGATCACTAGCACTCGTGCCCTGAATTTGATTAGGAATGCATTTTTTTCTGTGTCCGTCTTCTCAGGAGGGGATATCAGATCTTCCCAGGTTCTGTCTCTTCTACATAGCCTTCGGGCTGCAGCTGGTGGCTTTGGTTTTGTCAGCCATAGCAGATGTTCCACTGGACCGTAAGAAGGTAGTGAAACAGGTAGGTACCTGTATTTAATGTGTAAACTGATATGAAATGTGATTGTTTTTCCCTTTTCCAATTCATTATCTTCTCTCACACCCGCAGAACCCAGAAGCTGGTGCTGCCTTTGTTAGCAGGATCACATTCAACTGGTTTAACCGGTAGGTTTTTGAGGGATGTTCCTGGAAAATAACTACTACTACTGCTACTACTACTGTTGCTACTCCTGCTACTGCTATTACTACAATTACTACTACTGCACTACTACTGTTACTACTTCTGCTACTATTACTGTTACTACTACTACTACTACTACTACTGCTGCTATTATTGCACTATTACTGTTACTACTTCTGCTACTATTACTGTTACTACTACTACTACTACTACTGCTGATGCTACTACTGCACTACTACTGTTACTACTTCTGCTACTATTACTGTTACTACCACTACTGTACTACTACTATTACTACTACTGCACTACAACTGTTACTACTCCTGCTACTATTACTGTTACTACTCCTGCTGCTACTACTACTGTTACTACTACTACTGTACTACTACTTCTACTACTACTACTGTACTACTACTATTACTACTACTGCACTACTACTGTTACTACTCCTGCTACTACTACTGTTACTACTACTACTACTACTACTGCACAACTACTGTTATTGCTACTACTGGTAATTTTGAGATGAACTTAACACTAAAACATACACAGGAGGGAACTTGATGATCATGTCTTGAGTTGAAGCTTCATTTTATGTAATAGTAGCACATAATCATTAATCTAATAGTAGCATTAATCTAATTAGAAAGAACAGATTCACAAATGCCACACAGAGTTTGCTGTCCAAAGTCATTTTTTCCCAAGGTCGCCAATTTGATTTGATGGTGTTTTCCTCCCAGACCCCTGAAGCTGGCCTGTCTGATATCTGAAACCTAAGCATGATATCTGCCGGCCTCATCTACATTAGCATTTTAATTAGCATACAGACCAAAGACAGAGGATCTATAATGTCTTAGAAAAACGGTGTCATCTAACAGTGCAGCACTCTATCACTTCATTCAGCTGGGCATTGTGCTAGCAACTTCAGAGTGAGCCCCCCGACTACTTGTCCTGCCTAATAGGCTAAGCACCTTATGCTTACCTGTTTTCAATTCCAGCCTGACAAAGCTCCTGAACAGTGGAGTGTTTTCACACTGAAGATGCCCAGCCATGTTTTGTCATTAGGGGGAATACAAGTGCTAATGAGCAACTCATTTCGCACCCAATGCAAGCTGAAAAAGGCCACTTTCGGGCCCGGTAAATGGAGCCTATGGTGTTGCTTTCGCTCAGCAAACACGCTTCTACAAGGTCCCAGCCTGTGAGCGATAGTGTTTATTTTCCAGTGTAGGACAGAACAGTGTATTTTTCATACCCTGCACCCATCAGAAATGCATTCATGGCTTCACAATATGTGTCTGTCTATTCAAGGATGGTCGTGAACGGCTACAAGAGGCCGCTGGTTCAGGAGGACTTGTGGGATCTAAATGAGAAGGATGGCACTCGCTATATCAGCCAGCAGTTCGAGGATATCATGAACCAGGAGTTGAGGAAAGCACACATCAGATTCCAGAAGAAGCAGAACAAGAAGAAGTCAAAGCCAGAACCCAACCAAAACGGCATGGCCAGAGGAGTCAGTCAGGATGTCCTGGTCATGGTGAGGAACTCTTGAGCCTTCAGTGGCTAATAGTCGACAATGATATAAAGGTCCTAACTCTGTCTGTGTAGGTAGATGCTACACTATCCAATGCGAGCTCAAGAAACAGGGTCTCTTAGGGTTCTATCTTGGAGGAACCATGTGGTGGCCTTCATTCAGTGTGTTACTCACTGTTCTGTAGCTTACAGCCTTCAAAATAAAGAACCACATTTGCTTCCCTAAAGAACCCTTCAGTGGACGGGTCTTCAAAGACACGTTTGTGTACATCTGGTTGAAGAACATAATGCCAGTGTTCCTAGAACCAAAAGCCATTGAGCAACCTTTGTTATTGTTAGGGTAAATGGCCAACCCAGAAATCCATCAAGTCAAACGAGAAGCTGGTCCAGAAGTTAAAATCTGATTGGCATGTTGTAGGTTCCTCTGATCTAACCACAGATGTTTCTTGGAAGCTTCACCTTCAGTGGAGTCTGTTCCTTTTGCTAGATCCTCATCTTCGGAATGAGGAGCACCATTAGCACCTACAGCTCTGGAAAAATGTAAGAGACCACCTGAAAATGATTGTTGTACAGTTTCTGGGTTTGTGTTTGACCAAAATGAGCAGTTCTGTTTTATTCTATACACTACTGGAAACACGTCTCCCAAATTCCAGATCAGATATTGTATTTTAGATCTGTTTATTTAGAAAATCACTAATTACGCCTCCAGAAGCCTGTTTTTTGAATTATGCTCAATGTGCATTTCACCCCAGCCACCGCTCACCAGTCTTTCTGTAGGTCACTTGAGGTCATCTTACGGTGGTTAAGTGACATTGGAATGAGGTGGCGCTCATCACGGTCAGTAGAGAGTGGTTTTGGCCTTCTGCCAGTCTGTAGCTGTGTTGTCCTGTGTGTTTGCTGCTTGACCTTGTTCTTATGAACCAGACGCTCACTGTATCTGCCACTAAAGTTAGAACCCAACCTTCTGTTCCTTACTAAGAACCTGCTGTACATGTGGAGATGCTGATTTAAGAAGAAACTGGAGTGCTCTCTTATTTATTTCCAGAGCTGTATGTAGGCACAGGTGGTTATAGAGTTGCTTGGCTTGCTTCATGACTAGAGCTTGAGAGTCTTCTGCGCCCCATGTTCTTTCGCTGACCCTTCGTTTTCATGTACACAATTAGGAGGAGAAAGGAGAAAAGGCAGAAAAGAACAAGAAGAAGAAGAAGAAAGAAAAGAAGGCTGGTGATTCGAATTATCCCAAGGCCTGGCTGGTGCCCACCATCCTGAAAACCTTCCAAGGGGTCCTGATAGAGTCTGCCCTCTTCAAGCTACTACAAGACCTGCTGTCCTTTGTGAGCCCACAGCTTCTCAAGTGAGTTGCTCTGTTGGTTTTTCAGCTCAGCATGTTCAGCTTTCCTTCCTCTGTACTTGGAAGATCCCAGATAGATTATATGTAGATGCTCCAGTATATGGTAAAACTCTATAGCTCACCAGACAAAACATGAGTCCCCCTGCGTGGTTAAGGTCGTAGTACCTTCAGGCTCCTGCAGATGGCGCTGCACAAGGATGATGGGGCTATAAATCCCTGCAGGTTGTGAGTGACGGGATCCATAGATTGGGAAAAGGTGGTACAGGGCAGGGAATCTCGTTCCATGTGTGGAAAATGGCTCCAAAGCAGATGTTAATGATTGGCTAAAAGGAGTGACTGCATTTGGGCGTGCCAAAGACCATAGTGTGCAGGAAGTAGCTGAATCTGCAGGTGTATGGAAGCGTACAGTCATACGGGTCTACCAGCAGTGGCTAAAATCCCAGTCTACAGGGAATTCTCCTTGGAATAGTGCCAGGGAAGGCATCCACCAAATCTGGACCAACTGACCAATTCTTTGATGTAAGAGTGTCTGAACATTGATGTGGCCTACATCCAGAAACTTGTCCAGTCCATGCCCAATCCAGTCACAGCTGTTATTGGTGCTGGTGGAGGGATTACACGCTGGTTCAGTCAGGGGGCTTGTTTACTGTCTGGTGAGCGTATACCGTATTTGTTACTGCTAGTTCTTTTCCCCACCACTCTGGTGTTCCTGTAACGTGTGGTTTGGTTTGTTCCAGGCTCATGGTTTCCTTCGTGGATCCTCAGAACAAGTCTGTTTACGCGTGGCACGGATATGGTTATGCGGTGCTGCTCGTAATTGTGACATTCCTACAGTCAGTGTTCCTCCAGCAGTATTTCCAGCGCTGTTTTGTGCTGGGAATGAAAGTGCGCACTGCCATCATGGCGGTTGTTTATAAGAAGGTATGTCCATTACATCATTACATCATTACATCATTCTGACCTTACACTCTCTCAGTGTTAATCATTAGTTAATGAATATCTTGACTGAAGTCAGCAGGATTGTGAATTGTGCGCTGCTGTGCATAAGAATTTTGAAATGAATTATATTATGAATTATTAATTAAAAATCAGAAATTTCACGGATATACTGCGTGTATGTCCTGATCTGATGACAGACGTTATAATTTGTGCGAGGATGAAGACAGATGTATTAGAATGAGCTCCACCTTTAACAGGTCTTATATGAACTGGTTACATGATTTCTGTAATTAATAGCTGAGGGTTTGATTTACGGAGATCTTTTGTTCTCCTTCCTGGTCAACGCTGAGCAAGCCGTCTCTTCATGCCTCTGTGTCTTCCGTTTGCCAGCTATTCAAAACTAGGATCTATATACACGTTCATAAGATGATTTGTTATCATTTTCACATTTTTCCCCCATGACTGTAAAGGGTTAGGAGTTATGGTTATGGTTAGGGTTAGGGGTAAGGGTTTAAGGTTAGGGTTAAGAGTTAGGAGTTACGGATTAGTAGTTAGGATTAGGGGTTAGAGTTTAGAGTTGAGATTTAGGGGTTGGGGTTAGGGTTGAGATTTAGGGGTTGGGGTTAGGCTTAAGGGGTTAGGGTTTAGATTTAGGGTTAGGGTCTAGGGTTAGGGGTTGGAGTTTGGCGTTAAGGGGTTAGGGGTAGATTTAGGGTTAGGGGTTTGGGGTTAGGATAAAGGGTTAGGGGTTTAAATAATGGCTGACTGACTGATATCCCCACCCCATAGTTTTAACATATCTATACATTATACATTATTTCATATTCTAAGCTCCTTATCCATCTGGGTCATGGATTGGGCTCCCAGTGCTCACTGGGTGGAAGGCAACATGGATAATTTGTAATAGTAAATACCTCAAACTTCTAAAACTGAACGTTTGAGGTTTGAAAGCTAAAGATCTATGGAAGCTGCAGACGATTGGAAGCTGTAATTAAGGCTAAATATGAAGTACTGTAAATACTGTAGTTATTAAGGCTTTTGTGGAATTCAATATTCAGCTGGAACTGAATGAAAGTGTGGTCTAGTTTTTGAGCTGAGCAGGTGTGTATCTATAGCAGAGTGGTCAAGTCACTCTTTCTACTCACGGAAGACCAACTCTCTCAGAAGAGTCCGGATGCTGCGTTGCCCGGGACCTCTTGTTGCAGCGCAGTTGCAGTTTGAAATCAATAGTTAATGGAATGGACTTTATGCCAGTCGTCATCACCTTGGGTCACTAGCAGGTTGCTGTGTTGGCTGAACTGTGGCACTCTCTGTTCCTTCTTCAGGCTTTGGTCGTGTCTAATGACGCTCGCAAGGAGTCCACTGTAGGGGAGACAGTGAATCTGATGTCAGCTGACGCTCAGCGCTTCAACGATGTCACCAACTTCATCCACCTCCTGTGGTCGTGTCCGCTGCAGATCATCCTGGCTCTCGTTTTCCTCTGGATCGAGCTGGGGCCGTCTGTCCTGGCCGGACTGCTGGTCATGATCCTTATGGTTCCCATCAATGGGCTACTGGCAACCAAATCTAAAACATTCCAGGTACTTCCGATGGCTATTGTGAAATTGTCTGATTGTCCAACGCCTATGTGGTGTTCTGTTCCCTGATATTCACATTTGGGTTTATCAATCATAATTCATGTCCATACGACCATTTTCCAAACTCTCTTCATTCCGCAGAATTAAACATGCTCTTTTTGTTACTGTACCTTTATGTAAATGAGCTCTTGTTCCTATTGGGCACCATTAATTGCCCCTCGAAAGGCAGGACAAATGGGCACGCTAGCTATAACTCCAGCGTGAATGCCCGGAATAGGCGGATAAACGTAAATACATACAAAAGGGTCTTTTTTCCAGCTTGTTTCCCATATATAGACCACTGTGTTTGTTTGGAAATTGAACAATCAAAACAAGACAATTTGGTTTTCCATGATGAGCACTCTTCAGAGTTTTCCACTTTAATTCAAGGGTATTTATAGTGAACCACACAGGAATTATAGGCCCCTTCATAACCCCGCCGCCCCGTTCCCCCATTCACAAGACCAGATGCAATTAGACATGTTGTCTCTTGACCAGCTGCGCGTCCTTGCCTCATTAGCTCATGAAGACGTAGGCTATCCCAAGGCTGTTGCTGTTGTGTCACTGTCAGGCTGACTCCCAGCATAAATCAAGCAGAGACATGGCCGGGACAACATAGGTGTCAAAAGCAGCTGTTAGAAGTAGCGCACAACCAGGCAGACCCCAGAAAACCACCACAGTAGCAGATCTTAACAGACGTAGGCAGATTTATTAAATACCACCTTAAATAAGGCTGACCTCAGATGATTCACCCCAAGAACAGAGTGGACGGGGGACAGTCTGATCAAAGTCTCTGAAAATGCCTGCAGAATTCGGGGACAGATTAAAGGAGCACTCAGGCCTGAAACATTAGAAACACTGTTTGTCATGTTATGTAATAACATTGTATCCACCAGCTGCACAGGTTTCATGATTTTGTCACCACAGCACCATATCCATTTTCAGCCTTCTGTATATTTAAAATGAAAAAAAAAAAATAAAATAAAATATATATATATATATACATGAATACAGTTATTTAATAGAATTCTGAAATACGGTACATGTACACATATTTACATATATGTAAATATTAAAAACTGACATAATCTGTAGATAATCTGTAGATATTTAACTACATACATACATGTTTACATATTGTTCAAAATATAGATGGATGAGTGGATGAGTGAGTGGAAGGGTGGATGGGTGGTTGGTTGGTGGATGAGTGAGTGGAGTGGTTGATGGTTGGTCGTTGGGTAGATGGGTAGAAGAGTGAATGGATAGTTGAATGGCTGTTTGGTGGATAGATGGATTGGTGAGTGGATAGGTGGATGGGTGAATGGTTGGTTGGTGGATGGGTGAGTGAAGGGGTGGAAGATTGGTTGGTGGATGGGTGCATGTTTGGCTGGTGGATGAGTGAGTGGATAGGTGGGTGGGTGAATGGTTGATTGGCGCATGGATAAGTGGATGGTTGGTTGGTGGATGGGTGAGTGGAGGGGTGAATGGTTGGTTGGTGGATGGGTGAGTGGATAGGTGGGTGGGTGGGTGGATGGTTGGTTGGGGGATGGGTGAGTGGATAGGTGGGTGGGTGAATGGTTGGTTGGTGGATGGGTGAGTGGATAGATGGATGGGTGAATGGTTGGTTGGTGGATGGATGAGTGGATAGGTGAATGGGTGAATGGTTGGTTGGTGGATGGGTGAGTGGATGGGTGAATGGTGGTTGGTGGATGGGTGAGTGGAGGGGTGGATGGTTGGTTGGTGGATGGGTGAATGGTTGGTTGGTGGATGTGTGAGTGGATAGGTGGATGGGTGGATGGTTGGTTGGTGGATGGGTGAGTGGAGGGGTGGATGGAGTACGCCTGTTGGGCAGTAGTTCCAGCTCACTTGTCTGTATTGACATGGCTGCAGATTTGCTTTAACACTGAGTTCCTCTTCAGCCAGCAACAAAAATGAGACCCACTGTTCTGTTGCTGTGTCTTTTCTAACCACTGTGTCCACCATGGGACGTGTGTTCTCCTTTTCAGATGGAGAACATGAAGCTGAAGGACAAACGCATGAAAATCATGAATGAGATCTTGAATGGTATCAAGGTGAGCAGCCCATTTTAAACTATTACACCAAAACTAGCCAAAGCCACGGCACAGTTAGGGTGGTCCTGTTTCAGCTGAGAAATTCGTTCATATCCTATTGGTTCGTTTACATGACGTATGCCTTCCGCTCTGCCTGTCAAACTGCGAGTATTCAAAGTTACAAATTAATATGCAGTCCAGATGCCAGCAGCTACAATGAGTCCGCATAAAAGCATTTTATCGACCTATTATCAGGAGCTGAAATGTCAAGCCGAGATGTTTTCTGCCGAAAGGGCTGCTTTTTGTGCCGGAGGACCCACCTGGAGCGGTGCTGGTGGGCACTGCACTCCTAAGTGTTTGTGTCCTTTGTTCTTGCTCTTTAACATCCGTTTCTTGCTCTTTCTTTTTACTCTCCTTCTCTCTCTCTCTCTCTCTCTCTCTCTCTCTCTGCTTTCTTTTAACGCCCCCTGCTTCACCCTATTACAGATTCTGAAGCTGTACGCCTGGGAGCCATCTTTTGAGGCTCAGGTTCAGGACATCAGAGAGCGGGAGTTGAAAGTGATGAGAAAGTTTGCCTACCTGTCGTCCGTTTCCACCTTCGTCTTCTCCTGCGCTCCAGCTCTGGTGCGTATGACAGGCTGGATTCCTCTACAGTAGCACGTTTTTCCTAACTTTAGTCCATCTGTTTCTCTGTATACTTTACTACCCTGTTCTTCAATGGTCAGGACCCCCACAGGACCACCACAGAGCAGGTATTATGTAAGTGGTGGATCGTTCTCAGCACTACAGTGACACTGACGTGGTTGTGCTGTGTTAGTGTGTGTTGTGCTGGTGTGAGTGGATCTGTTCAGTCTTACCTGTGAAAGGTAACTCCCCAAGATCTGTTCAGTCTCACCTGTGAAAAGTATCTCCCCGAGATCTGTTGAGTCTTACCTGTGAAAGGTAACTCCCTAAGATCTGTTCAGTCTTGCCTATAAAAGGTAGCTCCCTGAGATCTGTTCTGTCTCACCTGTATAAGGTGATTCCCCGAGATCTGTTCGGTCTTACCTGTGAGGGGTAACTCAGTTTGTACAACCCCAAACTGCACCAACTCAGACATCAGTCCAGTCTTCCAAGAATTAGGTCAAGCAGCAAACACACAGGACAACACAGCTACAGGCTGGCTGAGGGCCAAAACCACTCTCTACTGACCGTGATGAGCGCCACCTCATTCCAATGTCTACATAGTTAAATACTACATAGTTAAACCTTTTAGATGTAAACCGAGTCTTTCAGAGTGGTTTAGAGTGAGGTGTACTGTCCTAGAGAACTTAGCCAGTCAGAACGGTTCACAGTGGTGGTGAAGGTAACCAGACGTCCCCCTCTGAAAGCTCCCTCACAGAAAGTTACTACATGAGATGGTTCTGAATACGCTGCCTGATGTCTGAGACGCTGTTTATGATAGTTTGGAGAAGATTTCAGCCTTAAACTCCATTCATGGTGGAGGGATACATGCTGCAGGGCGCTGTGAGGTAAAAAAAAAATAGTCCCCCAAAGAAAACGTATTATTTCCAGGTTTTCCAGATTTTCCATCATCAACATTCCATATGACACTCAGAAGACACGTGTAGGTTCCCTGGTGGTTTAGATAGTCAATAAAATGTCTATATGTGTGTTGTAGACATGGAGAACCTTGGTTCCCATCACCACCTCCATTGTACAGAACATCTGAACCACCTCATGCCAAACTCGCTCTCAGTCACTCTGTTTACACCTCAAGGCCTGCATCTTCCTGCATTTTCCTGCCTGTTGTGGGCTCACCTACAGAGTTCATTCATCATACATATATTATGATACGACATATATATTTAATGGAGACAGCCTTCGTTGTCCCGGGAGAGGTTTGTTCTCTGGCTGCGGTAATGACAGCATTGTTACGGCACAGTTTACACCATAATAATGTAATTACTTAATGATGTTTTGGTTTTCCATTTTCCCGGACTCAGTGACGAGACATATTGGTTCTGAACTGTAGTGTACTGTGTTTTCTGTAGGTGTCCTTGGCAACCTTTGCTGTGTTTGTGTCCGTCAGTCCGGATAACGTCTTGGATGCGCAGAAAGCTTTTACCGCCATTTCGCTCTTCAACATCCTGCGCTTCCCGCTCGGAATGCTCCCAATGCTGATCTCTTCCATGGTGCAGGTACTCAGCACACACAAACAAACACACACATGCGCTCCGTTCTCCGGTGCCATTATGCTCTAGGAGACCTCATCTCTGCTGCGGATATCCGAAGCTAGGCGACATGATTCGGTGGTTCCAGGCCCTGAGATGCCATGTGCATTCCCTGCTTTAATACACTTGGCCAGCATCATAATGGTCTCAGTAATTAAGCGATCAAAGAGGTCTTCAGATCGGGACCCTCAGGCTTGTGGTTAACTAAGCTGTTGATGTAAGTGAATGGCCATCTAGGGCCTGTTGGGATTTCGTTTGGCCCTTATTCATCAAAGTCTAGCAGAATTGAACACATTTAATGTGGTCATCCTCAGATCTTGGATATTAGGCAGCGATTTACGTGCGATCAGCTTCCGTACATTAAGTCACGTGCCACCTTAAAGGTCCTGCATTTACATGTAGATGTTTTGCAGTAAACCAACAGTGTTCAGCAGCTCGAGAGCCTATGGCTGTGCTTGTAGGCAGAGATAGTGGTGGAAAATAAGGGTTCTCAAAATGACAATTTAAAGCCATCTACTGGAAGGATATGAGTGCATTTTCATATCTGCATGTACACTAGATTGCCAAAAGTATTCGCTGGTCTGCCTTCACACGCGTATGAACTTCTCCCATTCTTAATCCATAGGGTTTAATATGATGTCGGTCCACCCTTTGCAGCTATAACAGCTTCAGCTCTTCTGGGAAGACTTTCCACAAGGTTTAGGAATGTGTTTATGGGAATTTCTGACCATTCTTCCAGAAGTACATTTGTGAGGTCAGACACTGATGTTGGACGAGAAGACCTGGCTCTCAGTCTCCGCTCTGATTCATCCCAAAGGTGTTCTATCGGGTCGAGGTCAGGACTCTGTGCAGGCCAGTCAAGTTCTTCCACACCAAACTCGCTCATCCATGTCTTTATGGACCTTGCTTTGTGCACTGGTGTGCAGTCATGTTGGAACAGGAAGGGGCCGTCCCCAAACTGTCCCCACAAAGTTGGGAGCATGAAATGGTCCAGAGTCTCTTGGTCTGCTGAAGTATTAAGAGCTCCTCTCACTGGAACTAAGGGTCCGAGCCCAACTCCTGAACAACAACCCCACACCATAACCCCCCCTCCACCAAACTTTACACTCGGCACAATGCAGTCAGACAAGTACCGTTCTCCTGGCGACCGCCAAACCCAGACACATTCTGACGGTTTTGTTGAGGAGGTCGTACCACCTGCCATGTGAAACTGAACCATTCCAACTAGAATCACTCAAAATCACATTTCTGCTAAATTTGTGGAAAAGCTACTGACCTTCACCTTCAATGTAGTCAGCATGTTATATCGCCTTATGAACACCACGCTGCAGTAAAGGTTAAACCTTAATGAGATGACATGCTAAGTAAGTCTGTCTCCTGGTTGCTCTCTTGTTTCGTAGACGTCTGTGTCTAAAAAAAGGCTGGAGAAGTTCCTTGGTGGAGAGGACTTGGACATGATGGCGGTGCAGCACGACAACAGCTTCAGTAATCTCAGCATTTTCAACATGCAGATCAGGCATTCAACAGGGCTTGGGAATGCAGGGCATGATATGTGTGATCCACCTAATCATCCAAAGCTGGATCTGCATGACTACCAGATCAAAGATTAGAGGGAAATTAAGCACATCGGGGTGGGAGTTTAGTTCAACCATGTGGGTGCAGCTCTAGTTAAACAGGAAGCACCACAGTGCTGGTAAACATCCAGGCCATGCTAATTTAGTGCTGTGATAATCTAGATGTATCATCAGCTGAGTTCTTACTTTTGTTCCGTACACGATAGCTGCGGAACCAAAGCTAACTGTGCTTTATTTCCTCTGAACAGAAACTGCAATCAGCGTGACCAGCGGCACGTTCTCCTGGGGCAAAGACGCAGAGCCAGTTCTGAAGAAGTCAGTACCTTTGGTTCTATCACTGGGGAATTCCAGCCAATCACTGCATGTTCATCAGGGATGACATCCCAGCTGTGATTTATTTCCATGCATAGGCAGATGTCGCTCACATGACCTCCTACGCTTGTGTTTAGGTGGCTTGTTGCTATACAACTCATTAACCTGGTTCAACCCGGTGATAGTTGTGGGTCTCAAGTAAAGATGGGCCAGTCCGTGTATTTTGGGGCTGATAACAAATAACGATCGTCTGTCGGCAAGATTGGTCGATAGCTCATACCAATTGGGGGAGGGGCTGTGCTGCTACGAAACATCATAGTGGTACACGACAGATGGCGGCATGTAGCCACACAAATGTTGCCAGCAGGTGGAATAAGCAATAAGGCAAGAGGAGCTCCTGGCATTAAAAGGATAGGTTCTGTGAGTTTGCATTGTGAGCCATTTCATGTCAATTGGACTTACAGTTGTCCAGGGCAGCTCTAGCAGGCAGAGCTTAATTAAGATGGCTTGACAAGGCCAACTTACTGTTCTTCATACATCTTCTTCTTATTATTATTATTATATTATTATTGTTATTATTATTATTATTCTATGCTCAAAATATAAAATGTTTCTCATCCTGCAGTTTCCAAGCTAGGATCACAAGATTTTGCAGGATACGTAGATCCTATACCCGATTAAGTTGCTTGTGCTTTTTATACATAGCCAATTGGACCAATCCGAGGTCCAAAGTCGTATTTGTTCCCTTAGGGAATGAATGGCGGAATGTCGTGCAAATACAAATGTAACTGTCACAAGTGGCTTAATTTAAGATACTACAGCTATTAAACATCAACTTTTCAAAGTAATTATCAGACTTTTTCGAGCCAACTTAAAATTTGTTCATGAAATTTCCCTTTCTACTTTAATGTACTTGTGGTAAATGTGCCATCTTATGACAGCGCCAAGTAAATAAGCTCCTCAGTACGACCCATTCTACTGCCAGTGCCAGTCTATGGAGGCCGCAGGACTAAGCACATTATTTTCCACACCTGCTAGCAATGAGTGTGGCTGAAACACCTGAACACAGTAATCCACATTCTTTTGGCCTCTCAGTGTGCTAATACACAGCCAGTTCTTTTGACTGAAACTGAACAGAGGCATGGGATTGTGGGTCATCTTGGCCAGCAAAAGCTACATCTGTGCTTCCTTCAAAAAGGGCCAGTTGGCGATTCCTCTGTTAATGGATTCGGGACATGATGCCGTCCTGCTGTCGAGTGCTGCCTGTCCTGCTGCACGCCAGAACGTAATGTAAAAGCACGAGAGCATAGCTGTGTCATCAGTCATAGCCACTTCCAGTTCTGTCTCCCAGTGACTCATACTGTTTTCAGCGGCTTAACAAAGAGATTCCACAGTGCTGGAGTGGTGCATGACCTTCAGACACATGTAAACACAATCAGTTCTTTAAAATATCTTTAGATATTGGTGACGCACTGTGGAGTCTTCGGGATGCAGAAGAGCAAACAGAGAAAGTATATATTGCCCTGTTCCTGTCGCCGAGTCACAAATGTAGCTTCTCAAGGTAATTACAGTGCTGGTGAAAATGCAGGCACGTATTAACCATCATGTCAACATCAATCATGTTGACCCTTTGACGCCCTCACCAAGGAAAACTAAATTGATTTTTTATGTGTTTGGAGCAATAATAATAAAGCACATGATCAATTTTAGCTACATTAGCTCAGCATAGACACCTTTAGCATAAAGAAACAATTAGACCGTTTGGTAGAGCATGCTTTTTGAAACCTATTTTACTCTCATTAGACTCCTTTTTGTTGTATAAAGCAGTGTTTCTTAACCCTGGTCCTCCCAACACACCCGATTCAACTTATCAGCTTATTAACCTGCCCTCTCAGAGTTGCACCAGAAAGCGACTCCACCAAAATGTGCAGGGCAGGGTTCCTCCACAACCAGGGTTGAGAAACACTGGTATAAGGGTACATAATTCTGTTTATCAAATCCTCTGAAACTATAATATGCTGATAAAATAAGCTTACCTTTGAAAATTCCATTCCATTCTATGGATGAGAACAGTCAAGGCATATCGATTGAAAGACTATCTAGTGACCCCTAGTGGACGTTTTTAGCCTAACATTGCTCTGCCGACTGGTAGAGATGGCACAATCAGGTTGAGTTAGGTTCAACATCTTCTTCGTTGAGAAACAGTGACTCAAAATGTGCTCTACCAAAATGTTGAGAGCAACGTAAAATGATTAAACTTGGTATTGGAAACAAAGATATACCATCATTTCCAGGGAGAGCTCCAACAGGGGACAGGTCATTTCTGTGGTCAAATTTCAGCAACACGTGTAACACAAAGGGCTCTGGTTCTTTATATGTTGTCTAGACCTTCACTGAGAAGTTACATACTCTGCATAGTTGTGCTTGTTAGGACCGTGTAGACTGTACGACACAAAGCACCATGCTTATCGCTGAGTGGTTCATGCCCTCTTCCAACACTTACCCTGACTCAGCATGTGCCAAGTTGCTTTCCACCACACCACTGTAATTAACTCATCTACTTTCCATTTCTAGGCACCATTAGAGAGGTCTGAATGCTCTCTGTGTACTAAGCGGAGCTGTGCTAAGCCGCCTGGTTTTTGCTCTATTGGTCGCACGGCTTCCCTGCAATCAAAGGGCTTCACCCCTCTTAACCAGCTATTGTTTATCACTTGGTCCATTCATTCATATGTTACACTGTCAAGCCATTAGGAAACAAGTAGGAGTGGAAAAGCTCTGATGGTCAACATTTAGATTAGCAGTCGGCTGCCGGCCTAATTGCAATCAGCTAATTGCTCTCCTGTGATTGTGTGAACGTGTATGCACCCATGTTACCCCGGACTGAGCCCTCTAGCTGCTTAGCTGGCCTACCAACATGTATGTACTTCTGTTTTACAAGCTCCTCTGTGTATGTTGCCCCCTTAGCGTGTCTCTGGACATTAATCCGGGTCGTCTGGTGGCAGTGGTGGGAGCGGTGGGATCAGGCAAGTCTTCTCTGATCTCAGCTCTGCTGGGCGAAATGCACAACCTCTCCGGCTCAATCAATATCAAGGTAATCAGGCACATGGAGGGCTGCTATTTGTGGACTACTCATCCACAGCACAACATGTGGTCAGATCAGTGCTTCACAGTCTCATCCCAATCATTCGGACCTCAGCTTTTCTGTGTTTCTGTGTACTCACTGTGGGTTGATAATCAGCTGATGAGTTGAGTGTTAGGGCATAGCATCCCTACGGACTGTACACTCAAGTGTCAGTAACAGATGGGTATGTGTCCTGTGTGGACGTAGCATTGACATAAATAAATAACCCAGTATCAAATGCCTTTGCTGGTAAACGTATGTGAACCTCTACAGTGATCAGTTTGGCCCAAGGAATAATGAGGTTCAGGAGGTTCAGTCAATAGGATGACAATCAGGTGTCAGTGCGACTGACCCTACCCCATTTTCACAACATCAACCTGAGTCTTCACCATCAAAGTCTGGTCTCTACTATGCACATCTGCTAGTACATGCCATATCCTAGTCAAATGAGATTTCTGAGGACCGTATCAAATCATCTGCCAATGCTCATCAGACTGGAAGATGTTCCAAGTCCACACTCATCTTCTAAAGAACAGCTGCACCCAGAAGGAGGTGAGGGATTGCAGTGCTGTTGGGAAGGAAGATAAAGGTTACCAGGAACAATAAATGATGATAAATTTAGACTGATATGATCAATATTTACTGAGCTACACATACAGAAGTCTGTTTCTCAGTATGGCGTTGGGCCGCCGTGTTTGCTAACCCAACATGCAAGACGTCTCGGCATGGAGTTGTAGAGGTTCCTAATGGTGTCCTGTGATAATCCATCTCATGCAGCTTGAATATCCTCACACAATTCCTGCAGATGGTGCAGTAGGGGTTGGAGGGACACCAGGCCTTCTGGACGTGTGACGCGTGACAGCAAACCGTTCATTTTGGTGCTGACCACGGTGCCTCCACACACGGATTCGTTGGTCGTCTCCACCAAGACAAAAGCGGGACTCGTCACTGAAGATGACCCGCTGCCATTCTGAGTCACTCCATGACAGTCTGGAATGACGCCATTGCAGTCTTTGGTGACGGTGACGTGGTGTTAAGGACAGTCGTTGTAACGGTCTGCGGGCATGTAGTCCTGCGTGGTGCAGTCGTCTGCCAATGATGCTGCACTAACAGGATGACTCATGGAGGACATCACTGCTCACTGAATGTCTGTAATTGTGGCTTTTGGGTCAGTCTGCGCATGTCAGACAATCCGTCAGATCTCTCTCTCTATGGTTAGTGTAGGTCTCCCAGATCCTTCATGTCGCTGGTGCGTGCCTTCTGTTCAATGTCGCTGACAGTGTGCTATGGTAATATCCACACGACTGGTATACTGCGCAATAGACCATCCCGCTGCCCTACAATGCAACCCCTCTCCAACTCTTCCAACAGCTCAAATTGCTTTTAAACTCTTCTCTGAGCCATACTTCACTTGCAAAGGATTCCACCAACACAACAGCATGAATCTGAATGGAAAGCATGGTATTAAAGGGGAGTTTGTGCTGCAGCAATAGCCTCTGCTCTTCTGGGAAGACTTTACACTAGATGTTGGAGCACTGCTGTGTGGATTTGATTCAGTATCGGTGAGGTCAGGTAGTGATGTTAAACATTGCTATGGGGGTTTGATTGACCATTAGTGAGGTCAGGAACAATACAGTTCCACTGTTCCACAGCCCAGGGCTGGGGGACTGTATACCCCTCTAGTCCACAATTGGTACTGGGTATGCTGACCTTAGGTCCTGTACAGCTGCCTCAGAGTGACTTTGCTTTTTCAGGGTGGCAGAGTTTGATATTTAGACAGAGCGTCTGGATACTTTTGGACATACGGTCTTCCTGGTGGTTGGGGATAATGTATTAACAGCCTATTGTGATGTTCCTGTCTGTTCATTTCCTGTTTTCTCTTCTCTCAGGGAAGCGTAGCCTATGTACCTCAGCAGGCCTGGATTCAGAACGCCACTCTGAAAGACAACATACTGTTCGGCTCTGACCTGGAGGAGAATAAGTTGAAAAGGGTGGTGAAGGCCTGTGCTCTGGAGCCAGACCTGGAGCTGCTTCCAGGAGGAGTCCTGACTGAAATTGGAGAGAAAGTGAGGCAACAAGCTTTTGCTATTTGGCTAACCTTGACCAAATTCATGCTGTTGAGGGAAATACCAGGTGTGACTGACAGGCGTACAGATGATGGGACTAAATAATAGTTGTCTGCTGGTGTCCTTTTCAGAGGCAGCATTTGGGGTAACACAGGTGATATCGTTTCATAGATACAATGGCTGTTTTAGCGGTGCTATCAAGCCTGGTCCAACCAAGATGCCATTTTAACAGGTGGCAGACTGAAATTCCAGCCTCTTTTGACGAAAGGGCATCAATTTTGAACTAATTGGATGGGTGGGGTTAACTGACCCTCTTGTTTTAGTGTCCCTGCTCCTCCCTAGCTCCACCCCTCTGGCTCTCACCTGTCTCGAGTCTCTCTCGTTAGCCCCAGGTGTTTCTCGTTTGCTCCCTGACTGTTTATACTCCAGGGGCCGTAGTACAGAAACCTCTTAAATATGAAATCTCATCCTTGTCAACTTCAGTTAGGACTGAATTTAGGACAGAAGCTCTTACAGAACAACGGTTCTAACCTTCACAGTCTTCTCCATAAACTCAAGCTAAGAACCCAGTGTTGCACACACATCCTAAGAAGACTAAGCTTCCTAAATACAGTCCTAACTTTAGGATAAACCCCAACAGTGTCCTAACAGAGTCAACTATACCAAGCTTTTTCACTGTGAGGTTTTTATTCTCACAGGGTTTAATAATTCCAGACACCGCAGACACACCGTCTCCACCGCCCCCTCTTATTACCTTGCTGTGTTAGTGTTGATGGAAACTGCTCAGATACAATATTACAGTGATGGTGGTGAGTAGTGAGGAGGTGGAGCTGAACATGGGGCTGTTTATTAGGAGGAATAATGTTAGCATGCTTGGCTAAAGCATTTGGGAAATAGAAACTGAAACTGTGGAGAGGTGACTCTCTGATAAACAGCAGGGGGCGCTCTTACGGTGTTCAGGACTTCCAGTTGATCAAACTTTAGATCTACATCGGTATCAGGAGCTGTCTGGATGACTAACACATTTTAGCATTATTTTGGTTACGTGTTTACGGTGTTCAGCTGTGCACGCATGGTCGATTGCTCAGTAGCAGACATGACAGTTTGCGATTAAGCAGTTTTCCAACATTATTTTCTCTAAGGTTTCCTAACTTGAGATCATCAGCCTTATCGTATCCGCTAATGTGCTGCTTTCCCCTGCAGGGTATCAACCTGAGTGGAGGGCAGAAGCAGAGGGTGAGTTTGGCTCGAGCCGCCTACAGCTCAGCGGACGTGTACCTGCTGGACGACCCGCTGTCCGCTGTGGACTCCCATGTGGGGAAGCATCTGTTTGAGAGGGTGATTGGACCCAAAGGCCTGCTGAAGAATAAGGTTAGTGAATAGCTGGCTCCTCTAAAGCAGGGCCGTTTGATCCAGAGGGTTCAGGATGAGGTGAACGGTGCCGGGGCTATGTGAGACAACAAAGTGGAACGTTCAGTATTCCACTGCGACAGCTGTGCACCGACTTTCATCGGTTATCCTCTCCCTGAGCCGAGTTGTTTATGCCGTAAAAAGCCTTCCACAGTATTCCGTAGTACCTCCTCCTCATAGTGCCATATATAGCATTTACATCTATAGCATTTAGCTGAGGTTCTTATCCAGAGAGACTTACGAGTAGGCCAATGTGTTGTTAGGAGTCTTGCCCAAGGACTCCCATTGGTGTAGCACAGCATAGTCACCCGGACTGGGAATCAAACCCCCGTCTCCCGCATAGAGTGGTAGCTCACACAAATGTCAAAAGTACCTGAAAGTACTTGTTGTTCTTTACATTGTGAGTAGATTTCATGGGGAATGGGGCAAAATTGATGCAAGTCTGGTTACACTGACTTGCATTAAAGGAGCAGTGTATGACCTCTGGTGGTGAAGTTAAGTACTGCAACATACTGAACTGTAGTCTATCTATGGTGGGTGTCAGGTGGCTGTCTTCTTCTCTGACAGTGAGGACTCACCCTCCTTTACTGCCCTAGTTCCATCCTCCATTAGTCTAAATTCTCGCAACACAAAATGGTTCCAGGGCTCTAGCTATTTATTCTACCCATCGAGCGGTTCTGTCTAGCATGCTTATATCATTAGTACAGTGTAGTAACACTGTGTGTGTGTTTAATGTTAATTAAGTTCTTACTGCTGGAAACACAGTCACCTGATTATTGTTCTTGTTGTTTTCCCGTTCCACCTTAAATAGTGCTGTGCTTACATTCTGACACCTGGGGCACTATAATAACAGCTGCTGCACCATTTAAGGTGGAACAGGTAAAGTTGAACTGGAAGCTGCTGAATAAGAAGTAGCTGAAGTAGTGTTAATGCTGGTAGTGTTTCTGATGATGCTACTGATAAACGGTAGAACATTCCAACAAGGGTTCTTCTACTTCCTGCGTCTTCCAGTCGGTGCTATAGCGCCACCTAATTCAAGCTGCTGCTTCATTGTAACAGCGTGAGAGTCTCTCTCTACAGTCAGTGTGTGGTGTGTCTGTTCTGGGCTACTGCAGAAACATAGTGGTGGTAGTCTCTGCTGGAAGACGAGCTGCTCCTATGATAACGAGATACAGGTTATTGTTCCATTCCATTTCTGATCGTAGCCCCGCCCCTAAATCTCACACACTGCTCCTTTAAAAGTTAGCTTTATTTTTCCCTTCCTCCTTTATGCTATCATTATGGAGATACACAGTTTCATAAGTAGGCTGTCTGCGTCGAGACATGATGAGACTTTCTTTCTCTGCCTTGTTTTTCAGACACGTATTCTGGTGACCCATGGGATCAGCTTCCTGCCGTATGTGGATGAGATAGTGGTGTTGGTGGACGGTGTCGTGTCAGAGGTTGGCTCTTACAGCAGCCTGCGGGCCAGCAAGGGAGCCTTCTCAGAGTTTCTGGACACGTACGCTAAAGAAGAAAGCAATAGCTCTGATACACGAAAGGGTGAGTCTTTCTCTGGGGTGGTGTAGCAGGGTTCATAATACTGTGCAAAAGTCACCTGTTCTTTTATTAAAGGCTCCATAGAACATCTTAATTCAGTATTGAAATTGTTCTCTGATGTTCTACATAGACGGTTTGTGACTTTCACCCAGATGCAGTTCTACACTGTGCCCGTTTTCAGGCTATGGTAGAATGAAACAAGCTGTTTTCCCTTATTTGGTGAGCTCATTAATAATCAGATGAGCTCTGCTCTGATTGGCTGGTTTACAGCGAGAACCCACCTACAATGAATAACACGGAAACGGCATGTGGGATAAACTAAATAAAATGAGCCTCCATGTAAATAAACTCCGCCCTCATACTATTTAGTTAGCTATGCTAGTTACTTGGAGCTAATGCTAGTCGCTAACGTTCCTTATACTAGCTACTGGCTTTCCATCTGGACATCAACACACAGTAGATTAAAATTGTTCCTCACTATGGAACTCTCAGTTTAAGATGATCTGCTTCAACCGGCAAACATGGATACAATCACACAGCATTGCTGCTACTTACAGGCTGCTGTTGGGGTGGTGATGCTAATAAAGGTGGAGCTGCTTCGCTCGTGATTCTCTTCAGGGTCAAACGCTGAGCGGAGCTGCTCCATATTGTCCAGAGAGGTTTGGGAAACTGTCCGGAGTGAAATGTGCAGGCTGCAGGATTAAAGCTGTCTGGGATATGGTTAAAGATGTGGGAGTTGAAGTTGGCTTCCTATTCACCAACCACCCAACCTGTACATCAGGATTTTCCCTTGCCTGTCACATCACCGCATGTAAAGATACCGGACTGTCAAAACAGTCCCAAACACCTTAACGCTGGTGCCAGCACACCTGGGAAGTAAACAAGCATTGTATTAAAAATGCTCTATTTATTCAGGATAGTGCATCCACTTAGGGAAAGCAGTAGAGAGTGACTCAAAACAGCCTCTAAAAAGGCAGCACATGTCTAAATCTGCCTTCTGCTGGATTGAAGGTTGAAGGTTTGGGCTCGTACGATCAGCAGAAATATGGTCATGGTCTGCCACTCAAGCTGAGCTCACAAAAACATCCCTTTAAGTGGATTCCATTTAGGAATGTTCAAAAGGCTGCTGTCACCATTTCCTTCCAAACACGCTGCACCGATTGATTTCAGCATTGTTCTCTAATGTAGAATCAGCTTCAGACATCGAGGAGACGGACATCGTGCCAGAGGGTCAGGATCCGCAGGCCGACAGCCCCCCCGAGGACGTGGTCTCTGTCACACTGAAGAGAGAAAACAGCTTACGGCACAGCCAGCGCCATGCCCAGCGCAACGGCAGGTACGTTAATCACCCGCGTCACCCCCATAACGCATGGTTTCCAGTACAGCCTGCGTGATGGGATGCGCTAATGATGTTAATTTTTCACTTTAAGCGTAAAAGTGAGACGGAACAGCTCAGCCCGAAGTAAGAAGGATTCTGAAGAGATGAAGAAAGGCCAACGACTGATTGAGAAAGAAGCGATGGAGACTGGCAAGGTAGGTCAAAAATCAACCAATCAGTTTGCTTATAGCACAGCCGCACAGTTTAGCAAAGTTTAGGCTAGCCTCAGTAGAACTTAATAGTAAGGCAAAGCTGTTGTGTCATGTTACCATCTCATAACATACTCAACTGAGCATGGAGCAAGTTCCCTGCTCACTAGCACACTGTCGGCCAATAGTGGCCAGAGCAGTCTCAGGTCCCTATACCAGCTTTACATGCTTCAGTTTCCCCAGAACGCAGGATTTTCTTCATACTGTATGTTGAGATTTTCTCAGTGAACTGGTTAAAATTGGTCTTGGCCGCTACAGGGCTCCGGTCAGAGAGCACAGAGTCATCAGATGTGGTTTAACTTGTTTACTGACTTAACGAACCGCAGCCTTCAGTACAGCCATAGAGTACTTTACATGCAGGCATGCACATGCTCAGTGAGAACAGCAGTGGTAGTATCGACAGTGGCAACAGCAGCAGTAGCATTAGCAGTAGCAGTTCCTGCAGATAAACACAGAGAACAGGTACATACATATAAGTGCAGTATTTCTAAATCATCCTTACATGCAGTATTAGCTGAACAAATAAACAACTAGAATGTCACTGCCATGCAGAGAGCTGAATGGGCATAGTTCTGTGAAGTGATAAACATAAACCCTCGAAAGGTTTAGTAAGAACTCAGTAAGAACACAGTAACATGCATCAGTACTGGTAAATTCACATACACACATGCGGTAGTGAGCTAGCTAGCTGAGCAGCACTGAACTCGGTATATTAGCTCTCTCACTTCACGTAAAACATGTATTCCTGCTCCAAACAACCACATATAAGTACACACAAGAACTTAAGTACACTGTTTAGTCAACTGAATCCTCTAAAAACCCAATGTATATCATAAATGAACAGTTTAAATAAGGAGCTGAAACTTACATCGTCTCTGACTGCTAACCGCTGTGTGCTACTATGACAACAAAAGGCACACACGATAGAATAAGAGTCCCCCTATAAACATAAGTGTCTGTGAGGTGCTGAGTAGCTCAGTCACTACAAATATATGTAGCTATATCCAACACTAATTCATTTAACAGTAATTCCAATATGAAGAATTCACAACACTGTACATCGGTATTCACCCTATGGTGGCCACAAGTCCTGTTTTAGGCCAGACATACGTTTTTTCAACTCTCAGTCCTCCATCCGGCGCAGTGTGGGGGCCTATTAGTCCTCTTTTCGAAAATGTTCACTCGCCAACAATATTATGTGTGCCATTGGCTCACATCTGTGTCAAAAGACATGCCTTGCATTTCATTGGTTTAACAAGGTCATGTGACTCGCCTACAGGCTAACCGCAGGTCAGCCCTCTAAATGCTAGTCAATTAGTAAGCCCCTTTCTGACATGCGAACACCATCTGTTCCACCCAATTAGGTGAGTAAAGCATCATGTATGTGTTATATAGGTTAGATTATGATCTTAAGTCTGTTCTAGTATCGTGCCCGACCCCGCCCCCTTTATGATGTCCTCCTTTTTGGGGGTAATGAAAGTGGCCACCCTAATTCACCCTCTGTCTGAAAGGCTCTGTTAGAGCTCCTGTGTCTTTAAGCCCCGCCTCCTGATGAGCCCAGTATGCTATGATTGGTCAGCTCAGCCGCTCTGCTCTGATTGGTCAGCCTCCAGAGAGCTTGAAAGCGGTAGTGCCAAGCTTGCCTGTAGGCGGGCATTGTTACAAGATGACATCACCTTCTAACAGAGAAAAGGGCTGGAATTCCAATGAGGCAGCTGGGAAAAGTGGTTTCAGTGGGAGAAAGTTTCTCCCTCTGGTGTGTACTCTGGGCTTTAGAGCTCAGGATACAGCGGCCACTTTGTTTTGAGCCTGTTTTGATCTGTTGGACAGAGATCGGTTCTAGCTAATTGGAACTGTTCAGTGTCAGACTAATTAATGACCTTCTATTAAAGACTGGTGGACCGAGAGTGACACTAGAGCCTCTTCACCTAAACTGAGTTGACTAATGCTCCTGATTTGTTGTGCTTTCCCACTAATCTGAGCTATTTTTCCCCACCAGGTGAAGTTCTCGGTGTATCTGCAGTACCTGAGGTCTGTGGGCTGGGGTTACGCCACCATGTTTGTTCTAGTCTATTTCCTCCAGAACGTGGCTTACATCGGCGGCAACGTGTGGCTGAGTGACTGGACCAAGGACGCTATTGACTATCCCAATGGATCCAGCTACCCTGCCCACATCAGAGATATGAGAATTGGCGTCTTTGGAGCTCTTGGAATTGCGCAAGGTAGGGAATGATATCCATGCTAATCGAATCCACAAATAAAGCAATGAAGTCTTTCAATGGTGGGGAATATGTGAAGGAGAGCTGGATATCAACCGTTTTGGACACTTATTGGAAGTTCTTGTCCAAAGTTGGTCCATACCTAACATGAACATGGAAAAAAAAACATGGATATACCAATAGGGATAGGGATCCCACAAAACCATGGAATGATTCTCAATCCATGCTAACTGATGGGAGGGATTATCGGTTTCATGCCCGAATGGCTTTAGGGTCAGAATGCTTCCCAAAGTGAACCTTTTCCTCAAGGATCATTTGTACCTACAACTTGAAGGAAATACTGCTGAGGTGCTATATGAATCAGAATCAGAATCTCTTTATTTCACCAAGTATGTTACACATACAAGGAATTTGTCTTGGTGAGAGCAACACGTATGACAAGTAACAAAAACACAGAACACAGATTATTTACAAATAATGGGAGCTGATGGGAGTTTTACTCTCAGAAAAACTGGAAACTGGAAAGAGCAGCACTAAAAAGAATGCGGAAGTGCAATACCCTAACAACCCCTGGATATCCAAATGCTTATAGGATTCAAGGAATTCCAACCTCATACCCTTCCAGCATGTTTAGACCCAGCAGGTTAGCGGATAAAGCCAGCGTTCCGACTTCATGATTACAGCCCCAGTGACTGGTGAGAGTTGCCTGCAAGGGCTATAATCACCACAGCACGTCACTGGTTACAGTGTAGTGTAGTAGGAATCCAGAAAACGTGCAGTCACCATTGGATCTTTGCCAAAAGGGATGCTCCCTTCAGGAAATAGGGGAGAAATAAAAGTATTCAAAATAATTTGCCAGTTGCTGTGACACCAGGTACCTGACACTCTGTTGACTCTCATCACATTTCTGACTGTGAACAGTCTCACCAAACAAGTGAGTGCGTCATTCTTTGATAGGTAAATGTCAAGGGGCACTTTACGTGCCAAAGAGAAACCGGCAAAGGAGATGGATATCTTTTGGAGCACTTCGGGATAACAAACGATGATGACTGAAAGATTTAAATAACATCATATATAGTGTTGACTCATAAATATCTAGAGCAAGAACCACCGACAGAAAAGCATGGCTTATACAAGCACTTTTCTTCCATGGTTAATGGAAGACGCTCCTCCCTGGATGCTGTTTGCCAGCCACATAAAATGCCCCACTTCACCTTAATTAAGTCCGGCATAATAATAAGGAAACCTGGCCTTAATGTTTTAAGTGCATGGCCTTGCACTGCTGCCGCAGAATAAAGGAGCTGGGCTGGCTTATGATTTCCTGAGCTGAAACTCCAGATCTAAAGCAAATCTGACGCCACATGATATGAATACATTTTTAAATAAAGCTATATAAATAAAGCTTATTAATGGAAATTACACGCAAGGTTACTGCATACACAGCGAGAAATGCCAAAACCATAAAACAAAACAGCACAAACCATATTACGAGAACCACCACCTCCTCCAGACGACCTTCTACTCAAGAACTACCACCTCCTCCAGACGACCATCTTCTCAAGAACTACCACCTCCTCCAGATGACATTCTACTCAAGAACTTCTACTCCAGTAGAAGGGAGTCTTGAAGAGAAGGTAGTTCTGGAGGAGAAGGTAGTTCTTGATTAGAAGGACGTCTGGAGGACCAGGTAGTTCTTGAGTAGAAGGGTGTCTGGAGGAGAAGGTAGTTCTTGAGTAGAAGGGTGTCTGGAGGAGAAGGTAGTTCTTGAGTAGAAGGACGTCCATTTCCTTATTAGCTGTAGTAAAGTGAGTTGGATGAACCCTCTGTGGGAGCAACTGGCTAGAAATTCTGGCATCGGGATCAAGTATGACACGGGGGAGGCCATGATTCTGCTCCGAGAAGTGCTTGTTTATTGACACAGCAGAGCACTAGTAGAGTAGAAGACTTACTCTATGCCGACACCACAGTGGTGTCAGAAAGTGGGATAGCACCCCCCCAGTGGTCTGAAGCTAAGGGTCCTTCGAAGAACTTCAGAGCTGCAAGAGTGGCAGAGCCTGGGTTAGACTTGTGAGGGTGGGGACAGCCCTGCCAGGTTCGCAATACGTCAAGACTGGATGATGAAGCCAAAGGAAAGCACCTGAAAAGCTGAGTGACCTGCAAAGAGAGAGGACACTGCACCAGGTGGTGCCATGAGCCTAGGCCAGCTGGGAGGCTGTGGGCTGTGGATGGTAGATGGCTTATGCTCTGCTGTGTCAATAAACAAGCACTTCAGGCAGCAGAATCATGGTCTCCTCTGTGTCCTACTCTGCCCCGAGGCCAGAGTTTCTGGCCTGTTTCTCCCACAGAGGGTTCGTCTAAAACACTTTACTAGAGCTAATAAGGAAATGGACCAGCCCTTAAACAGTGTCAAGGATTCTCTCCTAAGGGGAAATGATGAGGAAGGTGGACTGGTACTGAAGGACAGAAACTACTCATTTGTTGTTGAAGGCATTGCTGGTGAGAGGACCTGCTGTAGTAATCTGCAATAAAAGATGCCACACCTTTTTTAAGGCATAACTTTTAGAATGTGAGGCTTCAATCAGATTGGTGCCCTAGAACCAGACCTTAGGTGCTGCGTTTACAAGCACAGGCTCTCCACTGAAGAGGAATCACAGCAGCAATAAAAGACAACCTGCCCCGAAGAGAAAAAATGCCCAGCGAGATTGCTAATGTAGATCCATTAGCCCATCTGCGGTTCCATCGATTTCTCAATCTGTCTGCCAAAGCCTTAGCAGAAGTGTTTACAGAGGTCTTAATTGATGGGTGTGACCTTATCTGTTCTCTCTCCGTCAGGTACACTGGTGTTTCTGGGCACTCTGTTTCTGGCTGAGGGAGCCATCCACGCCTCCAGGAGGCTGCACAGCAAACTTCTCTCCAACATCCTCAAAGTGCCCATGCTGTTCTTTGATACTACACCGTCAGGCAGGGTGGTCAACCGCTTTGCAAAGGTACAGAGGAATCTACGCATGTTTACTAAAGCTAGATATTATTTGGTGTGCAGGGGTCTCATGATATCACACTGTTTCTATATGCACTCACGCCGAGATGTGATTCGGGACGTAAACTGCAAGTAATAACCTATTTTTTCTCAACATTTTTTGTCCATGATGTCAGTAAAGAAATGCTGTTTGGGTACATGTTATTAATATTTTGTAATTTAATAATTCTGTAATTGTAACATAGTATATTTCTCCAGTGGAGTGAAGTTGGGTTTGTTTAGTATTTTTGTGAATAGTTTTACAAAAAATTTTTTTTATGGTAGTTAGTAAATGTGCACTCTTGCCATATGACAATAATTTACCAAAAATGCTCAATTATGGAAAGTACTATAAAATCTATCTATTTAAAAATTATATATTGTAATTATTGTATTGTATGACATATTGTATGTCAGTAATGCTAAATCTAGATTTTGTCTAAACAATATATAATTTTATTAACAAAAAATACAAAATAAACTCAACTTATATATATAAAAAGTCTTTTTAGAGACAAATACTGTATATATATATATATATATTTTCATATATATATTTACTTTTCGTATTTGTGCATTGTTGCCATATGACAATAATTTACCAAAAATCCACAATTATGTGCCATGAAATCTGTTTTTTTTTTCTTTAAAAAAAAGTCTTGGCAAATATTTATTTATACTACATTTTGTGATACTTTCCATAATTGTGTGTTGTTGGTAAATTATTGTCACATGGCAACAAGGCACAATTATGAAAAGTACCATAAAACATTATTTTTATTTATATTTTGTATTTTCTGTATTTGTAATTGGAACATATTATCTGGGTTATAAAATAAACCACTGGAAGAGTATAAGTTGGGTCTGTTTGTCAATAAAAGGATGTTTTTCAAGATAAAAATAGTAAATAAAAAATGATTTCATAGTACTTTCCATAATTGTGCATTGTTTGTAAATTATTGTTGAATGTCAGGAATGCACAATGAAGGTTCTATAAAATCTAGATTTTCTCTAAACGAAACATACTTTTATTAACAAAAAGACTAAATAAACCCAACTTATGTAAATAAAATGATTTTTAGAGAAAAATTGATTTTATGGTACCTTCCAAATACAGTATGACAATTTACCAACAATGCACAATTATGGAAAGTACCAATAAAAATATAGTTTTTCTGTAAAAACATAAACATTATTTTATTTAAATTTTGTAATTTCATGCATTTTGTAACTGTAATCTATTGTTTTGATTGTAATTTACAGTATAAGTATTAATATAAGTAATAATATAATTTTATTTTGGATTTTACAGTACTTTCCGTAGTTGTGCACTGTTGCCATATGACAGTAATTTACCAACAACACACAGTTATGGAACATACCATAAAAGCTATCTTTTAATGTAAAAAGATAAAAATATTTTAATTTTGACAAAAAGACTAAACAAACCCAACTGATACAAATCAAATATTTTTTTTGTTTTTAGATAAAAACTAGATTTTATGGTACTTTCCATAAATGTGCTTTGTTGCCATTTGACAATAATTTACCAAGTTTCCCTGTTATTTCCACTAATTAAGCCATTTTAAATAATAAAAACACAATGTTTTTGCATAATTAATAATCTATGCAGTAGATTACAATAGATCATCCTGCTTACAGTATCATATATATATATATATATATATATATATATATATATATATTGTATTGCCAATACAGCCCTAATATTTACCATGGTGCCCACATTTCGTTACCGCCAACTCGTTTGAATCTGGCTTAATTATATTCCCTCATCAGCTGGAATTTTAGAATTTTAGTGGCTTTCAAGCATCTAATTTCTCATTCTGACACTTTTTCCCATTTCATTTCATGGGGTGTACTTGTTATTGGCACTGCTATCAGGGAACTGCCCCTTACGATCATTATGTCCAGACTTTCAAGCTCAGTGCCAGCAGGCAGGCGGTGAGCTGGCCAAACCTGACAATAACCTGGCTACCAGTACGCTGGTAATGACCGCAGTGTGAATAATGACCCAGCACCAGAAGAAAACAGTTTTTTTTGGTCTCTTTTTTGCCTCTGAGGTGATTTCCCGGNTATATATATATGTATATATATAATAAAAAATAAAAGGCAACTAAAAAGTTAAATAATTAAGATTACGTAAAACAGGTACAGGCTGTGAAGGTGACACCAGAGAGCTGAGCTTTTGAGATTCCTGTAGCTAAAAGCAGATTTACCCAGTTCAGTAAAAACTCTTGGTACCTGGCAGCTGATCCAATTACTAGAGCGCGTCTGATAATTACTATTATTTATATTCATTAATGTAATGTATTCTGGCATATGACCGGAGAGCGTTTAAATAAACAAATAAAACTCCGGAACCTTTGTTCAGTGCACAGTAATGGCATATCAGCTGTAAATTAGTCGTATTGACACCTCGTATTGTAATACTTGTCGTATCGACATACCGGCTTGTTCACATTACTGGGCTCTCCTTGCTCATTTGGCTCAAAGCCAACATGTACCCACACTGGACCTGTGGAATTCTGCCTTGAAACCAAGTCCATACAGACTTAGCACTTATGCAGTATTCAGGAAACAGGCCTAGTAGCCTTGAGCAACACGTCTTCACCTGTGTGTGCATAGAGGCACCAATACTGGTGCATTGGTCGTTGCGCTGCTCCCTTTTCTGACAGTATGTCTCGCTGCTGACTCGTGCCCCTCCTCTAACAGACTGCAGACCAGTGCATCGATAATGGCGCCTGCCTCTGTACACACCAGCAAATACAATCGCCAATATCGAGGTCAGCAAAATGCTCGAGGTTAGGCCCACAGAACTCGATAACGGAGTCATCATGACAGGCCTAACGCCACCCTCCGCACCTTCTGTGGAAGGCATACGTGTGCTGAAGGGCTGAAGGTGCTAATAAGTAGCTTCCTCTGTAGCTAGGCTTGTGGGCATTAGCATGCTGAAGTGATAGACTCTGGTCTACCAGTGTCTGGTCAGGTGTGATAACCTACGTTCCTCCATGTTGTTTGTTGTGTTGTAGAGGTTCTACGTGGCCACGACCAGGCAGCTGAGACGACTGGACTCTGTATCCCGCTCTCCCATCTACTCCCACTTCGGAGAAACAGTTTCAGGCCTCTCAGTCATTCGGGCCTACGGGCACCAGGAGCGCTTCCTGGAGCGCAACAAAGCCACTATCGACGAAAACCTGAAGAGCGTCTACCCCTGGATCGTGTCCAACAGGTCTGCATGAGGACGTTCTGTTATGTCAGATCATGCTAATCATCTCCATCACTGGTTTTCATGTAGTGAATCTGGTGCTGTTTGAAAACCCCATGCTCCTTCTTCACTTGCAGATGGCTAGCCATACGGCTGGAGTCCCTGGGCAACCTGGTGGTGTTTTTCGCAGCGCTGTTTGCGGTGATTTCCCGGGACTCCTCAGACAGCGGCTTGGTTGGTCTGTCCATCTCCAATGCCTTAAATGTAAGACCACAGCCTTTATGCCTTAAAACACGAGATGGCGTAATTACACTGGTACACTTCTGACTTTCTGGTTTTGATGTCAACTAATGACAAACAAGCCAAGAATATTGTGGCGTGAAAAAGTTTGGACACCCCTGGTCAAAATACACTCAACATCTAAAGAATAGCTGCACCCAGAAGGAATTAAGTGACGGGAATGGAACTTGGTGGGTAGTTCTGACATCATGACGTGAGCAAGGATGGGCCTTATCTGTATACCTGACTGTCTATATCAGGTCGTCCTGTTGCATCCTTTGTAAGTGAAGTATGCCTCAGAGAAGAGTTCGAAAGCAATTTGAGCAGTCGGAAGAGTTGAAGACGGGTTGCATACCGGGCGTGCGGATACTACCATAGCAGGTTGTTAGCAGCAGTGGATAGAAGAAGGCAGGCACCAGTGACATGAAGGATCTGGATGCGGAGTGACCCAACAGCCACGACTGCAGACATCCAGCGAGCAGTGATGTCCTCCATGAGTCATCCTGTTGGCACCATTGGCAGACGGCTGCACCACGCAGGACTACATGCACGCAGACCGTTACGACGACTGTCCTTAACACCACGTCACCGTCACCAAAGACTGCAATGGTGTCGTGCCAGACTGTCATGGAGTGACTCAGAATGGCAGCGGGTCATCTTCAGTGACGAGTCCCGCTTTTGTCTTGGTGGAGACGACCAATGAATCCGTGTGTGGAGGCACCATGGTCAGTGCCAAGATGAGCAGTTTGTTGTCATGCGTCACACATCCAGAAGGTCTGGTTTCACTCCACTTCCACCTCTACCGCACCATCTGCAGGAACTGTGTGTGAATATTCAAGCTGCATGGGATGGATTATCACAGGACACCACTAGGAACCTCTACAACTCCACGCTGAGACGTCTGGCATGTTGGGTCTCTCAATATGGCCCAACGCCATACTGAGAGACAGACTTCTGTATGTGTAGCTCAATAAATATTGATCATATCAGTCTAAATTTATCATCATTTATTGTTCCTGGTAACCTTTATCTTCCTTCCCAACAGCACTGCAATCCCACACCTCCTTCTGGGTGCAGCTGTTCTTCTGATGAGGAATGATGATTGTTTTGGAACCAGTGCACCAAGCCTGTTTTCTCCTTTCTTTAAGTTGGCTCTATCGTCTGTGTGTAACTTAAGAAACATTCCGCGGATCTTCAGGAACGAGGATTTTATAGCTGCCTTTCTCTCTCGTATATCTATTAGGTGACTCAGACTTTGAACTGGCTTGTGAGAATGACCTCAGAGCTGGAGACCAACATCGTGGCGGTGGAGAGAGTCAGCGAGTACACAAAGGTCGAAAACGAGGTCAGTCTTGGTCAGAAGGTCCGTTAGTGTCCACGAATGCCTTGTTCATTCTGAGGATATTAGCTGGTCAGCAGCAAACAAGACTTATAAAATCACATTAAAACTGAAGTCATGTGTATTAAGGCCTGTTTCAGGTATGGTCCGGTCTGGTTGCACCATCCGACTGGTTGTGCTGCCTGATTTCATTTCAGCTTGAACAGGATCTACTCAGACCATTCCAACCAGAATCACTCAAAATCACAGTTTTACTAATTTTGTGAAGGAGCTGCTGACCCTGAAGCATGTCAAAATAAAAGTCCTACTAAAAGGAAGTAAGAACTTGTGGACAGAATAAAAGTTATACAACATGCTTTTATTTTATAAAATAATTTTATAGAACTGGAACTTGTAATAAAATAAAAGCATTTTTATGTAGCCTAGCCTAGCTTTTGGAGAAACTAAAATAGATTTATATAAACATACAAAAACATTATTTACAATAAAACATCCGTGTCGATGTTCAGTAATCTAGACTGAAACATATTCACAGCTTTTCACATCCAGCCACTCTGGATGACTGTTTATATGACATTGATGGAATTTTTTACAATTAAAAATGACATGGAAATATGTATTAAAAATATTAGAAATGTATTAAAATTATTATTTGTAATATTAATGAGTATTACATATTAAAAATATTAAAAACAAAAAGTAAAAATATATGTTCAAATTTTACATTTAAATAATATCAAAATTGGCGCAGCCTGCCCCGTTTAACCCCTTCCTCTTCTTCTGCTTTGTCTTTAGGCCGCATGGACCACAGATAAACCTCCTTCGGATGACTGGCCCGCTGAAGGAAAGGTTCGCTTCGAGGACTACAAGGTCCGGTACCGGTCTGAGCTGGACCTGGTCCTGCACGGCATAACCTGCGACATTGAAAGCACAGAGAAGGTATGACATTCTGAACGCAGGGTTGATGCCAGCAATGCAATACCCCAATCAAAGCCGTATACCTGTCAGGCCTTAAGAGCTGGCAAAAGTGTCAACACGGCTCTTAGTGTGATGACACAGCCCAGACAGCCGGAGAGCATCTTAATTCAAGAGGACAGTGAGTGGAACTCCACGCTGTCTTCTATCAACAAGGAAATGAAAGGTGGCACCGGAGACGCGGGAGGTTTTGGCGCGTGAGTCTCAGGAGTGGATCGCAGATGAATAGCAAGCTCTGATCTGGTGGAGCTGTTTGAAGGAGTGAGCTCACAAGACTGGTTCAGGTGTATCAGGTGAAGGCTATTCACAGGCACAGGTGTTGAGGAGGAGACCACAGGTAATGTGTGGTCAAAGCAGTTTTACATTTGCCTGTCTCTTGTTGAAGTACATGGTGAATTAGACTTCGCAGTAGCTGGACTAGGGGGCTCAAAACACAAAGCTCCCGGATAGCCAACTGGTGTTCGTTCGGCACGTTTGTGGATTCTGACATATATTGAATGAAGAATATATGATATAAACATGATCAAACATATCTAAACCACTTATTTGACCTATCAAAGAACTGTGTGGGCATGGCTAACAAGCAGCTTGATTGACAGCTCTTTTGCCTGTTCCGCCCCTCAAACAGAACTAACATCATTATCCAGCTGTTAGTGGTAATAAGCGGACCAACAAGGTCACAATGGACGAAACAAAGCATGTTGGAGGATGAAGGAACAATGTTGGTGTACGGATAAAGGAATGAAGGGAAGAAGGAACAATGTTGGTGTATGGATAAAGGAATGAAGGCATGAAGGAACAATGTTGGTGTATGGATAATGGAATGAAGGGATGAAGGAACGATGTTGGTGTATGGATAAAGCAATGAAGGGATGAAGGAACAATGTTGGTGTATGGATAAAGGAATGAATGTTGGTGTATGGATAAAGGAATGAAGGGATGTAGGAACAATGTTGGTGTATGGGTAAAGGAATGAAGGGATGTAGGAACAATGTTGGTGTATGGATAAAGGAATGAAGGGATGAAGGAACAATGTTGGTGATGCCTGGCTAAGGGAATGAACTGTCGACACGCAGCCATGACTGTATGGTGGCAGCCAGTTGGCGCAGGTGGCCGGTGACTGGAAATGACCTACAGATGGTCTGACCATGGATCATGGCTTTCCCAAGGTTGCTTCCCACATTCTGAAATACCAAATTTTCTCACTCAGATTTCGGTCCTTAGGTGGTCATTAGGTGGTCCCTGCCTGTCCTGCCCATTAAATGATGGTAATGACAGCAGCTGCATCCCCTAAAGCTTCGTCCCAGACCTGTAGTGGATGGAGACATGGCCCAATTCCCATTGTCCAGTATGTACTGCCATAGTTCATATAGTCATTTCTGAATTCCCTTGGGGTTCAATGGCCCTGTCAGCACCTCCCAACATGACAGCTTACTACCATAACTAGAATATGAGGAGCAGACCTGGACTCCCTGTACGGAAGACTGGCCAGCTAAAAGACAGCTGACACTTTTGACAGCGTTGGAAGTGAGAAGACACGGAAAGCTCAAGACTCCTTGTACCCAGCACATCCGCAGTTCAAGCTTCTACCCATCTAGCAGCTGTTTTAATGTAGCTGCCAACACTCTTCCTGTCCGACTCCCATCATGTAATTTCTCCATTTGTGTCCCATCTGCCACCCATTTCCGAACAGTTAACAAGGTCATGGGCTTCCAAAGTTCACACCTCCAGTAGAATGGAAGAAGCCTTTTATTCCCGTTATGAAGCTCCAGCCGACACTGTGAATGTAGATTTATGCAGTGTCTGAGTGAGTGCTGTGCCTCTGAGGTCTCATTCTATCAGAACTGGAACTCGAAGTTCAGTTTATTTATAATTCCATTCCTTCTCATCCACATCCGAAAGGATGGAAAAAGTTGTGACTTTATTCAGCTGTATGTCAGAGGGAGTACTTCTGGGCAGCACAATCCCATCCCAGTTCAGGCTCAAGCATGTTGCAAAGTGCACAAGACCCAGTTTGAAGTGAAGGTATATCCATTTGCGGACGAGGCGGAGCTTGTGAAATAATGGTATAATTCCGGTTGGTGATTCCGCAATTTGCAACACTGCTGTTATCCATTTTCTATTCTTCTTCTTCTTCTTTCTGGTCAGAACATTTGTGTCTGAGAAATCAGCACCATTCCAACTCTGGAATGTACAGTCTGATTAGGAATGGTGTGGTTTTTGATGCACTGTACAGTTTTCCTAAAAACACGGAGAATTCCGAGAATTCGGATTTTCTCACATTAAGAATGAAGGTGTGTGGGGGGGTGCACGCCCATCAACTGTACTTCTGCTCGACCAACAGACACCATTTCACATATACTCAAGGCAGACATATTCACATATTCTCAAGGCAGACCCCCGGGCACAAATTCCATGTTGGTCCGATCCCCACTCGTCTGTTTGTCTCTTTTCCCCCATCCCTCGCTCATCCTATAGAGTCTCATTCATTTTCACTCCCATTCAAACTCTATTCCTTCAACCTACAGCCACCAAACTGCATGTACTCACTCAGGGAAGATCCCCAAACTCTAATCCACAGACATACTGACCCACACTCCTCTATGTGTCATTTATTCATCCCTCATTCCTCCCATAGACTCCCATTCATACTAGCATCCGTCCAGCATCAAGCATTGTCTGCACAATCACTCCTCAGGAAATGGCCTTTTATAGTTATGGCTGCTGCCAGTTTCCTTTGCAGCATTCCTCCTAACGAGTTACTCCTGTTTTCAGATCGGCATCGTGGGCCGAACTGGAGCAGGAAAGTCCAGCCTGACCAACTGTCTGTTCCGCATCATTGAGGCAGCAGAGGGACGAATCCTCATAGACGGGGTTGACATCGCTACCATGGGGCTCCATGACCTCCGGAGCAGACTGACCATCATTCCACAGGTGACCCAATGCACTTGGACATTCACACAGATGTGCAGTTGTAGGTGATCAGCCAGAGCGTGTTCAGTGTCCAATTTTAGCTTCTTTAGTTTAGAAGACACGGGGCTAGCATTGCTAACAAACACTAGAAGTCAGTAGTCACCCAAATCTTATAAGTACATAACTTCATTAAACCCCACTCAGGCTGCATCCAGGTCATCGTTAAAGTCCAGTAGACTTGGCATCGTGTTTTTGGACAGGTTCATATACTGCCTAGCCAAAAAACAGGAGCGCTGGAAAATTTGGTTGGACCAGCATTAGCTCTGATTCCTTCCACTCCGAATAGTCTTTTCCAGCACATCCCAAAGACCTTCAATGAGGTTACTGTCAGTGGTCTGTTCATGTGTCAAGATGATTCCTCATGCTCCCTAAGCCACTTTATCGCAGTCTGAGCCCGATGAATCTCGGCATTGTGGTCCTGGAATATGGCTGTGCCATCAGGGAAGGTTGGATAACCTGGTCATTCAGTGCATTCAGGTGATCAACTGATTTCAGCTGTTCATCAACTCTAGAACAGGGTTAATGTGGACTCATCAGACCACATGAACTTTTCCATTGATCCGGAGTCCAAGCTGATTAGTCTCACAACAAGGTTTTCTTATGGACACATATCAGTTTAGTCCCAGTCCTTTGAGGTCAAGTCGTTCTACTGTCCATTTCTCAATCATTCCATTTCACTGCACATTTAAGTGATCTCCCGGAATCAGTGAGGCTCACTGAATCACTCCATCACAGTCTGAGCCTGATGTAGCCTGATCTGCTTCCAGATGTTAATAAAGCGCTGGACAGTTCTGGACCCAATCCCAGCGATTCCAGCTTTTCCTCAGTTGTTTCCTCTTCTGGATCCAGTAATTTCTGAAACACAGAAAGATCTTTCCCACATCCACCAGCTACATTTTGTATCTGGTGGGATTGAAAAATGGATTGAAAAAGAAATTAAATGTTAATTAAATTAATTAAATTTTAATCTGGTTAAACTAAATTGGAAGAAAGACTCCGTAGAACAAATTGACTATAAACTCAAACAAGATAAACATTGAAAGAATTAGGAGAACTATTAAGATTTGGAAGATACAGAACTAGTGTCTCTCAGTATGGCGTCGGGTCGCCATGTTCGCTAACTCACCATGTCTCTGCATGGAGTTGTAAAGGTTCCTAATGGTGTCCTGTGATAATCCATCCCATGCAGCTTGAATATCCTCACACAGTTCCTGCAGATGGTGCGGTAGGGGTGGAGGTGGAGTGACACCAGGCCTTCTGGACATGTGACAACAAACCGTTCATCTTGGCGCTGATCATGGTGCCTCCACACACGGATTCATTGGTCGTCTCCACCAAGACTAAAGTGGGACTCGTCACTGAAGATGACCCGCTGCCATTCTGAGTCACTCCATGACAGTCTGGCATGACACCATTGCAGTCTTTGGTGATGGTGACGTGGTGTTAAGGACAGCTGCCGTAACGGTCTGTGTGCATGTGGTCCTGCGTGGTGCAGCCGTCTACCAATGGTGCTGCACTAACAGGATGACTCATGGAGGACATCGCTGCTCGCTGGATGTCTGCAATCGTGGCTGTTGGGTCAGTCAGCTACAGCGATATGGCGAACCTACCCACCAAGTTTCATTCCTGTTGGTTGATTCCTTCTGGATGCAGCTATTTGTGCCACTGTTCTTCAGACGATGGGTGTATTTGCTAACATGTCAGATACAGCAGGATGCAGAATAAACTCATTAGCAAGTGAATGTGCAGCCTCTCAGCAGGAGATCCTGAGAGCGTGACTGTTTTTAATCTGCACAGTATAATCCAGTACAGTAATGAGTGTAAATCTGGTCTTATTTGCAGGATCCAGTGCTGTTCTCTGGGACTCTGCGGATGAATCTTGACCCGTTCGAGAGGTTCAGTGATGAGGACATCTGGAACGTCCTGGAGCTGGCTCACCTGAAGGACTTTGTGGGGAGTCTGGCAGCAGGACTGCAGCACGAGGTTGCAGAGGGAGGAGAAAATCTCAGGTTGGTTTCTCAGTAATGAGCAGTATTGACCCTGGCCGATATTAGTCATGCCCTGGCTCCACCACTCAGCTCAGCTGCTCAGCTCAGCTCCCGTATAGTTGTAAATGAATGTTAGCTCTGCTTAACGCGGATCATTCACCCTCACGCTTATTTCCGTTGTTGAGGGGTTGTATGGTTACATTTGGCTGCGCTGCTCTTCACAGTGTGGGCCAGAGGCAGCTGCTGTGTCTGGCCAGGGCTCTGCTCCGCAAGTCGAAGATCCTGATCCTGGATGAAGCCACGGCTGCTGTGGATCTAGAGACAGACAACTTGATCCAGACCACCATCCGCCGAGAGTTCTCCAACTGCACCGTGCTCACCATCGCACATCGGATCAACACCATCCTAGACAGCTCGCGGTAAGCAGGGTGTGGGGATTACCATTTGTTGACTTTAGCTCAAGGAAGAGAGCTGGTGAGTTTACCTGGCTAGTGTTTTAGACCTCATGCTTTCAGGCCTGCTCTGACAGTGCATTTACGACTAGTGGCGTGTTTAGGAACTGCAGGTGCATTCATGAGTGTGGGAGTGAACCACTAACGCTAAAACCACCACTAACACTTAATTAACACTAATGCTTAAACACCACTAACACTTAATAGCACTAACACTTAAACACTACTAACATTTAAACCACCACTAACACATAATCAACACTAACGCTTAAACACCACTAACACTTTCACTACTAACATTTAAACCACCACTAACACATAATCGACACTAATGCTTAAACACCACTAACACTTAATCAGCACTAATGCTTAAACGCTACAAACATTTAAACCACCACTAACCCTTAATCAAAATGAACACTTAAATACCACTAACACTAAAACACTACTAACATTTAAACCACCACTAACACTTAAGCACCACTAACACTTAAACACTATTCACATTTAAACCACCTCTAACATTTAATCAACACTAACGCTTAAACATCACTAACACTTTCACTACTAACATTTGAACAACCACTAATACCTAATCAACACTAACGCTTAAACACCACTAACCATTGAACACTACTAACATTTAAACCACCACTAACACTTAATCAACATTAACGCTTAAATACCACTAACACTTAAACACTACTAACATTAAAACCATCACTAACCCTTAATTAACATGAACACTTAAACAGCACTAACACTTAAACACAACTAACATTAAAACCACCACTAACACTTAAACACTACTAACATTTAAACCACCACTAACCCTTAATCAACACTAGCACCTAAACACCACTAACACTTAAACACTACTAACATTAAAACCACCAGTAACACTTAATCAACACTAACACTTAAACACTACTAACATTTAAACCATCACTAACCCTTAATTAACATGAACACTTAAACAGCACTAACACTTAAACACTACTAACATTAAAACCACCACTAACACTTAATCAACACTAACACTTAAAACTACTAACATTTAAACCACCACTAACACTTAATCAACACTAACGCTTAAACACTACTAACATTAAAACCAGGAGCAGATAGAGAGAGAGAGAGAAAGAGACTTAATACATCAACAATTTAGTAAAACAATGAAATCCTTTTAGCTCCCTCCACGCCCTGCCATCAAGTACCCACCAAAGTCCAGTCCACTTGCTCAGCAGTACACCACCCTAATTGAAAGTCTGAAGCTTCTGTAATAAAATCTCCTAATGTTACTCCTCCACATGGTTCTCTATCTTCTGCTGTTGTCATTGATGTTGTTGTGCCGAATTCTGAATCCACGGCAGAATCTGACTCCTCTTGCATGCACATCATACAGGTATATGGACGCTACAGATTACTCTCAGTTATAGAAAACAGCCGGAATCAGGAAAACAGCATAGAAACAGCCGGAAAACAGCATAGAAACAGCCGGAATCATGAGTATAATCTGTATACCTATGAGACACCTGTCCATGTGAAGCGGAGTCGGATTCTGTACCTTCAACTCATCAACTAATACACGTGTATGGCTGGAATTACACTCTGCACCTGTAGGGGGAGCCCAAGAGCAAAAAATACCAAAAGCAGCAAATCAGTACAAGTTATTCTTTTTCAGGAGATGTTTGTGAGGAGATTAGATGTAAGATTTTCCACTTAAGGAACAGGAATGTCAAAGTGTGGAAAAAGAAGCTTCTACAACTGGAGTTCAAACGTGACTAAAAGCTGCAGAGCAACTGGGACTCCTAACAACCACCTGGAAGACCTGGTAGACCCACCAACACTGTCCCCATCAGATAAACAGCACTTTCATCTCTGAGAGAGAGGAGAACATCCACAGGTGTTTCGGTCAATACGTCCACTGTGAGAAGACGCCTCCGTGCTGTATGTCTGCAAGGATGTGCAGCTGTTCAAGTAGCTCCTCAGGAGACAGACACGTCAAACATAGACTAGAGATTCAATTCATTAAAGTGTGGTCTCAATCTGAAGAGCCACACTGGAGGAAGACAAGAGTCCTGACCAGCATCTGTAACATCTGGTCTAAAGCTGAAGACCTGTATTAACCCTCTTCCTCTTCTTTTCACAGGGTGATGGTTCTGGACGCAGGGAAAATAGTGGAGTTTGATTCCCCCAACTCTCTGCTTGAGAAGCAGGGCCACTTTTATGCCCTGGCCAAAGAAGCTGGAGTCATATCCACACAATGGACGGCCCTGTGAGCCCTTACAGAAGAGCGGACACCGCACTCGACAAAAAGCCACGGGTCTGATCCTGCTCAAAGACATTCTGCTGTTGTGCCTGCCAGCAAGGCACTTAGCTCAGTGCTGCTCTGGGTAGACTGCAGCTGTAATTATCAGTCACTCTGGAGCGTCCGTTCCTTTAGTGACTGTCAAAGAGCTGTTAAAGGCAGGACTCCACGCTGCTTTCTGCTCACGTCTAGTATTGTACTTGCTTTATTTTAAGGAAATGAAGGAATCAAGAGGGATAGAATCTGTTTCCACTTTTTTCTACTTGTTTGTTTATTTCAGTGTGCTCTCTATTTGGTCGTAATAAAGTTTTATGAGTTCTTCTTTTTTCATTGGTCATATTTGTTCATTTACATCCAGAGCAACTCTGTTCCGACGGCCTTTTTCTAGCCACAAGGAACTCCTATCAACCGAATGTCTGTCCGACGTTTTACACATGAATGCCACAATATTGCTGAAAGCAAAGTGGCTTTGCTATGCATGGCCTGCGCAACACTTCGCCCCTCCTGTCTTTTCCATCCTTTGGTTTTTCCGTATCAGAAAGCAATTTTAAAAGACCAGTCAGTTGGAAAATTGAACAGCACCGCCTTCGCAGTTCACGACTCCTCTTCAGAGGTCAATTCAAACAAGTGCTTTTGGTGCCAACTAAGGCCTCGTCCATTCGTGTTGTATATGTCCGGTTTCATAAAACATCGTTGTCTACACCAGGAGCACTTTCGGAAATCTCTCTGTCCACACATGAACGCGAAAATGCCTTGAAAATGCCCACACGAGCATGCCAGCCCAGTAGGGGGCGATAATACTTAATGAAATGGGATGTTAAATGCCTAAAAACTAATATTAAGAGCATGCCTATTGTGCCGAAGTGTGGGACCATACTGACAGTGATGTCTTAGTGTGTTGCTAACAGAATTAGAATATGCGTTTAGAAAAGGAATTTGACCTGGGCATTAGGGGTCACTACTGAGCACACTTGCCCAAAGCAGTAGGCAGCCCCATCAACAGCACCAGGGAGCAGGTGGGGGGTTAGGTGGCTTACTCATAGGCACTTCAGTTGTGGTACAAGGCTGGTTCCCTAACTTCCATTACTGCTTAATGTCTCACAGTGTCCAAAGTACCCCTTGGTATTCAGGGGGTCCCATGTTGGCTGCCTAATGCAGCATTGGCTGGTTGCTCACTGTGGGTTAAGGGGATTGAACCAGTGACCTTCCAGGAACAAGGCTGGTTCCCTAACCTCCAGCCCACGACTGCCCAATGTTTTGCAGTGTGCTATGCAGGGGGGTCCAATGTTGGCCTGCTAATGCAGCTTTGGCTGGCTGCTCACTGTGGGTACCCTTGTTGGGTTTTATAGTTCTTCTTCAGGAAATACTCTGTTCTAGTTTGGTAGGTCCTCCACACATGAATTGAGATCGTACTCACCATCTCCTCTTCTGTCTTCAGTTTGAGAAGAAGTGAAATTTCACTCTTTACACTGATCTTTTAGGAATACTGGGCAAGTAGTCAGAGTTACAAATACGCTACGGCATCCTGTAAGGTTCAGAGGTATCCCAGTCCTGGTGAAGGACCAGAAGCTTGAACCAGTTTGCACTGAGGCTGACCAGTGGTGCATCTCTAGTTAGTCAAGAACGACAGAAGCTTACAGATTGCCGGGTGTAGCAGAATGACAATTGCAGCATAACGTCATAATTTAGAATTTTGATTTTGAGACTTTCAAGGTGTCCAAGAGGTCCTGGGTGGGGGTCTAAACTTGAGTTCAAAACCCAGGAGAACATCGACAGGGAGTCATGCCAAAGCAAGTACTCCAACGATAATGTAGGCTGAGTTCTGAATAATGTACTCAACAAGACGCACACCCACAATAACTGTAACAACCACGGTCTCAAAAGTCTCCAGCCTGGAGACCGTTTTCCTCCATGTTCAGAAACCTAAACACTGTGTTCATGAGGCCAAAACCATGTACGGCTCTAAACGGTGCACCTCCATCCCAATGCCATGTCATTGTCTGTAACCTCGTCGTGGCACGAGCATTTGCACCTTTAGGAGGAGAGTAGTTTTGCTTCACGTCCCATGTTCACACTTCCCACTCACATGTTCTCACTGGCAGCACGCGTCTCCTGTCTGGCTTTGTCTTTATGGCCAGAGTGAATTTGCTATCGGCGATCGGAGGATCAACTCTCCGGCAGTCCGTTTTCCTTCACCTTGTAAACCAGGCCTGTTAGCTGCACATACCGCTGCCGCAGGTGCTTATCTCAGGCCACGAGAGAGACTTTCTCCAAATAAGACTCGCAGAGGGTCTTTCATCACGGTCTTACTTTGATCCTCCATGCTTTCGGACGTTAATTTATCTCCTGAGAGCCTGTTGAGAAGACGCAGGTGAATGGAGGGAGACTCGGCCTGTTAGAGTCATTTCTGTGCAGCTACTGGTGATGAAGCTCGTGTGCTGATCCAGCTGGGGGGCAAATCGCATCAGACAGCTCTATTACACTGGGAATACACTGAAAGCCTCTCCGTGATGACTGTGGTGCGCTATGGTGTCAGTAACGAGGTCTGGAGATTCATTTTGTTGATGAAAGGAAAAGCCCACAGTAGGTCCCTGTACCCTGTGAGCCCATCCTGATCCAATCTTGCTTATCTCATTTCTTATTATTAAATTTCCCATTTTGGGAATACTTTTTGGAGGGCGATGAAACACGATTAGACGCACCACTTTTACTTCCAATTTGAAGTATATCAAACATTTTGGAGTTCTTAGTAAGACACTAAGCATGCCATCCAATAAACACCTTGGGATATTCTTGGGATATTTCGACAAACTTCCATGCTTATGTGGGAAAATACTTATTTACTAAGCTCAAGAGTGTCCAGGCCCGGGGCCCCAGATTTTTATTGGCCTCTACCTTCAGTTTATTTTTTTGCCCTCCCGCCAACCCATTGCAGTTCCACTCTTTCACCAGATGTACAATTAGAGTGTTATGCTTTGCACTGCGGTAGCATAGTCATTTACCGAACCACATTTACCCAATACGATAGCCAAAAAGCTCAAACTACGCACTGAGAACCAGAGATTTGTACGGAGATTTTGAGAGGCCATGAGGTAGTTAGAAGATAGATAGATAGATAGATAGATACTTTATTGATCCCGAAGGAAATTTAGCAGCCAGTAGCAGTTTCACAAAAACAGCACAGTAAAACAATAAAACAAATACAAAATAAAAAACAGGGTTGTGCATTATGAAAACTTAAATGGGTAGGTACCGGCTCAGCAGTATTATTAGCTATTAACTATAAACTATACATAGTACAGTTCACTATGGATAAATATATAAATATAACTCACTTCACAAGGAGGCAAGAAATATATACAAGAAATACAAATATAACTGTAGACCTGTAGAAATGACAGTGCAATAGTAATAAATAAATGTGCATAAATGTGCAAGGGGTGCAGTTATTAGCAGATAATGACTGAATTAACATAATAAACATGTGCATATATTGGTATTTAAGTAAAGTAAAGTGGAGTGTCCAGTTTAGATGTACAGTATATACAGTAGAGTGTCCAGAGTGTCCAGATATACAGGATATATAGTAAAGTGTAATAGTGCAAATAAATAAACCTATGATTTAACAAGAGAATTTAGTCCTCATCTGTCCTCATCTGTCCTCTTCCCTCTTCCGGCCCTGCTGGGAGTCCAGTTCCACACCAACAACTGACCCTGCTCGTCTGACCAGCTTGTCCAATCGCATCTCGTGTCTCCTCTTAATACTTCCTCCCCAGCACACCACAGCATAGAAGAGACAGCTGGACACCACAGGCTGATAGAACATCTGCAGGAGCTTCCTACAGATGTTAAAGGACCCCAGCCTCCTCAGAAAGTAGAGTCGGTTCTGCCCCTTTCTGTGCAGGATGTCAGTGTTGGCTGACCAGTCCAACCTATCATCCAGGTGCAGTCCGAGATACCTGTAGGTCTTAACCATCTCTACTTCCATCCCCTCAATAGAGACTGGCTGTGTGAGTGGTCTGGCCCTGCGAAAGTCCACCAACATCTCTTTGGTCTTGGAAGTGCTCAGTAGCAGGTTGTTCAGTAGCAAGTCCTCCACCATGTTTCTTTACTCCGCCTCCTGCCCTCCCCTTACACAAGCCACAATAGCAGTATCGTCCGAGAACTTCTGCATGTGGCACGTCTCAGAGTTGTACTTGAAGTCTGAGGTGTACAGTGTGAAGAGGAAAGGGGAAAGTACAGTCCCCTGTGGTGCTCCTGTGCTGCTGACCACAGTCTCTGATGTGCAGTCCTTCAGCCTGACATACTGAGGTCTGCCAGTGAGTTAGTCAGTAATCCAGGAGACCAGGTGCAGATCGACTTGCATCCTTGCCAGCTTGTCTCTCAGTTGGAGGGGCTGAATGGTGTTAAACGCACTGGAGAAATCAAAGAACATGACTCTCACAGCGCTGCCCCCCTTGTCCAGATGAGAGTGGGCCCGATGGAGAAGGTATAGCATGGCGTCCTCTACTCCCACTTTCTCCCTGTAGGTGAACTGCAGGGGGTCCATTGCGTGTTGAACCTAAGGTCTGAGAAGGTGTAGAAGGAGGCGTTCCAGGGTCTTCATGACATGTGATGTTAGGGCGACCGGCCTGAAGTCATTGAGCTCACTGGGTCGTCCCGTCTTGGGTACTGGTAAAAGGGGTGATGTTTTCCACAGTGTAGGAACCCTGCCCAAGCGCAGACTCAGGTTGAAGATGTGCTGTAGGGGTGCCCCCAGCTCACCGGCGCAGGACTTCAGTAGTCTGGGACACACTCTGTCCGGTCCAGCTGCCTTCCTTGTGTGGAGCGGGGGCTGTGTTGTCTGTGCTATCAGCCTGCAGGAGGGGTGCATGAATAACAAAAGAAGAAGGTGAGGTGTTAATGTCCAGGCAGGCAGAGGCTGAAGTGTTAGGAGCTGAGGTGAGGGAGAGTGTGGAGGAGGTATCTGCTGGAGCTGCAGAGACTTGAACAGGGCAGTCGAACCGGTTGTTGAACTCATTGGCTCTCTCTACATCACCATCTGTAGCACTGTCCGTCCTCTGCATATAGCCTGTGATGGTCTTCATACCATTCCATACCTCCCTCATGTTGTTCTCCCTTAACTTCTGCTCCACCTTCCTCCTGTAGGACTCCTTGGCCTCTCGCAAGTGGACTTTGAGCTCCCTCTGTGCGCTCCTAAGCTCCTCCTGGTTTTTGTCTTTAAAGGCCCTCTTCTTCTTGCTCAGAAGGCCTTTAACACTGCTGGTTATCCAGGGCTTGTTGTTAGCAAAGCAGCGCACAGTTTTCACAGGAACTACAACGTCCATGCAAAAATTCATGTAGTCCGTCATGCAGTGTGTAATCCCCTCAATGTCCTCCCCATACGGCTCCTGCAACACACTCCATTCAGTGGACTCAAAACAGTCCCTGAGAGCTGCTTCAGCACCAGAAGACCATTTCCTGAAGGAGCGGGTGGTTATGGGTTGTGTTCGGACTCGGGGCTTGTACTGTGGCTGCAGGTAGACCGGGTTGTGATCTGATTTTCCCAGAGGGGGTAGGGGTGTGGCGGTGTATGCATCCTTTACATTGGCGTAAAGGAGATCGATTGTCCTGTTCTTCCTGGTGGGACAGTCTACATACTGGTGGAAAGCAGTGAGTACTGAGTCCAGTGTGATGTGGCTGAAATCACCAGAAATAGCGATGAAAGCATCAGGGTGCTGGGTCTGAAGTCTTGTGATGGTTGCGTGTATGACGTCACACGCGGTCTCAGCATCCACGCCTGGAGGAACGTAAACACAAACAGCAATGGCGTGGGATAGCTCTCTGGGCACGTAATAGGGCCGAAGACTCACCGCCAGCAGTTTAACATCCCGACAGCAGATCATCTCCTTCACAGTCATGTCCTGGGTTACACCATCTGATGTTCACAAAGAGCACGAGTCCCCCACCTTTGCTTTTGCTGCGGTGGTGAAACCAGGAATGTCCACGTTAGTATCGGGAATGTTGCCGGTTAGCCACGTTTCCGTAAGGCATAAAAGACTACATTTCCGGTATAACCGCTGCTAGTTCGTCTTGTTGGCCAGAGAGTTCACATTCCCCATCACCCCCGAAGGAATAGATGGTTTATACGTCCAGCATTTCTCCATGCGCTTAGTCTTTAGCTTAGCGCCGGCTCTGCAGCCCCTGTAGCTCCTTCGCAGTTCCTCTGGGATGGGGTGCGTTTCACCGCCACGACCCTTTGTTCGGAGCGCTAGCAGCTCTTCCCTTGTGTAAACAAAATTAGTCCTCCACGCACGCACGGAAACAGGTTCCATGTCCATAGGACATACAAAATAATCACTAAAACTAGTGATAAAATGTATAAAAGAAAGAAAAAAAGTAGGAAAAAACGCTAAAACAGTACACAAAAGACGGAGCTACTGGAAAGGCTGCCACCCACAGCGGTGCCGGAACCTGGTTTTGAAGCTATCTGTATCTGTCTCTTGCATCACGGGGTTCCACGGTTCCAGACCAGAGAGTTCATGGGGCTGAAACAGCATTGACTTTGCCAACTCCAAACCAGTTTTTTAGCCAGGGAAAGCCGCAGAGAAATTTGAGATTTTGGCACGGGAAACATGTCAGTAGAAAAGAGCTTCCACACACCAAGTGAGACTTGAACCTGGACCCTTCTTGCTGTGAGGCGGCAGTACTTCCCACTGCACCACAGTGTTGCCCCCGTTGCTATAACGAGTGATGGGAATGTGAGCTAAATACAATGACATGTCTGTGAAGGACAGCAGGTAATTAACCTGGACTGCATGTTGTAGGATTAGCTCTGTTGTTCCGATAATGGTCTTGTCATCTCAACGTTCATGTCCTGTAAGTCTGGATAGGTCCGGCGTGGCCCGAATGAGAGATCTGACAAGTTCATTAAAACCACATCAGTTTCAATCGTGATGAAGACATGCGGCTTTCGGTGTCACTGGTGTTTTCAAATCATGCTGTCAATTAAAGCGAACCCGGCCATTAATTTAAAGCCCTTCCCTCCACACTCGCACTCTCGATTACTCTCGTTCCTCCTCTCTTTTTTCTCTCCTTTCTCTTCCTGTCAGGTGAAGAGTGAGGCTATTAGATATGCTTGCAAATGAGATGCCAAGGCCATGTTAACATGAATAAAGCCCATGTGGTCAGCTCAGAAGGGCTCCAACTCAGGTCTTATTGCCTGTCCTTGATCATGCATTTTTGAGAACGTTCCTTACAGGAACATACAGGAATTTGGTCACGAAGCTCAGTAAGAGACCTTAAATTTGATCGGATCTTAATTGAAGTCAACCGATAAAGAGAACCCAACACCACAAACAACTGTATAGTTGATCATCCAGTTATTGATCACATTGATCCAACATTAAACGTGTTGGTGGGCAAAAGTGTGTGAACCTCTAGATCAGTTTGGAATAATAAGAGTCAAGAGTCATCCAGTCTCTCTTACGCTAGCTAATGTTCATGAGTCCACAACCAGGAAAACCTTGAACAGGAAGAGTTTGAATGGCATGACAGCATGGAAAAAGCCACTCCTCTCGGCAGGAAGAACATTTCCACCTGTTTAAAGAACCAGCTGGATATCCTGAAGACTGGTAAACTGATGTAACATGGACACACAATGACAAAATGAACATTCGGCAAAAAAAAGGCTTGGATCGTGTCCCTTAAGGCAATATAAACACCACATCAATATTTGATCAGAGGTGGTTCTTCAAGGGTTCCTCATTAACTGGTTATACAGTATAAAGAACCATGACAGCTTAAAGGAACATTCAAAAGGAGGTTCTTCAAGGGTTCCTCACTAAAAGCACTGGTTATACAGTAGAAAGAATAAAAACCTCCCCCCGACTGTGAAACATGGTAGTGGCAGTATCATGGTTTGGGGCTGCTTTGCGGCTTTTGAATCAGGACTGCTTCCCATAACAGAGTTAAAGCAGTTTTGTAAGGAGGAATGAGCCAAGATTCCTTCAGGTCCTTCAGGTGGTCAGAGCTGATCAACAGTGACAGAAGCCGTTTAGTTGAAGAAATTGCTGCTCAAGCTGATTGTTGACCGACTTTCACCAACGAAAGCCCTATTGGGGCAGGATCTGTTCTACATGGGGAGGTTTACTGCAGGACGTCTTTTAAGGACAATTAATGACTGATTTGGGCGGGGTAAGTGAGTAATACATGACCTCCACTGCTCACAACTAGGCAACATGGCACCTACCGAAGGGAGGACAACACGCCACTGGACGAGGGCTGACACCCTGTGCCTGATTTCAGGGGTGAACGTGGCTTTCAAGAACAGCCCGAACTAATGGAACATGACCAGTCTGTCTGGGAAGCCATATGTCAAGAGGTCCGCCACAGACTCCTTGAGCTCCTCCATACCTTTACGTTAGCAACTCCCGTGGTGATGGCAGCACCACAGCCTTTTGCCACTTAAGTCACAGGTTCCACGGTTCCAAACCAGTGAGTTCACGGGACTGGAACAGTTTTTTAACAGTGGGAAAACACAGAACCGTTTGAGATTTTGGCACTGGCATCATGTCAGTGGAAGAGAGCTACCCTGGACACCCCAGCTGGGGACTGAACCCAGACCCTCCTTTCTCTAAGGCGGCAGTGCTACCAACTGCACCACCATGTCGCCGCTAGTGCTGTAATGAGTGATGGATGTGTAAGCTAAATACAATGACATGACTGTGAAGTTCCGCAGGTAATTAGCCTGGAATCCGTGTTGTAGGATCCGTGGTAAAAGGTGCCGGAATATTTACGGACGCCGGAGTATCGGATGGGACTAAACTCACTGAGGAACTCTGGTAATAATTACATTACCCCATCTCCCCATGGAAAACTAAAACTCTCCATGGAAAACAAAAAGCCCACTTAATTGTTAACATGATTCTGACTGCATTAAACACGGAATCTTCACTGAGACCTGTTCAGGTGATGCAGCTGAGGAGTCCAGTTTCAAGTAGATGGAATACTAGTAGTTTATGGATCAGAGAATTGGATCATGTCCCTTAAGGCAATAAAAATATAAAGGAGTGTTTAAAAGGAGGTTCTTCAAGGATTTCTTACTAAAATCACTGGTTATACAGTTCAAAGAACCATGACAGTTCAAAGGACTATTTAAAAGGAGGTTCTTCAAGGGTTCCTCACTAAACGCACTGGTTATACAGTATAAAGAACCATGACAGCTTAAAGGAACATTCAGAATGAGGTTCTTGAAGGGTTCCTCACTAAAAGCACTCGTTATACAGTATAAAGAACCATGACAGCTCAAAGGACCGTTTAAAAGGAGGCTCTTCAATGGTTCCTCACAAAAGCACTGGTTATACAGTTCAAAGAACCATGACAGTTCAAAGGACTGTTTAAAAGGAGGTTCTTCAAGGGTTCCACACTCTAAACGCACTGGTTATACAGTATAAAGAACCATGACAGCTTAAAGGAACATTAAAAATGAGGTTCTTCAATGGTTCCTCACTAAAAGCACTCGTTATACAATTTAAAGAACCATGACAGCTTAGAGGACCGTTTAAAAGTTCTTCACCATGACTCAGCTCCTTTTGCAGAATGGTTCTACACAGCACCAAAAAGGAGTCAAGTATTACAAATCAGAGAACCTTATGTTGGTACCATAGTGAACCTTTTTTGCTAATGCTTCAATGGAAAGTCAGATTTTCCACTTGACTCGGATCATGTGGAAAGGACACATCTCCATGGAGACACAAGGGTCTGTCTTTGTTAGAGCATTCAGGCACTCGGCATTCTTGTATGTGTGGCCAAAGTGGGAAGCATCTTTCAGGGTGAGATCCCTGTTTCTTTTGCTGCTCCCAGAGTTTTCTCAGCAATATCCCACTATGTCCGGGCGGTTTTCCATACTGCTTTCCATGCTCCATGCTTCCATCTCCCACCCGGGTGTAATGTTTCTCCATATATGCTAGTTTTTGCTGCCATCAAGGAAGCATGGTGAGGAATAGAAGAGCATTCCCTCAGCTTCTGTGTTGTAGTTTTCTAAGCTATCCATCAGGCGGTTAAAAGGAAATTCCACCAATTTTCCCAAACTGTGTAATTCACTGGCTGAAATTTAAACAAAATCTTTCAGAGTGGTTGGGCATGTAATTGTTGATTGTAGAGATGGTTTTATCGTGGTGGTGATCTGCTTGTTAAGTGTGTGACATATCTGGTGTAGTTATAGAGTATCTTCGTGTGTGTCCCGGCGGTTTTCCATACTGCGGAACATTTCCTATATGGATGTAATGTTTCTCCATGTATGCAACCTTTTTACAGAGGCAGTGTCTATTTAGACTAGAGTCACTATGGCATTAAACGTGACTCCACATGGTCAATCTGGAGACTGAAGCACTCTTAAATCCCTATTTTTACTCTAGTTTTCCAAACTGGGAGAAGCTTTGATTAAAAGAGAATTGGGGGATAATTTTCCATTCATTTCTCATAAGTATATATTAAACTAACAAGAGTTTAAGGTGTATGTACTATCTAAACCAGTGAACCTACACGTGTCTTCTGGGTGTTATATGTAATGTTGATGATGGGAAAATCTGGAAAAACTGGAAAAAAAAAGTTTCTTTGGGGGACTATTTTACATCACAGCGTCCTGCAGCATGTATCCCTCCACCAAACATCAGGGTATTTATAACCATCAGCTTTTAGAGGGGGATGTCCGGTTTCAGATCTGACTCGGTGAGTTCCTCCAGAACGGAGCGTTTTGGACTGAACTGTATGTGTTTGGAGATTCGACTGGGTTCATGCTGTAATTAGCTGGCCTCTAGTCTCTTTCACTGGGATTGAAATGGAACTGAAACTGTGCTGTATGACAGAAAGAGAAATGCGTTCAGCCTCTCCTTCTTTTCTTTCAGGCTCTGTGCCTCTGTATGGAGCAGAATTACAGCGTTTAGTTATCTGTACACCTGCAGCTTCTCTCTCCTCCCTCTCTGGAGACGCACGATAATTGCAAACTGTGAAAGATGCATGCAGTGAAGACAGAGAGAGAGAGAGGGAGAGAGAGAGAGAGAGAGAGAGAGAGAGGGAGGGAGGGAGGGAGGGAGGGAGGAGAGAGAGAAAGAGAGAAAGAAAGAGAGAAAAGCGATGAAGAGGCAGAGGGAGGGAAGGGTGCAGAGACATAGAAGAAGATGAAGGAAAGATATGGAGAGGAGGGAGTGGAGACAGGAAAAGAGAGGGAGTGGGGCAAAGAGAGAGAGGAGAAGGGGGGAGAGGGGAAGGGAGAAGAAAGAGAGAGTTAGAAAGAGAGAGAGGAGGGCAGAGTAGGGAGAGAGAGGAGGGAGAGAGGAAGAGACTTAGAAAGAGAGAAGGGGAGCGAGAGAAAGAGAGAGTTAGTAAGAGAGTGGGAAAGAGAGAGGGGGAGAGAGAGATAGAGACAAAGATGGGGAGAGAGAGAGGGAAGGGAGAAAGAGAGAAGAGAGGGGGAAGAGAGTGGGGGAGATTGAGAGAGAGACAAAAATGGGGAGAGTGAGAGAGGGAGGGAGCGAGAGAGAGAGGGTGGGGAGAGAAAGGGAGTGAGAGAGAGAGAGGGAGGGAGTGAGAGAGAGGGAGTGAGAGAGAGGGAGGG
>CM067500.1:7370575-7388717 GCA_034552555.1 Semaprochilodus insignis | reverse complement strand
CTCTGTAGTTATACAGTTCCAGACTGTAGTCCCTCTGTTTCTCTGTATACTGTATTACCCTGTTCTTCAATGGTCAGGACCCCCACAGGACCACCACAGAGCAGGTATTATGTGGGTGGCATAATAAAACCACGTGTCCAACGTACAAACAATGACGTCATACTGAAGTGTGGGCATATGTAAATGCAATATGTGGAACACGCGTATTTTTTATTTACATGAATATTAAATACGTGGAAATAAATTACAAGCCATATATAAATGTATTTATGTTTAAATTTATATATATATATATATAAAACTAGAGGAAAAGTACTCGGATACCGTTGGCGTAAAACCGGAAGTGCATTATGCTCCGCCTCCCCACCGGCACCGACCAATTAGAATCAGCGGGCGGGGCCAAAGAGGCTTTGGTGGAGAATTCAAACCGGAGCATGGCGGCGGAAAAAGAGGCGGACGAAAACAAACAGAGCAGGAGGTACGCTCTTCTCTCCTTTACCCGGCTATTAAAGCATAAATATTATGTGTGATAATGTAATAAAGGTGGGTAGATGGTCGCTAATAACGTTCGCGCGACGCTTGATAGAAATCTGAGCGCTAACGTTAGTGTGGCCGAGCTTTGTGCTGGGATTTTCCCGTTCCACCTTAAATGGTGCAGGCGCCAGAATGTAACTGCTGCACCGTTTAAGGTGGAACGGCGAAATTCCAACAACAAGCTGGCGAATAAGAAGCGGAAGTGCTTTGTTGATGGTCTGTCAGGTCCGAACTGTCAACCTTTGAGTTCACAAGCTACTAATTTACTATTTGGTGATTTGCTAATGTCTGTAGTAGCTTGAGCAAGCTGTTAGCCATGTAACTAGCTATCTAGCTAACAACTTCGACTCTTTGCCTTATTTAAAGACGCGAAAATGCTAATAAGCTAATATCCTGCTAACGGACGTCTTGCTGTCGTGTTAGCTAGTGTAGCTCAGGGAATATACGGTATCAGGATAGCGTAGCTAGCTATGCTAATTTGCTATCAGTGTCCTATCATAACATAAGATCAGCCCTCATTTCTAGTCTTCCTGGTTTCCTGTTAACTGTTGCTGTGGTTATAGGGCCGTGTTTTCATGATTTCGGTACAACAGTATATAAAGTATTGCAGGGTTAACTTTAACAATTGTCACTAAAGGGGAGCTCCACCGAATTTTAAGGTCAAATATTCAGTGTATTTCAGGGGTTGACATGTAAACAGCCAGAGCCATTCAGAGAGGTTTGGTGGGAGGTGGCTGATTGTAGAGACTGCCTTTAGTCTTCCAGTCATGTTGTGGGTCATATCGAAGTATAGGCTGATACTAATGAGCTTATTAAAAACATGCCTCAAAAGAACAGCTGCACCCAGAAGGAAGTGTGGGACTGGTAACGTTATTGGGAAAGAACATGCCAGACGTCTCAGGATAGAGGCTCCTAATGGATTCCTGTGATAATCCATCCCATGCAGCTTGAATATCCTCACACAGTTCCTGCAGATGGTGCGGTAAGAGTGGAGGTGGAGTGACACCAGGCCTTCTGGACATGTGACACGTGACAGCAATCCATTCATCTTGGTGCTGACCACAGTGCCTCTACACACGGATTTGTTGGTCGTCTGCACCAAGACAAAAGCAGGACTCGTCACTGAAGATGACCCACTGACGTTCTGAGTCACTCCTTGACAGTCTGCCACGACACCATTGCAGTCTTTTGTGACGTTGACGTGGTGTTAAGGACAGTCGTCGTAACGGTCTGTGTGCATGTAGTCCTGCTTGGTGCAGCCGTCTGCCAGTGGTGCTGCACTAACAGGATGACTCATGGAGGACATCACTGCTCGCTGGATGTCTGTAATCGTGGCTGTTGGGTCAGTCAGGTACAGCGATAAGACCCGTCCTTGCTTACGTCACGTGTGCGGCCGAGCGTGAAACTTGAATCATTAGCATGTCTCACCGTGTCAGACCTACACACCAAGTCTCATTCCTGTGGGTTGACTCCTTCTGGGTGCAGCTGTTTTTATTTTTATTTGAGAGTATATATTGTTTATGAATTAGTAGACTGCAGTCGGGTGTGTTTCTGATGGGGATGCACCGATCCAACTTTTTCATTTTTGATACGATATATAAACAAATTTACAAGATGTGAAGCTCTTCTACCAGTACCAAAACACTTTTACAAACTGTGAATTCTGAGGGAAAGGGTGGGTCTAACACACAGGAAGTGCTTGTTGCGGACCCTTGTCAAACTGTTTGGCGGTGTTAGAGTGGGAGGAGTTTGGGATGGTGACATGCTTTTGTTTTTCCTGTTGAAGGTCTTTTGGAGTTTTTAAAAGAGCAGACGGAAGAAAAGGTCATGGAACAACAAAAGCGTGCCAGCTGGCTAAAACGTGTGCCACAAAATGGACAAAACATGCTTTAGTTTCGTCACCATCCTAAACTCCACCCACTCTACCACCGCCAAACAGTCTGATTGACAAGGGTCCGCAACAAGCAATTCCTGTGTGTTAGACCCACCCTTTCCCTCAGAATTCACAGTTTGTAAAAGTGTTTCGGTTCTGGTAAAAGTGCTTCACATCTTGTAAAATTGTTTGTATTTTTGTTTTCCTGAATGTAATTTTTGTTTTTGTTAGTATATTTGTTTGTTTGAAATTTCGAAATTTCTGAAATGTTAATTTGTTTTGCACTTCTCGGCTTAAACGTTACTGTTTGTAAAACAAAATATAACAAATTGATGCATAGATATAAATGTACTGAATTGCTGTTTATTCAGTTATATGAATATCTGCTGTTATATTATCGTAAAATACTGTATATCAGCCGATGTGCTGCTGACGTATGGGGTCGCAAGTGTCACAAACAAATTAAAGTGGATCCGCCTAATCAGCTAATTCTGTTAATATCGGGACCAATATCTGGTCCTGCTATCGAGTCATTGCATCCCTAGTTTCTAGACTACGTTTTCAGCTGAGCACCTAGTGGTTAGATTGTTGCGGCTGTTTTGTTTGTAAACACTTGTTTGTTTTGTTCCGCTCGTTTATCTCCCAGGGGGACAGTATGTAATATCGTCATAAGCCAGGAGATGCATCAGAACCAGCCCGTCATCTTCAACCCTGACTTCTTCGTGGAGAAGCTCCGGCATGAGAAGCCCCAGGTTTTCATGGAGCTGCTGCTGAGTAACATAACCAGGCTCATTGATTTACCTGGTGTGGAATTCGCTCAGCTCCAGGGGGAGGCCGACCCCAAGCTTCCTGTATCTACAGGCTTCCTCCGCCTTCCAAGCTTCCTGAAGCGTAAAGGTAACCAAATCACGCAAGTCGGAACGACTCACTATTCCTGACTGGACTGCTGTTCCGTCTTTATTCTCCTGTTTTATAATTTAATTACATGTGCCAAATACAGCCGAACGCTAACCTGCTTCCTCTTGGTTAGCGGTGTTAGTGGTCTGATCCTCACTGTACTGGGTGAGTGATGGTCTCTCTGTGTGGTATCGGGTTAGCGGTGTTAGTGGTCTGATCCTCACTGTACTGGGTGAGTGATGGTCTCTCGGTGTGGTATCGGGTTAGCGGTGTTAGTGGTCTGATCCTCACTGTACTGGGTGAGTGATGGTCTCTCGGTGTGGTATCAGGTTAGCCGTGTTAGTGGTCTGATCCTCACTGTACTGGGTGAGTGATGGTCTCTCGGTGTGGTATCGGGTTAGTGGTGTTAGTGGTCTGATCCTCACTGTACTGGGTGAGTGATGGTCTCTCGGTGTGGTATCAGGTTAGCCGTGTTAGTGGTCTGATCCTCACTGTACTGGGTGAGTGATGGTCTCTCGGTGTGGTATCAGGTTAGCCGTGTTAGTGGTCTGATCCTCACTGTACTGGGTCTTTACTCTGCTTTACTCTGGTCTGTATCTCCATCTAGTGTTTGAAGGAGGAACTACAGGGGTCTGACTACGGGGTCCAGGGAAAATAAGGGTTCTAAAGAAGATTAGAACCTAAAGTGTTTAGGAGTGTGTTGCCAGATGTGCCAAAATTGTTTTTGGCCTAAAACATGCTCAGTGCATACACAACATTAAAACTGTATATGTAGTCAAAGTAGTACCAATATAACCTAATAACAGAGCTCGTGAACTGCCTGTAGATGAGCTAGAACAATCAGAAGTCATCAGACTGCCCCGTGTTGTGACATCACAACCACAGCTTACTGGCAGTCTTGCATGCTACACCTAGGGGTTGAGCCTCAAGCCAGAGAAGGAGATGTTCTGGGGTTCTTGGCCAACAAAACAGACCTGAACTTTAATATACCACAGTTCTTTAAAACGAGACACTTTGCATGTTTAAGGTGGTAGTACCTTCAGGTTCCTGCAGGGAATGATGGGGCTATAAATCCCTGCGGGGTGTGAGCGACGGGATCCATAGATTGGGAAGAGGTGGTACAGTGCAGGGAATGTCTCGTTCCATGTGTGGTAAATGGCTCCAAAGCAGATGTTAATGATGGGCTAAAAGGACTGACTGCGTTCAGGTGTGCCAAAGACCATAGTGTGAAGGAAGTAGCTGAATCTGCAGGTGTATGGAAGCGTACGGTCATATGGGTCTACCAGCAGTGGCTAAAATCCCAGTCTACAGGGAATTCTCCTCAGAATTGTGCCAGGGCAGGCGTCCACCAAATCTGGAACCAACTGGACAATTCTTTGTCCAGTCCATGCCCAATCCAATCACAGCTGTTACTGGTGCTGGTAGAGGGATTACAGGCTGGTAGGTACGGTTCAGTCACAGGGGACTCGTTTTACCGTCCGGTGAGTGTTCATTGGTCGTTTTGGATAGTCTGCAAAACAGCTGTGCATTGCTCTGTAGACCCCTGGTTACCATCACTTCCATTTTAAGGCAATTTGAGATGGGAAGTTTCACTGCAGTGCACTGTTTTGCATTAAACCGTCTTGTATACATCTCCTGTGAAATACACAGGAATTTTGGAACCAATGATCCAATATTCAAGCCAGTCTGCTATGTCTCTCATCTCTGCAGATAAAGGAGTGATCTTTGGAGCACCCCTAACCGAGGAGGGCATTGCACAGATTTACCAGCTGATAGAGTACCTTGGGAAAAGTAAGTGTTTTGCTTTGGATAGAGCGTCCGTTCTTCCTTTCACACATCCCATGTTCCAAATGAAAGAACCTCTAGGTAATAACTGCCTTTGTAATTGCATGTCATTGGTGCTAACCTTAAAGCAAACCTGTCCGTTTGGTCTGGGAGTGCGGGAGAGAGCCTTTTCCTGTTCATCTGCATTTTTCACCATGCAGTTGCTTCAGCTAAAAGGGGTTCTCCACAGTCTCATCCGTGTCCCACATTAGCAAAGCTCTTGACCGGACAAGTTCTGGAGTATGAGCTCATGGTATATTTTGGGCACGGAGTGATGTCATTGGCACCAAAGTGGACACGGACTGAATGGGGCTGGGAGGGGGCTAAATAATTCATGTCAAAGCACTTTGCTCTTCCGCTGTCTGTCAGACCTGCATGTGGAGGGTCTGTTCCGTGTGCCTGGGAACAGCATCAGACAGCAGGCCCTGAGGGAGATGCTGAACAGCGGGGCAGACATAGACCTGGAGACGGGGGACTACCACCCCCACGACGTGGCCACGCTTCTCAAAACCTTCTTGGGGGAGCTGCCGGAGCCGCTGCTGACTCACCGCCATTATCACGCTCATCTCAAAATAGCCGGTACGTTCACTTTACCTCACCTGGAACGTTTAGTCGTCAGAGTGGTGGTGGAGTAACCTAACATCCACAGTTCCACTGTCAGTTAGCACCTCACGTTGCAGGGTTCTCCCCTCTACTTACCATATGATCATTCATAATGAATTAATGTGTACATGAACGATTTCCACCACTCTTGATGCATTAAAGGAGCAGTGTGTAAGATTTAGGGGCAGAGATTGAATCAGAAATGGGATACAGTCTACAAAGCTATGTCCTAATTAGTGTATAATTACCTGTATCTCGTTATCTTAGAATAGGCTCTCATACTGTTACCCTGAAGCAGCAGCTTGAATTAGGTGGCGTTATAGCTCTGACTGGAAGTTGTAGAAAGATGGAGAACCCTCTACTGTAGTGCATATTTATCAGTAGCTCCGCCCATAAAACTCCAGTAGGATATCTTAATGGGTAGAATCTCCTTAATCAGAAACACCACCAGCATTAACACTACTTCAGCTTCTTATTCACCGAACTGTAGTTCAGATTTTCCTGTTCCACCTTAAATGGTGCTGCAGTTACATTCTGGCACCTGAGGCATTACAATAGTAGTTGTTTCACCATTTAAGGTGGAGTGGGAAAATCTGTACAAGAAGCTGGTGAATAAGGAGCTGAGCTTCAACCTTGTAGATTATCAGAATATGTTTCCAACATTGAAAGAATAGTCAGGATGTTTTAATAGTCCTCAGTTTGGGAACCCAAATTTAGGCAAATGGAGAACCTTACTTATTATTTAGCACAAGAATTTTTTTTATTAGGCTGTAAAGCCTCATGCCAGAGAAAGTATATGCTGGTCTTCATACGACAATTTATCGAGAATCTACCCAGTATTTACATTGTACTCTCAATGTTGGTCAGAAAAATCGGATTTAGATATTTTACAAAGATTTCCAAAAATAAAATCGCCTAGCAAGAGGCGGTGGACAGAAAACTGGATGGCCACCGTAGGTTCTAGGTGTGTAGGGGTGAAGGAGAGGTGTATTCAGTGGGTTGCAATCTGCAGCCTCACCTCTAGATGTCACTATGCTTCATTAAGCAGGCTGTTTTGATTGCTGTGCCCTAAATGAGATCTGTTCTGATTGGCTGAATGGATGAAGCTAAACTGCTGTAGGGTTAAAAAATAAAAATTTGTTTGAATTTTAGACGGTCTGCTTATTTTTCCTACCTGACAAGTAGGGCTGCCCTCTAGAAGTCGACGAGTCGAATCGTCAGTCGGAGACCCTTTGAGTCGACTGAGAACCTTCAAGTCGACTGACAACAGTGATGAGGTTTTTTAATTTATTTATTTATTTATTTTGTCGTAAAACAGACAAAAGCTTACAAAATGCACAAGAACTTTAAGAATTTAAAAAGACATTTTAATAATTATTAAAAGGGGAATAATAAATATATATTTAAGTTCTAACTGGGCTATGACACATGCTTGCTAAAAAATTAAATCTACGTGACAACGTGCACTGGCGGTTCACTGCTGAAGGAAGCTAAAGCTGAGAAACACGGGTGGAACGATGTCTCAGAAAAAGTTTGGAGGAGCTTTTGAAGAAGAGAATCCGAACAAATTCAAAGTCATTTGGTCAGACATCGAACACTGCTTCAAACGAGTGAATTGACTTTTGTTTTAGACATAATGGCTGTTTGTGGTGAAGGAAAAAAGGACCGAAGACGTTTGTTTTATTATAATTCCATTATTTAAAACCTAAATTACAGATATTTATATTTATTCGTTTACTGCTAAGATTATTTTTATTTAAAGATAAGTACAGTCACTTAATATGCCTGCCGATAAACAAGGAATAATTATTTCAGCGCGAGTAATATAATAATTCAGGTCTACCGCTCTCCTTTTCATCTAAAAATAATTTAAATATTGACTAATTTGGTTTTATTTAGGAGTTCATTATTTATCAGAGATGAAAGACGAAGGGTCATCCTACTGAAGGAGCTGTTAAAAGTGAAATTAAGAAGACAGACTATAAGCGCTAATTTTTAGCATAAATACTGCTTGCTGCTGGACGCTATATTCTGTAATTAAATCAGGCTCCAGATCGTTCATCATATGCCACGTCTCTTTTAGTTCAAAAATATGTTCCTGTGACTCTGCTGACTTTCTAAATGAGGAGGACTTCAGATCTGAAACGTATGCAAATTGATTTACTGATTACTAGATAATGTATATGGAGGAAAAACTTGAACGAATAGTGGAATCGCCAGGACGGGCGAATCCGATTCGACTGACAAAATTCTGAGTCGGGTACAGCCCTACTGACAAGTGAGAAGTACCTCTACCAATATATACCTACATCATCAAACATCAATTTGAAAAAAGCACAGGAATCCACTTCATCAGCACCACTGACCATATAGGACACTCTGTATCAATGGTCAGGACCCCCACAGAGCAGGTATTATGTGGGTGGTGGGTCATTCTCAGCACTGCAGTGACACTGACGTGGTGGTGGCGTGTTAGTGTGTGTGGTGCTGGTGTGAGTGGATCAGACACAGCAGTGCTGCTGGAGTGTTTAAACACTGTGTCCACTCACTGTCCACTCTGTTAGACACTGCTACCTTGCTGGTCCACCTTGTAGATGTACAGTCAGAGACGATAGCTCATCTGCTGCTGCATAGGGGCAGTGTTGGTCATCCTCTAGTCCTTCATCAGTGGTCACAGGACGCTGCCCAACAAGACGCTGTTGTCTGGATAGTTTTGGTTGGTGGACGATTCTCAGTCCAGCAGTGACACTGAGGTGTCCAGCAGCACTGCTGTGTCTGACCCACTCACACCAGCACAACACACACTAACACACCACCACCACGTCAGTGTCACTGCAGTGTTGAGAATGATCCACCACCCACATAATACCTGCTCTGTGGTGGTCCTGTGGGGGTCCTGACCGTTGAATAACAGGGTAATACAGTATACAGAGAAACAGATGGACTACAGTCTAGAAGTGTACAACTACAGAGTGTCCTATATGGTCAGTGGAGCTGATACAGTGGACACTGAGTGTATACAAGGTGTACTCAATGAAGTGGCCGGTGAGTGTAGTTTCTCAGCGATATGTAAAACGATTCCAGCTCTCACTTCTTGTGTTTTGTGTTTCAGAGATGACGTTGTTTGATGAGAGAGGCAATAAGACATCTGTCCCCAACAAAGAGCGTCAGATTGAAGCGCTCCAGCTGCTCTTCATGCTGCTTCCTCCAGCCAACCGAAGTCTCCTCAAACTGTTGCTGGACCTGCTGTATCAGACCGCCAAGCAACAAGACAAAAATAAAATGTCTGCCTACAACCTGGCACTCATGTTCGCTCCTCATATCATATGGCCGAAAAATGTGAGCACTGCCTTTTATCGTTCTGTGGCATTGCTTGAGTTCTCTAAAGCAGCTGCAGGTCTCTAAAGAAAGCTTATTTATCCCCACACAGGTCACAGCAAATGATCTGCAGGATAACCTGAAGAACCTCAATAACGGCATCGCCTTTCTGATCAAGCACTCACAGAAGTTGTTTCGGGTAAGAACTTGCGAGCTGGCTCTGTGAACTTGTACTGCATGATTACACTCATCAGCACAAAAATAGCTGCGCCCAGAAGGAATCCACAGACAGGAATGAAACTTGGTGGGGAGGTTTGACATCGTGAGACATGCCAATGATTTGAGTTCCACGCTCGGCTGCTCATGTGACATAAGCAAGGACGGGCCTAATCTCTGTACCTGACTGACCCAACAGCCATGATTACAGACATTCAGCAAGCAGTGATGTCCTCCATGAGTCATCCTGTTAGTGCAGCACCACTGGCAGACGGCTGCACCACGCAGGACTACATGCACGCAGACCGTTATGACGACTGTCCTTAACACCACGTCAACGTCACCAAAGACTGCCATGGTGTCATGCCAGACTGTCATGGAGTGACTCAGAATGGCAGCGGGTCATCTTCAGTGACGAGTCCCGCTTTTGTCTTGGTAGAGATGACCAACGAATCTGTGTGTGGAGGCACCATGGTCAGCACCAAGATGAACGGTTTGTTGTCATGTGTCACACGTCCAAAAGGCCTGGTGTCACTCCACCCCTACCACACCATCTGCAGGAACTGGTTATCACAGGACACCATTAGGAACCTCTACAACTCCGTGCCGAGACGTCTGGCTTTTTGCGTTGGCCAACATGGTGACCTGATGCCATGCTGAGAGACGGACTTCTGTATGTGTAGCTCAATAAATATTGATCATATCAGTTTAAATGTATCATCATTTATTGTTCGTGGTAACCTTTATCTTCCTTCCCAACAGCACTGCAGTCCCACACCTCCTTCTGGGTGCAGCTGTTCTTCTGATGAGGAGTGTGTATTATTAAAAGTTACCAGAAGTCATTTAATGATATGAAAAGGGGTTTTTAACATGTTATAGGAAGTTCTTATTTGTCTTTCAAGCCCCCGATAAGTTGGACTAATTTGTCCTGTCCTCTTTTCTCTAGGCACCAGCATATATAAAGGACCATGCGCGGGGCCTCTTTGCGGGAACGAAAACTCCTCAATCTAAGGTTATGATTGCCCTGCTGTACACTTTTAATTTTCCCATGTCAGTGTGTGATGTAGAGGAACGAATCGCTTTACTTTTATAGGAACTGTTCTGAGATTGCTGTCACTTCGGCTCATATTAAAACCTCTTTGAACGTTTGCAGTTGTATGAATATCGGGGTGATCGTTTTCCACCTCATACATAAAGTTAATTAAAACCTTTTGTTCCTGAGCCAGACGAATTAAAACACTGTCAGTTATTTGAATACGGGCCTCAAAAGATCTGCATATAAATGATATTTGCCTTTCATTATCAGGCAGTAGAGAGTTTGTCTTGCGCAAGCTTGGCTTTGATGGGACTTCAAAGGAGTTGTCTCCTGCCTTGTCCTAAGTTGTCCCTCGTTGTGGAGATACTGACCAGAATCTCAATCGGATGTAATGTCCCGCTGTAGGATGACATGGAGCTGTGTGCCGGGGTGGCCAGCCGAAGCCTGTTGCCCGCCAAAAGAAGCAGTGAGGAGCACGATGGCGGAAGTCACACCCAGGAGGCTCTCCGCGAGCTCTTCAATCACGTCACCAATATGCCAGACTCTACCAAAAAGAAGAAGCTCATTCGACAGGTAAATGCACCCACCGGCCAATTCATCAGGTCCAGCTCCTTGTGTCTACACTCACTGTCCACTGTATCAGCTCCACTGACCATATAGGACACTCTGTAGTTGTACAGTTCCAGACTGTAGTCCCTCTGTTTCTCTGTATACTGTATTACCCTGTTCTTCAAAGGTCAGGACCCCCACAGGACCACCACAGAGCAGGTATGATGTGGGTTGTGGATCATTCTCAGCACTGCAGTGACACTGACGTGGTGGTGGTGTGTTAGTGTGTGTTGTGCTGGTGTGAGTGGATCAGACACAGCAGGGCTGCTGGACACCTCAGTGTCACTGCTGGACTGAGAATCGGCCACCAAACCAAACTATCCAGCGTCCCGTGGGGCAGCGTCCTGTTACCACTGATGAAGGACTAGAGGATGACCAACACTGCAATGTGCAGCAACAGATGAGCTATCGTCTCTGACTGTACATCTGCAGGGTGGACCAGCAAGGTAGGCGTGTCTAATAGAGTGGACAGTGAGTGGACACAGTGTTTAAACACTCCAGCAGCACCTTGACCTGCTGTGTAAACGTAGCCATAGTTGTACCCTCTCTCTGTATGCTGAGGAGCTTCACTAGGCTGGCCATCAGCTCTCCTTAAATGCTGGCCAATAGGAACATCCACACAACACTGCTAAGTATAATAAGGAGCTGTTAGGCTGGTTATTATGAAGCATGAGTAGGAGGTTCAGTTGTGAGGAGTTCCGCAGGTTTCAGGAAGCCTGGCTCTTGGAGTCTTCGTACTGTAGTTACACATATGTTCTCTGAGGGATAACCATGAACGGGCATTTTTTTTTTTTTTTCGTAGTTCAACAAGCAGGGAACTCCAGTACGGGAAAGCTCCAGACCTTCGAATCAGAAGCATGGCCGTTCGCGGTCCTTCGGAGGCCTGATCAAGGTTTGTTTAAGGGGGTAGATTGAATCTTGGGTGCTTGGGATCATTAGTATGTGTAGAAACCCAACGTGTTACTGGTTTAACATTCTTTACATGTGTGCAGAGGAAAGTCTTGGGCAACCAGCTTGAGAGAACAGGAGCGGGAACGAGTCAAACCAAAGACACGACCAAGGGAAACGTAGGTTCTTACTCTGATTTCAGCCTAGAGGTACATAATAGGAAGATATTTAACTGGACGTCTCCATGACTTCTGTTCTAATGGCATTGTGAAGACTCGCTGTATGAAAAGGTTGCGTTCACCAAAAATAACTTTAATATTATGGACTATTACAAGCCTCTTAATAAAAGCTCAATGCAATGATGTGCCAGTCGTAGTTTCCCATTTTGAATCGGATGCAGCAGCACGTTACAGTAAAGTCAATGCAGGTAGATGTTGAGCTCTATGATCAGCTCTACTATTAACGGCACTCTTTAAGTGTTTGGGAACTGAGAAGACGATTGCTGGAGTCCTGAAAGACTGAAATGTTCCCATTCCTGCTTGATATAAGATTCCAGCTGCTCCAGAGTTCGGAGTCTCCTGTGTCTTATTTCTCCTTCCATAATGCTCCAGATGTTTTCAAGGGGTGACCGGACGGTCTGGACCGCAGGCAGGTCAGTTCAGCACCCGGACTCTTTTACTATGGAGCCATGCTGCTATAATACGTTCAGAATGTGGTTGATTGTCCTGCTGAATTCCCTGGAAAATACGCTGTCCAGATGAAGCCTATGCTGCTCCGAAACCCGTATATACTGTTCAGTGTTAATGGAGCTTCATAGACATGCAGGTCACCCAGGACATGTGCACTTATGACCCCCCACACACATACCATCACGGATGCTGGCTTTAGAACTGTGTGCTGACAGCCTAGAGGATCCATGAGTTCCCACACAGAATTCCAGATTGTGATTCCACAGGACACTTCAGTTTTTCCTCAGTTGATCTTAAATGAGCTGAGAAGGCGGTGTTGGTGTTTCTGGATCTGGTTATATCTGGGTTGTTCTCTGCATGGTGGAGTTTAACCTGTGTGTGTGGAGCAGTGATAAACTGTGTTCATAGATGATGGTGTTGGGAAGCGTTCCTGATCCCAGAATCTTTGGGTCTGTTTTTAACCCAGTGCCGTCTGAGGGTCTGAAGATCACCACCATCCAGTACTGGTTCTGTTTCTTGTCCCTTGTGTACAGAGGTTCTCCAGATTCTCTGGATCTGTTAATCATGGTATGTGGTGTAGATGATGATCAGCTTCAGGTTCTTTGCTGTGTTCCGTTGAGGAACGTTGTTCTTGAGTTGCTCCTCTATGTGGCGGTGCAGTCTTTCACAGAGTGGTGACCACACCCCCTCTTTACCTCTGATAGACTCCTCCTCTCTGGGAGGGGCTTTATACCCAGTCATCTTACTCACCTGTTACCAGTTAACCTGATTTGCTGTGAAGTTCCACCGGGTGGTTTTAAGCGCTACACATCTTTAGTCTTTTGTTGCTTCTATTTTTGGTAGTTTTAGTATTTCAGTTGTATTTGTACTACTTTTAACTGAATATAGTTTATAAGTGATTTGCACGTCATTACATTGTGTTCATATTTCTTTTGTTCCTGTTATTTATTTAATTTGTTTAATAGTTTTATTTGGTAGCCTTCATTTATCTAATGATAAACTTATTCCTGGTTTATTTGTTTCAGACTGGGTTTGGTGTGAAACGCTACGTTCTAGATAAGCATAGAATCATTCACAGTGGCAGTGAATAGAACCAGACAGAACCTTTTTTGTTCCTTTTATTTTTTCTTTTCTTTTCGTTCTTTCGTTCTTTCTTTATTTGTTTATCTAATTAATTAATTTAGTTTAGTTTTATTTGTTCTTCTCTTTTTTCTTTCCTTATTTATTTATTTATTTATTTAATTTTTATTTGTTGTTCTTCTCTCTTTTTTTTCTTCCTTTCTTTTTTTTCTTCACACGGCTGGCGAATGGAACTAGACATTTCTTTTTTTATTTCTTTATATTTTTTTTCTTTCGTTGGTTCTTTCTTTCCTTCTTTTTATTTCTTTGTAAAAAAATTTTAGCTCAGTTTGGGGCCATATTTTTAACTACTTTGCTTTACTTTTAGTCATAAATGTACATGTATTATAAAATGTGGCTCTCGTGGTTTAACCTGTTGTTCTATCTTCTTTTAGGGCGCCTCATCTATCAAAAGGACTCCTCTTTCACCTGCTCAGCAGTCCAGTTTAAGCCTACCGTAACTTATTTATTTGGGAAAGTAACCAGTTTGGATTTGCTAATGTTGGGTAATATTTATTTGGACATGGCTAACGATAGTAAACGTCTATGTCTATGCAAACGAGATGGGTTTTTAATTTAATGGTAGAGGCCCCCCCCCAGGTGTTTATAAATCTGTTTATGTTCTGAATTTGTGAAGAAATCTGGAAAAAAGAAAGAACGGTGCTGTATTAAACATGTAGCATGTGCTCAGAAAGGTCTAGGCTGGACGTGGAGCCCATGTGTCTGTTACTTCTACATGGCGTATTTTATATAGTGTGCTTCAGCTTCTGCAGCGTATGAACAGAGAGCTTGTGTGCGTTGAGGGTCAGGAAGCTAAAAGGTGGTGTTTGGGTTGTTTTGGTAGGAGGTAGGAGCGGTCTAGTGTGAACCACACAGGGTCCTGCTCCAGAAAGGTGATGGTAGTGGAGGTATGTATACCTGTTCCAGAGAACTGCTCTTCAGTCTGGAGGGTGTTTTGTGAACTCTGATAACTGGAATCTGTTTAGAGGGTACCGGATGGGAAAGGAAGCGTGTCTACATGTAAACGAGTTTACTTTGTGGTGCTACTACACGTATACCTGGTGCAGAGCATTTATGTGGCCGTGATGTATTCAAGAGGGGGGGCTGTCAGTCGGTCCCCATCACTCCAGACCCTGCTGTAGGGCACTGGAGCTCCGTACTTCTGCATGTTTGTGTGCCTATTTAAGTGGAATGAGAGTATTAGTGACAGATTAATTTTGTATGAATTTGAGTTTTGTAAAAATATGAATTGCTTAGTATATATTTACCTACCAACTGTGATGGCTTCCTTCTGTCTTTCTCTGGGATTGTTACATTTTATAGCAATTAATTTTTTGTATTTTTAACAGGGTGCATTTTTACTAGCATGCAGCCAATTTTTTTTATTTTTATTTTATATATTTCTTTTTTATTTTTTGGAATGTGAAAAGCTTGAGCCTTAAAGTAATGTATTTTATTTTAACCTTGTTTCTTCTGTGAATTTTCATTATTATTATTATTTTTTATTTAGACTGTTTCCTCTGTGAATGCTGTCGAGGTTCTTCACTGATGGTCTTAATATATCTACTGTGACTCATCTTTAGATTGATAACCACTGTTTATGTTCAGACTTTATTTCATTTGATATTGTCAGATGACAGAGTGATTGATATTCTGCTTGCTGTCTTTGTGTTGCAGTGTTTTAGTCTTTCTTTATTCTGTAAAACTGCTGTTTGTCTTCCTCCATTTTTAAACTACTCAGCATTATTTTTTATTTATTTATTTTTTTTTTAAAGAGCTAAATTCCATACAGATGGATCCTTGTTACTCTGCTCGGTTCTGGTCTTGGTTTATGCTATAGTTGTAGCCGATTGAGCCACTCAAGCGGGACCTGCGTTGCCTTCAGCTTGTGACATTAAATCAAGCTTATTAAAAAAACTAAACTACTGTTTCAGGGTCTGTATCGTGAAATTGCTTGTTTTGACACAGGATAAGGTTATGTAATCTTGGGATCGACGGATATGTACCCCCACCCCACCCCTTTGGGCCAGTAGACTATTTTGGTGTTTGTAAACAGACAGCGTTTACAGGCATGTTTTGTGGGCGGAGCTTAACTGGTGGTAGACAATGACAAATCATGGAAAGTCTATTTAAATAGCACCTTTCAGAATCACTTCATTTCGAGCGCACAGTTGTAGCGCAGACCAGTCAAGCACACACGAGGAGAAACATTTAACTAAGACAAATAAAATAGGAGCTAAGATGATGTGTGGGTACTTGTGGGTTGGTTCAGTTCAGGTTTAGAGTGTTGAGGTGTCCAGTTTCATCACCATGGTCATTCAGAGTGCTATGAGAGTGAATGAGAAAATGTCAAAGAATAAAACTTAAAATAAATATTTAAAATAAATATTTAAAAGAGGAAATACAATATTAAATAAATAAAAAATAGACATTTAAAAATTAAATTGGTACGATAAAGTGCTTTTGCAGGTCAGAAGTGCAGTAGAGCTCACGGTGTTGCTCCAACAGAATGTTTTCAGCCTGGATTTAAAAGTGTTCTCCATGTTTCGTATTTAGGACTGACTAGTCCCCAATTGTCTGAGCGTTCTCCTCGCTTGTCGCTGCTGCATATCGGATACATACACTGGTTCTGCACCATTCAGATAAAAGTTAGAATAAAAGGTAGTTCAGATAAAAGAAGTTGTTGGCTGTGGGCCCTACAGCTACCGGCCCCACAGCCAACAGCCCATACAGTTAGCTGTAGAGCTTATATGATTAGCTGGTAGTTGTAGGGCTAACATTTATTTTAGGTGAGGCTAACCATTCTCTGAGTAGAGAGCTTTTGTGCCATTTGTGCAGCACATAGAGGAATTTGCCTTCTGCATTTAACCCATCCGCGAAGTGAAACACCCATATACACACACACACACACACACACACACTCTCTAGGGGGTAGTGAGCACACTCGCCTGGAGTGGTGGGCATCCCTATCCCAATACAGTTAGCTGGTAGCCGTGGGCCCAATGCAGTCGGCTGGTAGCTCTAGAGCTAATACAGGAAGTTGGTAGCTGTAGGCCTAATACAGTCGGCTGGCAGTTGTTGGGCTAATACAGTTAGCTGGGGGTGGTAGGGCATGTTAGCTCCAAGGCTCGTACAGCATGATGTCTACAGATTGCAGATGTGAATGTTATCTGGATCTGTTGTTCATCAAATTCATGCTCTAAAGTCAGCTGACCATCACAGGTCAGAGCTTTTTAAGACAACATCAATGTATGTTTTGCTTCAAAGGGCATCTTTTTATGATGGTATTCTGAAAACTTCAAGGTTGTTTTTCCGTTCCTATTCTGGGAGACAGCTGTACAAATATTCGCATTCTGATGAAGGACTAGACTGTGCAGCAGCAGATGAGCTATCGTCTCTTACTGTACATCTACAAGGTGGACCAGCAAGGTAGGAGTGTCTAATAGAGTGGACAGTGAGTGGATACAGTGTTTAAACACTCCAGCAGCACTGCTGTGTCTGATCCACTCACACCAGCACCACACACACTAACACACCACCAATATGTCACTGCAGTGCTGAGAATGATCCATCACCCCCATCGTACCTGCTCTGTGGGGGTCCTGACCATTGAAGAACAGGGTAATACAGTATACAGAGAAACAGATGGACTACAGTCTGGAACTGTACAACTACAGAGTGTCCTATATGGTCAGTGGAGCTGATAACATGGACAGTGAGTGTAAGTACAAGGGGTGGTGTTAATGTAGCTGATGGGTATAAATAGTGTATCAAAGGAAGCAGAGCTCTTCTGTCCTGTATTATCTGTTACATGGGAATCAGTTTTTCTAAGATGAACTGATGTTTTGCACTGTTCTATTAGTTCTATTAGTTAATATTACTGGTGCATTCTGAACAAGTCCACTGTGGCAGGCACATCTACAAAACAGCCTGTTCTTAGCTTTGGTAAGTTTGCTCTGGAGAAACACAACATGTAATTCCGCATTAATGAGGTGTATATTTAATAACACTGCCTTGTTTTGGACACTCGTAGCAGCTATAGCTTTTAATAATGATTTATGGGAACTTGGGCTGTGGTTTATATTGAACCTCTTTGCTTCGCTTTGTTAAATATTAGATTTATATGGTCATTTAAAGGTTGAAAGGATCTAAACTGTGCTCTCGGAACAGAGACTCAGTCTGGAATGTAGTGTATAAATGGCAGTAAACGTGTTTTTTGTTCACACTGTGGCTCTTACATGCACTTGTAAGGGGTTGCATGATTCTTTGAATTTCCTAGAAATTGCTCTTTTCCTGTGTTGGGAGTTTCAGTGTGTAGAGGTTTGGCCTGGCAGCTGAGACGGCGCTGTTTTATTATTCACCACAGGGGGAAGCAGTGGAGAGGAAAACACTGTCTGCTTCTGAATTGTGAGCTGAGGTATCCGCTCACATGTGCTGCTTTAGTCCAGGCAAGTTTCTGTCATGCATCTATGAAGAATGTGTGTGTGTGTGTGTGTGTGTGTGTCTATTTATGTGTGTATATATATATATATGCTG
>CM067500.1:7349368-7360982 GCA_034552555.1 Semaprochilodus insignis | reverse complement strand
CCCCTGTTCCTCGCTCTGTAGACAGCCAGTGGTGGAGTGGAGAGGGAGGGAGCCAGACGCACACAGACGCTGAGAGAGAAGCAACTCCACAAAGAGAAAGGAGAAAAAGAGAGAGAGAGTTTTCTTTAGGAAGTCAAGCACGGCAAGAAGAGGACACGCTCTTTTTCTTTTCCCCCCTTCCCCCTGCCCGAGAACCACCAAACAGGAGAACAGGAGAAGACTAGTCTGAGTTGGTGTCCATTCCCCTTCCCCTTACTTGAGGACAAAACCACACTTATTCTCTCTTTTTTTCCTCCCCCCTCCACACATAGTCAAATCTGTCTCTCTCCCACACGCTGTGGTTTGTTTGCTCAGCCTGCAGCGATTGGGACTTCTGCTGGTCGGAGCAGCAGCGGCGGCGGCAGCAGCAGCAGCAGCAGCAGTAGTAGAGAGTGGTGTGTCGGCTTTGTGAGAGGTCTAGGAGGGGGAAAAAAGCTCGGGAGAACAGAAGGCAGAAGAAAGCGTCGGAGCGCAAGGGAGCGCCACACGTGTGGATCATGGCCAGGAGAGGCTACTCCGGAGGTTGGAAGTGGGCGCCGCTGTACCTGCTGTTCTGCGCCCTGATCTGCGACTGTTCCAGCGCCTGTCCCGCGCTGTGCACCTGCAGTGGCACCACTGTAGACTGCCACGGGCTTGGGCTCAAGAGCGTTCCCAGGAATATACCCCGGAACACGGAGAGACTGTGAGTAAAGATGCCTTCTGTGCCACACTTGAGCGAAGGGGAGAGTTTAGAGTTGGTCACTGACCCTTCAAAGCACTCTCACAACAGACATGTTACTTAATAACATACTTTTTTTTAATGTGTGGTTCTCGTGGCAGAGATATGATCATGCCCTTAGATCTGAACACACTGCATGTGCTGAATAGGATCTCAAAAGGTGTTAAGCATGATTCTTGCAGGTTCCACCACCCAGCCCAGATCGAACTCACTTTATCAAGTGTTCAGGCAGACTTCTGAAGACAGTGATTAGCTCGATCTGTTGTTGTAAGGTAGTAGATCTCTAGATGAATGGTTGGTGACCACTGGGGTTTGGGAGAGAATGATTGAGAAGAATGACTTTTTGGTTGCCATCACGGTGTGAACAGATAGGTGCAGGTAAAATAGGTGTATACCCCGAATGCATACATGTTGGGGTAGCTTCGTCATACCATGTGTTGCAAAGGCTTTACAGTTGTTTTGCTTACTCAGATGACTGGCTATAGACCTTTTGGAATAATATGTTCATTCCAAATCATGGAGAATTTGCCATGACATTTCTCTGTGTTCTGCTATCATGCTGGTTATTGTTATTTTCGTCAGATACAACACTGAATCCTAGAGTACTGGCCAATACGGAGACTCTTTAAAATGAGCTCTTTTTAACCGGAACCCTTCACTACCCCGAAAGGTAGGCTATTGCACTCAAACTGTCCAAGTACTACCCAAATACTGCCCCACAGGATGAAATACACAGCTAACAAGATGACATAACACAATGAAAGTGTGCTATTACAGCCTGGATCAGATTCCCCCCCTCCTCTGATTTCAGATCTAGGGTTTTCTGCTGATATTGGCCCAACATTGATATGCCGTCTCTTGTTACTGGAACAACTGTAACGGTATTGTGACGCATGTGGGTTGTGAGGATTGTCTGCAGCATTTGAAGACTTCCCATCCCTGCATGGGCAGCTGGGTTTAGGGCACAGAGGCTAGCATCTAGTGCAAGTAACTGTTAAATCACGTAGAAACTGAAGCAAATCTGGTGCTCAAGTGCGTGGCCTGTGAGGGCGTCTAATCAGCGACAGCTTGAAAGAAGGGCGAAAGTAATCACCAGCCCACTCCGGACTTCACTCCCTCGCTCTCCCTCACTTTCTCTTACCGTCTCCTCTTCCTTTTTTTTGGAATTCTTTGAAATGTTCATTTCAGAATAAATTCCGAGGCCTGGGAAAAGTGTTGGGAGGGGGAGAGCATAGATTGTTCTATTTCAGGTTTAGAATATCTCCGATTAATTATACATAGCGGGGAGGTAGCGTGTGTCAGTCCCATCTCCTTCAGAGAGAGTGCTGCATATTTCATGCATTTGAAAGTTAATTTCTAAGAACACCTTCACACAGAGGACCCCATAGAGTTTAGTCATCTAGTCCGTGGAAAGTTGCACAAAGCATCCCCCCAGCCCTTGCACGGATCAGTCCGATTTGGGCTGCTTCAAGTTTTTCATGTGTAGGTCATGTAGAAGTGAGGCAGTCTCTGTGGATAGATTACTTAACATGAGAAATATTCCCCTCCTACCGGCCCATTATGTGGGGTCATTTTTCAAGGTGATTGCTCAAGTCAAATACACCACACTCGAGTCCCCGGTGGTTTGCTCCGACTCATATGACAAATGGACGATACCCTGAATGTTGCCGTAATTGCTTTTGGTCTTTTCCGTAGGATTCCTTTTTTTGTTTCCCTTTTGCAGGTCCCTGGAAGCATGCTTCCTGAGTTGATAGGACTGCATGGAACAGCGTTTGTCCTTTTGAGAGCAGGTCCTCTGCAGGTTTTTGGCAGTTTTATGAGGGACCTCAATAAATATTTAACCTGGCTTATATCAGTAGCGGAAGTAATTATTAACGTACACGGCGCGATGCCGTAAATATATAGCCAAAATAATTGCTTCAGCATTCCAGGAGGGAAAAGTTCCTGCTTGCAGTTTCTCAGATGTGATAAACCTAAAATCTTTCAACATCTCAGAAAGGAAACTGAAGGCACAGAGACCACTACAGTCCTATTAGTCGGAAAGCAGGGAGATATCTGTTCGGTTGGGATTTCACACCCAACTGTGCAGCTCCGTAGCAGGACAGCATGGACACTCTCAGCCTTAACCGGTCAGGACAGTGCGGCTCCGCTAAAGTCGATTGCTGCAGACAGCCTGTCGGGAGCAGCTTTGCAGGAAGAAGCCAGCCCTCTGAAGGTAGCCCCAGATAAGCGTTATCCACACTGACAAGCCTCAGCAAACATGTGCTTGTGGTGGTGGGGCGGAGGTGTGAAGGTGCTGGTGGTGTGGAATCCCATTTACACTTGTCTAAGGTTGTTTCGATCAGACCTGACCTTTTGACTGGCGTTCTTTAATGGCCATGGGCTCGGCAACATTGAGCGCAAGAATTGCATCCCTCCCCCAATTTTTCTAAGCCCACCCCCCACAAGGTTTCTCCATTAACCTGCTGTGCAAGGCCTGTGAAAACATGCTGCTCAAAGACAATGAGCCCCCCCCAACAATCTACCCACAATGCACGCCTCACAAAGCACTCACCAAAGCTGTGAGATGGGCTCATGAAAGGCGCGTGAGCTGTAACGTTGCTGATTTTTCTGTCATTTCAGTCTATTTCATGCAGCCACTGTTCTGCAAGTCTCTTTATACCACTCTCCCTTTTCCGTGGCCTGACTAGCCCCACTAACCGTGGTGTTCTTCTTCGAAACCAGATGTCCAGAGATCTACCCTCTCCTATTTTATTTGTGCTAATGCATCTATTTATATACACTTAGGACGCTGCACTGCCGAGATCAAACGCGGTCGGATGTGCCGAGCGCGAGCCATCTGATTCGGGATTCTCTTTGTAGCGGGATGGCTGAACTCAGGGCATGGGACTGCTCATGCTGTGTAGTCTTCCACGGGCCCGCTCAAGTATTCTGCAAGCCGGCCAAATGTCCTTGCTGGCTTTCCGACCATTGTTTATTGATTCGTTGAGGGTTTTTTGAGGGGGAGCGAAGTACAGATGTAGTGGGGAGAAGCTGTTTAAGGTGAGCCATGCAGGAGAGTACAAGGACCTAGTTTTCCAGTTACCAGCTCCTGGTCCTAGATTACAGGACTTTAGGGTTAGCCACGAACAATAGACTCCTGAAGCCAGTCTTAATTCTGTAGTGGGCATCATGGCCATATTGGAACTTATGTTGTAATCTGGTTTTCTCTATGGGAAAAATTATTTCAAACAATACCCCTGTTGAGTCCGATGGTTAATAACATGGTACATTTTTTTCTCTGGAATGTCGCTGGACCCTCTGATTTACAAGATCAATATAAATGTTGAAACATGCACTTAACTGACAGGCAACAGCATAAAAAATACCCCAAACAAACCAGCAAATTTCGAGTGTGGTTGTTTAAATTGCTTTGACAGCGGTAGAGTACATTAGGAGTTGCTTGCTTTTATACGACGTCATTTAATGCACGGCTTAACATATTAATTTTCCACCTGAATATTGTTGGATCTTGTTAAAACATGGAATTATGAATGTTGCTAAATGTAAACTAACACTGTTAATGTGCATTGTACTGACCTTGTTAGGCTGGGATCCTTGACAAAACACCTGGCACAAACTAGCAGGCTTTGTCAACACGGTGGCCACGTTGCTTTGCCAGTGGTACCTTACAGTTCTGGTATATAATAGTTGTTATATTGTATTAGTAGTTATATTGTAGAGCTTGCATGTAGCATGTATGTAGCAATATTCATATTTCAGCTGCTAAATAACCTCATAATCTACCGCGTTCAATGACATTTGAAGGGGAAAATGTACATAGAACAAAAACAGGCTTTGAGCAGCTACTTGGACCCATAGTTCCTAATAGGGGCATGACAGCAATGGACAAGGTCTATATGACTTTATTAGCCATGATGGTGCTTTGTAGTTCCAAACTAGGCTTAATCTGTTTAGATTAGCCCAAGATTAGTTATGACTATGGCTTTTAAAGCTCTTAGGGAGAGCAGGACTGTCTAGAAACCGCGAAGTATGTGTTTGTGCAAGCTTCCGCTTTTATGAGTGAAAGGTTTAGAGCTAGCCTACCCGTGTTAGATATAGAAGGCTTTGCCTGGATCCGCTCCAGGGAAGAGCAGAGGAGGCTTGCCGCCAGATGATGCCCTTCAGGGGAGTAGATGGATGAAGGAAGAAATCCATAAATGAGTGAGGGGCTCGAAGTTTGGGAACAAGCTTCGCCCTTTGTGCTTTGAGGGGCCGTTCCGGTGCCAGGCTTTGCCTCGGGCACTTTTGGCACGGTGGATCTATGTTGGAATAACTGACAGTGCTGTGCTTACCAGATCCATAATTTAACTCTGGACAGGACGGGGCAAATCCGGAGAGAGACAGAAAGATTTTTCCTGACGGGGATCTTGGCACAGGCACAAGGTGCTAATAAGCTACGAAGGGATTAACACACTTTTGGACAGAGGACAAAAACGTGTTCATTCGCCGCAAGCAAGTGAATAAGTAAACCTGATTTAAAGGGGCTAAATAATTCCCAGTGACTTTTTTTTTCTTCCCGTCTACCAGATATGACCTTCCCCTTTTTCCTCACAGATGTTTTAACGTCAGGAATGAGGGTCATTCAGGGAATGTTGATGCTGATGATGAAGACACCGCTAAATTACAGGTTGTGTGGAGCGGCTCCACGCCTCTTCCAACATTCTCCAAGCCTTTGCCAAGCCTGGCAGTGAAGCGAAAGAGTCACGGCAGCTTAAACTCATCTTTATCCTTATGCTCCTTCTTTGTGGCCTTTGGTGCATGAAGGTCCAAATGGAACGGTTGAACATGCCTCGCTAGCATCAGGCTAAGTCTTGAAGGTAGTGATATCTTAATTCCCCCCTTAATGCTGCGACAACATTATCAGACGGACAACGGCAAACCGTGTTTTCGAATGGAGCAGTGGCGGAAAGTTCTGCCAGTGACAACGTTCCGTTCCGCTTTTTCCATCCGCCGCAATGGCGGGATAAACTGGATGTTGATTTTGTGGGAAGCGCAGGCACTGAGCTCTCGTGGTTCAGGTGAACCAAATGTCTAGCAAAATGCACCATTTGAAACATGACCATGTGCTCAAAACATGTTTAAGGTTAGAACAGTGGTTAACCATAGCGCTGTGCACGGCCACTGTTATTCCAGCTGTATTATCACCATGGCAGTGTTTACATGGCTGCATGCCACTGTCAGTCACATACAATCGCTGATTGAGTCATTTTGCCCGATCCTGGGACAATTTACCTGGAATTTTGGTGGTGTGTTTTATGGAGGAGGCTTGTCTACTAGCTGATGGCAATGGTTTCTTTGAAGGACAAGATAAGGATTGAAGGTCCTGATAGGATCCCTTCACTTGATGTAGTGAAGAGATCAATTGCATATACTTGTATATTCTAGTCAGGCAAATCATTGTTGCCATATAGGTGCCAATCAAGGGGTCAAGCAGAGATCTTTGTAGGGCCAGCATTTAACCCTTTGCTGTCCTGTTTCCCGAATAACCGCAGGAATGGGATCACTTCAGCCGAGCTGTTTTTGTGCTTTCCCTGGATGCCGTTGTTGTGGTTTTAATCCTCGTGAGCCGTGATCAGGACATGAGGCCTGATGCATGACAGAAAGCAGTCAACACAAAGCTGACTGAACGACGCAGTCTTAAACAGGGGATCATCCAGACGCTGTGGAGAGTGCAGAGGAAAGAGAACTGGGGGCCGGGGAGGGGGGTGATCGCATGGGATGAGAGTGTGTCAGAGTACCATATGGAAATGACTGCGCCCGGCAGGAGACAGAGACAGGCCTCTCTGCGTTTAACGCGGCATCAACACTAATCAAAGCACGGAGGCATCCTTACATCTGCTCGGAAGCAACTTGCCTCTCTCTCTCGATGTTTGCGAAGGCCGCGATGCCCCAGCGCTTGTCACCATACACATAGAAAGACGTCAGATGATGAAAGGGTACACTGTAGACAGGCACGCTGTAGACAGGAGCACAGCAGCGTGAGCCCCCCTCAATGCACTGAGAGAGCGTGTGCATGCTCACATCCCATGTGCTCAGATGTTCTGCATCCCCAGAGCACGAAGTTTCTAGCTGTGCAGTCTGACAGATCAAGTAACAGACACAGATGTTCAATTGGTTAAGCGTAAAATAGACCGGTCGTCCATAGCCGCTAACTTCAAGCTCTTAAGAGCACCTCGTGAATGGGGTTCGCTTTCTGAGCCCCACATATGGTTAAGGCACCTAGTCGTTTGTGACTACGCTCTGATGGATTTAGCAGACGCAGTGTGGGGCACCCACATATTTGTACAGTGTAAGCTAAATGACATTATTGCAATTAGATTCAGCGAGTTGCTGTTATCGGAACCATATGAGCGCACTAATGGCTTTTTGTTAAGGGGAACGGGAGGGAGTGCTTGCAGCTTCTTGCTGGCCTCCCCCAAGCCCTTCACCTTCACTGGTCCTTCTTTACCACTGTTGGCCCCCTTCGCTATGACGGGGTTTTCCACGCCTAGAACGTCAGGTTCATTTCACACGTGGCTGAATGCAGTCCCTATGACCTTGTTATGAGCACAGCAGCAGTTTGCACCACTGCAAGCTTGTCTAGACTGATCTGACAACAGTCCCGTTTCCCCCACCAGCCGTCTGGCTGCAGATTGAGTTTGCGCCCCCATTCTCTCCCCGGATAATTTGAGCAAGCCGTTTGCAGGTCAATGTTGACACGACAGATTACCTTACAACACGTTTTACCAGGTCCTCCTCTGGGATGGATGAGGAAGCTGTGGGTGGAAGGCTTATTGAGCACCCTTTTCAGTTCCCGTGCTCCATCACGTGCCTGATGGTGGCCGAGCAAATTTGTGGAATGCGTTCGATTAATTAGGAAACGGAGGGGAAAAAAAATCACATTTTCATGAAGATTCCAATGTCCTCCTACTCGTATTTGGACAGCTTTTTTCATTTTTGTCATTTTTTTCCCGGTGCCTCAAGTGATTCCTTGTAAAAGCATGCAGAGTAAAGCGGCAAATGTTTAGACGTATTTAAATCTCTTCAGCAAGGGAACAGATAGAGTGCCCGATAGCATGAAGTGTACTTCCATTTAGTCAAAGCTTTACTTGCCATTGTATTATTTAAGTTGACCCTTTAAAAAAATACCCACTCAGCAGTTACAGTTGCTTTATCTCTGGTGTATCTCTCCAGAACTGTATGAGGTGCATAATGAAAGGTACGGAAGTTAACAATGCTGTAAATGCCTAATAGGAATAGGAAGATCCAAACACCAATAAAGTCTAGGTGAAATTGTCAAGTACCCTACCTCGAAGGTTCTAGGAGGTTATTACAGTGCTGCTGGTCTGGTTTGACTCTCTGTAAGTTGTCGCATAGCCCTATGTGCTTGAAGGCATATACTGGTCTGCTATGTAGGTCAAAGCTTCTCTCTGTCATAGAGCTTCAGGTCTCTAAAGTCTGTTCTGGTACACTGGCTCTTCTCTCCCCGACAGTGACAGGGCCATAGTGTGTTGTAGAAAAGCTTGCAGCTAAAGATTTGGAGCGGCGTGCCACCAGGCTCCATATTAGGGCCACTTACAATGTTTTTGTTGTTGCTGTTTTAAGCATGCCAGAAGAAGAGAAGCATCTGCTTTCTTTTGAGTTTTCACATTTTAAGTTTAATTAGCTAATTTAATTCCGATTAGCGAAGCGGCAGGGGACTACAGTGCCGTATACTGCTGCAATAGTTCATTTTAGTCTGTATTTGGTCGTTAGTGGACGCTACCCCCACCCCCCCAACTTGTCTTCAGAGGGTCCAGATGCTCCCTGCCTGGCTGAAGATCTCATGGCTGGCACCTCCATCTGTCACGGGAACTGGGCAAGTGAGAAAACAAGCACACTGTTGCATTAATTCATCAAGCGAAAGAGTAAAAAGACTTTTCTTTTTTTTTTAATGGCCACAGTGTGTGTTGACATTTGGTTATATTTGAGAATAAGAGGCAGAAGTTGTTTTTGGTCAGGCTGTTCTCTTTGGATGCCAGACCTAGGCCCGGGGCTCATTCTTACCTCAGGACTAAATCAACAAGCTCTGTCAGCATATTGCTTATTGAAGCTCTTAGCATATGGCTGCAGGAAGCACTGGAGTGGAGCTGAACACTCGAATTCTCCACGCCAGAGCTCTTGGGTACATATGCCAACCTTAACATCTTCTTTGGACCTTGGCATTTGTCCATTCCAACGCAGTCCGCTAGGGTGTGATGTAATGCTCAGCATGCTTGCTCCTGTGGCCAGTGGTCAGCAGCTTGTTGGCCCAGCAAGGTGCACCGTCCGCACAGTCGCGCTGACCCCAGATCTTCCTTTGTTTCCTCTACTCCTGCCAGCCCAAAGCTGTTCCCAACAAATGGCTCTGGAATCGGGGGCTTATTTTCTTTGGAGAGTTACCAAGCAAAACACGCTGAGCCGCGCTCCCCCTTTTGTAGCGCGTATGTATGTTTTTGAGTGTGTTATGTGTGTAGCTGGCAGGGGGTAATGTGTGTGTGCATTTCCCTGCTCTCTGCTTTGGATTCCATTTCACGTTATATTGCTCAATTCAAAACAGGTCTCCCCGTCACGGCGGGATTTCCAACAGATGGCAGAAATAAACATAATGACTTTTGCACTGGGCTCCATTGTAGCCCTTTGAATTATTGAGAAATCAGGACCCCTGGGTGAACATGAAACATCTAGGTCCCGAGCTCTCCGTCACAATGTGACAAGGTGACCGGAAATGGACAATGACACTCCTTTTGGCTCCTACACTGTAGTTCTTCCTCTTTAGAGTAGGGAGTGGTGGCGGAATGTTGGGATAAATCAGTGGTGGGCCATGACTGTTAGAGCCAAGGCCATCAGGTCAGGCCATAAAAGTCAAAGACCCCTCCCCCAAAAATGTCAGTAATCCCCCTCTATGACAATGCAGTCATCTAATTTATGCTCGTGCCCCTAAAAGATGTTAAAAGACTTACACCAAAGACACCCATATTTATAACTTGTATGTTGCAAATTGATGGTAACTCCTTCAATTTACAGCACCGGCATAGAGCTGCAGTCTTCCATTCCCAATAACCACCTGGAACCAGGCTGGGCTACTGCAGTCGGTGTATAATCTAGGACTTCCAGAAACCTTAGCGTAATGTTTCGTCTCACTCCAAGTTCTGGAAAATGTAATTGATTCAACGGTCACTACCTAATTATGCTATTTGTAAGAAGGCAGGGGTGCACAACTCCTGCAGTCCTGAAGTCCCAGTATCCGGCACAGTTTGGTGGTTCCCTCCTGCGCAAACACACCCACTAGAGCTCGCAATTAACAGATGACTGTAATCAGGTGTGCTTGAGCAGGTGAATTACCAGACTGTGCTGAACACCAGCCCTCTAGGCCCGGGATTGTGCACCCCTGGTGTAAGGCCTTCAGGTGAGGCCTAACTGTGGGGCACTGTTTACAGCCACCGTGGGACTACGTGCTGTCTAGCACCGTGACATTGTGAATGAGCAGGATATTCAGGAAGCCGAGCGGAGAAGGTATATACAGTATTCCCACAGCTCCATCAAGGGCTCTAAGTATAGTGCCAGAAGGTGCTGATATAATGAACTCTGGTGTCTCCATGCTGCGCTGTATGTAATTCGGTGTCAGCTTCATTTCTACAAGGACTTCTACGTCAAAGAGCCTGAATGCGGGTGGAGTGGTGGGATTTTCGGACCGTAGAAGCCACCGGAACAAACGGCCCGATGATGAAGCTGGAGCTCATGTTCTGCAATGTCCGCAGTATCCCAGCTATGGAATGGCTCAGAGGAGCAAGTGTATTTTTCTTCCTATGCCATGTTAGCAACCTTTAACCCCCTCCCTCGGCTGAGTGATGGCTGGGCTAACTCAACATCTACACAATCATGCTACTACTACATGGCTGACATGCATATTTCAGAGACTCCACTATAGCACTGTCAGTTTAAAGTAGCGCCTCAGCCAGCCGTGCTGACGCTGCTTATCGGGCACTGTACAAAGGCTGGCCAGTCAGCATCGTGCATGAGATGATCGTAGCTGATCCATACTAGCGTTCCTTGACCGTAGAGCCATGTTAGCATTTTAAGTGCACATGCTTTTAACGAGGCATTAGCTGGTGGGTTGTTAATAGCTGTGCTCTTTTGTGAAGAGAACGGGTCACTGTAATGGACAAAACAGCTGTGTGCTCTGAACCTGAAGCCTGGGGGCCACTTTTTTTTCCAGAGGTGCTGTCGTAAACACAATGACTACTAGATCTTTATGGCCGGGGGTTTGTATAGAGCAGTTCGCTTCTAATTGAACTAAACCTGTGTATAGTCATTTCGTCGCTTTACTGCGATTTGAGGGCAAACATTGTCATAATTAAGTGCGATTGGTTGTGTCTTGCCGAATGTCCGGGACCCTCAGCCTCTAGGGTTCCAGTAGATGGGGGGGCCACCCAGTAGATGTGTCCTTGAGAAAGCCATGAGAAAGGCTGGATTAAGTGCCCGGCAATAAACAGCACATGTGTATATCAGGCCGTGGCTAATGAATCCCACTCCATTATTTATTTCCCTCTGTCCATGCACCTGTGTATACAGACCATCTGTCTGCAATGACCTCTCTCTCTCTCTCTCTCTCGGTCTCCCTCTCTCTCACTCAGTGTCCCAGGAGTGGTCATTAGAACTGCATCAAGAGAGGTCAACTTTGGGCCCACAAACCAGGCTTTTTGTGCATGCAGGCCTGTGAGAATGTGTTTTGCCTGTTCATAGGAGTGAGGCCGTACTGCTCAAGGACTTAACCAGAAACCCTCAGATCACCAAAACCACCGTAGCTGTGCGTAG
>CM067500.1:7327363-7349289 GCA_034552555.1 Semaprochilodus insignis | reverse complement strand
GGTTTGCGGGGTGTGTGTGTGTGTGGGGGGGGGGGGGGCCTTGGGGGCTTTCCATTTGGCATACATATGGCTAGTGGCGATTCACGGACTGTACAAATGGGGTGGCCTTTGACTGGCCAAGGCTGCTTCAGGCCCAGGGTTAGGCTCCCGCTCATATTTACAGTCGGTATCATGTTGCTTGTTAAAGGCCTTCAGTTCAAGATGGTGTTTCAAGATTCAGACCCTTTTGTTTCCAACCCACAATAAATGGACTGAGTGACCACTGGGTGACCAATGTTAAGGGGTCCAGAAATGACCCTGAAGAATAGATGAAGCAGTTTCTATCCGGTGGTGAAAATATTAATGGAAGAAATACAGGTAACACTTTCTTTTACAGCCACCAGGCAAGTGTGAGGTACAAATTCCAGAGTTCTAGATCATTTTTTTCAGTAATTTGATAGTACATTACAAGGCAGTCTACACAAATTACACTGGAAGGTTCTAGATATTACTTGAGTAAGTGTGAGGTGCACTTTCCAGAGTTCTAGGTTATGATTTTGGCTAATATGATAGTATGTTCCATGGCAGTCTACCTAAATTACACTGGAAGGTTCTAGATATTACTTGAGTAAGTGTGAGGTACACTTTCTAGAGTTATAGGTTATGATTTTGGCTAATATGATGGTAAGTTCCAAGGCAGTCTACCGGAATTAGTCTGAAACACCCAAGAGGCTCTAGATATTACCTGAGAAAGTGTGAGGTACGATTTCCAGAGTTCTAGGCTATGAATTTGGGTTATATGATAGTCCTAAGGCATTCTACCCAAATTACACTGAAATGCCCCATAGGTTCTAGATATTAGCTGAGTAAATGTGAGGTACGATTTCCAGTGCTCTAGGTCATGATTTTGGATATTACGATGGCAAGTTCCAGGGGAGTCTACTCAAATTACTCTGAAATGCCCAACAGGTTCTAGATATTCCCTGAGTAAGTGTGAAAGAAAACGGGGTCCTCCAACAAGCATCCATCACCATTATGTTGTACATAGTGGTTGTTGTAGTGTAGGGGGTAACACCTACACCTCCCATGCTGTAGGCTGGGGTTTGATCCCCTACCTGGGCAAGTGCCCTACACAATACCAATAAGAGTCCTTGGGTAAGACTCCTAATGCTACCTCCAAAACGATTATCTGGTACCTCACATGTACCTTGCTGATACCTAGAACGGAATGGACTATAAAAAAAACATGAGCCATATACAAAATATCTGCTCCCCCTTAGCTACATTCAGGAAGATCAGATTAGAAAGGTTTTGTGCTGAGCTGCTGTCTCCCAGATTCACCATTCAACTCCATTCACGTGAAAGGAACTTTTGAGGTGGTAGCCAGTGCCACTCTGAGCACCACTCCGGCTGCCCCCATGGACACAGCTTGGCATGAACTTTCTCTTCTGCTATCTTACATTAATGGCTTTTGTTCGATTGTGTATGTTCCCCCAGTTTTTCTGTTAACGGGGGTCTCTCCTTTCCTAATCCCCACATCAGACTGACACTCCTGTGTGTGACATATGTGAAAGGTGCAACCAGTTGGGTACATCAGGGCTGGATGGGTGCTGAGAGAAGCCTTGGATGGGATTGATGCGACCACTTTACTTGTAGGCTTCATAAATGATGGATATTAATTGGGTCATAAACACCTTCATCATTAACACGTGACGTTAACACCCAAGTAAGGAACGCCAACAGTGGGCTGTTACTTCCCAAATAGTTCCTTTCATTGGGGCCGTAAAACTTTAGGTCTTGCTGCTTGCTTATCTTACCTAGCCTTTGCCATCTGACCACATTATATCTGTCAGTGTCATGAGATCCATGTAGAAACAAATGTTTATGGAATTTTTCCCCATTAAGAATGAATGGGATGGAGAAGAGCTAGCCCATCTACTGTACTTCTGCTCACCATCTCAGGGCCCCCCCCCATAGAGTCCTATTCATTTTCGCCCCTACCGAAACCCTGTTGTCTCCTTTAACCTATAGCCACCAAACTGCATGTACTCACTCAGAGCAGATCCCCAAACTCCAAAACACAGCCATACTGACCCGCACTCCTCTATGTGTCGTTTCTCCCGTAGAGATTACAGCCTAACAGGAAGTGGGAACCATTAAAGCTGTGCAGCATTCCGTGTTTGCTTCAGGAAGTGTACTTATCTAGTGACCCTTACTCACTTAACAGTTCATAAGAAGGGTAGTCTTACTGTGAGGTGGTGCCAGTAAATAGTGTGTTAGATTGATCTAGATGATGATTTGTTTAGAACTGGGCACCAGAAGCGGGGTTCGGGTCACTGGTTCAGCAGAACGCTTCCACAATAATTTTGTTTTCAGGTTTTGTTGATTTGAGAGGGTAGATGTGGCAGAAGTGTACTCGTACATGTTCCTAGTTCCTAGACTAGTAATTGCTCAAGAGTAGTAGCTGCTCATTCACATTCTAGGTGTTGGTGTGTTTTGATGAAAGGGGACTAACTCCTTCACGCTGGCTCCACATTGCAGATCCCGTTCTGCGAACCCACTTTGGCAGGTGGTGGGTAATACCAGTCTGCATCAACACTCCAACAGTGGCATAAGCGAAACCCCAAAATTACAAGAAAGAAAGGACGGGATTTGGGCGGCTTAATAAACATATGCCTCGTTAGAGAGGCAGTTGTGGGCTGAATGTTAGAGAACCAGCCTTGTGACCAGAGGGTTATGATTCCCTGAGCCGACAGTAACGACTGAAGTGCCCTTGAGCAAGGCATCTAACCCCAAACTGATTACTGGGGGCCGTGGACAGGGCTGTGCTTACTGCCCCCTAGTGTGTGTTCACCAGTGTGTGTATCTTGGTGTTTCACTTCACAGATGGGTTAAATGTGGAAGACAAATTCCTCTGTGTGCCCTAAAATTCTCTACTCAGAGAATGATTGGCCTCACCTAAACACTCCGGATCAGGACATCCCTGACTGAAGTATCCGAACTGTGTAATTGAAGCCCACTCTCTCTCTTTCACTCTTATTTGAAACAAATACACACTCTGTATAATTGAATCAGTTGTGCTCGTGGCGGGGGGTTGTGCGTCTGGAGATACGGACAGGGACCCAGACATGTGGTCACATATGTACTTGATTTGATTATTTACTGTAGGGCTTTGTGTTAGGGATCTAGACTAAACATGCTGGAGGCCAAATTATGTTAAGTACACGCAGGTTTGTGTCACTTCAGGAATGCTTCATATGCCCGAGGAACGTTTGATTGTCATGTAACAGGATCCTGGAATGGGGAAGCACGTGCGACCATCATGCAATTCTGCTTCAATGGAGATATCCCAACGGAGCAGGACTTCATTAATATTTGATGTTTCTCTTGCAGGGAACTGAATGGAAATAACTTCACCCGCATCAACAAGAACGACTTCGCTGGACTCAAATACCTCCGTGTTCTGTAAGTGCTTTCCTGGTGTTTAGATTTTCACAGCCTGGAAAATATGATAGGAATACATGTTTGTCTTTCTTACATACTTGCTTACAAAGGGGAATTCCAAAGGGGAACTCTTCCCTAATGTCTGCAGGATTTGGCTGTTAAGATGTAAACAAGGTCGTTCAGGTTTGGTGTAAATGTTCACAGTGGTTGTGATGGAAACCAGACGTCTTAAGCGTTTAACGCTCCCACATATAGAACTTATTTCATCAAAGGACTTGTTCTACAGTAGTTTTCTTCTTTGTCTTCCTCTTCTTCTTCGCCGTCTGCTTCTTCTTCTGCTTCGTCTTCGCCATCTGCTTCTTCTTCAGCTTCTTCTTTGTATCCTTCTTCTTCTGCTTCTTCATCTTCTTCTTTTACTTCTTTTTCTTCTGCTGCTGCTTCTGCTTCTTTCTCTACTTCTTCAGCTTCTTCTTTGTATCCTTCTTCTTCTGCTTCTTTGTCTTCTTCTTTTACTTCTTTTTCTTCTGCTGCTGCTTCTGCTTCTTTCTCTACTTCTTCAGCTTCTTCACCATCTGCTTCTTCTTATCCTTCTTCTTTGCGTCTGCTGCTTCTTCTTCTTCTTATCCTTCTTCTTCTGCTTCTTCTTATCCTTCTTCTTCTTGTCCTTCTTCTTCTTCTTCTTCTTATTCTTATTCTTATCATTCTTCTTCTTCTTCTTCTTCTTCTGCTTCTTCTTTGCGTCTTCTTCTTCTTCTTCTTCTCTTCTGTGTCTTCTTCTTCTTCTTCTTCTTCTCTTCTGCTTCTTCTTCTTCTTCTGCTTCTTCTTCTTCTTCTCATCCTTCTTCTTCTGCTTCTTCTTCACCATCTGCTTCTTCTTCAGCTTATTTGTATCCTTCTTCTACTTCTGCTGCTGCTTCTTTCTCTACTTTTTCAGCTTCTTCACCGTCTGCTCCTTCTTCAGCTTCTTCTTTGTATCTTTCTTCTTCTTCTGATGCTGCTGCTGGTTCTTTCTCTACTTCTTTAGCTTCTTCACAGTCTGCTTCTTCTTCTTCTTCTTCTTCTTCTTCTTCTTCTTCTCCTTATCCTTCTTCTTCTTCTTCGCCATCTGCTTCTTCTTCAGCTTATTTGTATCCTTCTTCTTCTTCTTCTTCTTCTTCCTCTTTTTATTCACTGTCTACTATTTCTTCTTCTTCATCTTCTTCTTCTGGAGAAGAAGAAGAAGAAGAAGAAGAAGAAGAAGAATAGGTTCTTTAGATTGATGGAGAATATATTGTACAGTATATGATTCTATATAGCTCCTCTTGTATTGGTCCAAGTCTGATAGTGTAACAACATCAGAAGCCTTTTTTAGTGCTTTATGGAATCATTTAAGCATGCCAATCTACATAGAACCATTCACTTTACTAAAGAACCCTTGAAGAACCGTCTTTTTTAGGATTGTAGTGATGAAATAAAACTCAGTAAATTGCCAACTATACTCATTATATATTTACTTTTATACTTTTAATATTTCCAGATTGTCCAGCCCTAATTCAGTATTTCACCTACTGCACTGCGCTTGGTCCAGTTAAACAAGCTAAATCTACGTTCTCTCTCAACTTAAACATTCAACTGGGGAGCCTTTTCTAAACGACTGACAATATGCCCTGAAAAGGTTGTGGCTTTGTGAAGTAAATGTTGTCATATTACCCAGATGTAGCTACACATAGTGACCCCTGGTTCCCATCCCCGCTACTGTAAAGAAATCCGAGTCTCGACAGTGAACAGCTTTCCCCGGCTTTCTTCATGCGGCTTGAAAGCAGGAGCTTGAGGTTTCCTGCCTGCCTGTTAACCCCCCACCGCACACACGGACACGAGCACTCTTCGGTTTCCCTAAGGAGCTCCAGAGGTCTCCCTCTGGCCTCTGCAGTTCCAGGCGGGTTGTTAACATGATTAACATGGAGGCAGAAGGATGGTTGGGGGGTGGGGGGGATGGGTCTCTCACATTTCTGACCCCTGCCAGTAGGCCGGCTCACTGAAGAAGCAGGGGCTGTGAACCTTTGCCCTCGACAGGGAAGGCATTTACAGGAAAAGCGGTTTATGCTTACAGTCACAGGGCCTCGCACAGACACTGGGAAAACAGGGGAATGATTGTGTCGGTCGTCTCCACTCTAGAATCGCGCTGGCCATTGTTGTTTGTCTCCATTCATGTGGCCGAGTCAAAGTCTTGTTTTCCATTGGACTGCCTCCTGTGCAGGCATATATGACACCTTCACAGGGCGACAATGGTGGCCTACTGATGGACAGATTTAGCCCATTTGTTATTTAAAGAATAAACAAAACATTCCCAACATTCCCATTTGGTTTGACATATTTAATAGGATTGGGTGTGTTTTAAGGCATACAGTCAGGAACACCTTTAAAAACAATGGCCAGCACTGTGCAAAAGTCGGAGACCACCCCTCGTTTATCCCATTTCCCATCAACATGATCATTAGCAAGATATTCCTGAGCTTACAGAAGGAAAGAAGTTAAAGTGCTTGTAAAATGGGACTCCTAATAACCACCTGGAAAACCAGGTAAACCCACCAACACTGCCCCATCAGAGAAACAGCACCTTCACCTCTGAGAGAGAGGAGAACATCAAGCTCCACTCCTGCTTCAGATCTGAGAACATCCACAGGTGTTCCTGTCCATCCTTCTTCCACTGTGAGAAGACATCTCAACACTATGGAGGTCTGAAAGGAGGTGTAGCTGTTCAAGTAGCTCCACACTGAGAAAAGGAGACACACACATCCAACAAAGAAGCTGCTGGTGTTCTCAGAACAATGGACTGACCACCCCAGAGTCCAGAACCTCAACACCACTGAATGCGTTTGGGGTTATTTGGATGGGTGACAAGAAGCATAAAACGCTAAACCAGCTTCTCAGACTTAACTTTGGAGGTGTGTCTCTCTGAGGAACTGAAAGCGAGTGTCCTGGGAAGAATTGAAGCTGGAATGAAGGTGAAGAGTGGACACACTAAACACTCAAACCCCTGATGTTATATATAAATGTTTTTAAAAAGGCCATTTTGGCTGGAAATTGACGGGGAGTCTCTGATGTTTCCACAGTACTGTGCATGCAGTCAGACAGGGACTACAACCTCAGCTCAGGCTGTTTAGCCGTGAGCTTTAATAATTCACTTGATTATAATATTTTTTTGGGGGGAAAATAATGAGAAACATTCCCAGAGAGACGGTGCCCTCCATCAAAAATCACCTTTGGAGAAAAGCAGCGCCTGTTTATTTATTTATTCCTTCACTTATTTACGGTCTCTGATCTGTGATTTGCATTTGCATTTCATCCCCAGGAAATAAAATTACAATCGCTGGTTCTCATTTGGAGTCCTCAAAGGGGACTCGCTGTTCCATGAAAGCTGATTTTAATGAAGGCCTCTTTTGTTTTCCCTCAAAGCCAGGACGCATGTCTCCCAAGGTGTTGGATTGTACTGCTTCCAAAGGATCCTTTTTGTTTTTTCTTTCTGCGTTTGCTTTGGCAGTCCCTGTGATGAACCTGTTTGTACTCAGGGCTGAAGGCCCATGTTCTAGTCTGTGGTTCGGACCTCTCGCCTAAACGGCTTTGAATAAGTAACTTCAGTTTAGAGGCGCCAGCCGCAGAGGTAACCCCCGCTTCTGTCAGCCAGTGGCCTAAACATCTCGCGGCATGCTAGCCTCCATGGTTCACACCCCAGACCTCTGTTCAATGAACCTAACACCATCCCAGACCACACCAGTCTCCCCACTGGCCGCACACTACCGCCACAGTCTCGCTGCCTCCCTAGCACTTTTCCTTGCCCACTTTCCTGGCCAGGCTCCCTCGGCTCCGACACCCCGTTTGCCAAGATTCCGTTGGCTTCTTTGGACCACAGAATAGGTCTGTCAGCCCTTAAAGACGGCCGAAGAGCGCCGCAGCCAGGGACCTAACCACCCGTCCATTTTATCAGCTCCACTGAACATATAGGACACTCTGTAGTGACACTGATGTGGTGGTCATGTGTTAGTGTGTGCCGGTGTGAGTGGATCAGACACAGCAGTGCGGCTAGACACCTCAGTGTCCACCAACCAAAACTATCCAGCTAACAGCATCTTGTGGGGCAGCGTCCTGTGGGGCAGCGTCCTGTGCCCACTGATGCAGGACTAGAGGATGACCAACACTGCACTGTGCAGCAGCAGATGAGTTATCGTCTCTGACTGTACATCTACAAGATGGACCAGCAAGGTAGGAGTGTCTAATAGAGTGGACAGTGAGTGGACACAGTGTTTAAACACTCCAGCAGCACTGCTGTGTCTGATGCACTCACACCAGCACCACACACACTAACACACCACCACCACGTCAGTGTCACTGCAGTGCTGAGAATGATCCACCACCCACATAATACCTGCTCTGTGGTGGTCCTGTGGGGGTCCTGACCATTGAAGAACAGGGTAATAATGTATACAGAGGAACAGATGGACTACAGTCTAGGACTGTACAACTACAGAGTGCTCCTATATGGTCAGAAGAGCACCATTTCTTGGTTGCTCCACGTTCCGTTTGAGTGATCACTCCTGGCTGCACGATGTATACGGGATAGCTTTCCGCTTCTCTGTACACTCCAGGCACAATAGGGAAAACAGTCCCCAGTGATAGTAGCTCTTTTAACTGACTGCACAAAGTTTCATGTGCCATTTGCAATTCCATTCTTCGCTCCAGTTTTGTGGCCAAAATTGAGGATGATGACAAACTACGACCACAGATTTACCAAACTGTGCTATTATTATGTTCTTTTATTTCAACTCACAGGCTATCGCTATACTCCCACGTTCACTTCGCTGTTAGAAACCGCTGGGATGAACGACCAGTGTTGCATCAACTCCATAAAATGAATATGTTTAACCACAACACTTTCCGCACCCAAATAACAGAAGGTTAAGCTACTGGCACAGTCATATAATGAAACATCCATCCCTGTACGTCCTCACGGTATCTTTTCATCTCTCCTCCACAGACAGCTGATGGAGAACCAGATTGGAGCCATTGAGCGCGGGGCCTTCGACGACATGAAAGAGCTGGAGAGGCTGTAAGTGCTCTGAGTTTGCTATCTCCTTTTAGCCCCGGTCCAGTTTTTCACTCAGATACCGACTTTCATTTCGACCCTTGACCCCTGCTGCTGCTGAGCAGGCTGATGCTCAACCCAAACTTGTAGCCCTCTCGTATAAATACAGCTTTTAAATGGCTCTTCAGCACCTTTGTGCTGGACAGTGAGACGAGACATCTATGGACCAATCAACATGATACCAACTACGATATCGTCGCTGTCCAATGAAAAACAAGTACCTCCATTTTTTGTTGACTTTTACTTTTCTGCCTCATTTGAACACAGCAGCTGCCATTTGCACTGTGTCAACATTCCTGAATGAATGGATCAACAGAACTGGCCTGAAATTGCTTGGAAAGACGTCTGGTTCCATTGACTTACATTAAAGTTAAATGAGGTTTTTGGACTCTCCTATAAAGTTGCTATTTTGGAGGTTCTTGTTTGTCTTTTGACAGTGATGATATATAGGATACTGTATGTATCGGCCTGCTGGCTTGATAAGTTTGCCACTGCTGGATTTTAAATGCACAGTGACTTTTATTTTGGAGAATAAACAAAAATTGGGATTTTAACCTAATACTCTGCTGAACAGCTGGTGGTCCAACCAGAAATTGCTGACCCAAAGGCCAGTGGAGCATCAGCTTTGCTGGTAGCTGGCCAAGAGTTGTTCGCTATGCTCTTGCGTTTAGGGTATAACCGAGTGCAATGCTTTTAAAGTGGGGAAAATTGACCTTTATTGAAAATTGAAATTGAGCGAAAAAATTAGAAATTATTTTAGTACTGTTTAATGATTTGACAGCCCTGAGCAACATGTGCACTGATGCATTGAGTAGGCCAGTGAACACCCTCCAAGCTGTTGACATGTTTATTGTTGGTATGGAAAGGAATAATAGTAGACACGGGTCACATACAGTCTGCTTTGTATCTTCTCGATCCTTGAGGTTTATTACCCCCACAACAACTTCAGAACAAATGCTAGCTAACAGGACAGCATGCATGACGTAAGTTTCTGGCCTTGGGCGCCGTTACGAGCACCTTACAAACAAGGCACTGAACACACACAGGCGAGCAAACAGAGTCTTTCACCAGCCTTTCCGGAACCCAACCAAGAACGTACACAGTGGGAAGCCTTAGGCTTAGGGTCATTACAAGCGCCCCACAGACAAGACGCTAATCACACGCTCGCCCGGTCTCTCTGGGCTGAAAGCTGCGAAAAGGAATTTGCAGTCACGGCCACAAGTTGGGTCCAGGCGTGCGCCCGCTGTTGAAACGGAGGAGCCACATCAGAAGCGCGCTCCTGTCGCGTGGTGAGCGATTCAAGTCAGGAGAAAAGGCTGTAAGCCCACAGCTGCTGACTTTAATGTGCAACATGTGACGTGATCCCCCCTCATGTCATCTGCCCTCTTCAATAGTTCTCCGAATCAATAGCTCTTCAAGTTCCATATGCTTTCTCGCTTTACTCCATGCGGTCTCATTTGGTAATTAGTCCCAATCTGTCCCCGATTTCCCTAATTACCCCACTCCACGTTGCACCTATCAGTGCTTTGAGATGTTTGAATAGCTTTAGCATGTTCCTCGCCACGTTTCAGACAGCTGCCTTTTATATTCGGTAGTACCCACGAACTGTTCTCCATGTGGTTATGCCAGACGCACTTCAAAAAGGTTTTGTTTGTCTGTTTACTCGCTCCATGTTTACTGTAATGACTTTAATTTTGCTGTTTTCCCTTCTTTGTCTGTGACAGACGGCTAAACAGGAACCAACTCCACCAGCTCCCAGAGCTACTGTTCCAGAAGAACGCTGCACTGTCACGACTGTAAGTTCCTGTCTTTCCTCTTAGATGATGTGCTCCATCCCGGCCTTTTCTTCGGGGGTTTTTGATACCGTGCTGAGGTTTGAAATGCTGTTGACTCATTACGGGAGGACATGTGAATCCAAAGCCGGTGTCGGTTTAGCAGTAATGTTTGGATAGGTATGGCTGAGTAGAATTTTAAGAGGCGTGGAGTGCTTTGTTTTCCTACACAGATTCGATTCTGCCAAATCATGCGGGTGTGCATCTGGGGGTCTTGTGAACGCTGTGCTATGGCAACCATGGAGTTGCTTGAGAAGGTCATAAAGTTTGAGGGCACTTCATTCTTCATGGTTATGAATGTTTTCATTGATGGGAAACATTTGGGGTTTCTTTCAGTGGCGTGGGCGGCCAAATGCCTCCCCGAGAATAAACTTTCTCTCTGGTGGGTTGGACGGCCTTTTATTCCGTTCGTTCGGGAGGAAGGCTAGCGGTCCAGAAATGGCACCCCCTGTTGAGGCCGGCGAACCGCAGCCATGCTAAACTTTTATTTATGTCTGCGAGCCTGTTCCGTTTCCGCAGATAATTGGTATAGACTCTGACCTTTCTGCTGATCATTTCAGTTCATGTTACCTGTAGCCAGTGCTGGGAATGCTCAATTATGGAGACACGGAAAAACCATTTCCCTCTCCAGAACACTACTCGCGCGCAGAAGTGGACCCTCCAAGGCCAAACCTTCCCTTAAGTACCCTGTTCACATCCTTCCAGCCAGGCACGTCTGGAAACATAGGCACACCTTTGAGCCTTCTGCGATAGAGCCAGCTGTTTGAGCAATTTACCAGACATCAATTTACCAACCTTGATTCATAAGCTTCTTCACCGTGGGAAGTGTCATGGACAGACTGCATCTATTTTTCTTGTGTTGAAAATGGAGGGATAGACAACCACAATGTCTGAAATGGCAGGGAATTCTCGTGATGAAGATACCATTTCAACATGAGCGAAACCAACAGCCTCTTCAGTGATAGAATTACAGGGAGGCAGGACACTCGTAGCTCCCCTAAGACTTGCGCTCCCTCCCGTGTCGAGTGAGAATCTGTACCCGTTCAGTCAAACGACCAGTCATGAGGTCAGGCACTGACGTTGACATTCCACTTCATACGAAAGGTGTTCCGTGGGGTTGAAGTCAGGGCTCTGTGCAGGCCTCCGTGGAGTTCCTCCAAACTCCTAGAGCTGACATTGTGCACAAGGACACAGTCCTGCTAGAACAGGAAAGGGTTCTTCCCCAAACCGCTTCACAAAACCAGAAGCATAGAACTGTGTAGAATGTCTCTGTATGCTGTAGCATTAACACCACCCTTCACTGGAACTAATGGTCTGAGCCCAAACCCTGAACCCCCCACCCCAGACCACTATCCCCCCTCCACCAGACTTCACTGTTGCCACTCCGGTAGGGAGCATTCTCCTGGATTCATCCACCAAACCCAGATTCCTCCATCAGACTGCCGGATAGCGAAGCATGACCCATCTCTCCAGAGAACACGGCTCCAGTGGCAGAGCTGTACACCGCTTCAGCCGGCGTTTGGTACTACATGTAGTGATCTTAGGCTTGTGTGCAGCTGCTGGGGCATGGACACTCATTTCCTGCAACTCCTAATTCACTGTTCCTGTGCCGATGTTCTCCCCGTAGCAGTTTATAGCTCTGGGGCAGCTCTAGCAGGGCAGAAATTTCATGTGGGCAAAAGTGGCATCCTTTGCCAGTCTCACATATAAAGTCTCTGCACTGTTTGGTAGGACCCATTCTACTGTCAGTGTTAGTCTATGGAGGTTGCATGACTGTGTGCTTGATTTTAGACACCTGTTAGCAATGGATGTGGCCTTAATACGTGAGCTCAGTAATTAGAGACGGGCCGTATAGCGTGTGTGGAGGGAAGAGGTTAGATATTGGGGTGAATCACTCGAAAAAACCTTGTCGTCTGGACGCCGTAAGGAGGATCCTCCGCCACAGGTTTCAAAGTGTTTCCTGAATTTAGTGCTTTGCGAGTTTAACTGGGTCTGCGACAGGAATCAGGATAAACCTTCTCGTAAAGCCTCTAAGTTGTCCGACATCTGTGAGACAGCCTCATCTCCGCCAAAGAGTCACGAATGGTTCAATTACAGCATTGTCTCACTTAAGTGTACAGATTTTAAGGCTGTTAAAAGGTTTCTTGTCCCTCAGGAAGGCTTGGCTCTGTGTTGCTTGGAGCACTCACTGGGGCTTGTTAAGGTGCCTGCTTTTTTTTTCTTCAATGCCCTTAACAAGTGGGTTTAATGTAAAAGCCCGCTGCCCTTGGGGTGGAATGTTAACCCAGATGTTTTCTCTTGCATGGAGGATTAATTGGGATCTTTTCTCCTTCTTTTTCTCCATCTCTCTAATCCGTCACGTTGTTCATTGTTGGAAGGTGTCCCTGTGTTGTCGGGGGGGGGGCACTAGTCAGCACTGACCGCTTGGTGTGAGGACGGCCTTGGCCAAGTGGCTGATGATGCTATTTGTATGAAGAGGTTGCCAGCGACTCAGCTTTTTCCTGAAACTCTTTCCTGAAACTTCCTTCCCTACTTGTAGAGGCTAGCAGGGTCTAGGTAACCTTTCAGGGTGTTCCTTTAACATTTGAGTAGGCTTACTAAGGTGCGGGTGTTCTACTTTCTTTGCGAGGTCCATGTCCTGGACATACTGGACAGACTGCACTGCCATCTAAATGGAGGGATGGACAGCCACAATGTCTGAAATGGCAGGGAATTCTCGGAATGAAGATACCTTTTCAATATGAGCTTCCAAAACCGACAGCCACATCAGTGATAGAATTACATGGAGGCAGGACACTTATAGCTCCCCCAAGACTTGAGCTCCCTCCCGTGTCAGTAAGTGTCCATTCAGTCAAAAGAGCATTCATGAGGTTAGGCACTGATGTTGGACGAGACTCACAGTTGACATTCCAGTTCATTCCAAAGGTGTACTCTTGTACGGGTGTTCTACTTTTTGGAAATGCCCTGTTCTTGAGAGATCCATGTGTGAGGTGGTGGGTAGTAGCACTGAGAACTAAGTGAATGAGTCGTTGTAGTACAGGGCAGTTTAATACTCTTACTCAAATGTTCACATACAGTACTGTGAAAAAGGTTAACCATTTCTTGTGTGTTTGCAGTTCTAAAAACAACATATATCATTAACACAGATGTTAATAAACAATAATTAATTAAAAAGTATAAAGAATTTCTTATTTTTAAGCTGTTATAGCAGCATAATGAGGTGTTTTGGCTGATCAACACTTTAGGAACTGTTGTTTTACAGTAGGGATTCTTGTGCTAGATTATTGGTTTCGGCCACAACAGTGGAAATGATTCCTCGGTAGGGCTGTGTATTCGCAGGAACCTGGCGATATCATGGTACAGGGGTTCTGCTTCGGTACTGCAATATATTGCAATACTGTAAGCAAGTTGATGTATTGCAATTCTTTAAAATTGAAATCAGCCAAACTGCCTTAGTATTAAAACACACCACCATATGCATAGGCGTGCTAATGCTAACGTTAGAGGTGCCCCCTTACGCTTTGAGAACTGATACAGAATCACAAAGCATAATATCGCGATACTCAAGAATATCGGTATTTACTTACACCCTACTGCCTCGGTGAGTTCAGTACAAACCCCTGATCCATTACAAGCAAATCTGATAAGTCAGAATTCCTTTGCTCTTGCCGCAATTAAGAGTTGTACTGCAGTTTTGGAAATGAATTAGGGTGCTTAAGTCCGGAGTGCAACCGAGTAGGACGGGAGGAAGCAAGATGGTTATCTGCCATCGTAACTCTCTCTACGCTGCTGTTGGGTGAAAAATGAAATGCAGTGGAATGTAACACAGCACCAATTACAGGTTATTAGAGCTGGGTGATGGATTTCCTCGACTTGGTGGGGGAGGTTGAGCGGTGGTGGTGTTTGTAGCAAGACCTAGAGAACGTGGTGAGAGTGAGGACTGACTTGGTGGAACAATAACAAGCAAGAAAGGGTGGCATTCATCATGGTTAACGACCTGTTGTTGCCCCCCCCCACCACCCGGACCCCAACCTCTGTAGTCTCTCATCACTAACCCCACGTCAAGAAAGAATGACTCCAGTCCCTGTAATCTGCCTCGGCCATGCCTGTAATTAGCGTATTCATACTGTGAGTGCAGACGAGGCAAGGGGCGAAGAGAATTTGGTGAGGAGGGGTTAAAGCAAGCCTGATGGGTGCCTTCGGGGAACGGCATCTGGTTTGGAGAAAGCTATGCGCCATGGCATCAAGGGCAGGTTTAGCACCGCAGTGAGGGAACCTCATCTTGTTCGGTGGAACCTGAATCTACAAAGGCCTTGCGCAAAGGATGCCCAGCTGATAGGAGTGCGGTTACCTGATGCTAAAGGCAGCAGCAGCACTTAGGATGCAGACCAGCAGCTACTGACTGCCTTGGCCACCTTTTTGTATCACTGTGGAAATAAAAGCAAGACTTTCTTTTTGTTTCTTTAACCCCGCCCCCTTCCTTTTTTCCTTCCACGCATACCTTTCTATGCTAAATCATAACACGCTTTGTAGAGAGCAGGGTGGGTGGCAGCTTCCGTGCTACTGCCTGGCGACCGCAGGAGCTAGGTACACAAACACAGAGAGTACACACAGACTAACTCTAATTATACCTTCTCTCTCTGGATGTGTGGACAGCATGCATGCATGAGGGATTGCATTGTTTGTTTGTTTATTTCTTTGTCAAACATATGGAATGGGAAAACAATGGGATGCTTTTAATGTGTGGCCATGCATGAAGCTCTTAGTCCTCCTCATCCTGCCCATGCACATCTCAAGCTTTTACTGCATCATCGTTTTCATAATCTTTCAAATGGTCCTGTGGGTCAGGAGCCTTGACTGTAGTTAAACAATATAATTTTTTCTGAGTTTGTTTTCAGTTTTGTTCCATAATCTTGTTCATGGAGTTTTGGCACGATGGACACATGTAATCAGGAAACAATAACTGTACTTCTGCTGCAGAAGAAAAGACGGGAACCCGACTACTGATCATTACAAATGACTAAAATACAGTGATTACTGGCAGGTTTACTCTGAAAATGAAAACAGACACAACGTCGTTTGTGCCATGCCATGCCGTTCCCATAGTAACAACAGTAGCAACCAATACAAAAAATGCAAATGTCTGTCATAAAAGGCATTTTCAACAATATTCCATGCAGTGAAGTCACATCATTATGACCACTTCCTACTTTCGACAGCGGCAGTGCTTAGCTCATGAAGGAAGCCACAATTTCGTGGCATTCTCTGGGCCTGCTTATCCAGGAAGGCACTCTCAAGTGATCTGGGTATAAATCCATCCTTGCAGATCACGTACACCCATACATGCTGATTGTCTTCTCTGGCGCAGATGGGATCAAGACTTCCAAGTCCTACCCTGGCTGCGTAATTCCTCGGACTTGAACCCATTTTAGCATCTGTGGGACCACCTTGAGCGTCGTGTTCGCTCTATAGGATCCTCCCCCACGTTGCCTTCAGCAGCTGTGGGATGCACTGCAGTCAGCATGGCTCCAGATACCTGTGATGGCCTACCAGGACTTTACTGAGTCACTCCCAGCCCGTCTAGCGGCTGTCCATGCTGCACACGGCGGCTACTCTGGATATTAGCTGGTGGTCATAAGAATGTGACTCGACTGTGTATAAGCATAACCTAATAGTCAGTATCGTTACCGTGGTGAAGCAAACATTTCCCTAAAATAAGGGAATATTAGTATTCCCAAACAAATACACATAATCTGGGATGGCAGAACATGCAAACGTATTTATGTTTGTGCAGTCTTGCCGGTGTGTATCCATGCCAGTTTCCTTCCTATTTAATGATGCAAACAAAAGCTTCGGTGCTTCTAGGTCTCACTTGTGGAACGTTCTAGGAGAACATGATATGTTGATACTGTGTTTGAAAAGTAGTGGGTGTTCTCTTAATAGCTGTGCTCTTTAACTAGGACTATTAATCTTCAGTTTGCCTGATGATGGAAAAGCCTGAGATGTGTCTGGACGATGCCATTCTTTCAAAAGCAATGTTCTCTTTTTTTTTTTTTTTTACCTTTTACATGCAAGACATTATATACCACCCACACTAAAAGCCACCCGTCTGCCTCTCTCAACCTCTCACAATGAGGCCTTCGGGCCTTGTTTTCACTTGTGTTGAGCTCCGGATCTCTGCAGAGCTCTCTCCTGTTATTTTACTCCTTCCCTTCCTAATTCCCTTCCGCCCACTGATGAAGAGCCTCAAGAACTGTTGCTTAACCACTGTCGCAGCCTCTTAGACAAACCCTCCATCTTACTGTATTAGGCTATTAGTCACTTTCAGTGAATGGTGTAGCAGATTCACTAGTCCGCCTAAAGAGTGGAATGAGTTCTAGGGATCTCCGTCTAGTCCACCCACCCTTTACAGGATCATGTTTTCATTGATGTGCTGAGTTAGGTCTGTGAAAAATGTGGGAATTCCACATGAAGAATCTTCACCAAGAATTTCTGCACTGCAAAAATAGCTACGACTCTTAAACTTGCCTCCTGACCCTAACATTTATAAGTTTTCGTTCAATTTGGCTTCTTACAGATTCCAGCGTAGCAGCCGTGAGAACGTGATGGAATTTTAGTGTTCGAATGCTTAAAGCTTCTTTCTCCGCTCTGCATATAAATGATGTTCTTCTGTGCTGCTCTAAGTATATTGTATTTCATGCCTTGGTGGCCAGACTTAAAAGCTAGCTGCTGGTACAGCTCCTAAAGATAAATCTGTTTCCTCCTGTGTGAAGGCATTTTTTTGTAATACTGGTGTTAACTGTCTGTCCTCACATCACAGAATTCTGTCCCAACCCCCACCCCCTCCTCCCTTCCCTGCCCTCTGCTCCCCTGTCCTGTTCTGCTCAGTGCCCCTGGCAGACTGTTAATAGCACAGACTGGCTTGTCGTTTCCTCCTTTTTGTCAGACCAGATGAATACCCAATAAAGGCATGCCAAAGACCGCTTGCACGCTAATGGAGGTCTCTCTCCTTTGGTGGGTAACTTTTTAGTGACTTCTTGTGGGGGTGCGTCTCTGTTTGTCTGTCTGTCTGTCACACATTGCTTGGCATTTTGTATTGTGTCAGTGTTGATCGGTTAGGTATAGCTAGTTCTCATGCGCAAACGTAAAGGTTTTGTGGAGAAGAGTGAAAGGATTTGACTGTCCAGGATCCTCAGTTCAAATAAAGGGAGTACGAAAAGTCATGTGGAGAATCCATTTGCCTTTGAATGCAACCAACAGTTGTACCACGAAGCAGTACATATACATCCTTACAAAGAACTGCTAAATCACTGTAGTGCACTGTAATGCTGCCCCTGTCTTTACAGGTTAATTAGATTTAAATGTGGTGTGTGGTGGAGTGCTTTGGGTGGATGTGCCCTCCTTCATAATGACCCCTGTGATCCAGGAGTGGAGCTAATAGAGGTATACAGAGTGTGATATCCCTTGATGGTCATGCACAAAGTTGAGGATAGGTATTATTTCTTTTGTTGTTTTTTTTTTTCATTTTTGTAAGGGGCTACTTACTTGACCCCAACACTGGTCATGTACATGTCTTTTTCTTTTCTGGGGTTTGTGATGAGTTTGATTCATTCTTGCACATTTTAGAAACCATCTGTTTGGGAAAGCTGGATGGACTCTTGGAAAGAGAAGCATAGTGGTCAGCAGTGGGGTCATCTGACTAACCATTAGCCTGCAGCAGTCGGTCAGCTCTCTGGCCTATGCCCTTCTCAGGTGGTAAAAGTGGATTTTATGAGTTGTCGCTGGCTTTTTATGGGCTGCGCGGTGTGTGAGAGAAACAGAAATGCCATAAAACCATCTGAAGGAAGCGGAAGCCAAAGGGGTAATTTAGAAACCACTCCATCGTCTGAAATATTCAGAATGAGTGGAGTGAGTGGTGGGGGGAGGACGGGACGACAGCAGGCGAGTTCTGTTTGTATGTACTAGCAGTTCTGTGTTTCTCCTTCATCAATAATGCATGGGATGGATCGGGCCTGTTAAATATTCACGATAAAGGGCTTGAACATCAAGCCTTTCAATCAGCGGGTATCAGGAGCAGTCTTTCAAAGCGGCGATGAAGGCCTCTGTAAAGCGTCTGCTCCCACAGGACCCCCACAAGCTGGATCAGTCTAGAGCCTAGCGAGCGCTGGGATATCTTTAATGAATGGCTCCCCTCCCCGCCCCCCGGCTCATCATAACTGCTTTATTTAACATGTGTGTTTTGGGAATTAGGCCGGCTATTATGAATTGATAGGGCATGCATAAGTTATCGCAGTCTGGTTCCTCTGCAAAAGTAAACAAGTTGAGGAATTTGTGCATTTGTGGCGAGGGGAGCGGCAGAGGTGTGTTTGGTGGTACAATCTGGCAGCAGCATCTCATGAGAGGTGAAGCATGGGATGCAGTGCTGCTTCTCAGCACTAACACCCCCCGCCCCCTCCCCTCGCTCCCCTACTGACCAGGATTGGAATTCCTAGGAAACAGCCAGCAATAACAGCTTTCATAGTGGCTGGTTTGTTCAAGGTACACTGGGACAAACTTCCAGCGGAATGCTCTTCCATCTCCTGTCCCTTGGGTTTTTTTGCTGCTGTAGATGATTTTGAACCCCTGTAATGAGTATTTACTGGAGGTATCCTAAAATGGAGCAACCCTGGACACCCTGTTTTTATGACCTATTCCTTAATAAAGAGGGCCACAGCCCTTCACTTGCCTGCTGGGCATCATCTGACCCCCGGCGTTTGAACAATCTTAGAAATGTTAATGGGTAAAGCCTGAAGGTGACTGGTCTACTGATCTGCTGCAAAAGTTGAGCTAGGGTCTCCCCAGGCAACAGGACTCTAATTCTTCCTCCAATGACACGTCTGAGCCCCTTGTGTAAACAAAGTATCGAGGAAACCGCTTCTCCCAGTCCCTGTTTTGTCTCTCATCCCTCTGCATGTGTAAACAAGCAAACGGTAAGGGGTGAAGGAAGCCCACACACACGGTCCCACCATCAAGCAGCCTATTGCTAACCACTGCCTTCATTCCCAGACGACCGAAATACACAACCCTAAACTCCAGGACAGAGAGCATGAGACTTGCAGTACATTGAGATGGACACTATGCCTCAGACTATGCGTCAGTGTTTGTCAGCTGAGTCCATCATGCCTGTGATATAGGCTCCGTAATTCTGGAGTCCTCCTGGGGAAGCGCATCTGAATTCCTTCTCTTAGTTTACTCTATGGTTGCTTTTGTCCCCAAGCTCCTCTGTTTTGTTGTTTCGAATCTTCTCCTAGCACACCTGAGGTCCTTCTTTTGTTCTGCAGGAAGGGTAGAGGCCCTCCCTGAAGCCGCAGGCTCTTTTGTGATCACTACCTGTTCCAAAGGACATCTGTGGATCCTAATGAACCACCTTTGCCGCCACCCAGCCCTCCCACCGTTCACCATGGCCACCCTGTTTGTGTATGCTGAGTACATGAATTTGCCCAACTGTGCTCCTGGAGACCCACCACCCTGTGGGGTTTAGTGCTAGCCCTAATCTTATGTGCCTGATCCTTACCTCCCACTGCCTATTTGAGCAAAACGTTTTGGGTGGAGGTCCCTGGCCCAAGAGCAAGGAGATCTCTTTACTCCTCATTAGGGGAAATAAGGGACTGAAAGGGAAATCCCTGCTGTTCCTACCAACCTCTGTTAAGTGTGTGCATTCAGCTGACTACACCTACCACTCACATTCTTTTAACCACCCTCTCTGTGCAAGGACTATGTGGGAGGCTGGCAGGGAGTGCAGGTGAACCCTGCAGTGGTGGGTTCCAGCCCAGTCGGAATAACTGGAGCCTTGTTCTGGTCCCAATCAGCTAAGACTGAGATGCCTTTTACTTATTGGGCTGGTTTACATCTCACTGCCAAATAAGCACAAGCGTCTATGAAGAATAAGTGTGTTCGTTTCAAGGGCACAAGAGTCCTTTTGTGATGCTGCGGTAGCTCGGGGGAAGTTCTGTTATGAGATTATTTGTCTAAAAGGACATCCATACTGTATGGCTCAAAACTTTGGTTATTAGGGCTAGGCTAGGCTAAGCATCCCCTCTACAATAATGCTAATTTCTGCTAGCATCTTTATGGAATTTGCAGTTGTATATTAGCACTAAGCTAAGTGTTGTTAAAAAAAGAGACATTCAATGTTTGTATAAGATCAGTCAGTATCTTTTATTTGAAGTAACAGCTATTGATACCTTTTACCTTGGATGTATGGTACAGTGGCTACTTGTCTTGTGTCTAACAGAAACTTGGTTAGAGGAGTTTTTACAGCCAGTGACACATCTAGGACTACCCAAAGGCCTACAGTGATGTTTTTCTCAAAACAGAAAATTGAAACCTGATCGGTTGTTTCCACTTATTGTTTGTTGTTGCTGTGTTAGGCTGAGCCCCTGAAGACCTAACCAACAGAAGAGCAGTACACACAAATTCTGAATTTTCTGAAGTTTTTATCCGCCAAAACTTGAGTCAGTAGGCCATGGGGGATTCCCTCTGATAATACCTGTATTGTGGAAGGATATGTCAATATGATTAAGGTGTTTCTTGTACATGTCCTAGTAACGCAGAATGATGTAAGGTATCGTGTCATGTTCAGGCTTGAGTATGGTAGCTAGTCTTTCCCAAGACCACTTTTATTCGTTCACAACAGCTGCTTCTCAGTTAACGCCACCTGCCTTATCCACATCCATTTCATCTCTGGGCGCCCCTCACACGACATGCCTCTCTGTTTCTGCACTGTCTTCCGCCTCTCCGAACCGAAGCGGCATGATATTGATTACCTGAGCTTCTGTCCCCGTAGCCGCTGCTGCACTGATTGCAAAACAACCCCCTCCACAAGCTTGGCTGTCTTGCTTATCAGTTCAAAGTGTTGAGACTGACAATGTATGTGCCACCTGCAGGGATGCGGCGTGGGGTTCTGATCTCATTTTCCTCTCAGTAGGAGAGGAGGAGAGAGAAGCCACAGGCAGGCTTCGACAAGCTAGCCTGCAGCCTGGGAGGCCCGAGTCCTGACCCTCCCGCTTTTCTTTGTAGAGGAAAAAGAGATATCACTGGGAGGGAAGGAATCGATTTCCTTGCCCTCCGACTGGGAGGAGATGGTGCTCCGATCTACAGTACGCTTGCATGTCTGCATTACTGCCTTTAATGTTACAGGCAGTTAATCCTGTCGGAGAGACTCCCTCCATGGGTCAGTGCTACGGAGGCAGACACAGCCCTCTTCATGGAGGCTGGGAGACGCTCCAGAGTAAAGTTTTCTTGCTGGCTGTTACTCAGACCCCTCCAGGTCAGCGAAAAGAAGCCAGGGAAATTGCACTCTGAACGCTGTGCTTTGACCCTCCGTGGGGCGACGTCCCAGACAAGGACATCCTTCTGTTAAAGGATTCTGAGCTCGGGATTGCGTCTTGGTCTTGCATGCTTATTTGAAAGCAGAATTCAGAGACCAGACTGTTCAATAATTCAATTTTCTAAAATTCAAATCTATGTCAGATATTATATAAAGGGTTCATATCCTAAATTTGTCTTACATT
>CM067500.1:7258554-7321824 GCA_034552555.1 Semaprochilodus insignis | reverse complement strand
ATCATTCTGCCGGTGGTGTTATTTCTGGAGAGGAGCATCGGTAGTTATCCAGAGAGGGCCTCTCGGATGATCGGATATGAAACAGAAACATTGAGAAAGTGCTAGCACATCCACCTCTGCCGAGTCTTTCCCATGTAAGGCAGCGTGTCTGCCCCCTCAACCACCACCTAGTCCTGGCTTTTCTCACCATGTGACCGCTGATGAGTGTGTGTTTTAGTGAGAGGGAACACGCTGTTACAGTCAATAAAGTCTCCCTCTGAAAGAAAAGAAAACCTTTGTCCGCCTTGACAAAAGCTGTTCACACAAAGCTGCTACTACTCGACAGCGGCAGACCGCGCCACTTCCTTGGCGTCTACTAGCTAAGCTCCTTCCACCTTTCGTGCTTAGATCTCCAGTGTACGGTTTTGCTTTGTTGAAGGGGAAGAGGCTTTTAAGTGGTAGGAGCTAGGAGGTTAGGAGCTAGTCGGTGTGAACGGCCGCACTGTAATTGGATGCAAGTCCGATCTCTGGCCCTCTTAGTCTGTTTGTAGCCCGTCATACTTAATTCTACCAGTTTCCAAAATCTGTTTTTCATTAATGTTTTAACTTTATATATACTAAGAAAAACATGTGTCTCCAAAATCTAACTTTACTGTGGAGGGCAATAACTTTCTGTACTCGCACTGTAAGTTAATGTAGAGATATTTTATTCCAAGAACCTTTTGGAGCATTTCTGTTGGTCCATATGTCATGATTTTTGTACACAATATAAAGTGCTAAATTTAGCAGAAAACTAAAAATGGCAACACACCGACAAATTTATTAATCTCTGACTAGCCAATGTTTGTTGCAGTTATTTATCCTATTAAATCTGTCTTTCTAAAACTTTGTGTTGTACAGGGCACAACTAGCTAAATCATGTTTTATAAATCAGTTTTTATACAGTAGACCGAGGGCTAGTTTCACAAAAGTCCAGTGAGAATGAAAATACGGTATATATAAAATGAGTGACCGGATAATGCCACGTTGAATCTCATAATCTCAAATGTACGTTGTGTCATTTATGATGAGCTGTAAAACTTTTAGAGAATATAGAGAATCTTAATAATAAGAACCTATTTAAAAATATTTGATTTTGTATTGTTTTAGTGTTTATCTTAAGGACCTTCCCATTTTTCTTATAACTATAAGAAATTTTTTCTTTTATATATATATTTTTTGTACACAAAGGTCGAAAAACTTTCACCCATCTAGCAATTAAAAAAAAAGACATTGTTAATATTGCTGGTTTAATATTTCCATCAGTTCATTGGAGTTACATTGGCCAGTGCTGGTAGGTGGGAGGGCTGGGGGCTTTTGGTAGTTTGAAAAGGCTGTTTTCGTATCAGATGGCACCGAACACTTGTGACAGCTTTGAGGATAAAATGCATCGATCCTGCCAATAACAGGACACGGCTGCTCCAATCATACAGGTAAAAAGGACATCAAAGGTCCTTGATGTTACATGAGCGGCCTCATTATTTGGAACCGCTCACTTTGCTAGTTTAAATGCCACTTTCAAGAAAGTTTGGGAATCATTTTGATGGCCAAACTGACAAAACAAGCAACTCTAAAAATAGGCAAGTAATTAAGTGACACAATTAACACATTAAGACAGAAACAGATGCTGGAATATAATACCAGATAAATATGAGCAATATGTTCCCGCAATGTTGACACTCGTCAAGAAATAGGGCTTACCCACTGCTGAAATCCCAATTTGATCCCTACTTTAACCTGGCACTTGGAATTGCACTATTCTTGTAAGCATTTAGGGAATATCAGGGATCTACGATTTCCTTTTTTGCTCCCTGAAGTATCTGGCTCACCTTTTCTCTCACAAATTGTAATCACTTGGCATGATATGTGTAGATAACCGTGGGTTGCCATGGAAACTATGGACAATACAGTTTATTTGGCAATGGCCCATGGGTGCATTGATCTCCTGCTCCCCCACCACTCCGCACGGTCAATTCTTTTTTTTTTATGGTCTTCTGTTTCTTTTCTCTGCACTGGTATGTTTCGACGTTTTTACTGTATTAAGATTAAGGGATTTTTTCAATGCATATCTGAGCCATTAAATGTGCAGAGGAGGTTCTAGGCATCATCCTCCTTTAGTCATGTGGTTCCAGTAATAGGAGTGGCATCCACGGAGGGTGTTAGAGTGATTCTGGCCCGTTCACTGTGACTCTATCTCCATGAAATAAGTTTTGGATGTCTGGATAAGTCTGGATGTGCAGACAGCCTGGAGCATTGCTCTGGACTGGGTCTTGTAGGGTATGGAGTTCCAAAGCCATATCCCAAGCAGACCAGGCTGATGTTTTCCTTGGTGGAATATGACGACATATGAGAAACTACAGTAAGGTTAGGGAGCTACCCAGTGGCAAGGGCATAGGGGTCTGCTGGCTTGATAAGGTCGCCATCCCGCTGCCTGTTTACCAATGCTGGTCCACCTATGGACCACCCAGGATATTGTCCTGCGTACAAGATCTGTTTTTTATCTTTTCAAGCCGATTTTAAAGGCGTGCAGCCTTTAATTTTAGAACGTAAACTAAGACTAAAATTACGAAGAACTGGGGGAACAATAGAATGACTAGGTCTGACAGAGAATGGTTTTGTGGAACATGCTGTTGCTGACTCTAAAAACTATTTACTAAACTAATTTACTAAGTGTAGGAAATAAAGAAATGAAAGAATAGATGGTAGATTGGACTGCGAGTGGAAAAACGAGAACTGACAATTGGCATTTTGTCTAATACTCTGCTTAATCACTATCCTCAGTGGTCCACTCGTGTTGTATGTTTTGTGAGGCAGAGGAAGAAATGTCTGGTTAGTCTGTGATTAAATAGCAGGATCGTCGGATGGGCATGTGGGATGCAGCTGAAACCCCCTCACAGCACATGACATGAAGAACCTCCATGGTTGGCCTGGTCAGCATCACTGGCAGGCAGAGGCACCCAGCCAAGGCAGATGAAGCAGCAGCATCAGAGTGCACAGGATGGGCAGTAGCTCAGCATCAGAGTGCACAGGATGGCCAGAAGCTCGGCATCAGAGTGCAGAGGATGGGCAGTAGCTTGGCATCAGAGTGCACAGGATGGTCAGTAGCTCCACATTAAACCACAGCATTTGGGCAGTAGCTTCACATTAGACAACAGAATTTGGGCAGTAGCTCGGCATCAGAGTGCACAGGATGGGCAGTATCTCGGCATCAGAGTGCACAGGATGGGCAGTAGCTCCACATCAGACCACAGAATTTGGGCAGTAGCTCGGCATCAGAGTGCACAGGATGGGCAGTAGCTTCACATTAGACCACAGAGTTTGGGCAGTAGCTCGGCATCAGAGCGCACAGGATGGGCAGTAGCTCAGCATTAGACCATAGAGTTTGGGCAGTAGCTCAGCTCGGGCAAAGAAAACACTCAGACAATTAGCTTGAACAGAAGTACTGAAACACTATATGGTCATAACAGAGTGTAGCTCACGTTACTAGACGAGCCTTTTTCAGCTCATATCTTTTAGTTAGAATTGAGCCAGTTTATGAAGAAATAGTAAACTGATATCAAGTATGATGAGTGATGCCGATATTCTTTAGTACCACTCTACCGTCTGGTGTTCTGCTCATTCTCTCTAACTGCTTCAAGTCTCCCTAAAAGGCTAAATGACTAGGTGTAAAACACGTCTCTCGATTTTATTGCTGTTGTTTTGCTGTATGAATGTGCCCCAGAAACCTTCGCATTGGCTGACCATCTCGCTCCTTCTGACTCCCCTTCTCGCTCACTCCCCTCCGTGGCCCTGCCACCTCTCCTCCCGGCAGAGTGAAAAGACTGCCCTTTGCACAAGTAATGTGCTTTCCCAGGGGCTCATTGTTCTTAGTCGCTAGGCGACGGCACCGGCCTCGCTTACGTCGCCAAGGAGATGGGGGGGCCCTGGGTATTTGGTTTTGGGTCAGGCGCGATAAAGATGGCACAATGGGACAGGGCGTGTGCAGAACCTCCTCACTCGTTTATTAGACTTATCCGGCGTCCGCCTGTCTCTCGCAGGCGCCCCACAACGATGCCCGGCAAAGACCTGTCAGTCTAGGCGTAGACTCGATAGGTAGGCCGCTGCGGTCTCTGTCCGCAGCCCTGCACATCTCAGGGCCCTGTAGGAAGTTCCCGCGTCCTTCTCTCGGTGGCGATCGGGCCCATGCCGGGAGGGCTGAGCCTCTTTGTGAATGCGGCCAAATTCCGATCCGCGATCGTAAGGCCGCCCATGCCTGGCTTGGAGAGTCCTGGAGTGGTTTTCAGAATCTGTCCATTGTTGCAAGACCGTCAAGCACGCGGGGAGAGAGTGAGCAAGTGAGCACTGGAAAGAAATGTGGGGGAGTGGTGGACTTAAATTGGGCTCTGATTCAGATTTGCTGTTCGTCAAACTGAAAATGCTTACCTGCAGACATCTCGCTCACGCGCATTCTCTTTCACCCTGCTCAAAAGTAAGCGTACCTATCAATGCTTCATCTGATACTTGTGGATGTAAGACCCGGGAACTGAACGCTCGACTTAATTGCTCCTCCTGCTGCAGTTTAATTTGATTGTGCACTGAATAAAAAGGGCCACTTCATAACCACGTCTATTGTACATATGCTTTATCAAGAACAACAAGAACAGAAGGATTTATATTCGTGTGGTCTCTAGGTGTAGGGAAGTTCATTACTCTTGATCTTGAGAGCTCATCGCCATCTCAATTGCCATTGCTCAATAAAGCAGTCTCAACACAATATCGTTCCTGATTGAGATGTAATTGTTCCCTAATACAAGCATTATAGCTTGTAGTGAGTGGGTAGCTGTGAATCAGTGTTTAATCTCATCTCCATGATTCATACTTTAGTTGTTGCTGCCTGGAGGCTTCATGCCTAACTTCAGCTCCATCTCCGCTAGGAGGTCCAGATCTTTTATTGCTGTCGGCTCTGGATGGAGCATGTCTCATCGGATACCATCAGGCTAACGTGCAGGCTGTATGGAACTGGTACCTGGAAAGCCGCGGCGCTAGTCATGTTTACGCACACGAGCGTGATCCTCCTCGTCCCGTAATTAGCCGTTCATTACGAAGCCTTAATTAATTCTGAGGTTAGCCGGTTTGGGAGATGTGTTTGGATTTGCTTCAAAGTCCAAACATGTGAATTGCTCATCAGTCACACACGCATGCCAGATTCAGTACAACACACACTGGTTTCACATTTTGGACTCGGGCGACTCCAACAGCAATTGAAACAAATCCAATTTCATCCTCTGTAAATGAGCTTCTGTCACGTCTCGCCTGTTTAAAGGGTGAGATTCTATCGTTTGTTCCTGGCAGTTGGTTTACCAAAATTCAGGCGCCATCACTTCTTTTGTTCCTGCCTTTGTTTTTAACAGGCTGCACATGGTGTGACAAAGCACATCATTGATCCCGCGACAGAGGGGGCAATGGAACAGAGAGATTGGAATGAGGTTGATCGCTGGGGCATGGCAAAATAAACACCGGAGTTTCTGTCACTCAAGAGCTCATCTGCACAGGAAAGGGGGTGGCGGGGGCTGCAGAAGCTTCTTTGCGAATAAATAAATGATGTTTGAAATCGGAGCAGCTCTCGGTAGGATTGGCCTGCGAGTCGCAGCAAGTGAACAGCGTTTTTTAAGGGACGGGATCGCAGCCGATTGTGTTCCTCTTCATGCTTTCACACTTTCCAGCCCTCAGTTCCGCCTGTGCCCTTCACTGTGGCGGGAGGAATTAGCAGGCTCAGCAAAAGGAAACACCGTGACTAGGGCAAGCCGTGGCGTCGTGAGGATTTCCCTCCGTGTCCCGGCACGTCTCGACACGGGGGGGGCTTTGTGTATGCAAAAAACAGTTTATCCCTTTGAGCCGCGGTTGCCGTATTTACTCTGCGAGTTAGCTAAGGTATCATTATCAATCTCAGGGAGCGTGTTTGGTAAAGATTCTAAACTGCCAGGCTAAAAAACCTGCCTTTCTTCCCTGTCCTCCACAAACATTTGCCTGGATTGATGCTGCCTTTCTTTCGGGTGTCAAAGAGAGGGCAAGGACTTGGAGAGAGCGAGCGTGAGTTCCGATGGCCCATTGTTCCTGTGATCCTGCTTCCCCTCCTTCCTCGCCGAATGCTCGGCGGCTTTAGCCTTGGGAAAAACGCGCCGGCATGCCGCGGCGTTTTTTAATTACAGGCAGGAGGATGGTCTCCTTAAATATTTAGAGTCAGGATCAGCCGTGTGTTTGGAGTAACAAGGCAGAGGAATTTGGGCTGGGGAAGGAGAGCGAGCGGGAGTGAAGAAAGGAAATCTACTGTATTGCATTACCCTTGGCAGGGCAGGCACTGGCGGCCTGCTGTGAACACGAGACCCCCTGAGACACAGTGTCTGCTCCGTGCCCCTGCCCATGTTCCTCAAGCTGGCACACCAGGAAGGAGCCACTGAGGTGCAGGGAGATGGAAACGGAGACGGTAGCAAGGCACATTGTGAAAGCAGCCTGTTGGCTTCAATCAGGGATCTTCTTGCTTGACTCCAGCAAGACCTTGCTATTGCATTACCAGGATGCTGGATGCCATGGTCCTGCTTGAGGAGATGAAATCACATTATTAAGCAACATTTGCTGTTTGAGGTTGGTTTCTAGGTCTGGCTCAAAATGAGGAAATCGCCTTATTCAGAAACACATGTGGCTTATAACTTTTATTGCAATTATTTGCTCGAGTGGTGTTTGGGTTTTGGTGCAAACCGAAACCGTTTACATTGGGGCTAATTTGTAACAGCTGGCGGACAGCTGCTCAGGATGGCTGCTCTCTTCTTCTCCTGATGGCACTTTCAGATGAACAAGACCTCCTTGAATACAAATGGCTAAAGTTTGAACCTGACAAACTTGCCTAGGAAATATTGGAGAGAAGTCACAAATGAGCACAAGCTTCTTAATTAGTGGTTTGTTTTACTATCACATAAACACCCAAGTGTTCCTCGACTGGTGTAGTGAAAATAAACAACGTGTTTATTGTTCCATTGCAAGGAACCTAACCATCACCCTGTTCTCCCTCATTAAAGAGAAAGCAACTGTGAAACACAAAGCCTTTGCTAGCCTTTGTGGGTGCGTCTAATGACCACAACTGCAGTTCGGAGCCCAGAAACGTCTTGGATCTTCAGGTAATTGGCTTTAAAATACACAGCCCCCCCTGCATTGTCAGTTGAAATGTTAGTGCTAAGTGCCAAGGCCAGCCTGGATTATGGCAGCCGGTAATTGGGTGTAATTGTGTGGCCGTACAGACGACGTTGCTGCCGTTGCCTTCACTCTTGCGGTGCTCCATCAAAGACTGGCTTAGATGTTGGAAGGGAGGTCAGAGGAGAACTGGAACCTCTTTGTGAGAAGAAATTAGCATGGACAGGAGAAAGCGCTTGAGGAATCTGTCTGGCAAATTGGAATTTACTTTGGGCTCAGATTTGCCGCAGATGCTTAGTCGAGTGCCCTTATGGTCTGTGTACATGATAGTGAGTAAGTGAGCTCCTTGCCTCACTTTTTGGTCAAAGAGAGGTAGGGATGATAGAGGCACTCTCAAAGTCCCCGCCATTCCTTCCTTTCTTATCCGCCCTCCCTCCCTCGCGGCCCCATGCTGCTAGGTAACCCATCGACTATCCGTCTTTTCATTCCCCTTTGCAAACACCGAATGCAGAAGGGGGAAAAAGCACAATCTGTGCGCAAATATTAGTCCAAGAAAACAAAGGCATTCCTGACTTGCTTGTCACTCGCGCTCAATGCCTCGTCTTGAAACCCCCTCCGCCAGCCCTCTCGCCCTCCCCCCTGACATTTCTCCTTAAGCTCCATTTCCTCTTCCACTTTTTGTCACAGTAATGTTCCCACTTCATACTGCCTTCTGACATGTCAGCACCTGTGACTGGTAATCCCAATCCTTTGGGTAGGTAATTCTTCAGTTGCAGGACTGCACGTTGTCCCAGAGCACACAGACGGCATTCCCACCGTGCAATGGAGGCGTAACCACACAAACAGCCGTGGCAAAAGGGAGGTGAAAATCTCCATTCTGATCCGTCACCTCTTGCCCCCTGGTTGAAATGTCATTCCCATCCTTGTCAGTGGCCTCCAGATGGATTGGTCAGTCCCAGGCCTGCCTGGAGATCTGTTTGCCTGAGGAAGGCAGGAGGTGGAGAGGTCAGTGTGCGTTTGAAGCCTGGGGGGGCACGGAGATGACGTCCACCGCCAAGTCGGAGGCTCACAGACTCCTAGGCATCGCTATTTTCACTGTAAACACTTCCAACCTCACAGCAATGTCAAGCTTCTCAAGGGGAGGAATAGGTTTACTCACTGAGCCGTAGGGTTGTAAATGTCTGGCTGGAAAAATAAATGTTCCCCTCAAGGCCTCAGAGCCTTCCAGCGAGAGGACGTTCAATTAGTTCAGATTTTATTGTCGGCCTGTCCCTACCCCCTCTACGTGTCCTTTAAGTGTCAACTCCTAGCCTTTTGGTTGTCTTCCTCCCTAAACCATTCCCCATTCCAGAGGCTAGCTGCTGCTTCCGTTAGTTGCCATTTCCTGTCTGGCATGTGCAATATGGCTGCTGGTTGAATCCGAGGTCACCCTTGGCACGGCCTCGCATGTTGGCCCTCTACCTAGCTTGGAAGATTTAGTAAGCCAGCCAGTTTTTTGGAGATAGGGAAGTTGTGAAACAGTGTCTGGAAGTCTGGCAGTGAGCAGCAGTTGGTCCCAAATGTTGGTAGCATGGAGGAAGCAGCTCATACTTCCAAACAAAAGGCTGACGGGATTACCCCCACGTGGACACAGCTGTCTGTACGATATAGTCCGTATTTCACTCACACACCGCAGTACATTTCTTTCAGCAACGCCATATTTTCTGATTATCCCCAAATCCCTAACTGCACTGCAGCAGTCATCTTTTCTCGTTTAGGGCTTCATAGGTCAGTAAATAGTGATGTCCAGAGCATGCAGCATTTCATGCGGCCTTCTCCTTTCACAGGCCTACGCCTCCATGGCCTCCTAAGGTCTGAACCTTGTGTCTTTATTAGTCTTTGTCTCTTGCAACCCCCACCACCACTGCCGCCCCACTCACCCCCTCCTGGGCTGTGGGCTTTAATTTCATGCCCCCCCGCTCTGGCAGTTGGTGCCCCTGCGAGTGCCAGCCTCGCACGGTGACACACGACTCCCGAGAGCCTCCATGCTGCCCCGAGCTGTACGGCGTTGGCATCCAATTAAGTCGTCCGGGCATAAAATGAGCTGCATTACCTCCACTCGGCCCACACGCACACACTTAAGAGAAATTTATGCGCACCCACCCACATGCAGCCAACAGACAGAAAATGTCACAGGCTGATTGGTCTATTTACAGGAAGGGAAGCGCAGGAGTCTTGCGCCGCGGTTTACTCGTTGGCAGATGGACGCTCCTTTTAGTCTCATAGTCGGTGTGTGTTAGAGGAACCCCTGGAAAACACGGGATGCTGACAGTAGGGAGGCCTTGGAGAGGTCAGGGACAGGGAATGGGCTTGATGGGTAAACATGGGTAACCCTTTACTGTCGGGAGGCTCAGAATGGTTTATGTATTTCAGTTGTTATGGCCATCAAGCATGATGACCCATCGTAATAAGCTGTTCAGATACCAGTCATTTGTCGTAAAAGCTATGCTTGACAGATTTGGTGGCAAGTTGACATAACATCTGTCAGACTGACTGGGTGATGTGCTGTAGATGTTCTAGTTTAATGTATGTCATGGGGCATGTGGATAATAAAATCTAGATTGTCGAATCAAGCTGGCTGAGTGAAAGTGAGCAAGTGGTACAAGTGTTTAAGCTATGGCACATCATCACTGTGACGCCACGATATCCACTAAGCCATAAAGTCGATCGTTATGAGGTTGACAAAAGCAGACTTTATGATGGAGGAAGAAATTAAGTCATGTTGAGCTTATGTAGGTGTCATGTAGCCTTACGAACACTGCCCTAAGAATTACCGCAAAGCGCTAGTGTCCACTTCCACCAGCTATCGCAGGATGTGAACTTTCCTCCCCGAACCAAATTTTAATGAGGTGTTCGCCAACTGATGGCTCTAATCTTACCCCAGCTATTTTCAGCTCTCCTGCATGTTCCACACTGGTTTTCTGCTCTTTTAAATCGGTGGGCCTGCGAGCTGCCTTTCACATGAAAGCTCCCGTCACCTCTTAAATCAAAGGACTCCAAAAACTCTTCGGCTGCCTCATCATGCACTGCACGACGGCACACGCTGCCCCCGAGCTTTTGATTGGCTGGTCTGTTCCAGGGAAGTGGACTCCCCCTAAACGAAATACGACGCATACAGTGCTGCATTCAAGCTCGGTTCCTAAATAGCTGCCGTTTAGGTACAATCCAGTCTCCCTGATGGAATTAACGAGGGATTGATAATTGCATCCCCTGCTGTATTGAACCATTTGGTTTATTGTTGCTCGGTGGGTGTGGAAGTGTGTGGCATGGGAGGTCACTCCAGTCCCATATTGTCTCATATGTAGTATTTTTATAGCTACCCCCAAAATGTCCTCAAAGCAGCTTAGCATGATTGACAGCTAAGGGAGACTTGACTGTTTTCATTTGTGAGGTTCAGTAATCCATTGGAACCATTAAGGTTACACCGCCCCCAGAGCTCTCCTGACATTCTGGCATGTTTTTGGCCGGAACTTCAGATTTGAATGTGCAGATGAAGGGGGGAATAGTGGTAGTTCAGAAGATCTAAGTGCTTACTGGCTAAATACAGAAGGACTAACACAGGTTTCTTACCTGGGGGGTTGTCTGGGTCTAGTTTGGCCCCAGTCCTGTTTTAGTGCCTATATAGTCCTTGTGAACTGTGTGGTGGTGCTGTAGTGGTGACCTCTAGAACTGAATGTGTGGGATACATATATAATTGCAAATCTTCTGATCAATATTGTGATTAAATTTAGCCCTATTAAGCCCTATGCCTTTTTTTCCAAGAGTACCGGAACATCTAATGTGTTTCGTTCCCAGGCTATGCATTAGAAGGATATATAAATATCGTTGCTGTCCAATGAAAAACATCTCCATTTTTGTTGATTTTTACTTTTATGCATCACTAGAACGCAGCAGCTGCTGATTACACAGTGTGGAAATTTCATGATGAATGGACCAACAGAAATGGCCCCAAACTGCTTGGTGAGAAAGTTTGGTTCCATTGACTTACATTGAAACTGAGTCAGGTTTTTGCCCTCTCCTGTAAAGTTACCATTTTGGAGATACTTGTTTTTCTTTGGATAGTGATGATATAAATATATATAATATTTTGATATTTAAAATAAGGATTGATCACTAGACACAATATTGCGTTGTGGTATTTGGTATTTGGTATTGTTGCACCAGTGCATTGCACTAAGTACTTGTGCCGTCATATGCAAGAGTTTGATCCCCTCCGGTCCGATGACATCCTGTGAAGAGAACAAACTGAAATACGGCATATTTCTGCAAGTTTTAGTGCAGAGTTTAGTGGTGTTTATTTGCTCAGTTTACCATAATACATACTACAATATATATATTAATGTATATAAAATAAACAAAATATAATATTCCATAATTTTTGGCAAATGCCATTTTTATTGTTTTATCTTTTCCAATATGTTAAATTCAGATTCAGTAAACGAATTAATGAATTAATCAATATACATCAAAAACAATAAATAAAGGAGTGGTTGTCCAGTTGAATATGCTGAAGATGTTTTCACATTTAGATCAATAAGCGGTATAATTTGACCAGGCATGCCTTCACATTTGCTGCTGTGTATGGATGGGGTGCCACAGTTTTTAACCCTCAGTTAGAGTTTAGGGACCAAAGACACGATATCGTACGCAGTCCCTTACAGGGAACATGTAAGGTGCTATGTATTTCATGGGTTGGCACAAATCAGACCCCCCACCAGACCCCGGCCATGTGTATGTGGCTAGAAGACTGAAGACAGCACATTTTGTGACACTAAGCTTCATTACCTCCGTCTCTCCCTTGATGGATCCGGCCGAGTCTCTAAGGCCAGACTGTGGGTTTGGGGCCTCTGGGGCTGCCGGAGCCCCCTCTGTTCCTAAGTGGCTCGAGAACTACCCCTCCGGCCACTGTCGCCCCAGGAGTTTATTAGCCGTGACAACCCTCATTCCTTTCAACTCCCATTTCCAGCCCGCTCCCGAAAAAGAGAAAACCTGCCTAATGGTCTCCAAAATGAGAAAGGGAGGGGGATCAGAGGGGAACAGTCAATTAAGAAAGAATAGAGGGCCTGCGTCTGCGCTGCGACTCGCTTTCTGCCACTTCTGCGGCACCGCTGACAGTCTCCCGTTCTCTCCTGTGCATTAGAGCAACGTGTGCTTGCCGTGCCTTTGACCGGCTGCCAGCAGGTCTCAGGTAAGACTGTGTTCCGCGCTTTGAAACTTCCACGGTAATCATAATTAGCTCTGCTTCGGCTGCGCACGGGTCGTTCCTGAGCTGCACTTTAAAGTGGTTCCCCAGCTTGAAGTTTTCATCACTCGCGCTACCTTTTTATAGAGTGCCTGACTCTGGAATTCCTAGCCAGAAGGAGGGGAGGAGAAGATGTGATTATTATATTATATGTGCGGGAGAGAGAGAGGGTTCAGGTAGCGGTTGAGTCAGACCGCGGGGTAGACAGAGGACAACTTCTATTTCTTCAAGCATGGGGTTCCAAACAAACACTGTTTGTACTGTTGCGCCAGCAACACAAGCTCAGCCAGTGTAGCGCACTTGGCAGGAGGAGTGTGAAGTCTCTTAAGTAGCTAATAAGGCCTTGTGTTATTCTTATGATCACCTTGATCGAATGACACAGTAGAGTTTTTAAAGAAAGCCCGTCAATATTGATGGGTAACAGGCCAATACTGGTAGGGAAATGCTGGATCGGATAATAAACTGAAATAACCTCCTGTGGGGGGAGTTAGAGGGGTTGGGCAGTCCTATTTGAGTGGGATTAGCATTACCTGTGGACGTGGTGTAATTTGAGTGTTTACCGATGACCTCCTAAAACTCCTCGAGGTCCTCAGTAATAACAGTCCTGCTCGAATCCACATCTCAGTAGCGTAATAACAAAACCGGCTAATAGAAAACAGACGAGCCTGAAGTCGTTTCCTATTCGGCAGCTTCTTGTTCGAATTTTCTCATTCCACCTTAAAAGGTGCAGCAGTTACTACAGCATCTCAGGCCCCGGAAAGTAACTGCTGCACCTTTTAAGGTGGAAGCTCAAACAAGAAGCATGGCGAATGAGTAACTGACTTCAACTTCCTAGAAAACGCTCCCGTCATTTTCCTCGTTTGTGACCTGAAGACGAAACAGAGGTGGATTCGACCCTTAATCCTCAAATTGGTGGGGGCCAAATTACAAGGCGAGTGAAAACGAAGCATCTCGAAAGCCCCTCTAGTAGGACGGTCCGTTGAATGAACCCACTTTGCTAGCCTCATGATAGTCTATGTGCCAGTTGGCTGCACAGTGTCTTATTGGTGTGAAGTGCAACTCCTGTCACACAATGGTGATGTAAATGTTTCGCTCTGGACTATTTGAGGTAATCTGGGGGAAAATAAGAGATTCTTTATCCCCAGTGAACTGGCCAGTCAGATTACGCACTTATTACATTACTGGACCTCCTCTGGTTAAAGTAATCCCACTCAAATAGGGCTTTGAGAGGGTCATCTTATAGACTTAATGGAATTATGGAAAGGATTTCCTCCCATTTAATTGGCTTTCTAGCAAAATAGGGCAGTTTTGCATCTTCTGGGCTTTAGCTCATATACCTAGACACTTGAGTCTGCACTGTATAAGTTGTCCTTGCTCACCCTGAGCCTCTTGTATAGCTACCTGAATGATAAGTCTGCAGTCTAAAGAGTTAAGGTCGCTAAGACTTCAGAATAAGCTGCACATTCAGGTAAAATGGATTTATTTTGTCCTTCCAGTTTTGCTTATGGTTGCTGCCATGTACCAGCACCTTCCGTCAAATACAGTGTTGCCCAGCACACAATACAAATATACCTGAGATGAAGAACCCGGGTTTGTCCTTCCCAGTGAATTCCTTGGGCTGAAAGGGAAAGAGGTTTTGTTTGTCCGGAGGGGAAGTTTGCCTTTCTCGCCCTCATCGTCTTTTTCGACGTGGCGATGATTGAGGGCACTGGAGCAGAGAGCGAGAGAGAGGGATTTATGACCTCAGGAGACCAGAGCAAATATGAGAGACCCGCCATTGTTGCCCCTCAGGCTCCCCCTTCCAATTGTCTCTCCTCAGCTTTTTGAACCCCGCTCACTTCCCACTGCTGCACAGCTGGGACCAGCTCTATTGTTCTTACACCCCCAGTGTACACACTCGCTCGCACACACACACACTCCCCCAATGGCTTAGTCACAGTTCCAGCTGGGTACCTTTGGTCTCCTAGCAACCTCCACCTCAGCAATTTGACTGGAGGCACCTCTGGCGAGGAATCTTTATTGACTCCGAGAGCCTCCAGACATTTGTAATATGGCGCTCGGTGATGGGGCCGTACACATTGCTGGGAATCGCCTACAAGACCTTTGCTGGTTTCCCTGGGATGGTGGCGAATATGCCACCGCTGTATTTCAGCCTTGTTGGTCTAATGTCGCGTTATAGGAAGGGTTTTGAGTGTCTGTTGGTGAGAGATGCTTCCCAGGACCCAGAAACAAAAGTCTTTTCGGAACGGACTGTTCAGCAAACCTTTTGTCAAAGCCATATGAGTGTGTTCGTTTGCACAGAGCAAGTCGGCAACTGGATGGGCTAGGAGACTATTCTTGCAGATGACCTTACTGACATTCTGTTATGTAATAAGGGCAGAAACTTTGAGTCCAGGGGTCAGGAACCCAAATGCTAAGAAGAGCCACTTGGTCTTGTTTCAACAAACCTTGGGAGCCACATACATTTTATGGCTGTTTAATTGATGTTAACATCTTGGCTGTGAATGTGTTTCAGTATGTCCTGATATTGGCTAATAAATATAATAACTAGTTCAGAAAACGTACGTTCTGGGTTATTTGTTCTGCAGAGGTTTGTTTCTATAAGCAAGCTTTCTTTTGATACCTATGCCGAGTTTAAGGAGAGCGTCATCAGAGTCTATGGCTAACGGACAATCAAGCTGGACATAACTTGGCGCTGGAGCACGGACAGCCTTTGATTAAGCTTACAGTTTGTACAGCTATAGCTGCTTTTCTCGCATCTCCAGCAGGTCCTGCGGGACACTGTTCCTCAACAATTGAATGGTTTTGTGTAGAATGTCTCTCAGTGTTTGACTGGACTTTGACAGTTTCTCGTCACAGATCAGACACATCAGGAAACCACCTGGAATGCACATACATGCTAATTATTCTGTCCATTTGTCCCTCGATGTTCATCTTAAGTCTATTTAATTCTGATCTGGAGCCACAAGGGCCAGTAAATAAGCTGCATGCAGCTCCGGGGCCACATGTTGCCCACCCCTGTTCTAGTCCAACTATGCCTATGCAGGCTTGAGGGCTACCACTCTTATGGTACAGACTGAATTACTTCATTGCTACCAGGTGCCAAGAAATGTCCAGTAGACTGTTGTGGCAACTGTGGGCTAATTATTATGCCCTTTCCAAAATCTACTGATAGACTCCTGATTTGCTGTTCTGTAGTGTTTAGGAATCGAGATCAAAGTGTTTGGAGTTGGTATTATTTCAATGTTTCAATGATATCAATATACTGATGTTTCCCAGGCCAGGTGGACTAGGACCCGGCTAGGGCTCTATTACCACAGGTTAACTAAACAAGTCATGCCAGTATTGGGGGCTGTTAAGCGCTTCATGCAACATTGATGCTGGATTTACCGTCTCCTGGAGAGACCGCCTGAAATATTCAGGCTCTACATGACACGGCTGATCTCACGCGCACGTACCAACTTGGCAACAGATGGGGAAGGATGCACCTCAGTGGCCAGTCGTTGTTGGGTTAAAGCAACGTGCAACCTGCATGCACTTCAGGGGCAGTTCAGTCAGTGGGGTGAAGATCCATATGGTAGTATGGTGGTAATGATGAGGATGTGGTGACTGATTGGTGATGTGGGAACTCACAGATATGTGGACTTAAGGGGGAAATCATGGCCAGGAATAACTTCCCGAAAAGTGCGTAGAATCACAGAACATACTGAACTAGGCACATCATTGCACGGCAGTGCCATAGAGGAATCGCAATGTCTTGAAGCGTTCAGACCCTCACAGATCCTCCCGGACATGGGCGGTAGGGGTGGAGCCTACTCCCTGACCAGCAGAACCAAGACCAAACTGGTGGTGATGGGGAGGAAGGAGGAGAATGTTGAAACCATCAATTGAGAACTTTTCTGAGGAACCCAAATTATTCTTTTATGGCATCACGCAATGACTCCTTGGGACTTGGGACATCCCTAACATCCGACAGTCCACACTTTCAGTTTCATGGTCCCAGAAATATGGTACAGTCAATCCTGATTCTATCTTTTCCTGCCAAGACCAGCTCCTCCCCAGGCTTCCCTTGCTCAGCACCTTCATTGCGAATCTGTTCTGCCACTATGTGGACATTTTCGTATAGGTAGAATCAGGGATGGCCTTTTGTGTACACTTCATCCTTTAATAAAACTTTTGTGACAATAGTTCCAGGGTCAATCTCCAGGAGCTCACTTGGTTACACAGGGAGTCTCCATGCCATTGAAGAAACTCTCTCTCTCACTCTCGCTCTGTCTTCCTCTCCCACCTCGTACACTCATTCTCTTGTCTTGTTTGCATAACACTCCCTAACACGAGAAGCATGTTGTATGCGGAGGTGCACGCTGACTAACCGGGGACTCAGGAAGTCATAATGCTGATGTCTAAATCATCTGCTTTTCCTCTGGGTCTCTCTGGACTCTGCATCATTACCCTTTGTTTCTACGTCGGCTGGCAAGAAGCCATTGCCTTGTGTCAACTCTCGTAGCCCGAGGCACCATCAAAGCTCAGCTGCTGTTCAGCTCCTGGTTTGCAGGTAGCGGCTCAAATCCTCTAACCTGGTCCTAGTGCTGCATTGGTTCGGTTTGATGCCCCTAGCTGGTAGAGGATCCCTCTCTCTCCCCCGTTGCTCAGCCATAGTTCAGTGTTAATGCTAATGTAATAGAATAGGGAGTTAGTGTTCTCCTCCAAGCGTGTTGAAAAATTTTCTTCATGGGTTGAGGAGGAAGCATATGATAGACTTCACTCCCCTACCTTGGAAGCATTGTGTGATGGGGTGACCTAGCTTGCAAATGAGAACTGGACAGGATTGAGTGGGAAAGTGGGAGGGGGGAGTGAAATTGGGAAAACTACAGAACTAGAGTTTGTGAGACATATGCACACAAAGCTGTCAATTGCTTTGATTCAAGCGGCCTCTGGCCGGATAATTGCTTCCGCCTGATAAGTCTGACAAATGGATAAAGTGATTGACCGGCTCCATCTGACCACAATGCGGTTGTCTCATCACTTCTGTCCTCTGTGTGCACCTTTGGACGAAGAGCATGTGCACTCCAGAGATAGTGGACTACGCTGGGGGCAGATGTGAGGATGAGTTTGCTTGTATATGTGATTTATAGATGTTGCCCCAGTATGCTAGGCCTCAGGCCCTTTTTTAGCTCTTATTTATGTCTCCATGCCTCTGGGTGCCTTGTTGTATTGTACAACAATGGGTGATAAAGTGTCCCTCCAGCACACAACCCCAGTTTCCATAATTTTTGCATTAAGAAGTAATGCACATACACTCATCCTCAAAAGAATAGATACACCCAGAAGGAGATGTGTGATTGCAGTGCTGTTGGGAAGGAAGATAAAGATTACCAGGAACAATAAATGATGATAAATTTAGACTGATATGATCAATATTTATTGAGCTACACATACAGAAGTAGTGTCTCTCAGTATGGCGTCGGGCCGCCGTGTTTGCTAACCCAACACGCCAGACGTTTCGGCATGGAGTTGTAGAGGTTCCTAACGGTGTCCTGTGACAATCCTTCCCATGCAGCTTGAATATCCTCACACAGTTCCTGCAGATGGTGCGGTAGGGGTGGAGGTGGAGTCACACCAGGCCTTCTGGACATGTGACACATGGCAACAAACCATTCATCTTGGTGCTGACCACGGTGCCTCGGTTGATGGCTGTCTCCACCAAGACAGACGCGGGACTCACTGAAGTCACCTCATTCAGGAGCTGAAACTTCATGAATGCCCAGTTTGAGTTGCTTTTAGAGATGCTACCCTTATAGATGATGAAGACAAACTAGTCTTTGCCAAAATGTTCTAGTTACTGGGGCAGATCTATCATCGTTCCATCAACAGAGACAACAGTGATTGGTTGAGTGAGTTCATGTTGTCTGCAAAAGTCCCAATAATCAAGGGACAGTAACATAATCCAGTTATATATTATTTTTTACCTTACTGAAAAATCCAATTAGCATGCAAGGTATGTTCAGTTACACATGTGTTGTAATTGATTTATTGATGTCTGAATAAATTGCCCAATGATCAGTCGGTTTAAACAGACCCTGATGCACTCTGTTCATTTACCTTTGCTTGCGGAAGGTCCTGAGGCGAAAGAAGGAAAGCAAAGGTTTTGGTGTGGCATGTATCCCTACAGTTGGACCGATGTGCAATTCTTGTGCTTACTCAAGAACAGAGATGCTATCTTTTAAGCTTTCATAAGGTCTGTGACTATGGTGCACAAATTCATTAACACAGACGACTGTCAGGGAGGCCAAGCTATTAACTTAATTAGAAGAGGATCATTGACCACACTTGATTATAAGAAAGCGAGAGAAAGTGTTTGCTGAGTATTTCCTCTTTCTGTCGAAGTGACTAGCAAATTCCATTAAAATGGAGATGATTATCTGATGCCACTGGATGGAAAGAGAAAGGGGAAGCGGCGTTTTGAAAGGAAGCGGTCAAGCTTTTGAGCGAAACAGAGTGAGAGAAGTGAGGAGAAAGAGATTTGGGAAGAGATGAGCAAGTCCTGTGATTGCCTTCCAGCTCCTTTTGTCCAGCCAAAAGCCTGCTCTCGCTGTGGCCATTGATTAAAACAGAGCACAAAAGACAGACTCGGTCGGCTCGGTCTCGAACAAGACCCTGCAATAATGAGGGCCGTCCAAATGCTCGGACCGTCTGCCTTTTTTTTTATTCAGGCCTTGCAATTGATTGTCCATGGCTAAATGTCGCAACTCTAGACCTTAATTATACCCAAATCGATAAAGATTCAGGAGTTCAGTTTCACAGTGGAGTGTGGCACTTACTAGTGTGGAGTTCATATTAATGTGTCTCTGTGGAGTAGTTTATATGTTGACGATGATTTAGATCTGAGCAGGAGGGTGCTGTCATGGCTGTTCCCAGGATGGTAGCCCTAGTGGATCGTCAAACTTTCTGTACCTGATTCCATCCCATTGCTTTCTACCCAGTTCTCTCTTCAATTTGGTCCAGTCATGTCCGGTTCTGCTCACCAGCTAGGTCTCCCAGTCACAAGATGCAACCAAGCTAGGGCTAACGCATGCTTTCTCTGAGTCTTGTGAAGCAGCACTACAGCTAACACAATGTCATGATTGGTGGAGAGCTCTAACTGCCAATTTTGTTATGTTAGCTAACAGATGCCTGAGTGATTGGGGGTGGGGGATCTCCCAATGATGGTGGTCCCATTGCTCTTCTAAAGTGGGCCAGGATTTGAAATGGGGGTGATTCAAGGTAGAATGGAAGGTAGAATGGCTTTTGCGAGGTGGTGTTTGTGAGGTGTCTGTCAAGAATTTGAGGGTGCCTGTGTAAGTGTGAGTGTAGATGGATGTGCTTTCTTGGAAGGACTGGGGCAGCATCCATCTATGAGATCGGTTTCCCTGTTCTAGGTCCTGTTGAGTGGGTGCCCAGGATCTCCTGGCATCTCTTAAATGTTAAGAAGTGGAGGGAAAGGAAAATATACTTTTAAGCCACTTTCCGATAGGATTAGCTTGTTCTGACTATTGTGCTCGCTTTAGGTGGCTATTCTTAGAGACGGACAAATGTGCCTGAAATTATAGCTTTCTCCAGCAGTCTAGTAATGGACTTGCTGATGCCATTTAGTTTCAGCCAAACTGACTGAAATGTTCCTCAGCTGCACTATGTGGTCACAAATAGGAGCTGACCTGACCGAGCACTAAAGCGCTCTAATGGAATAATGGACTATTAGCCTGCACTACAGTTACACCTCTCTTTTTGGCCACAGCGTCTGTCTTTCCCTCGCTCTATCCCTCTTTCTCACAGCATCTTGCTCTCTCAGCCTGCTGTTTGGAAACCAAATCGAAGACCTCTGCCCATCAACTCTGTACATACTGTACACACACTCACATTCTGAGACGAATCGATTGGCCTTCAGTTGCTTGAAGACTCAATCAATCAGTGCAACTCAAGCTTGGTCGATTCTCTTTGTCTTCCAAGTTGGTCTCCAGGCTGCCAGTATCTGCTTTTCAGCTATAAGGAGTCAAGGTGTATTTAAGGGGTCCTGTGCCATTGAGATTTGTGAATTGAGCCAATATGTCCAAACCGCCTTCCAGATGAGTGAGATGGTTTTGACAGAGGTACAGCAATCTGTGCATCACAGTCTGAGAGAATGGCCATAGACCAAGTAGAACACGCCAGGGCTGTACTTTATCTGGTTTACTTGTTGGTGCCAGGGCCAAAATGCAGCAACCTGTGTTCATGGCCCTGTTGACACTTGGTATTAACATCTGACTTGACTGATCTGATCTCACTCGTACAGTGAGATGTGTAGCTGCTTTCATCTGACGGTTCCATGCACCTCCGATGCATCGCCAGTGACCTTGTGTGACTGGAGGAAGGGTACCTCACATGTTTACTATGCCTGTGTCTAACTGCATTTGTTGTTGGACAGCAATGCCACCTGGATTCTTGCTTGTGTGCATGTATCTCCAGGTACCAGTTCTTGTCGGTCCAGATACCTGTGCTGGCCACTTAAACAGGACCTTGACTCATTCCAACTGGATGTCTAACCTATTTTGTATTTGCATGGGTTTTTTTCCTAGCCGAACTTCAAGAGTTAATTTGGAAGGAAGAGAAGCTGAGTGCCTGTGAGATCAAACCCCTCTGGATGCTGGCCCAGAATTAGATAATTTAATGTAATGAGTTCTTTCCTGCTGACTCCTCACAAATTCAAATAAATAAAAGAAATCCTGCTGGCCAGGGAGGACGTGATAATACAGTTGCGTTAGTAAGTCCAAATCACTGAGCTATGAATCCAAAGGTATGTTCATAGACAGAACTAATGTATTTGTTCATTAGAGGACATAATTGATATTCCACATGGAATTACAGCCCTGAGATACTTTATATACTCTGTACTATGTTTGAAACCACCATTCAAATCTCATCCATAATTTTGCAGAATACACTCATCCGCAAAGTAATATCTGCAACCAGAAGGAGGTGTGGGATTGCAGTGCTGTTGGGAAGGAAGATAAAGGTTGCCAGGAACAATAAATGATGATAAATTTAGACTGATATGATCAATATTTATTGAGCTACACATACAGAAGTCTGTCTCTCAGTATGGCATCGGGTCGCCGTGTTTGCTAACCCAACATGCCAGACGTCTCGGTATGCAGTTGTAGTCGGTTCCTACTGATGTCCTGTGATAATCCATCTCATGCAGCTTGAATATCCTCACACAGTTTCTGCAGATGGTGCGGTAGAGTGTGAAACTTGAATCATTCTCATGTCTCACGATGCCAAACCTACCCACCAGTTTTCATTCCTGTGGGTTGATTCCTTCTGGGTGCAGCTATTTGTGCAGCTATTGTTTTACATTTACATTTACATTTAAGGGATTTAGCAGACGCTCTTATCCAGAGCGACTTACAACCGTGCTTAGTGTTCCATTGGATAATATTCCAGCTAGTACAGGAAGTTTAGAGCCTAAAACTCACCATGAGCTCGGACACTGCCCGAACAGGGGGCCAGTGCTGATACCTAGATAGATAGGGGGCTGGTTAGCATTAACATATTTACATGATGCTAATGAACCCACTAGCTTTCATTCTTTGTGAGCAGCAATAGCGTTTTTCTGAGAAGATTTTTTTGTGGTGAAGGAGAAAGCTGACAGTTTGTTGGCAAGAAAATACGAAAAGATTGACTTTTGTTAAATATAGATGGATTTTTTTTTTTGCATGCATGCATTGGTCCAATCTGTGCTGCCCCTTTTCAAGAACTTCACTTCTTCACGTCCTTTATGCTGTGATGTGGTTTTAAGTGATAGATGGATGACCAGAGTCAATGAGGACCATCTGTGGAGGCCTTGAGTTTGATCCTCTGGGGGGATACTTGCGTGGCGGTCTTAGTCTAATGGCAGAGCTTTGGTGAAAGACCAGTCCCTGAGATGGTAGGTGGGACTTGAGATAACAGACTATGATGTAGGATGTTGGGGCTACAGAGTGGAGAGAGTTATGAGCAAAGTATGGGTAGACTACGCACATATACATCTCCTACGTCTAGCCCCCCAAAGGAGTGTAGAAGATAAGCTTTGAGGTTCCACGGACCACACACACACATCCAAATTTGACTCTTAAGGCTGCCACAGAAACCCATCCTGTTTTTTTGGCAGCCGCCCAAAGAACCCTTGGGCCACAGAGAGAACAGTGAGCACTCGGCTTCATCCGACCGCCTTGCCTCTCTCTACATTCCCTTAATCCTTTGCTGTTAACACCTTCTCTGTCTTTTTCATCCTGCCAGGCTTCCAGCATGCCGTCATCTGTCTCGTCATCGTCTTCTGTCTGTCGCACCTCCACTCTTCTTTCTCCAGTTTCCTTCTCTCTTTCTCTGCTCCCCCTTTTAACCACGTCCCCCTTCTCTGGAGAGATGCCGAGAGAAAGCAGCAAGCAGCGATTTGTCATGCCCGGTGTTTGATTTTCAAGGCAGGTTGATTTTTACGAAAGCTGCCAGAAGTGACGGATGCACATGAACCGTCAAGCAGGAAGATGGATAGTGTGTAACGCTCCTGGTACTCCTTATTGGCTCATTATTAGGGAGTTAGCGTGCGTTGGAAGGCTTGCAGTCGGAGCGCTGAGGTATTTATTGATTTTTGGCAAAATCCATAGTCAGTGCCCGTGTTTGCTCCTGCCTTCAGTCTCTTGCCAACAGGCCTCCTATTTTCCTGTTTTGTCTCTTTCTCCCTTAATATGTTACTCCTTTCCTGTGATATTCACTCACTCGTCCAGACCTTCAGCGTTCGCTCTTACTCTTACCTCATGGTCCTTCTAAAACAGGGCTCTCAAACTCAAATCCTGGAAGGTCTCACACCCAACCATATTTGACGGTTCAACAGACCAGTCAACTTTATCGCTATGTGATGGTGCTTTAGGTTTGATGTTGAGTAGTCACTGATCACTTGGTAATGACACTAACAACATGGTCACCCCAGAAAAGACAATAGATAAGGAGCCTGGTGATTCCTATCTTTGGTTTCATGATGGCTAGCAATGAAACCCAGGGCTAGTTGGAAAGACTCTGGAGTTTGGCTTTGTTCTAGCGTTTCTTTGCTGATCTACAGTACTTTAAAGATCAGATATTAAACATTGTTATCTCTCGGTTCCTGGAGAAGTCTAATGTCAGTTACTCATATTTTTGGGGAGTTATGGTGCTCTAACTTGTTATGCCTCTCCAGACCTATGGCATGGGTAAGTGTCTCGATAAGGCTGCCTACTGTGTGCCTAAGTCTGATTCCAATTAGCAAGGTTCTGGGGTATGTATCTCTGGTTTCCCTGAAGGGTAGCAATGAGATCCAGGGCTTGCTGGAAAGGGCATTTCATGACCTCTAGAGTTAGGCTTGTTCTAGTATTGTTCTGCTGATCTACAGTGCTTCAAAGATCAAATCTTGAACATGTGTAATAATCTCTAGTTTCTTGAAGAAGTCTGAAGTCTTATTTTTGCAGCGTTATGGTGCTTTAACTTGCTCCTCCTCTCCAGACCTATGCCATGGGTCATGGGTAAGGGTGCCTACTGTGCGCCTAAGTCTGATACATGTATCCAAGATTTCGGGGTACCTATCTCTGGTTCCCTAAAGGGAATCGATGAGTTCCAGTGCTTGTTGGAAAGGGCTTTTCGCAACCTCTGGAGTTTGGCTTTGTTCTAGTATTTCTTTGCTGGTCTACAGTGTTTCAAAGATCAGATATTAAACTTAGTTATTTCTGGGTTCCTGAAGAAGTCTAATGTCAGTTACTCATATTTTTGCGGAGTTATGGTGCTTTAACTTGCTCTGCCTCTCCAGGCCTACACCATGGGCAAGTGTCACAGTAAGGCCACCTAGTGTCCACCTAGTGTTGCAAGATTTTGGAGTATGTATCTCTGGTTCCCTAAAGGGTAGCAATGAGATCCAGGGAAAAGGCACATCACCCTCTCGACTTGTAGAGTTTGGATTTGTCATGGATTTTTGTTCCACTAAGTCACTTGTTCCACTAAGGTTCTATTCATGACATCAGTGATTAGTCAACCTTCACTTGACTTCATTCGTCATTACCTGACTGTCATGCAACCACTATTGGACAGTGGTCCCTGCACTAACGCACCCCATTCAAAATGACGAGTTATTGAAAAAAGGTTCAGGCCTTGATGCCTGGCCATTCAGTAGCTGTATCCATGTAGTGATGAGCAGTGCACCTTTGACATCAGTGCCTGTGCATACATGCACTGTTTCATGTTCCTGTTAACTAAAACTGGTACAACAGACTCCAGGACCCTGTCGTGTTCCAAACAGAGCAGTGTATGAATGCTCCGGAAATCCCCGTGGTCATCACAGAAGTACCTGCCGAGACTTCTGAGGGAGTAGGCCACCCTGACTGGAGTATCTCGTCATGTGGCAGGAACTTGGCTTGCTTAATCACAGGTGCGTGTTCTGAAGGGCAACAGTGCATTGTGCAGTTCAGTGCTTTCCTTGGTGTCACTTTCACATTTCATTCAAATCATTTGCTCATCAGCTTATACGTTGGAGCAGTGGTAGTATGGATTCTGAATCGGAGCCTGAGATGTCCACATATTAGTTATGTAGCTCTTGGTGTACACTTCAGTGTGTGTTTCCTAACATTTGTGTGTCCTTAGGCAGATGAAGGGGGGCAATATAAGAGTTTGGTGGACCCTGTCATCCATGTTAACGGCTTTCCACACCTCATTTAAGGCAGTAATGGGCAACTAATAGCCTAATTACAAGCTACTGTTCAGGCATCAGCTACCAAGATGAATGTCCACTTATCAAAGAGCGAATGGCATTACTCTCTCTCTTTCTCTCTCTCGGTCTCTCTCCCTCTCACTTTCCATAATCAGACTGTCATACACTGATTATTGTATCATGTCTTCCCAGACCCGCACTCTGGACTAGCATGTTGCGCTCTAGTCCAGTCCACTCAGTTATTTGCAGGTATACTAAATAACTTAAAATACTATTGAATTATTAGTTAGGATTGTGTTGGTTAATGGTCGAGTCATACCGAATCTTGAGAATCATTGAGATATTTGTAAAGGCAGTAAATTATACTTTAACTTTTTTACCCTTTCCTTTAGTGTGTTGTAGCTGTTTGTGCACGTAAACGGTCTGTCGTGTTATAAAGTCCAAAGAATCTCTCTTTTCTCAGCTGCCTGAAACAGCTCACTGGAATTCCAGCCTTGTTTTCTGGGTGACGACATCTCATTACACAGTTCTTACTTGGCACCCTGTTTAAAAGTACCAAGCTCAATGCATTTGTGCACTACCTTTATGAGAACATCCACTCATCATCAAAAGAATAGCTGCACAACTAGCTGCACCCAGAAGGAATCGACTGACAGGAATGAAACTTGGTGTGTAGGTTTGACATCATGCTAATGATTCAAGTTTCACACTCGGCTGCACATGTGATGTAAGCGAGGACGAGCCTTATCACTGAACTTGACTGACCCAACAGCCACGATTGTGGACATCCAGCGAGCAGTGATGTCCTCCATGAGTCATCCTGTTAGTGCAGTACCATTGGCAGACGGCTGCACCACGCAGGACCACATGTACACAGACCGTTACGACGGCTGTCCTTAACACCACATCACCGTCACCAAAGACTGCAATGTTGTCGTGCCAGACTGTCATGGAGTGACTCCGAACGGCAGCAGGTCATCTTCAGTGACGAGTCCCGCTTTTGTCTTGGTGGAGATGACCAACGAATCCGTGTGTGGAGGCACCGTGGTCAGCACCAAGATGAACGGTTTGTTGTCATGCGTTACACGTCCAGAAGGTCTGGTGTCACTCCACCTCCACCCCTGCGGCACCATCTGCAGGAATTGTGTGAGGATATTCAAGCTGCATGGGACGGATTATCACAGGACACCATTAGGAACCTCTACAGCTCCATGCCAAGTCGTCTGGCATGTTGGGTTAGCAAACACAGCGGCCCGACACCATACTGAGAGACACTACTTCTGTATGTGTAGCTCAATAAATATTGATCATATCAGTCTAAATTTATCATCATTTATTGTTCCTGGTAACCTTTATCTTCCTTCCCAACAGCACTGCAATCCCACACCTCCTTCTGGGTGCAACTGTTCTTCTGATGAGGAGTGTACAGTTAAGTTATAAACACAAAGCTGCCAATAACCAACTCAGTCCTCAGGTCTAAAACAGCAGCAACCCGTGCGCAAGTTATCACAGCTTTCAGAAAGCTGCGTTTTGGAATTGGAATGCTGAAAGGGTTTTCAAAGAACTCCACCCTGGAGGAAACTCTCTGTTTCCAGTGACCCAAAACAGGGTTTTTATGTGGTCAGAGAAAAATGTCTTTATGACTGGACGGGTCCTCAGACATGAGTTGTTTTGAACACACAGTGAGTCGTGTGTATTCTGTTCTATAGCCAGTACATAGAATTAATTCACACTTGTGAATAATGATGCAGCAAACAGAAACATGCACATCATTGTTTAATTCAAGCATTAGGTACAGTGAAGGAAAGCATGCAGGGGGTTTGGTTTGACTCCTCTGAGGTCTTTCTAAGATGCTCTGTAGCCTCTAAAAGCATCTGATGCTTTTACATCAACTTAAAGCAGCGTAAATGGCTCCCCAGAACACAGTTGTGATAACGGTAAATTGCAGGGCTTCTCCTGAGATAATTGGGTTATTTGCTTTTCTTTGAGGGAGGAGATGGAGAGAGGCAGGTGTGCGGAGAGAGAGAGAGAAGAAGATGAAGAGGTACATAGATAGACGGCGCTGTAAGTAGCCTAATGGAGCATGACGACAGACAATCGGTGTAACTGCGAAACAATTACGGGTAAAGCGTACCAAGCCCTCGAGCGCTGGAGCCGGGGTCATGACATGGAGCCATGAAGGGCTCAGTTTTCACAGGAAGCTGCTCTTTCTTATTGCTTTGTGAGAAAGTAAATGGGACCTAGGATACACCCTAGAGGAACGCCGTACTATTCAAGCTACTAAAGCACCCAGGAAGTGCTCACCAGCAGTATTGGCTTTGATTCAGTTATGCCTAAATTAATGCTAGATCTTTAGGTGAATTATGAGAGTTGCTTGTAAATGTGTTTATCATGTTATGTAGTGTATCTTTGCATTCTTCAAATTCATCGGTTAGACAGGATTCACAATTTTATGTCCGGTTTGTGTTTCTCTTACTACTACTGAACACTGAAGTATACCCAATTTGTGTCTACTTGGTATACTTCATTGGACTTCATTGGGACACTTCAAATAGACTGAAAGTGTGCTATTTTCGATATAGTGTGTGTAACGTAAATATAATCATTAGTGCTAATTACGCTAATTGTACCTGACTGTATTATTTTGATATATTACTAAAACTCACTTAAATATACTTAAGTTCATATTTAGTACATATTAAAGTACATTTCTAGTACATTGAAATACACTTTTTAATTCCTGCCTGAAAGTGCAAATTAGTATACTTATATTAAGTACACTGAAGTAGCACTGACGTAAAATGTGCTTGTAATTACTACATTTGCCTTATATATCATTTTATATACATACACACTATATTGCCAAACGTATTCGCTCCCCTGCCTTCACACGCATATGAAGTTGAGTGACATCCCATTCTTAATCCATAGGGTTTAATACGATCGGCCCATCCTTTGCAGCTATAACAGCTATTAGCCTTAGAAATTCAAGCAGGATATTTGGCTTCCTAGCAGACTTCTACTTAGTTACTACTTCCATCTACTCAGGTATGGTGTACTCCAGTACTGCTGGGTTTGTTCTCTGCTGAGTATTTTTAATATTAATGTAATATTGTTACTGCTACTCCAGTATGTTAGTGAGTACAGGAAACTACTCACTTCAGACCTTCAGATTTACTTATTAGTGAACTTTTTAGTGTTTATTTGCATTCTGTTTTGTTGGGGACATCACCTGTGCTGCTCTGTGATTGGTGACATTTCTGACTCTGTAGCTTTAACATTTTATTTCAGAATAAAATAATAATAAAAACTGAGCCATACAGACTTCAGTTCCTGTGCTGGTAGACGCTGGATCTATGAAGAAGCAGCTCCATTGCACTTCTTTATGGACTGGACTGCATTGCTAGCCTTCAGAGATATGGACCTTGAAATCACCAGGCTTCTTACCTGTTGCCTTCTATGGGGTGTCCATGCTACTTGATGATTAGCTGTGATCACTGTTGACTAGGTGACTAGTCTGTGCAATCCTTACTTCCTAGCAGCAATGTTAGCCGCTAACGTTAGCTTCCTCCATTGTTAGCCAGCTGCGATGGAAAAAGCCCTATAGTTAAAGAACCCTCCCTCATGCGTTCACCCAGTTCAGAAACTCCTCCCACCTTCATGTTACATCAGGAGGGGCTATTTTCTTGTTTAAGCTGGAGAACCCCAGTCGTAGGACTCATTATTGTGACCCCATTGTAGAAAGCGAGTTGGGATTATAACATCACTTCCGACAGTTCAACTAGATGCTGCGCTGTTCTGGAAGCATCAGGGAAGAAGGTTAATACCGTGCCTGTTCTACACACACACATCCCTCTTGATCTTAACCAGCACTTGCACACTTCCAATGCATTCGGAAAAAATACCCCATGTTGTGGCGAAATGATGCTGGGCCAGATCTTTTAGGCTAAGTCGCCTGGACAGAGTCCTGGCGTTCTTTAGAAAGGAAGTGGCTGATGTGGCTGAAAAATTGGCCCCTCAGTTGCAAACTTGATAAGTGAGGTTCAAGCACCGTGTCATCACATTTGATCTAATCGGTTTAATTTATGACAGTGGGAGAACCAAACCTCTCCAAAAGGCTCCCCTCCATTGTGTTGACTTGTCTCCCGGCCTACGTTGCGGTCGCCATATTAGTGAGAGACTGGCCGCAAGACCCTGTGGATTACCCTCGGATGAGTGGCTGATCCCCAAGGTAGACATCACGCTAGCGCCTCAAGCCACAAGTGGCGTCTGCAGCAATAAAGAACGATATAAAGCATGAAAGCCTTACGATAAGACACAGTCTAGGCTTAATGAAGCGGCCTGACCGTTTTTTTTTTTACCCCGTAATCTCAAAATGAAAGAATGGAAGCACGACTTGTGAAAGCACTGTAATTATAATGACATATGCCGTTAACAGTCCATCTGTAAAGCGCAGTCTGTTGCTGTAAGAGCTCCTACCCATGGTGAGTACACTTCCCGGGTAGGATTAGGTGGCATTAGTGGGTTCTAGGCCCATTTCCCAGTTTCTGTTACTCAAGGACTCCTTTTAAGACGTTGTCAGATTGCAATCACTTAGACTTAACACAGTCATACGTACTGTTAGCTGGAACGGTGTGTTGTGAAGGACCTCAAGCTTTATGAGTTCCTCAAAGAAACTTGCACTGACCCCATCAGAATCGCTCTGAAGGAATGGACTGCGAAGACCACCGCTGGTCGGGCCGAGTAAAATATGAACTGTAGTGCTGCTGAATCATGGAGTGCGATGTCCGTAGTACTCGATGAGGTAACTGTGACAAGCTCTTGTTTCCTCACCCTCAGATATACACATACAGGCACACCTGTAATCAAACAACAGCTGCAGGTGGTTGGAAACAAAGGCACCCAGTTTTTGGCGCCACGGCTTACGTTACCACTGGCTCCTATGATCGTTAGACCCATTTCTATCTGGGCCGCGTATGAAACGAAGGCGGTTATGGGTCACCGACTTTGGGCTCATTAGTGACTTTCCGTGGCTTTTGGGCCTGAAGTGTTATGCGGCCAGCTGGTACACCGGCCTCCCGAAAAGCCGTGCAGACAAAGTGAGTCTTTCTGCAAGCCAAAGAAGGGGGAGAAAGTGGCCTGACGAAATTCCATGGGATAATTAAGAGTTTGCCGGGTGGGGGGGGGGGGGGGGGTCCTGCATGGACTCCGCCAGCACTATTGCTGTAACTTAACGCTGTCTGCTGCTGCGCTCCAGAGCTAAGTGATCTGATAACCCGTATGGCCCCAAGTCTGGCACGGCCATCAGGGGGCCGATGCTCCTAGCAGGCCTGGCTTCCAGCTCCAATTAGTTCTGCTTGCTTTATGCCCGCTGGTCTGGGGTGCTGCCGCAGACCACCTCTTCAACCTTTGGGGCAGGCCAGCTGGAACGGTAAACCAGAATGCAGGCACCAAACTTCAGATAATTACTATCAGACTTCCAGTCCAGCTGGTTGCAGAGCTGTGTTAGGTTAGCAACAGTGTTGGGGGCAATGCAGTACGAAGTGATGTAATTACAGTGGCGCACGTTACAGTTACTGGCTGACGTTATAAGTACGTTATTAGGAAGTTATATTAATGTTGTGTGTGTCCCATCTCTGGCTTCACTCTAGCGCCAAGCTAATATGTTAAACCCAAGCTAACACTCTAGCCACATGCTAACATGCTGGTCACAGTACAGTAGGATCTGCAATGAAACACTTCAATAAAATCTCATTAAAACTTTATTTAAACTCAGAGTACATGGTGGGCGAGCCGATACAGAAAAGGGTGGATTGAAAAACTGTCATATGTCAACATATTTAATTAATAATATAATTAATAATTAATAATTATTAATTATAATGATGATAATAATAATAGTAACAAATCTAAATGTAATAATACAAATCTATAAAATTTATGCAAAGAGGTAAATTAAAAATAATCCAAATGAATAATAATAATATTAAAAGATAAAAAGAGATAATAGCAAGTTAAATTGATGAGAAAAATTAAAAACTAAAAAAGTAAATAAAACCAATATTAATAAAATAAATAAAAGAAACGAGAGATAACTCAGTAGTAACTAGGATGTAAAGTATAAATAATAAATTTAATTAAAAAGTATTTAATGGAAAATAAAATAATTAAAGACACAATAAAATGTTAATAAAATGTAACTAAAATAAAATAAAAAATGTAAAATAAATAATTTAAAATAGCCAAAAATCACCAGCAATAGAAACCTTAGAGATTCCTGTAAGGAATTTCAGCTTGTTGGTGCGCTGTAGCTAAAAGCATGTATGTTTATGTGTTTTATTCCATCCCCGGAACAACAGGGTGTTCATAACGTTAAGAGATTCCTTGTTTGTCCACGATTATAACCAAGCCCCTAGCTTTGCCTTACTCGGAACAAAGACGGGCCAACTGTGGCTATATCTTCCTGAATAAAGTTTGGGAATGACCATCATACCTGGTGCTAACTGTGAGAGATTTGTGCGGGGTTAAGAGTGACTCATGAGTAAAGTAATGAGTAGTGAGATTACATAAGTAAAGTATTCCCAGTACTGTTTGGGAGTAGTTTCAAAAAAAATCTTTTTTTTTTTTTATAAATGCCTATGAAGCCAGCGAGTGCGGGTTTAAGCCTGCTTTCAACATTCCTGAGGGCTCATGACTAAGTCCTGATGCCGAACTCCCCATTCCCAGGAAGGATTTTGTCATTTGCTCATTGTAACTTCAAACGCCTGTTCATTCCTTACCGTCGCAATCATCCTGTGGTTTGTTAAGTGACCACCAGCGCTTAGTGCTAATGAAGCTTTCAGCAGAAGACCGGGAATCATCATTCCAGAAAACAGCATCCACAGCCAACTCCGCCGAGTAAATCACGGTCGCCCACAGCAGCGCCTCGCTGGTCTTTTGAATTAGTGTAGGTTCAGGAATGGAACGCTGCTAAATTTAATATGGATCTGGCACTGGAAGACCTGCCTGTCCCGCCAGCCAATCCCCGAAAGACAACAGATCCACAAAGCCCAGCCTGGATAATTATTCTATTATGCATGAAGAGAGTGGGAAGGAGTGAGTCGCTAGAGGAAGGAAGACGCCACATTTGTCATCCTCGGGCTTCTCATTAGCTCGATTCGAGGCACCGCAATTAGCCCCCCGTGACACCAGCGCGTAATCCACTCAAGCTAACACGCTCGCAGCTCTCCGAAAGCTTTGTGCGCGGCCGCCGATCGCTTTAGTGCGTGCTAACAGGATTTAGGATGCTGATTTGCAGCCTTATCGCTTCCCGCTGCCTTCCCCTTTGCATATGAGGCCTGCTAGCCCTGCTAGCTTTATAGCTTATCTTGGTTTGGGCCCCACGTCTGGAGCGCTAGACGTTGACTGAGGACCAGGTGCTAAAGAAAGAGCCTCACCTCGCCTTCATGCACAGTAGACTGAACATAAAGGGATGAAACACATAGCAGGGCTGTTCCAGGCGCTAGGCCTCCTGCTCTCGCTCGGAGAGGGAAGGGTAATTAACAGTCAGGATCAGTGATGTGGTATAAAAACACGAGTCTATAAAAGCACGTTGAGCTGATGCCAATTATCAGCACTACAGGAGACCAAACAGAGCTCCGCTGGCGGAAATGACAGTCTGCCTTTGTACCCCGCACTCATTACATGCAATCTGAAAGCAGACGATTTCCTTTACTTACCCAGTCCGAGTCATTACTGTATGAAATTCCAAACAGACTGGACGGCAGTTGTTATCTCTTGGTCTCTTTGTGTACAGTATTCCCGGAGACCTTTCCCTTTATTTTACAATGACTTTGATAGGAACCAGGAGTTGTGGTGCACTATATATTGGAGCACTCTGTAGTTCTAGAGTTACCCTGTTCTTTAATGGTCAGGACCCCCACAGGACCACCACAGAGCAGGTATTGTGTGGGTGGTGGATCATTCTCAGCATTGCAGTGACACTGACGTGGTGGTGGTGTGTTAGTAAGTGTTGTGCTGGTGTGAGTGGATCAGACACAGCAGTGCTGTGCAACAAACACTAACACATCACCACCACGTCATTGTCACTGCAGTGCTGATAATGATCCACCACTCACATAATACCTGCTCTGTGGTGGTCCTGTGGGGGTCCTAACCATTGAAGAACAGAGTAATACAGTGTACAGAGAAACAGATGGACTACAGTCTGGAACTGTACAACTACAGAGTGCTCCTATATGGTCAGTGGAGCTGATGAAGTGGATGGTGAGTGTAGATACAAGGAGGTGGACCCAATGACGTGGCTGGTGGGTGTGAGGCTTTTTTTTTTTTAATCCCTGGAACGGTTCTGATTGGGTCACTTTCACATCAAACCACTCTGCAAATCTTAGTGATTTAATTATCCAGGAAAAAACAAGGCTTCAAGGAAAATCTGGCAGGTTGTTCAGGACACCTGAATAGGGTCTTGGGTAGTTTATCACCCTTTGTGTAGGCCTCCATTCCTGAGCCCATTCAGTGGCGACAAGACACGGCATGTATAGTAACCATATAGCAAAACATAAACGTGGAGTTGCCTGGGTGATGTTCCCTGATGCCCCTATGGGGCGTGTTATTGTTGACTTTCACTGGTTGATACAGGACAGAAGCGCAAGAGTTATCCAAACACAACATTTTAACAGCCCGGATTCACCCTTTGGACGCATATTTGACAACGCCTGTTTGTTTGAACCGCTGCTGCTGTAGCATGAAGAGAGAACCACCCAGTGATTTGGTTCCACTTGCTGTGGCAACAGTCTCTCCATTTTTCCAGCCGCTGTCGAAACGCTGCCTTGCTAATTAGCGGAGTTTGAACAAGCATGTTGCCAGATTAGCGCGTCTGGTGGTGCGTTTTGCTTGGGATTTTGCAGGGCTGCTTCTAATGAGGGTGTAGACGGATTGTCCCGGTGCAGGAGTACAGGAGGCTCGGCTTTGCCTTGGGTGCCTGATGTTTATCGATTATGGTAAACGTGCTGGGTGAAAACGATGATGCAGTAAGGTGAAATCGGCTCTGTGGGAAAGTGCGTACGTTGTTGTTTGTCGTGGTGGGTGCGGGGGCGGATGGGCGGTGCAGCGAATGCCTGTGTTCTGAAAGTCCTGAGCTCCCCATTGAACATCCCAACAAAAGCTCATGCTAATTAACCTTATTTGGTTCGCACACTTTCCCTCTCTTCTTCCCTACTTCCCTCTCCACCTCCCTCACCATCCGCACTCTCTAACGCCCTTCACAAATAGCGCCATCAATGGCTTTTAGAAACGGCTAAATGGGTCCACCTCTTCACTCTGAATGGGGCCGGTCACAATCGGCGTTCTGTGTACTTGGTGTGCTGGAACTGATGATATTTCAATCGTGAGATGTTGAATTAGCATATTCACATGCTAGTATTTTAACCGTGAGGTGTTTTAAGACATTAATCATGATTGTGGCACAGTTTTTGAACTTTGCTGTATTGGAAATGTGCCACCTTTCTGGCCTTAACATGCCAATCTGTCTGTCTTTACAGAGATCTTAGCGAGAACCTCATCCAGGCGATTCCCCGCAAGGCCTTCCGTGGAGCTACAGACATCAAGAACCTGTGAGTTCACATCCAGACACTCCCCACGTTCACTAAATATCCATAAACAACATGGATATGGTACCGTGTAAAAGCCAGAGACCAACCTTTTTGTTCATGAAGCTGCAAGTCAGAACGTACACAGAAGCCTCGAAAGCCAAGTATAAGATCCGATCAATTTCATTGGTCCATTCTTGGAGCACTCTCCTGCCACTTTAACTCTTCCATGCCGAAAATCCCGAAACCAGCTAGATCCCCCAATTAAAGCTTCCAACAAAGATCTCACTGGCATTATGTTTACCTCCAAAAAGAACACTGACATTATTTGAAAACATAGATGTTTCAAAAATGGGGTGCTCCTAACAACCACCTGGAAGACCCGGTAGACCTACCAACACTGTCCCTGTCAGATAAACAGCACCTGAGGATTTGGTGGACAAACACGGTAAATGCTGGACAGTTTCTGTAGGTTGATGGATACAGTCGTATGGTCTACTGGAATGTTCAATCTGAATATAAGCTAACACGTCCTCCACAGAGACCACACGCCTGCAAGGTTTTAAAACCCAGGTGCTGTTTACTTACTGAGTCTAACATGACGGGAAGACATAAGAACATGACATATGGCCCGTGGCTTGTAGTTATGACTGCACTACAGTACAGACAGACAGACAGATGGACAGACAGACAGATAGACAACAAGGCAGATGGACAGACAGACAGATAAATGGGCAGTTACATGCACAGACAGCCAGGTACAGTCAGTTAAATAGACAGTCAGTTAGACAGACAGTCAGACTGATAGGCAGGCAGACAGACAGACAGACAGACAGTTAGTTAGTTAGACAGACAGTCAGACTGATATAAAGATGTAATAAACAGTTAATAGCTGAATAAAGTTCTCCACTTCTGGAGTCTCTCTCTCTGACAGACAGTTAGACAGACAGACAGTCAGACAGACAGACAGACAGACAGTTAGTTAGACATACAGTCAGATAGACAAACAGACAGTTAGTTAGTCAGACAGTCAAACAGTCAGATAGACAGACAGACAGTTAGTTAGACAGACAGTCAGACTGATATAAACATGTAATAAACAGTTAATAGCTGAATAAAGTTCTTCACCTCTGAGCTCTCTCACTCTAACAGACAGGTATAATTAATAGTCCCCACATTTACTGCATTAATATAGGCTAATTCATACTCGGCCATTCAGGCTCACTGGAACAGAGGCAGGTCCAAAGTGGCCTTACTGTTCAGGAAGACTGTATCAGTATTGATCTCAGCACTCAGCACGCTTAGTTATCACCTATAATCACCCCTGCTTATGGGGGGATGGCTGTTATTATAGGGGGCTAGGAATGATGAGAGGGTCTCAGATAATGGGGCATTCTGCTCTCTCATCGCACTCATTGTTCTGCTCTGCATGCTGATTATGTATCTAAGATTATGTGTATTGATCCTGTTTTGTAGCTGAAAGAGAGAGAGTGTGAGTGTGTGTGTGTGTGTGTGTGTATGTATGCGAGTGTGTGTATGCGAACTTGTGTGTGTATGCGAGTGTGTATGCAAGTGTGTGTGTGTTTATAGTCAGAATTGTTTCCAGTGGTGGTGTTGGGAAGCGGTGTTGAGCAGAACTCTAAATCTCTAGCCCGTACTGGTGACTAGCGAACACAGCTTTGAACAGCTTTACACACATACATCCATCATATTTTAATATTGGAACACAGAAACGGTACCTAAATTAAGATTCAGGATTAGGGTTTAGGATTAGCCTTTAGGATTAGGGTTTAGGATTAGCCTTTAGAGTTAGCCTTTAGGGTTAGGCTCTTGGGTTAGGCTTTTTGGATGAGGTCTTTGGGTTAGAGTTTAGGGTTAGGCCTTAGTATTGGGCCTTTGCGTTAGAGTTTAGGGTTAGGCCTTTGGGTTAGGGTTTAGGGTTGGGGGTTTACATGTCAGGGCCCTAAAAGCTCCCTCACTGAAAACTGTGTACATGAAATGGTAGCCTCCTGCCTTCTGGGATGCCACAGTAGTTTGGTGTGGGTGGAGGGATACGTGCAGGGCCCTGTACAGTCCCCTTAAAATGCTTTTCAGATTTACCTTGCGTACGTGATATATAGACCTCAGAAGACAGGTGTAGGTTTCCTGGTGGATTGGGATAGTAAATAAAACGGCTGTATTTGTGTGACCCCTGGTCCCCATCACCACCACTGTAAAGAAGCGCTGGTAAGACCTTGTTTGCATCTCAGTGATCGAATTGAGTGATCATGTTTGTTTTTAACTTGAAATTTCCTTTGAACTCCGCAGTCAGCTGGACAAGAATCACATCAGCTGCATCGAGGACGGAGCCTTCCGTGCGCTTCGGGGACTGGAGGTTCTGTAAGTGCACACGCACACGTCTCTCCATCGCGGCCCCCATCTCATTATCTAAATGCACCTCATAAAATTAATAGAGTCCCGTAATACTGGTGAGTATAATGGGAGCATAAGATCGGAAGTTCACCATTACTTAACCCGGAGTTAAGGTTTAATCTCCATCTTGGATCATTAACCTGACAGAAGGCAGAGGAGGAGTTTGGAACATGGCCATCCTGACGTTGATGCCGTAGTGCATGTGAGCGGCGGCTGTGGGTTCGTGCAGCAGGGCACGGGTTGATTAAAATGACCTCCAGTCCAGGCCTGGGGAGCGGAGGAGATTTCTGCTTCCTATTAGGAAGCCGCCGCTGCCACAGATTGACAAGACCCAAACAGGCAGCAGTTTCGAAACATCCGAGCACCTTTTAACATGTCCTGGGGTTAGTTCTTGCTCCTTCTTCCTCTCCGTCTGCAAGAAGCGGGGTGTTGCATGCCCTCCAGGGGTGTGAGGTGCACGGGCAGGGACGGAGGCAGGTGGTGGAAGAATGGAGAGGCACTACTTTTAGCCCAGGAGAAAGCTGCCAGAGCAGTACTTCGCAAACCGGTCTGAACCTGAACGCTTGTAGTAGAGAGAGGAAAGCCGAATCCAGATCGGCGTGCTCAGTCTGGGTGGCAGGGTCTGAGTTGAGTCAGTTAAAGTGAATGAGCCTTGGGCAGAACGAATGGCTGGTTTTAATTGTGCCTCCTCTGCTTGATGTTCCACAGAACGCTGAACAACAACAACATCAGTGGCATACCGGTGTCAAGTTTCAACCACATGCCCAAGCTGAGGACCTTGTGAGTAACACACACACACAGCACACCAACCCCTCAAGTCACTCAGTCACCATCTACAACTCTTAGAAACCGCTAGTGCAGACTAAAACATGGTGTGATTTGATATTAGGTGCTTCTCAGTTGTGCCTCACTGAGGAAGTTCAGAGTCTAAATTGATGCTGTTATTATGTTAATAATGATGTGATGGAGGAATCAACCAATCACATTTTGGTTTCCTGTAAGTGGCACCAATGTGGTGAGGAAAATGGCACTCTAGGCCTTCTGGGAGTTCTAGATACCTCACTGACTTAACATGAGAGCCAGCTTAGTGGTCTGCTAGAAACTGAAAACATCAAATCAGCGCTTTTAACCAGAAGAGTCGCTTTTAACTAGAAAAGTCCATTTCCTGAAGAGGATCTAGAGCAATTGCGCAGCTGATTCTTGCTAGCTGGTTGCCTGAATGGGAATCTATGGGAAGAACGAGGGATGAATAAACAACACATAGACGAGTGCGGGTCAGTATGGCTGTGGATTACAGTTTGAGGATCTGCCCTGGGTGAGTACATGCTGTTTGGTGTCTGTAAGTTACAGGAAAGAATAGGGTTTGTATGGCGGTGAAAATGAAAGGGAGTTTATGGGAGGAACGAGGGATGAATAAATGACACATAGAGGAGTGCGGGTCAGTATGGTTGTGGATTAGAGTTTGGGGATCTGCCCTGAGTGAGTACATGCAGTTTGGTGTCTGTAGGTTTACAGAAGGCAATAGGGTTCAGGTAGGGTCAAAAGTGAATGGGACTCTATGGGAGGAATGAAGGATGGAGAAAAAAAAAAGAGTGCGGGTCGGACCAACATTGAATTCGTGCTTGGGGGTCTGTCCTGAGATGGTGTATGTGAAATGGAGTCTGTCGGCCGAGCAGAAGTACAGTAGATGCGCGCATATTTTTACACCCCATTCATTGTTAATGGGACAAAATCCGGAATTTAACCAAGTTTTTCCCAAAACCGTAGGTTGGATCAAAAAGCTTTATACAAGGACACCATTCCCGATCAGGCCGAACATTCTGGAGTTGGAACGGTGTTGATATCTTAGCATCGCACAATCACTAGTAGGTCTGTAATGCTAGAAAATGCTAGCCTTAATACAGACGGCTGAACTGAAGGTTCCCCACAAGGTGCTCACTCATTGTTTTCCTTTGGAGCCAAAGCACCTTGACCTTCAGGTAGACCTGGACTGGTCCGTTGTTTGGGTCTTGAAACTCCTGTGAGTAACCATTCACACCTCTGGGCTGGTGCACACTGGCGCTCACAGTGTGTTCCAGGCAGCCTTTCTTATCTTCAGGCCAATATTTAGGTCGTCCATCAGGGATCGAGAACAGACTAAGCACAGGAATCGGTGATGTGCGCTCACTCACTGCACATTCTCAAACATTCGAGTCCTTCGGAGCTGACAAGGAAAATATTTTTCACCATGACAGATTGCAGTCATTTCAGTCGGCGAAACATTTCTCATGGCAGTTTCCCCCTGCCACAAAAGCTGATTGAAAGATTCCTTTTGGCGCTTTAAAGCAGCGACGGAGCCTCGTTGGGCCCTAATCCTCCAACTTTTATGACATTTTATTTACTTAGAGGGGTTCTTCTTTTTGGTCCACTCAGCAGGCAGCCCGGCAGCTAGCGAAACCGCCGGCCCACAATGCTTCAGGCCAGAAGACACACACTGTGTCATTCCGTGGAGTCTTGGTGGGCAGCCATAGGCCACACTGGGGTTTGCACTGGTGCCAGAAACCATTTCCTCAGTTGATCTTTGGAAGACTCCTAGCGAACGGCCCCAGAAATAAATACCACCCCCACCCAGACCCCCCCGACCCTATTGTCTATATATATTTACGAAGGCATGTCGAAATAAAGGCGGCTGTACTTCGCTGAAATGCCAGAGTGGGGGAAAACAAAAAAATGCTACAGCACATGATTTGACTCGCATTTTGGTTTGGACTCATTTGGGAGTTATGACTTGGGAAATCAACGCAGTTCCAGATTACAGAACATTAGACAGGATTTTAGATATGATTAACGTTTGAGGTTTTTGTTGAGATCTGATGGTCTTGAGGAAAGAATAGACTCTAATGACTTTAGTTAATGAAGTCCAGACACAACCGGTGGATTTTTCCCGGCTTACATGAGCACAAGAGCTAATAGTTATCCACCTATTTTCCTGCTGGGAATTCTTTACTGCATATTACACTCAGTCTACAAAAATAAGAGATATATTTGAATATATAATCCAAGCACTAATGTTTTTGGTATTAGCTCCCCATAGCTGTGAAGATCAGCCTCAATAAAGGGGCATTCCAGCCTTAAACATTCTGGAATTCTTGGTTGGACCACCTTTGGTTGGCAATTCTATACAACATTACAACATTTTATTCCCGTCTAGAGTTGCCCTAATCTTAGGCCAAGATCTTGTACTGATGGCGGGAGAGTCAAACTAATCCGTAAAGTCTTCTCTGGCAATGAGGTTAAGGTCAGGACTCTGTGGTGGCCAGTTCATGTGTGAAGATGATTCCTCAGGTTCCCTGCACTGCTCTTCTACCGTCTGAGCCTTGGCATCGCCGTTCTGGCATGTGGCCGCGCCATCAGGGAAGAAGAACAAATCCACTGATGGGATAGCCTGGCCAGTCCGCTGGCTTCATTTCATCACCACATAACGCTGCTGAGCATCGAACTGACCAACTGAAGCCCCCCCCAGATCATAACACTGCCTCCAGAGACCTTCCCTTCTTACCCTAACACTGCGATCACTCTGGAATAGGGTCGGTCTGGACTGATCAGACCACATGACCTTTCTCCATCACGCCAGTCTTTATGCTCCCTAGCAGACTGAAACTGATTAGTTTCACTAACAAGTGGTTTTCTTATGTCCACGTAGCTGTTTAGTCCCGATCCTGGAAGTTCTGGTCGTGTGGAGATGCTCTTACTGTCACTGTTAAACACAGTCGTTAGGTCTACTGTCCGTTTTTACCTGCACCAAGCATTCAAGTGACCTCCAGTGATGGCCATTTAGGATTGCTTCTGTGTAGTTGCCAGTTCTCCACTCTCCTTCCAGGTGTTAAAGTGCTGGACAGTTGTGAACCCAATTCCAGTCATTCCAGCTTCTGCTTGGTTGTTTTCTTTGCTTGATGCAGGACAATATTTTGGCTCTTTACCATGACCACCCACCATACGTCTTCCCACATGGTGGTTTAAGGAGTGAGAAGCTACTCGCTGCATCAGTTAGCGGGGTAAAAGAATTGTTCCAGCTGAGACACATTAGTCACCGCAGTAAATATCCAATAAAAACTCTTTGATTGGATATTTGAATCTAGTTGGTGACTTTTCTTTGGACAGCACATGTTGGGTAGTATCCTGCATCCCTCAGCCTTATCAGTTCAACAGAATTCATGGTTTATATCCTTTCTGTGTTTTGTCTGTCAGTCTTCCCTCACTACAATTCCCAGCATGCATGGTATTGGAAATCCCCTCCACTGCTAGCGTAGCCAGAGGCTAATGCAAACACAATCTTGTTTTTTAGCTAATTCCTTTTCCTGAAGAAGAAGGAATATCCCAAACAATGCCCTCAAATATCCACCCCAACACTGATGGGAGACCTTCAAGATGCCTTATCAGATGGGGTTTCCTAGTCGTGTAACTGGGCAGTCTAGATGTCTAGACCATAGTGGCACCACTGTAGGAGGCAATTAGCCATGCTTACAACCAACAGAGCGCTGGTTTCGTTTTCCATGTTGGAAATCAGTACGTTAGAAACCCTAGTGTAGGACAGTTGTATAGTGGGAGTTTACCAACCATGCAGGGTGCTTTTCTTTGAATCCAGACTTTTGCAGAAATCATGAGCCCTGCAGCAGAGAACTGTGAATAAGAATTCTCGGTGGTGGTGATAGGAACCAGACATCCGAGGAGTTTCATGCCTCTTTCAGATGAAATAAGTTTTTGTAAGGCAAATTAGTCCCTAAGGGAAGCTTATTTTTCAGCAGGTATCGCTAGTTAACCATCATCATTAACATGTAACAGCTCAGACACCACATAGTATCAATGCCACTGTAAAGATCATTTAATTCATTAAACCAGCCTGAAGAACATCCCGATAATCTACCAATGCACTTTCCCAAAAAATGAGTGGATTTTCCAGGGTGCCGTCTCATGCTCAACCGGACATAAAGGCGGCTGCATATGAACCTGTGACATCTGTTATGTCCATACCCCCTAATTACGCCTGGGTTTTTCTTCCTCCAGCCGCCTGCACTCAAATAACCTGAACTGCGACTGCCACCTCTCCTGGCTGTCCCAGTGGCTGCGTCAGAGGCCCACCCTCGGCCTGTTCACGCAGTGCTCCTCCCCCACCGAGCTCCGCGGGATCAACGTGGCTGAGATCCAGAAACACGAGTTTGCCTGCTCAGGTAATTGCCCTCCTTGCTTCACCACCTCCCCAGCTGTCACTTTTTGGGGGACAGACATGCAGGTCTGGGGTTAGTCACGGAGTCTTGAGTTAATGGGGGGATTTTTCCATACAATTCCATTCAGCATTCCCAATAGGCACGTCATGATTAATTACATAATTGCCCAATCCCAATCGTCTGAGATGATCCCAATTATTTAACCTAAGCACAGCCATTAGATTTCACAGTCATGCAGGTTTGCCAAAGACTGAAGATTACGATGCATTGTGTGGAGAAGACACACCTTGTATGACTGAGAGATTGGGAGGCTATAGTCACCAAGGATTTGGAACCGTTTACTGCATAGGTGATCCATATGATGAAATTGTGCATTATAAGCTGACTGACCCAACAGCCACGATTCCGGACGTTCAGTGAGCAGTGATGTCCTCCATGAGACATCCTGTTAGTGCAGCACCATTGGCAGACGGCTGCACCACGCAGGACTACATGCACATAGACCATTACGACGACTGTCCTTAACACCACGTCACCGTCACCAAAGACTGCAATGGTGTTGTGCCAGACTGTCATGGAGTGACTCCGAATGGCAGCGGGTCATCTTTAGTGACGAGTCCCGCTTTTGTCTTGGTGGAGACGACCAACGAATCCGTGTGTGGAGGCACTGTCTAAATTTATCATCATTTATTGTTCCTGGCTATTTGAATCAGCCCTGCTCACAGTACTGGGAAAACTGAAAATCAGTCAATATCACAGCATACCTGAGGCATCACTATATCGACGATGTGGGACACGTGACCCTTCAGCATAAAAGGCAACATCCTGCCAGTTAACACTGTGCAAATAATACTGGGCAGTTCCGGTTGCTCTTGTTCGTGTTCGTTAATGATGGTGTCCAGAGAAAGTGCTATTTTCTGACAGGCTTCTTCAGTCAAAGACAGCAGCCTACGAGCTATTTTCCTGGAGAATCGGCAGCCGTGCTTGTCTCCTTTGGAGACCTTGGAGCCTCTAGTGAAGTTACAGTCGCTGCTCTCAGCCTAACAGGACAAGGTACATTTAGACAGAACTAGGCCTTGCATTCATGACCCGGAGGCAGTCACGGCAGCTGAGTTTGGGAGCGCGGCGCAGGTTGGGGACCGAGAAGAGGGACGGGCCCCTTTTCACATGCCTCGTTATTTTCACACGAGCATGCAGCATGACAGGACATGAACTATTCATCAACTGAAGGAAAAGAGCTGTGAGTAGGCTACACAGCAGAGGATGAATGAGACTCAGGGAAGACTGCGGAGTGTTTGAGAACAAGTCTCGACTGAGAGCTGTGCTTGGATACGTGGAGGGTCTGTTTTGAGATGCATAAGAGTCTTAGTCCTTCATATCAGCTTCACTGACCATACAGGTGCACTCTGAAGTTCTACAGTTCCAGACTGTAGTCCATCTGTTTCTCTGTATACTTTATTTCTTTGTTTTTCAATGGTCAGGACCCCCACAGGACCACCACAGAGCAGGTATTGTGCAGGTGTGGGTGGTGGATCATTCTCAAAAGTTAAGAGTAATGAGCCGGTGTTCCCAAAAGTTTGGGAAATTCTTAATTATTTTGGAAAACTGTAGAGAAATGGAACTCCTAACAACCACCTGGAAGACCTGGTAGACCCACCAACACTGTCCCCATCAGATAAACAGCCCTTAAAGCTTTTGGCCTTAAAAGAGAGAGGAGAGCATCAAGCCCCACTCTTGCTTCAAATCTGAGAACATCCACAGGTGTTCCTCTCCATCCTTCTTCCACTGTGAGAAGACACCTCAACACTATGGAGGTTTGAAAGGTGTAGCTGTTCTAGAAGATCCTCACTGAGAAAAGGAGACACACACATCCAACCAAGAAGCTGCTGGTATTCTCAGAACAATGGATTGACCAGCCCAGAATCCAGAACCTCAACACCACTGAATGTATTTGGGGTTATTTGGACGGTGAGAAGCAGAAAGTGGCTGTAGATTTCTTTGAGAAACTGTATGTGAGTCTCCTAAAAGAATGGAAGCCACTGCACAAAGAGGGTGCATGTATATGAAGGGATGAACTTTCCATGTGGACATTCTCTTCTGGGTCTTACCCACCACATTCCCAAACTCTTGAAGTAGCCTCGCTGTGTCTGAGTATTTTGTTGAATATTCATCTGTAGCTCCCAAATACACATGCAAACAAATGTACACCGTGTCACCAGAGACCTGACCAGCACATGAACTCCCAGTGCAGAGATCATTACCGAGTGACTCGCTGGCACATAAACGCATGTTGGCTGCTTTGCTGTGAGGAGGTGTGTGTATGTGTGTCCACGAAAGGACACCTGTGTGGGATTTAGGGTGGGATGGAGGGGCGAACGGAACACATGGTGTTGTTCAGATCGAAGCTAGCGGAAGTCTCAGACACTTTGGGCTTCACGGCCGACTACACTGGTCCACTCTACGTTTTCTCTCTACGCAGAAACAGCTACATTGTGCTGCGAAACGGGGAAATATCAAGAAGAGCAAGTAGTGGCTAATGGGATGGCCAGCTTTATTAATCCGTTTATGTTTTTAGATATAGGCTCTTGCTTGAATGTACAACTGACTGCCAAGTAATGAACAATGCTGGACACTTCAGTTAAAGACTTCGGTTAAAAACACATCCAGACTGGGACTGGGACACATTAAGCCCAAGTCAAGAACAAGACTGGGACACATCGAGCCCAAGTAAGGACCGAGGCTGGGAAACATTGAGCCCTAGTCAAGACTGCAACTGAACATATTGAGCCCAAATCAAGAACAAGACTGGGGCACATCGAGCCCAAGTCAGGACAGAGGCTGGGAAACATCGAGCCCTAGTCAAGACCGCAACTGGGCACACTGAGCCCAAGTCCAGACTGATACTGAGACACATCAAGCCCAAGTCAAGGCTGAGATTGGGACACATTGAACCCAAGTCAAGACTGAGACTGAGACACATCGAGCCAAAGTCAAGGCTGAGACTGGGACACATCAAGCCCAAGTCAAGGCTGAGACTGAGACACATCGAGCCAAAGTCAAGGCTGAGACTGGGATACATCCAGCCCAAGTCAAGACCGAGATGGGAACACATCAAGCCCAAGTCAAGACTGAGCCTGGGACAAAACAAGCCCAAGTCAAGACCGAGACTGGGACACATCAAGCCCAAGACCCCGATTTTTAGCTGTCAAGTCTGTTTCAAGACCAGGACAAGAAGAGGCCAAGACTGAGACCTGAACCAACTAAACAGCTCTATCAGAAGACTGCCAGATCATCCATGCCATCAGTCAAACTCCCACCCTGGAAAAATCGCTTCAGGCTGTGAAAATGTGTCACGAATGGGGCTAAAAAACATGTAGTCTCTGCCAAGCCTTTCAGAGTTTCAGCATTTGAAACCATGCTGCCAGCTCTTTTAGGCTCCTGAGAAATTTGCCTCCAAACCATATCACCATTCCGACAAACACCAGTCCTTATCTCAAAATTCACAAAGGCGCTGTATATTATCATTTCTCCTTTATTGTTTGTTTTACTTGACGTCAAACTGGCTCCCTAGCACCATATCTGCGTTCTATTATTAATCTATTGCATCGCTCAAACTCTCATGATAAACTAAGTGTTTAAATGGTTGTAATTAAGGCAGTGGACCATGAACTGGTGCCAGGAATTTGACTGTGCAATGCTTCGGTGTACGATTCCAGTCGATGCGGTCCAGACACACCAGGGAAAAGTGTTTGCCATGCAGAAAGATAGAAACAGCCAGACAGTCGTGCACACTTCGGCTCAACTAAGCAACATGTGCATACTACAATAACCCAGATCTATTTGGGAATCAATCTCTGGAACTTGGTGAGCGCTAGCCAGAATTCACTTTCATGCTCCCTTGAACTCCAGATAATCCCTGCTCCTGAAGAGACATCCCAGGGTTTGATGCCTTTTGAGGTGTCGTCCGTTCCCCTACACCGCCCCCCATGTCCCAATTGCCTAGGCCGCTCGGGCGCCTTTCCCGTGTCTCCCTGTCTGCCGGATGAGTTTCTCTGGTTATGAATTAACCAGCAGGCAGCCTTGCCGCCTGCAGCTGGCGCAACCAGAACTCTGGGAGGGAGAGGGAGAGAGCGCACAAGGGGCAAATCAAATATTCATTGGCCGAAAGGCTCCAAAGAACCAGATTCGAAACGCAGCACAAATCAGCCCATTTCAGAGTCTGTTTTATTCGTTTTCTGGGTTAGACCGTCGACAGGGTATCAGATCTGTCGCCCTTCTTTGACGCAGACGGTGGAAAGGTATCGGGAGAGAACGTGGAGAGACGTTTGTACTGTATGCAAATCGGCTGCGCCTTTGCTTTCAGATGTAAGACAGGAGGCCGTTGCAGGAAGCGCTGAATGCGCGCCTTTCAAAGCCTCCCTTCAGGTGGTGCAACAGTGCCTGCTGGTGCAGAACCACATCAAGAGATGGCATGAATGTATCCTTAACATGCAAGGAATGACATCAGGGGTGATTTGATGGGACTCGTCCTTGGAATCACAACGGAAGCGTTCTCCAGAGTAGCATGTGCTTGCATTAACTTTCCGTTTCCCTTCGCGTTTCTTTCTCACCAAGCTCAGTGTTGAGATCCTCGCTTCGCTCCCATCTATGAGTCAATGGCATATATATTTAATCAGCAGTTGTAGAAACCGCTGTGACGAAAGGAAAAAGCTTAAGGCTGGATCTCATTTTTCAGCGTCTTGTCAAAGCTAATGAGTTTCACCCAAAGTCGTCATCTTTCCTCACTGGGCAATGCTGAACAGAACCAGGAATCTAAAGAAGGGGTACAGCGACATGCAGAAGTTTGGGCACCATTGCTCAACATCTCTGTAATTGTGGATGGCTAAGTGAGTAGAAGATGTCCAAAAGGCATGGAACATATTTTCCAGCATTTTAAGTGAGATTAGTGTGTTAGCTGGAGACAGAAGATTCTAGAACAGAGGTGGGCTGGAGACCGAATGTTCTAAAACAGAGGCAGACTGGAAACAGAAGATCCTAGAACAGAGGTGTGCTGGAGACAAGGTTCTAGAACAAAGATAGAATGACAGACAATTTTACAACATAGGTAGGCTGGAGACAGAATGTTCCATGGCATAGGCAGGATAGAAACAGAATATTCTAAAACAGAGGTGAGTTGAAAACAAAAGATTCTAGAACAGATGCAGGCTGGAGACAGAAGATCCTAGAACAGAGGTCTGCTGGGGACAAGGTTCTCGAACAGAAATAGAATAGAGAAGGGAGACAGAAGATTGTAGAACAGAGGCAGAATGGAGACAGAGGATCCTAGAACAGAGGTGTGCTGGAAACAGAAAGTTCTAGAACAAAGGCAGGATGTAGACAGAAACTTCTAGAACAGGGGCAGGCTGGAGAGAGAAGATCCCAGAACAGAGGCCTTCTGAGACAGAAGGTTCTAGAACCGAGATAGAATTGTTTGTCCCAATTCTACAACAGAGGTGGGCTGCAGACAGAAGGTTCTAGAACAGAGATGGAATGAAGACAGACAGTTTTACAACAGAGGTGGGCTGCAGACAGAAGGTTCTAGAACAGAGATGGAATGAAGATAGACAATTTTACAACAGAGGTGGGCTGCAGACAGAAGGTTCCATGACATAGGCAGGACAGAAACAGAAGATTCTAAAACAGAGGTGGGCTAGAACAGACCCAGGCTGGAGACAGAAGATCCTAGTACAGAGCTGTGCTGGAGAGAGAAGGCTCTAGAACAGAGGCAGGATGTCCAATACCAAAATGTCTTCTTTCTGTTTCTCAATGTTTGTAGGTCATTCTGAAAATTCCAGCCCTCAGTCATGCAACCTCGCTGCTGGCTCCTGCCCTGCCATGTGCACCTGCAGCAACAACATAGTGGACTGCCGGGGGAAAGGACTGACGGCCATCCCAGCCAACCTGCCCGACAACATGGCTGAGATGTGAGTATTACCTAACCTGACAATGACTGCCTGCCTTCATCTGTCCTAATAAGGATGAACTATGTTATGCTGTTGTAGCAGAACTATATTAAGCAGTTGTGTAGAAGAAGAGCAGTAACTACGTAGTATTGTGGTATGTCCAGTCAGAGTACCTGACAAGTGGGGCTACATTCACACTGTTAATGTGGTCAGCAACTTACTGATTAATGGAGCAACTGTGAGCCCGAAATGATAGGGTGCAAGTCTGTTTATTAGGACTGTGGCCACAGTTTATTACGTGTGCGAGAGTACATTATAATAATCAATAATCAGAAAAAAACAAGGCTAAACTAGGAAACCAGGAAGCAGGTAACAGAGAATCTAGGAAGATGGGCACTCTGGAAATACAGGAACTAGGCACCATAAACTGAAAATAGAAATAAAATAAAATATCAATAAATAAAAATCCAAATAAAGAAACCAGAAAACTGGAACACTCTCAACATGGGAACTTAGGATCAAGAAAACATGAAGAAAATGGGACATCCAAGACTTCTGGAAATGCTGGTAAATACTAAGACATAAGGTACAAGAAACAGATTTGTCTAGAACAAAGACAAGGAAAGAAGTGGCCAGGTTGGAGACAGAAGGTTCTAGAAGAGAAAAGACAAGGCAGAGACTGGAGCTTCCAGAGAGGGTCAGTGAGTAAACAGAAGTTTCTAGAACAGAGAATGAGCAAAGTCACATGGTTCTGGCACCAGGCTCAGGCAGGGGTAGAAGGTTCTACAACAGAGGTAGGATGGATACAGAAGATTTTAGAACAGAGGCAGGATGGAGATGGAAGGTTTTAGAACAGAGGCAGGTTGGAGACAAGATTCTAGAACAGAGACAGGCTGGAGAAAAAAGATTCTACAACAGAGGCAGGATGGAAACAACATACTTGGACAAAGAGAAGCTAGAGACAAAAGGTTCTAGAACAGAAACGGGATGGAGACAAAATGTTCTAGAACAGAGGCAGGATAGAAACAACTTACTTGGACAAAGAGATGCTAGAGACAGAAGGTTCTAGGACATAGACAGGATGGAGACAAAAGATTCTAGAACAGAGACAGGATAGAGACAGAATGTTCTAGAACAGAGACAGGGAAGAGACCAAAGTTTCCAGGCAAGGTCAATTAGGAAACAGAAGTTTCTAAAACAGGAAATGTTCCCAGACGGACAGTTCTAGCTCAGACAGAGAAGGTTCTGAAACTTAAATAACCCACAGACAGAGAAGGTTCCAGAGCTCCACAGCAGTTAGGTGTTGCGCCCGACTGACTCTGTCAAGGTTGAATGTGAAAGCTATCTGAGTACATGTTACCTCTATGACAGACGTTGGCTCCTGTTCACAGCGAAGCTGGTCTGAAGTCATGTTCCATCAGTGTTATTTATGGCAGGTTCCAGGAGGAACCTAGGCTTTACGCAGCACTTCCCCCCACTTAAACATGCACCACTATGCACATCATCCTCCGGCAGGCCGAGCATCTGACGCTTCCCCTTTTGCCCTCTGCATGCAGTGAACACATGTGAACACTTACTCTGAAACCAGCAGCGGTTTATTTGCATATAAACACTGTCTAGGGCATCAGAGCACTCTGCTCTGGACGTGAGGCCTTTTCGTGCTCCTTTTCATCCCCCGTGCTCTAAAACAACGTTACTGTACATCATCTTTTATTTGAAGGTGCTATTAGAGTTCAATAACATTTAGAAAGCCGCTTGAATTGATTATTCCAGTGAAGATGATGTCTTATAAAGTAAATGAGATTGTATTTGCCCAATCCGAATGTTTGTATTTACCCAATCAGAATGTTTGTAAACGTAGGTTGGCAGTGCTGCTGTGGGGGAGTGAGGGTTGATATGCCTTAATAAGGTCCATATGCCGAGAAAGTTCCCCATTTTTTCCAGCTCCTGAGAGTACAGGAAGAAGTCTGTAGGGAGAACCACCTTTTGCTTTCTGTGTTATCCTCATGGCTCCCCAAGTCTTCATATGTTATATTAAGTTTTATTTCAGTGCATGAAACCACAAACACATGACTTTTTAGAGGAAAAAACAAAAGTTCCTATCATCCCATCTATGGCCAGGAAACAGAATCAGGTTTCTGAATTTCTTATTTATTAACAGATAGTAAATTATTTCATATTTCATATTTAGGTCAATACAGCTTCCTACAAACTGTTTGAAACTTGTAAGATATGAGTTTAATCATAGGATCACGCATCTTCAGAAACTGGTCTTATATGGACAGAATCAGCAAAATTTTGAGTGGTAGAAGATTCTAGAACAGAGGCAGGCTAAAGACAAAATGTTCTAAAACAGGTGAGATGGAGAAAAAAGGTTCTAGAACAGAGCTGGCCCTAAAACAAAAGGTTCTAGAACACAGGTAGGATGAAGACTCAAGATTCTAGAACACAGGCAGAGTGGAGACAGAAGATTCTAGTACAGAGGTAGGATGAAAAAACAAGTTCTAGAACAGAGACAGGGTGGAGACAGAAAATTCTCGAACAGGTGAGTTGGAGAAAGAAGATTCTAGAACAGAGGCATGCTGAAGACAAAGGATTCTAAAACGGGTAAGATGGAGACAGAAGATTGTAGAACAGAGGTAGGATGAAAAAACAAGTTCTAGAACAGAGGTTGCAGGATGGAGACATAAGATTCTAGAACAGAGGCAGAATGGAGACCTCTTCAGTTTTAGGTTGAAACTTGTAGGAAATGAGTTTAATCATAAGATCACACATCATTAAAGACCCTCATTAAAGAAGCTGATCTTAGATGAACGAATGTGATGCCGATTATTCCACACTGCTTGTGCGATACTGGTGTGTAACAGGAGGACAGTCCTCCCTGAATGAAGCGCAGACACTCTGAGCTCTGGATCTCACTCGTCGGCCCGCGCTTATTTCCAAACCCGAGTGCTGGGTGGCCGTGTTAACAGCTCATTCATCCTTCTACAGTCTGGCTGTTACAAAGGAAACCATCAGGCAGCCTCACTGGAGAGCCTCACTCTTTTGGCTGTATCAGCGGCAACATAAAAACTGCTTTGACTAATATCTCCTTGGCTCTCTCTCAGCATTTTCTTGGCCACTAACTCATCCGTGACTCCTCCTTTTATTACTGATGCCATAAGAAGTCTCAGTATAGGCGCTTACTGAAAATGATGCTTGAGGTAGAATGTAGTTATCTTATAATAATATTCAGCTTCATATTTTCGAGTTTTAGTGTGTCTGCAGATAGTGCTGCGTTCTGTGAGGCAGCCAAGAAAATAGTCTGTGATAAACTATGACGGTCCGTGTGGGTCTGCCAGTAAAACGCTACATGCACTCATCATCAAAGGAATAGCTGAACATATAGCTGCACCCAGAAGGAATCAATCCACAGGACTGAAACTTGATGGGGAGGTTTGACCTTGTGAGACATGCTAATGATTCAAGTTTCATGCTCGGCTGCACATGTGACGTAAGCAAGGACGGTTCTTATCTCTGTACCTGACTGACCCAACAGCCACGATTACAGACATCCAGCGAGCAGTGATGTCCTCCATGAGACATCCTGTTAGTGCAGCACCATTGGCAGATGGCTGCACCACGCAGGACTACATGCACACAGACCATTACGACGACTGTCCTTAACACCACGTCACCGTCACCAAAGACTGCAATGGTGTCGTGCCAGACTGTCATGGAGTGACTCAGAATGGCAGCGGGTCATCTTCAGTGACGAGTCCCGCTTTTGTCTTGATGGAGATGACCAACGAATCCGTGTGTGGAGGCACCGTGGTCAGCACCAAGATGAATGGTTTGTGGCCACGCGTCACACGGGAATGGATTATCACAGGACACCATTAGGACCCTCGACAACTCCATGCCGAGATGTCTGACATCCAAAAAGAGCAGCACATGGTGCAGTAGGTAGTGCTGTTGCCTCACAGCAAAAAGGGTCTGGGCTCGATTCGGGTTCTTTCTGCGTGGAGTTCGCATGTTCTCCTTGTATCTGTGTGGGTTTCCTCTGGGTGCTCCAGTTTTCTCCCACAGTCTAAAGACATGCAGTCAGGTGAGTTAGGGAGATCCTACATTGCCTCCCTAGGTGTGAGTATGTGTGTCTCTGTGTCTGCCCTGTGATGGACTGGCAGTATGTCCAGGGTGTTTCCCCACCTCCCACCTGATAAGCGCCACCCAGAAAGATAAGCAGATTAGATGATGAGTGATGAGCTTCCCAAAAGCTGCACTTGGTGTGCAAGACACCATCAGATGTAAAAGTGTCTACTGCAGAACGTGCTCGCGGTTGGATATTAGGCCACAGAGCTTTATTGAGTACAGCCCATGTAGGCAACCTACTCCCGTTTAGAGGTGAACGAGAGCAAAACTTTTCCTTTCATCTCATTAAGGCAAAGGAGCGAAGATAGCGAAGTGAACTGGTTTCGGTGTTTCAGTTTCTCTGAAAGAGCTCGTTTTAAAAATACACACACACACACACACACACACACACACACACACACACACACACAGCATGGGTGTTCCTTAATAACCCTGACCCATTTCTAGAGCCTTGGCAGCCGTGTTTGGGGGGCAAACATTTTCTAGGTGGCATGGGAGCCCAGAAGAGGGGGCCATGTTTGAAGTGGTTGAGCAGCGGCCCTGCTTCTGTCCCGCCACAGGGCCTCAAGGGGGATCTTCAGACGGGTGCTGATGCGCGTGCACACACACATACACAGAACACCACTGTTGGAAATTTGTGGAACTATTGCACACGCCAAAAGAATCCGGCCTTTTCCCCCTTCAGAATCTCACGTGTTTAGGCTGTGTTCGGCCAGGTGTATCTCCTCCTTCGGACCATCAAGATTTGCTCATCCACACCCGGTCCCGAAAGAGGTTTTACTGACTTCACTGAATGCAATCAAACCCTCACCACAGTGTTCATATGTCCAGTGGGAGCAGATAATCAGATCGGAGCAGAAAGATGGGAGCAGATAATCAGATTTGAGAAGAAGGATTGGGAGAAGATGATAATCAGATTTAAGAAGAATGATTGGGATCAGATAATCAGATTTGAGAAGAAGGATTGGAAGCAGATAATCAGATTGGAGCAGAAAGATGGGAACAGATAATCAGATTTGAGAAGAATGATTGGGAGCAGATAATCAGATTTGAGAAGAAGGATTGGGAGCAGATAATCAGATTTGAGAAGAAGGATTGGGAGCAGATAATCAGATTTGAGCAGAAAGATGAAAGCAGATAATCAGATTTGAGAAGAAGGATTGGGAGCAGATAATCAGATTGGAGCAGAAAGATGGGAACAGATAATCAGATTTGAGAAAAAGGATTGGGAGCAGATAATCAGATTTGAGAAGAAGGATTGGGAGCAGATAATCAGATTTGAGAAGAAGGATTGGGAGAAGATAATCAGATTTGAGAAGAACGATTGGGAGCAGATAATCAGATTGGAGCTTAAAGATTGGAGCAGATGATCAGATTGGAGCTGAAGGATTCGGAGCAGATAATCAGATTTGAGAAGAAGGATTGGGAGCAGATATTCAAATTTGAGAAGAACAATTGGGAGCAGATAATCAGATTGGAGCAGAAAGATTGGAGCAGATGATCAGATTGGAGCTGAAGGATTCGGAGCAGATAATCAGATTTGAGAAGAAGGATTGGGAGCAGATATTCAAATTTGAGAAGAACAATTGGGAGCAGATAATCAGATTGGAGCAGAAAGATTGGAGCAGATGATCAGATTGGAGCTGAAGGATTCGGAGCAGATAATCAGATTTGAGAAGAAGGATTGGGAGCAGATATTCAAATTTGAGAAGAACAATTGGGAGCAGATAATCAGATTGGAGCAGAAAGATTGGAGCAGATGATCAGATTGGAGCTGAAGGATTCGGAGCAGATAATCAGATTTGAGAAGAAGGATTGGGAGCAGATATTCAAATTTGAGAAGAACAATTGGGAGCAGATAATCAGATTGGAGCAGAAAGATTGGAGCAGATGATCAGATTGGAGCTGAAGGATTCGGAGCAGATAATCAGATTTGAGAAGAAGGATTGGGAGCAGATATTCAAATTTGAGAAGAAGGATTGGGAGCAGATGACTAAATTTGAGAAGAAGGGTTGGGAGCAGATAATCAGATTGGAGCTTAAAGATTGGAGCAGATAATGAGATTGGAGCTTAAAGATTGGAGCAGATAATCAGATTTGAACAGAAAGATGGGAGCAGATAATCAGATTGGAGCTTAAAGATTGGAGCAGATAATCAGATTTGAACAGAAAGATGGGAGCAGATAATCAGATTGGAGCTTAAAGATTGGAGCAGATAATCAGATTTGAACAGAAAGATAGGAGCAGATAATTAAATTGGAGCAGACTGATTGGGATCAGATAATCAGATTGGAGCAGAAAGATTGGAGCCAAACATTAGAACTGAGCGAAGCAAATTGTACAAAAAATCTTGGAAAAAGTTGGATAGAAAGATCTAAATTAAGGAGACAGATCCCAGGCAAACTTGAACTGAGTAGACAGATTAAAACTGTAGAGAACAAGAAGATGGGAGCAGAAACTCCAAATTGAGCAGAAAGATCTGAGGCAAAGAGTCAGAACTGTGCAGAACTGTGAGACCAGACATTCAGAATTTGGCAGAAAGATAGAAGGAAGAAATCCGAATTGGATTCAGGCATTTGGAATTGAGCGCAAAGATCTGAGCAAAACAAGAAAGGTCCTGGCTTGTATATGGGTATATAATGTGAACACAGCCTCGTAGAACCCACTGCAGCGCTTACCCCACCCTCCCCACCCACACAGGCACATGCACGCCCTCGCTGTTCCCGGCTTTCATGAGCCGTTTCTCCCCCTGCATTATAAAATCAGTCAATTACAGCAGGACGACTTCTCCGTGAGCAGCCCTGCTCGCTCGGTGCCCTCATACCCAGTCGGGTGGTCATTATTTTTCTGCTGTGAATTCCTGGTCTGGGAGTCTATGTGGGAGTGTGTTTGCCATGTCTGTGTTTACTGTAGATTGGAGATTTTTGTAGGCGGCTGTGTTTTTTCCTTTTTGGAACGTTGCAGGCAAACTTTCTTTTTGATGGTTTGCTGCTCTTTTTTTCTATTCAGCAACTCCGTCCCGACGCTTTCCCCCTGTTTGGGTGCAACAGCAAGAACCAAAGGCATCATTAGCGAGTCTCTTATTATGTTTCTTCCTCCGTGGCTCCGTCGCCTGCTTTGATTAGCGGGGAGGTATCGCGCTGGGGCCCTGCCAGGTGCAAACAGCTAGTGGTACTGTCCTCCTATCAAACTCCTGAGAGCTCCGAGCTGATGAAAAGCACGGTGTGCATTGATTACCTACCTAAGGCTGTCTGGGAACAGTGTTTGTTTCTTTTAACCTGTCCCTTTGATTGGCGGTTGTCTGCGAATGGAGGGAATCAATCCACAGTCTTTGCGGAGGCCTCGTTCTGACCCTTAATCGATTTCAATCTGCCACTCTCTAAGCTTCCGTATTCATCACCTGATCCCAATGCCGTGACAGAGCTTAAAGTCACCACATGTATTGATTTTGGAAAGGTGGGGTGGGCGAAGGGTGGGGGGCGGTATGTGGGGGTGTTTTTGTCGCCCTCAAGGCTCCTACACTTGATGAGAGTAGCAGGGCACACTTTGTCCCGCTGGGTACCGCACTGACATCTGCAGTAAATTCATTTGGATGTGTGCTTATAAATAAAGACCAAAAAAAGAGCGTCCCTAAACATGACCACCACAGGAATGTGCATAGCTGTATCCTGCGGTCTGGACTCGCGGCAATCCACGGAATTTAAATCACATCGCTATCATTCCCACTAAGTGCATCTTTTAACATGCTTAATTGAAAATGGTGCAAGTCAGTCCCAGCTCCCATCATTTTCCAACAGAGTTATTCCGGAAGATCTCCTGTCTTCTCGGAAGGTGCTTACCTTAACATGTTAACAGTTATAGGAGTGGTTCTGCAAGAAATAGGAAAGTCAGTTTCCCATAATTTTCCACTTACTGCAGGTTTAGTAACAGGCATGTTACTAAGAGTGTTGGTCCTCTGGATTTGTGCTGGAGCTAGCTGTGCCTGCGTCTCCCCATGACATTAATATTTAGTCCCACACAACAAGATATTGTGGTGGGAACTGTGAGTCCCGCAGAGTCACATGGGAATGCAGGCCGAGACTAACACTGTAACTTCATTAGTACATGAATGCATCCAGGACTACCTTGTAGGTGTGCACAGCCTTGTTGTCTGGGTGGTTTAGGACACATTTCAACTAACTGTGAGCTGTGAATAAAGTGTGGCCAGGAAATCAGACTCATGGACTCACTCATGTGAATACTCATCACTCAGGCCAATGGACACTACAGATTTAGTTAGTTCTTGAATTTTCTTAAACTACATAAATCATGACTAACATCCATAGGTCAACCCACAGGCATGAAACTTGGTGGGTAGGTTTGACATTGTGAGACATGCATGTGATGTAAGCAAGGACGGGTCTTATCTCTGTACCTGACTGACCCAACAGCCACGATTACAGACATTCAGCGAGCAGTGATGTCCTCCATGAGTCATCCTGTTAGTGCAGCACCATTGGCAGATGGCTGCTCCACGCAGGACTACATGCACGCAGACTGCTATGATGACTGTCCTTAACACCACGTCAACATCACCAAAGACTGCAATGGTGTTGTGCCAGACTGTCATGGAATGACTCAGAACGGCAGCGGGTCATCTTCAGTGACGAGTCCCGCTTTTGTCTTGGTGGAGACGACAACGAATCCGTGTGTGGAGGCACCGTGGTCAGCACCAAGATGAACGGTTTGTTGTCACATGTCACACATCCAGAAGACCTGGTGTCACTCCACCTCCACCCCTACTGCACCATCTGCAGGAACTGTGTGAGGATATTCAAGCTGCATGGGATGGATTATCACAGGACACCATTAGTCTGGCATGTTGGGTTAGCAAACGTGTAGGCCTGACGCCATACTGAGAGACACTACTTCTGTATTTCTGTATGATTTTCCTGCTGCTGTGTCCTCTATGGATGAGTACAGTAAAGGCATATCTACTGAAAGACTCTGAATATATCTACTGAAAAGACACTAAAGTGACCTCTAGTGTATGTTTTTAGCCTAACATGCCTCTGCCGATTGGTAGAGATGGTGCAATCAGGTTGAGTTAAGTTCAACACCTTTTTCATTAAGATGTAGTATTCTTACAATGTGCTCTACCAAGACGTTGAGCAGAAGGATTAATGAAGCTTGAGCAGGTTGGGCTGATAGGAATTCTGGGGATGTATTTCACGGCACTATGCTGTTAGCTTCAGCTTAACTTAAAAAAAATAAAAAAGTTAAATTTGGATACCAAACACAGTTTGGCTGAACTGAACGCATCCAGGGCAAGTGGGAAATTGTGTAGCATATACATTCCCGTTCCTTCAACTAGAGGCAGGAAAGTGACGGAAGTGTTGCACAATCAGGGGCTTATGTACACAAGGAAGAGGAATGATAGTGTAGGTCACTTCATAGCTTTTAAAATCCACCCTCCTTCTGTAAAGCTTAGAGCGGGATCAAGTCTCAGAGGCAGCTGCCTGTTGCAGGCCTTGCTGCACAGGTGAAACCTGTGGTCATTAGGCAAAAGCAGAAGAAGGAAAAAAAGGAAGGAGAAGGGGGAAAAAAAGAAGGCCAGCCCCATGCAGCCGCTAATGGGATTCTCAGAACGCAGGAGAAATAAACCTTTATTGCATTCCCTGGCTTTTTCCAGCACAGCTGACGCTGATTAGGGCCGTCCCGTTCGTGAAGGTTCCGCTGTGAGCGAGCGAAGGGATCGCGCTCTACCCTTGAGAGGAGGGGGGGTGGAGGGGCACACATGCGATTAATAAAGCTGATCTGCAGTGTCCGGTGGATCTGTCCAGTTTCAGATCGAGGGCCTTTGGACTTGCACACACACGTGTACAAGAAAGGACTCAGATTCAGTTAGGGAAAAGACAAAGGTCCAGTGCATCAACAGCTAAGCATGTACAGCAGACTTTTGCATGAGTCCAGTTGACCGATGAGTGCACACCACTTTCTTGTATCCCCGGCATGCCTGCGCACGAGTTTGCAAGGGTGCGCACAAGCAGGTGCGTTGGGATAAATCCACTGAGACAGATTCTGGATTTGAGACTTGCAGAGATTGATGGTGAGAACTGATTGCGTGTGGCTTAATGCTAACTCCCTTAATGGGTTCCTGCGAGTGAAAATGGCCCAGAAACAACTTGTGGTTTCTAATGATCCCAGCAGTGTGGTGGTTTGGAGGAACTGATGTCCGAGAATCAGGTTCAGCAGTGCTCAGGTGTGGCGTTTCATTTTCTTTCCCTTAATCAATGCCCACTCTGGCTCTTCAGTTTGACACATTTTGATTGGTTGGTTGTGGTTAAAACGGGTTCGGTCGACTGCGGTCAACCCACTCAGTTGGCCTGTGTGAGTTTAGCACGTGTGTTTCTGCAGCGAGACTGAGTCGCTCTGGCTAGGACTGGCAGCCAAGCAGAGAGGCGTCGGGATTAGAGGGCCGAGACCTGGCTTAGCCCTTGCTGACAGTGTCACTTAACAAGGCTGTTCCTCACAAAGCGTGACCACATCATCTAGCCACCCAGTTTGCGCTCCCAACCCACCAGCCAAAGGCCTTCCTTTGGCCACAACCACCGACACCATCAAGCTTGTAGAGTTGGTGCAAAGCTGTAGGAAGCTCTACGTCAGGTTACATATACTGCTGCCAAATGAACGGAAACACAATAAGTGCAGATGTTTTGAGACCAGTGTCTTGCATGACACCATTAAGCTTTTTTCATCCTACCTGACTCTATGGCATGAAATGCTGAGCAGGCCCAGCTAACCTGGGTTTTGGATCAAGACCACAAGAGGCAATGGGGTTCATTGATGGGGCATGGATGGGAGGAGCTCCAGTCTACCCAAATCACTAAGGTTACAAAAGGAACAGTGACCAAAGTTGCATTTACATTGATGGGAAAGACATCAGTATAAAGAGTTCCTGACTGGTCAGTCTGAAATATCAATAAGCTCCTGGACAAATGCTGCTGCAATCGGTATTGATGTTCAATCTACATTGCAGGCACTTTCAAATCAGCGGGGGGTGCTCTGCTCTATGTCAGGCGAAAGCGAGTGCGTGCCTCGGACTACCTTAACCATTTTGGTCTGGTTTACAGATATAAGGAAAAGCGATATGATCGGATGAGTCGTCCTTCACCTTGTTGAACACAGGTGCAGGGGCAGTCTACAACAAGACACCCGAATGCTTGGCCCCACAGTGAGGTGGTGGGGTAAATACGTTGTACTGTAAGGTGGCAATTTTGTTGGCATGGTTTGGGACACCAGTCCGTCTGTCTGGTTGTCTTCATAAATCATTTCTATTCTAATGGGAGTGATCTTGCATAGGATGCCCTCTTTTATAGAGCATGTGGGCTCCCTAACACTAATACGTCTCAACCAGCCAATTGGGAACCTATGAAGAAGCCATCTAGCCAAAGCCCTTGCAGTGGCATATTGTTGTTGGAACCAGACTCTGTAGGAAGGGTTGACAAGACTCTGTAGGAAGGGTTGACCAGTGGAACCAGACTCTCAGGACGCAAGGTTGCTGACTACTGGTCTAAGATGATGTAGCCAGCTAGGAGTCAGCCCTGGCCTATAGAAAAGGGGGGTAACCTGGCGTATTTGGGTGGGAGGTCTCTTGGATTGCTGTGGAGGTGCAGAGATCTGTTCTCCATGGACCAGTTTTGGGATAAAGATGTTGAGCAAGTCGGCCCATGGAAACAGACAGGAGATCTCAAGTGTCCCAGGCACATTCCTGTGATCAGCGCTGCCATTTGTCACTGGTACAAAAACTGGACGTTATGTAAATGCTGTCCAGTTGAGGCGGGGATAATGAGACGCACCTGACCATTACGCAATCCGGCCCCGAGCAGCAGCATGTTAATGAGCTTTGTTGCCATGGTGTTCTTTTGTTGTCTGGTTGTCTGACTTCCACCACTGTCCCTCTTTTCTCTCTCTCTCTTTAATTCCACAGACGACTAGAACAGAACGGCATCAAGTCCGTCCCTCCTGGAGCGTTCTCCCCCTACAAGAAGCTGCGGAGAATGTGAGTTTACGGCCACATCAGAAAACCCAACACAGATACTTTGCATGCTGTTATTAGATCCGTCCTTAAGCACAAAACACGGACCTGAATAATGAATATGAACACATGAAAAAAACTTTCAGACATTGTATACATACTAGCACCCATTTGGACACACATGCAAATTAGCTCCCACCTGGGAAACTACAGTAGCTGCCCAGCAACACCCCTAGACACCCATGACCCATAGACACCTACATATTAGGGGGTGTTTGGTTCAGACTTCAGTTCATACCTTTTACTACACTACCACCCTAATAGATACAGCCTAGCAACACCTTACCTGTCACCTGGGATTCCATACTAGTGGCTTTGTCAAGCGGGCTAATAGGTTGTTCATTCCCAGTAAACAATGGCCATCCGTGGACATCTAAAATGTGTTTAAATATAGTCAGATACGTGATTCCAACGTTGTTTCAACGGTTCAAACGGTTCAAATGTTTACTGTGTTAGCTTTACCCTTCTAGTTAAGGTCCAGTTCTTTCAAATCAAATCAAAGTTTATTTGTCGCGTGCATCATACACAGTACAACTATCAGTGAAATGCTTTGACAGCTGCCTGCTTACATAAAACAATAAGATAATATGAAGATTGAATATCTAAAATATAAAGATAAGAACAAGAAGTTAAATAAACATAAAATAAGATTTATAAAATTTACATGCTTCGTAATATAGCTAAAAAAAGTATAGAATGCAATTACAATATACAGTGTACACTAAATATTCTTAAATATACAATAAATACTAATAAACTCCTCAATCGTGATGGATTATTGTATTAATGTATTAAATGTTACTTATTATTAATTCACAATTAATTCAAATTTACTTCCATAATTGTAACAATGTGCAGTAAACACCGTTAAGACCTTATGGAAAATATTGAGCCTGAGCTAATATACATCTTAATGGTCTATAAATAGCATATGCATATAGAAAAATCCTGTGAATTACTAAATCGTACATAAAATGATAATAATTATGTAATAATTAGCATGCTTATATAATAATCAATAAGAAAGTTATTAACTACTTTGAAATAGCTGTGAAGCCACCAATCACACAATGAAAACATGGACTGCATTATGGTGCTGCAGAAATGGTGGAGCCTTTAGATGGTTCTCTGGCTAGCAGAGTTAGGCCCACTATAGATGAGTCATGATTATTATCTCATACGAAAGTCGTTTATTAGTGAATAGAGTTCAAATATTGGACACCACTTATCCTCGTACGGGACTGCGGGTGGGCGCGGGACCAAGCGTCTACGTTCCGGGTGGCAGAGGGACAAATGTTGCCCATTTTTGGTGGGATGAATTCTAGCAAGAGTTGGATTAAAAACCAGTCCTGTGCAGATCTCTCCTTCAGAGCTAATTAGAGTTTAGAGCTTGGAGTTGTTTTGAGTAGGTGTTTATTTGTGACATAAAATGGCACTGAAAACTCGTCTAACACTTTTTCAACTCCACTTAACGTATTAACTCGAAAGCAATAAACTCTAGAGGTCACTAGCTAGAACCAACAGACATATCGTCGCTGTCCAATGAAGCATGTATCTCCATTTTTGTCCATTTTTACTTTCATGCATCATTTGAACAGGGCAACTGCTGTGTCCGCTGAATGAGAATCTCATGATGAATGAACCAACAGAAATGGCCCAAAACTGCTTGGAAAGATGTCAGGTTCCATTGATTTACATTAAAGTAAAATGGGGTTTTTGCCCTCTCCTGTAAAGTTGCCATTTTGAAGATACTTGTTTTTCTTTGGACAATGACGATATACAAATACTAAAAATATGCAAAGGAACATCAAATATTATATTTTATGATCCGTAATGTATATAACAAGGTGTTGGTTTATGTACTAATAATAATAACTAATAATATTATGTACTAATAATATTAATGGGCGTAATGAATAACCTAGCTAGGTGAATAAACCATTTAGATGTGTCAAATTTGGGGATAATTATCCAGGATTCCACTGAAAATACTCCAACATTATTCCCTTACTGTTTCGTTGTAGTTCCTGACTGTGAAAAATCAAGCTTTCAGTTGACAGCTTCATCCAAACAACGTTAGCGGTTAGCCAGATAGCTTGAGCCCAAAATAAAGCAGTGTCCACAGGTTAGCAGGATTCCTGTTGGGCAGTCGTCCTTTAGGGTCGAACTATCCAGGTCCCTGATAAACCCTGCGTTCCCCAGCAGATGAGCAGGTTGTGAGCTGCAAGCGTCAAATGAATAAAATTAAAAATCCGATCTGTGGGCGGAGTTCCCATTGGCCGGAGCCCATTGACGCATTCCTGTAAATAAGTTCCGGCAGTTTGCAGTGCTATTTTTAGTGGGGACGTCTGCCCGGCATACTTTCTTGCACAGAGGTGCAGAGAGCGAGCGTGTGGGAGTAGGTCACTTAACACACCGTAAATTGTGGCCATCATGATTACCATCCATGGGAACGCGAACGTTAGGGATGGAAGACTCTGGACTTTGGCACATCCCGACGGCCGGAGTGACCTGCGGGCGCTCGACGTCAGCCACATCCACAAAACCTCAGCCTTTGCCCAGCTCCGGCCCTCAAATAGCAGCCATGGGAAGAAGAAGAAATTCTCCTCCAGCGGCCGCTCCTCTCGCTCGCCCTTGGGTGATGCGGCAGCCTGGTAACCAAACAAGCTTTGCTGCTGCTTGACATGCTTGTAAAAATAACACTTGCACGTCCCCCCCCCCCCCCCCCCCACCT
>CM067500.1:7177436-7249309 GCA_034552555.1 Semaprochilodus insignis | reverse complement strand
TGTTCTCACTATACTGGCAGATAAATGGAGCAAAATGACCTGCCAACATAGTGCGAAGATTTTCCTTACTAAAATCACTTAAAACAATAAAAAACAGCTGGAAATATGTAAAATAATCTTAAAAATGTGTAAAAATAAATAAATAAATAAATAAATAAATAAATAATGTAATAATAATATAAAAAAATGTTAAATGTGCTTACAACAATTGCAAACTGAGAATTTTAAATATATCAACTAGATATAAGAGAATTTTACTTGCCAGGATGTAATTTTTTGCAGGGTTTTTCTGTCATTTGGATCATAAAAAGACCCTTTATGATCATGATAATCCATAAATAAGAATGTTAGGTCATGCATTAGTCAATAAGTAACACTAACCAATCAGAACTGCACTCTGAACGAGACAATAAAAAGCACAGTGGGTCAATCAAGACATGAAACCCTGTGCTGACGGTCACCATTGCCAGTGGTAGTAGTTCATAGAGATACCAATTTTGAAGACTCATGTAGGTTCACTGGTGGTTTTGGATAATGGGCAAAATAGCTCCTGCAGACAACACAACACCTGGTTCCCATCACCACCGCTGTAAAGAGACGTTCAAGTTCTGATTCAGCGAGGACACGAATGAAGAGCCAGAGTTTGGTTCCTGCTGTTGGTGAGCTGGACTGTGTCATTCCTTGCAGCAGATCCCTTTGAACAGAACGTGTGGCTTTGCCCTGGATGAGGACTTTGATGAAATAACAAATTAACTTTTAACTTTTCATCAGATGGACTACGGTGAGTGAGCGCGGACATGTTCTCCCACACGCTGTAGCTGGGAGCACTTGGGCTCGTTAACAGCCACCCCAAAGCCGTGGCAAGAGCAACAATAGCAGGCCGTCCAACAAAAGCACACAATGGCTCCCTCCATAAGTGGCTTCAAGTGGAATCCGTGTGTTCAATTATTGAACGCCTATTATATAACTGGCTTCAAGCACTTTGGCACATGAAGTCTATTCTTAGCGAGTCACACGCTGCGGGAGAAAAGGCTGATCTGCTCCTGCTTTTTAAGGACAGTGATCTGTATGGCTTGCATAAATGTCCTCCAGGGAGAATAATCACACTCTGGTTTGCCGAAACGTCCCCCCAGAGATCTCAAAGGTTCCATTGAAGAGCTTTGATTTCATAGTCCTGGTGTGTTTATCTGGCAAAAGAGCTCCCACACAGACCTGCAAGAGCCAAGCCACTGGTGTTTCACACCACATGGTCCAAAAAGACAGCAGGAACCTTGACTGGGAAAAACATTATCTGCCAGTGAAGGTCCTGATAGACGAGTCGCTGCAGGCAACCTAACACTTGATGAGCTACTCCAAGAGGAGAACGTTTGAATTGAAGTTGGTGGTCTAGCGTGGGAAGGCTGAGGGTTATCCGAGGAAGAAGGGAGGCCAAAAATTGCTGGCGCCTTTCGGCCACGGAATAATATTCAGGAGCGTCTTTGATTTGTGGTTCTTTATCTGTGTTCCCTCAGGGACCGAGGACACCAGGTTGAACAACGAGTGCAACAACGACCCCGTCTGTCCAGCCAAGTGCCGCTGCGAGTCAAACGTGGTGGACTGCTCCAATCTGCGCCTCACCAAGATCCCAGAACACATCCCAGCTTCCACCACCGAGCTGTAAGCACTTTTTTCGCATGGATCCTGCAAAACATTCACCCCTTTCCCGGTAGACAGTGTATCCCCAGCAGCAAAACCCATTGCCTCAGTTTAGGATGTGGTTTCTGACGGCCTTTAATGCTGAAAGCTTGAACACTCATCTTCATCCAGAGGGGGTGCGGGTGTGGGATTTGCCTTAGCTTAGTGGCTGATTGCTTTAGCAGGACTTCCTCTGCCTCTGAATGTCCATATCTCCCATTCTGACCTTGTTCTCCCTTGCTGTCTCTGAAGGCGCCTCAACAACAATGAAATCACATCTCTGGAGGCCACCGGCGCATTCAAGACTCTCGCGCAGCTGAAGAAAATGTGAGTATGACAATCAAAGGTGCATGGTGCCTCGATGATGAAGCTTAGTGTGGCCAGGCTTCTCTGATATCACTGTCTGTCTCACAGAAACCTCAGCAATAACAAGATTTCCGAAATTGAGGATGGTGTGTTCGAGGGTGCTTCCTCTGTCAACGAGCTGCACCTGACGGCCAATCAGCTGGACTCTGTACGCAGCGGCATGTTCAAGGGTCTGGAGGGGTTACGGATGTTGTGAGTTCATTCAAAACTTGCCTCAAGTTCAAGACAACTCGTCTTTGATAGTATTCTGACAGTCGTGAAACACTAGGCAACATGTGTTGGCCATTTTGGCATTTCACCAATACCTAACAAATGACTGGTTTTCCGATATCTAGAGGGAATGTGCAGGTTAATACTCTTGACCTCTGTCTTTTGTTTAGAATGCTACGCAACAACCGTATTAGCTGCATCCATAACAACAGCTTCACCGGCTTGTACAACGTTCGTCTGCTGTCTCTCTACGACAACCAGCTGACCACCATTACGCCCGGAGCCTTCGACACCCTTCAGACCCTCTCTACTCTGTACGTGCCAAACCTTTGCCCCGTTTTTTGCACATGAACCCAAAGCTTCCTGTTGCTGACTTTGCAACAATAAACCTGACTGATGGCTCGTTTTACAGAGTCGTCTGTTTTTGTATATTCCAGAACTGTAGCAATTAGCAATTAGCTTCAAATATAAAACTGAATTGACATCACTTCCACTGCAGGTTGGGAGCAAGAGCTGGTTTTAATTAGTGTATAGAGGGAAACATGCTCAGAGCTTTGACTGGAATGCTGCGCTGTCCTCTAAGTCTTCTATGGTCTTGTGGCAGGAACCTGCTGGCCAACTCTTTTAACTGCGACTGCCGGCTGGCATGGCTTGGCGACTGGCTGCGGAGCCGCAAGATCGTCACAGGAAACCCACGCTGCCAGCGCCCGGCTTTCCTAAAGGAGATCCCGCTGCAAGATGTGGCTCTGCCAGATTTCCGCTGCGAAGAAGGTAGGCTACTCTTATCGTCTGGTGATGCTTTTGTCCAAGAGATGACGGTTCTAACTTCATAATCAATAATTATTTAACTGCAGTATCGATTTGCCGACTATGATGCATTCTTCGTTCACAGAATAAAGCGATGCCTTTTGTTTCTTCTGCTTTGCCGTCGTTTGTTTTCTCTGTTGAGATCAATAGTGCATTAAACTGTGCTGACTACTCTCCGGCCTTATCTCTCTTGTGAACGATTGCTCTGTTCTCTCTCTCGTCATTTATCTCTCTCTGCCTTTCACAGTCTCTTGTCTTTCTGTTCTTATCTCAATCTCCACCTGTCCACACTTACCTGTGCAGCACTTTTTTTAGATCTGCAGACGTACCACTCTATTTCTTTTACTGCTTTTCATTCAAGCACGTTTCATCATCACCATGTTTCTTTCTGACTGCATTTACAACATTGTGTCTGGCTTCCATTTGTCGTGCATGCCTCTCTGCATGGACCCTCAACAGGCCACTCAAAATACCAGGCTTGGGGCAGGCTTGAGGTTGGTGGTGTCAGGATCGGGCCAGGCTTGGAACAGGTTGGGTCAGGCTTGGGCCAGGCTTGGGCCAGGCTTGGGCCAGGATCAGGACAAGCTCGGGGCAGGTTGGGCCATGTTCAGGACAGGCTCTAAGCAAGTTGCGCCAGACTTGGGCTGGGATCAGGCCAGACTTGGAGCCGGGCCAAGCTCAGGATGGGATCAGAACAAGTTTGGCAGGGATTAGGCCAGGCTTGGACTGGTTTCAGGAGTGGTTATGTATGATATACATTTGCTTTTATTTGAAGGAAAATGGGCCAGAAAACTGTAGCTGTGATGATCCATCTGTTATTACATGCAAGCAGCTTTGGGATGGGGTTGGGTTTCAGATTTAGCAGTACCAGCCAGGTCTGGCTGGGTCAGGTCTCAAAGTCGTGGGTAGAGGTCTGACTTGGGCTTTAATTTCACTCAAAATACCAAGCTTGGGGCAGGCTTGAGTTTGGTGTTGTCAGGATTGGACCAGGCTTGTGACAGGTTGGGTCAGGATCAGGCCAGGCTTGGGCCAGGATCAGGACAAGCTCAGGGCAGGTTGGGGCATGTTCAGGACAGGCTCTAAGCAAGTTGCGCCAGGCTTGGGCTGGGATCAAGCCAGGCTTGGAGCAGCAGGTCGGGCCAAGCTCAGGATGGGATCAGAACAAGTTTGGCAGGGATTAGGCCAGGCTTGGACTGGTTTCAGGAGTGATTATGTATGATATACATTTGTTTTTATTTGAAGGAAAATGGGCCGGAAAACTGTGGCTGTGATGATCCGTCTGTTATTGCATGCAAGCGGCTTTGGGATGGGGTTGGGTTTCAGATTTAGCAGTACCAGCAAGGTCTGGCTGGGTCAGGTCTCAAAGTCGTGGGTAGAGGTCTGGCTTGGGCTTTAATTTCATTTCTGTAAAGGTCTCTGCTCTCTGTCATTACTTCTGCCTTCATGCATCTTTCGCCTCCTGTCTCTTCCTTTACTGACCACTCCCTCTTTCTCCCCTCTCGTCTCCCATGGTGTAGGCCAAGAGGATGCCAGCTGTATGCCCCGCCCACAATGTCCCAGTGAGTGTACTTGCCTGGAGACGGTGGTGCGCTGTAGCAACAAGCACCTGCGCGCCCTTCCCAAAGGCATTCCCCGCAACGTTACCGAGCTGTAAGTCTGGAGCGAAGGAGGTGCTCAATACACTGCCACACTTTCTCAGTTCTCAGCCAGGCAAAAGCCGACCTACACCGTTTAGAATTAAGAAAGCAGCCAGACAGACAGACACACAGAGAAGCAAGCTTTGAGGCGTGACGATGAATAGTTTAGACTTATTGGCACCTGATATTTGGCACTTTCAATCTGTCTTTTCAAAGTGCGGGTTTTCTTTTCCCCCCTCTATCTCCTTCTGAAGCGGCTGGTTTTGCTATAAACAGGAGGCCAAGAGAAAAATAAATAGCTGTGTGCAGCTTCTCTCCCAGCTACATTCCTCAGAGTAAGGCTCCCAGGAGCTCCTGGAGCTGGGGCTGATGTCATTCCCGAGTGCAGGGCCAAAGAACTGGAGGCACAGGGCTAGAGGCGAACAGGGAAGGCTGTATCAGCCTCCACTGCCAGATGAAACATGCCAGGGCGAAATGAAACGCTGATGAGTAGGAATGATGGAGATGAGGTCTTGTTGATAAGTGGACTACACATCCGCCCTCTCACATCTACAGATTGATTAATAAATGGAAAAATGATTCCCAAATGAGACTTCTAACAACCACTTGGTAGACCACCAAAACCGACCCTATCAGATGCACAGCACTTTCATCTTTGAGAGAGAGAAGAACGTCAAGCTTCTTCAGATCTGAGAACAGCCATATTTGTTTCTGCCGATCCTTCCACTGTGTTAAGACACCCCAGCCCTATGGATTTGAAAGGACGTGTAGCTATCAAGAAGCTCTTCACAGAGAAAATGGAAAGTACATGAACGAGGGGTGGTCTCTGACTTTTGCCTAGTACCTGTCTGCCTCCACCCCTTGCAGGCCTCCAGGACTCTGTAGCACTCTTTGTCCAGTCCAACCTGTCATTTTCAACACAGGTGCTCTCACTGATCTCAAACCTGTACCATCCAGGTGTGCTGCTTTCATCTACTTATCTGCTGCAGCTCCACAAGCACTGTCATTAACCTTAAACAGACAGCGCCACCCCCCGCCTCACCCCCCTCCTTCAGTTCCAACGCTCTTCTCTTCCCCAGTAGGCCCCGAGGACAATGGGGTCCACCACGGGCATAACCCGTGGGAGGACAGGGTGGGTGTGAAGGGGTCAGCTCATTTTACTGAATCCCCGGCAGCAAGTCACACCCCCCCCGGTGGCCTCTATTGTGTTCTCCTAAACAGAAAACATACTGGGAGGGGCTTGGGGAGAGGCACACAGTGGGGCAGAGGAGTCAAAATGCCCTTCCTATATATGCGTGGTGGGAGTGACACATTCCGCATACACGCACCAACAGGCATTCCAGAAAGCACGCAGTCATCAATCATCTGGACAGATGTATACAATGCTAACCACACATGCACTCGCACATCGGTGTAAAGATCTTAAAGCCAGAAACCTCCGCCAGCCAACGGCGCAAGGATGCAACTATTTCACAGTACCCTGCCGAGGGCAGCCAGCAAGGCTTGGTCTTATCCCTCTTAAGGCCCTATGAACCCAGTATCCAACAAATGCCATCTAGCCCTTGGCTAGCGCTAGCCAAACAGTAAAAGGCCGAAAGAGTGGCCCTATTGTGGCACACAGTGGGTCACAGACTTAGCGTGGGAGTCTATTGTTGAGGGAACGAGAGATACTTTCTCACGACATGGGACGAGGACTGGCCTCTAACCATGCCTCTCTCTCTGCAGGTACCTGGACGGAAACCAGTTTAGCATGGTGCCAAAAGAGCTCGCTGCCTTCAAGTATCTGCAGCTGGTGTGAGTGTTTCTCTCCATTCATTCTTTCCCTTTGTCGTTTGTGTGCTACCGTTTCTTTAGATAAAAGGAGCTGTACATGTGCATTCAGGGCTAACACTCTTGTTTCTGTTTAGTGACCTGAGTAACAACAAAATCAACTCCCTGACGAATTCCTCCTTCGCCAACATGAGTCAACTCACCACCCTGTACGTTTGCCTAATGACTCAAATGTATAGTTTTAAGCCTGAATGGCCAATCAACGGTTAAATGACAAATGTATATCCCACTTGCTTGTAATCCTTGTTGTCCATGTTGGGAAGTTAATGGTGACCTATCTGTCCTTCTTTATCCTTCCACAGGATCCTGAGCTACAACGCCCTTCGCTGCATTCCATCCCTGGCCTTCTCAGGCCTTCGTTCCCTCCGCTTGCTGTAAGTCTACCTCTGTTTTTTCTTCGCCTTAGGATCCTTCCGATGCAAATATCAGATCAGCTTTGTCAGGTGGAGAGGTCTGTTACCTAACCGTTCCACACCAGGTACTACCTAGAAACCAATGTCGGCTTTCGGATTCGCAAGTAAAGAACTCCGGTGCGAATCCGGGTCGGGTCTCAAATTTATCAGTGGTAGTTGGGCCTTAATGTCCCAGGTCGGGGTTAGGTTTGGGCTTTGATTTCATGTCCATGCAGACCTCTACCCAGGTGTGGCCAATTCAAGGTGGTGAAACCTTCCAGCCATTCCAGAGAAGCCACCATTCATATTCCAGACCTCTAAATTGTCAAGAGTAAGAATGCAGATGTAGGATTTATCCCTGCCTAACGGATAGAGTTACTGTACATTAGGAGAGGCAGGCCCTTTTCCAAGATCACCAATCTCATTCCGAGATGGTTGGTAGGGGCCCAGGATATTTAAGCGTCCTTCAAAATCAGCCATGGCTCACTTAGCCGCCCAGCAGGGAAATGATTTCTGCTGTTTGGGAGGAGTCCTTCCGATGATGACGATGATAGCACTCTCGTATGCGCTTCAAGTGTCGGACCAAGGAAGCCGTGAGGAGAATCGTGTTTGGGAGATTGCCGATACAGTGTGGGGAAAGTGATCAAGCCATCTGCAATCGGGATGGGTGCGAGAGAAAGCAAGTGTGCTGTGACAGATGGGACTGTGCAGCCAAAGCAGAGGGGCATGTTTTGCATGTGTGTGTGCACACGCATGAAGGGGTGGGGTTGGGGGGGGGTGGGGCAGGAGACTCGTGACATGTGGCCTACCAGACATGCTTTTTTTACAGCCTGCAACAAAGCCATGAACATCCCCCCCTCTCTTTTATGCCTAAACGATGCTGAAATCCGACGATCATTAGTAAATGTAGGGCTTTTTTCCGTCCCGCCTTGCGGCTTTGATGTTAATAAATATGCATCGGTACTTGCTCTGTCTGCTCTTACTCAGTGACGCACCATATAAGTCGGCCTCATTTGCAACATACCCGTTTTGCTATGACACAGATCTCTTAAAAGATCTGTTAACCCCCCCCTCCACCAGCTTCCCCAGTCTGGACCACCCTATTGTCTCCATCGCCATCTAGCTCCAACAGAAGCAAGCACAGTTACCCAAACTTTGATCTCTTTACTGCTAGTCTGATCCATCAAAGACTTTCCATAAAATATCAATTGGTGGCACGTTTTTTTTTCTCCCCGCCGTTTCGCTTAAATGAAAGCGCCCCAAGCTCGTCGCGACTCACGACAAGCCAGCCGGTTTTACAGTCCGCTTAAAGACTCCGAGGTTCAAAGTCACCTGGCATGAAAGGCTGAACGTTTTTTGAGCTAGCCTTCACAAAAACTGCACGTAGGTGCTAAAGCGATCGTAAAGTGTCACCTTTGGCTCGTTCCCTTTTTTTCTAGACTAGAACAGCAAAGAGAGAACAAAAATAATTAACCCGGCTTCGCTTTGAGCAGGTCCGAGCTTCTTTGCGTCTGGCGCCGGACGTGGTTTCGATTTGGTATTAATAGGCTGCTAATTGGCCTTGCGGGGACGTGAGGGTAAGGGCTCACAAAGCATCTCTGGAGGGAAGGTGAGAGGTAGGGGAGGCTGAGAGATAAGACGAGAGGCAGAGATTGAAAGAGGGCTAACTTCTAATAATTACACGCGCTTATAATAACATGAATGTATTTGTGTAAGGGGTTAATAGGTATCTGTAGCTCGTAGAGAACCTGTTATATATATATATATATGTACTGTATAAGCTCACCATACAAAAAACACCATGTGTTTTCAAGGTGGTACAGTCATACAGTCGTACAGTCATAAGGGTCTACCAACAGTGGCTAAAATCCCGGTCTACGGGGAATTCTCCTCGGAATTGTGCCAGGGAAGGCATCTACCAAATCTGGACCAACTGCGCAATTCTTTGATGTAAGAGTGTCTGAACATTGATGTGGCTACATCCAGAAACTTGTACAGTACATGCCAAATCCAGTCTCAGCTGTTATTGGTGCTGGTGGAGGGATCATACGCTGGTAGGTACGTAACAGGGGACTCATTTTTGGTCCGGTGACACACACACACACATGCACTCATCATCAAAAGAATAGCTGCACCCAGAAGGAATCAACCCGACAGGAATGAAACTTGAGTAGGTTTGACATCGTAAGACTTGCTAATGATTCAAATTTCACGCTCTGCCGCACATGTGACGTAAGAAAGGACGGACCTTATCCCTGTACCTGACTGACCCAACAGCCACGAGTACAGACCTTCAGCGAGCAGTGATGTCCTCCATGAGTCATCCTGTTAGTGCAGCACCATTTTCCAGACGGCTACACCACGCAGGACTACATGCACACAGACCGTTACCACGACTGTCCTTAACACCACGTGACCGCCACCAAAGACTGCAATGGTGTCGTGCCAGACTGTCATGGAGTGACTCAGAACTGCAGCGGGTCATCTTCAGTGACGAGTCCCGCTTTTGTCTTGGTGGAGACGATCAACGAATCCGTGTGTGGAGGCACCGTGGTCAGCACCAAGATGAACGGTTTGTTGTCACGCGTCACACATCCAGAAGGCCTGGTGTCCCTCCACCTTCACCCCTGCGGGACCATCTGCAGGAACTGTGTGAGGATATTCAAGCTGCATGGGATGGATTATCACAGGACACCATTAGGAACCTCTACAACTCCATGCCGAGACGTCTGGCATGTTGGGTTAGCAAACACGGCGGCCCGACGCCATACTGAGAGACAGACTTCTGTATGTGTAGCTCAATAAATATCGATCATATCAGTCTAAATGTATCATCATTTATTGTTCCTGGTAACCTTTATCATCCTTCCCAACAGCACTGCAATCCCACACCACCTTCTGAGTGCAGCTATTACTTTGAGGATGAGTGTATAATAGAAGCCCCTAACAGGTTTTTAATACTCTTGTACAGAACCGGTGATTTGACTCAATGCTTTAATATATGATGATGTTTAAAGGAAACAGAGACAGCACCATCCGCATCAAATTGACAGCGGACGTAGCCGTTCCACCGCAGTGCGATCGAGCTTGGGTCGGGTTCGGGTTTCAAATTTAGCATTACTGGTCAGGGCCTGGGAGAGTTGGGTTCTAAAATTGCGCATTTGGGCTCCAGTTTTATGCCTATGCAGAGCCAAGTTGCGTCTCTCTTCTGAACCTCTCAAAACCATGCTTGCTTGTACGCTTTTGGCCTGTAGCGCGGGTCTTTTTGGCAACACGTGGTAATGACCTGACGGATTAAGACGTCCGTATTGTTTTACAGCCATTAAGCCCTCTCAGTCTTGTCACCTAATCGCCCTGCTGAGAGACGAGGAAGGAAATGTCTCTCTCTCTCTCTTTCCCTCTCTCTTTCCCTCTCTCTAAGCCAGACCAGTGCGGTCCATCCGCAGTAACCCGACACCCTGCTCCACTGAATTCCACTGGAGCCCGCAGCGCGAAAATAGATAGCCCCAACCTCTGCCATGGCACCAGCGACAGGTGTCGAAAAAGAAAACGAAGAGAATCAGACTGCCTTCTCGTGAGAAGTGCCCCAGCATCAGGGTTCAGCCGCGGTTCGGGGGGACTCTTTCGGTTTCATGGCTGGGAAAGAGATAGGAAAGCGAAGCTTCATGGGAGACCTTGTGACCAGACCAGACTGGCTACTGATAAAGCCGACTGGAGAGGGAAAAAATGCAATTCCTCGCATTCTTCAGTATGTGAAGCCTCTCCTTGTAGCTGTCATTGCAAACCTCAGTGCCAAAAACAGGCCATTCCCAAAAGTTACCAGGCCTACGCACATACGGAGTGGCTGCTCGAATGCCCTGCTTATAGCGACAGGAGCCTATTCCCAGTGGTCTAGCCTCTGTTATAGGAATAGTGTGGCATGGAATCAAATTCACTCATTGCTCCAAACAAGATGTTTAGGGTGTGTTGGTCACTGAAGGTACATGTTAATGTTGCTAGCAAGTAATGGAAGCTTATATAGCCTATATTTAGCCTATGTTACATTTTCTGCTTGTAGTCATGATGGATGAATCCCACACATTCTAAGTGGACTTGCACTACTAAAATATACGTCACGGCCGGTCACTGAGCTCAACCTACATGTTTAGCTATTTTTCATGTTTAATATTTGCCAATAATTGTGATATATGTCATTTTGGATTGGTTTGTTTAAATGTCATTGAATACCTGCCTCAGACTCCCCGGGATAGCAAGTTTACAGTATATCTAGGGTTTTTGCCACTGCTGCTCCACCCTCTGACCATCCAGGTCTAACCATCTCCTCACATAGATAAATGCTGCACAGAGACTTTTATTCTAGACAGTGAACAACATACAAACAGCTGAGGAAAAAATTAGGGCTAGGAAAGCTGAACATGGTGTAGCTGACACCTTGTTAGACAATACCGGACACCAAGTGATGAAAAGTGGGATTTTCTCCCATACCATGCTGGACCACCACCCAGAAAATGCAGTGTCATACAGTGTCAGAAACCAGGTAGGCAGTCCTGCCTGAGATTACCATGCAACCCAGTCTGGTTTGAGGCATGTATGTGATGATTTGCATTATGCTAAATGGTGCATTTAGACATCCAGCACTTGTTAGCTACATTAGCTAACAAGAGCACAACTGGACACAGAATATGTCATGGCTGACTGAGTACATTAAGAAGGAAGAGTGAACTGTATAGTAATGTGCATCAGCATGCAGGATCAGAGCTTCCTGCGTGCAGCCATGTTGTCTATCACTGTAGAAAAGTAGCACAAGGCCTATTGAATGCAGGGCTCTTTTGCAGGGTCTTCCAGAGTGCAATTTCAGTCATAAGGGCTTATTTTTGGGTTAGCTGGGGTGCTAACAGAGGGTGACTGAAGTTCAAAGTACCAGAAAGTAAAGATGATAATAAAGAAGATCTCGTCTATCGGCTTGGTCGTCTTCGGAGATCTCGTGTGATGCCCAGCCACCCGTGGCCAGGAGTCCAAGATAGCCGTCCCTGCTCTTTCTATTCACCCCGATCGCTCAGCACTGGCATCTGTTAGTTGATATGGCAGATTTGTCAGTTAGGGTTCTCCTGCAAGCGTGTTGAGGCTGTCCAATGATGTCCCATTAGCAGCAGCTTGAAAAGGCATGGTGGTGTTTCCTGTGTCCAAACGGGAGCACATGCTAACCTTCAACCTGGTAGCATCACATGAGCAGCTTTGAGCAACCGCATCATTAAAGGGAAAGTAGTAACTGAATTTCTGCGTCAGCCTGTAGGCTGCAGTACAGTTCCACTTCATGGTTTTGCAGCTCAAGGCCTTGGCGGGGTCGTCCCTTGCTGATTGTGTTTTATTGTCTCTCCCTCAGGTCCCTGCATGGTAACGACGTCTCGGAGCTTCCTGATGGGATCTTCAGTGACGTGGTGTCCCTGTCACACCTGTGAGTACAGCCACACTATCAAATCCGTATGTACCTCCGTGCGTATGCGGAACAGAGCTCTCCCGTGAACCGTTACCCTCAGTCAGTTCCGTCTGTTCTGCGTTAAGTCTAAGAACACAGGCACAGAGCTTGAACTGTCACTGCCATCACAGCCGCTTCACATGGCACAGGCACCCTGCGGTCTACCAGTAGCCTGCGGCTGCCGTACACTGCACTGGCCACTGTCTCTCCTCACTGCATAAACTCCCACACACTTCCAGCATGTTGTTTTTTTAAGCGCTGTTCAGTCTGCAGTGTGTGTGTGTGCACGGATCCTTCTGCTGAACTGGTTCACAGTCAGAGTTGGAAACACATTTGGGACTTTGAAATGACCTTAGACTAAAGTCCTTGACCTCTGCGTGACCCTATAAATGAATTATGGTTATTTTATTCAAACTAATGAACATTCCATTTCAACACTACCGAAACGTAACCAAAGTTGGTTTAATTGCAGAAAACATGTTATGGCAGTGTTTCGGTTCTGTCCAGTCCGGTGGATGCATGCTTTCCACCTCTCCAGCCGACGCTTGGCATTGCTCATAGTGATCTTAGGCTTGTGTGCAGCTGCTCAGCTATGAAAAACGATTTGAGATTTCTTCTTTCCTGCTTTTCTTAAAATCACACCAATGGATTCCATTTGCAGTACTACAAAACCGCTGGCCAGATAAATCAGAGTTCCACAGTGGAAACTAGAAATAGAAAAAAAATAGAAATGTACTTTAAAGTGCATTTAAAGCACATTATTGTTCTGTGTATATATATATATTACAAATGTAATAATGACATTTTACCTCAATAGCACCTCAGTGTACTTAATATATGTAGTGTAAGTTAAATAGCATGTTTTAAATCATTTAGATATAAACCAAATCAAAATGCCCAGCAGGTAAAAATTAAGTATATTTTGATGTAGTAGAAATTAGTAGAAATATTATTGCTTTGTGTGAATATATATATATATATATTACAAATGTAATAATTACATTTTATAACAATAGCATTTCAGTGTACTTAATATAAGCATGTATTTAATGTAAGTATATATTTACTTTAGTTATATATTTTGATGTACTACAGATGTATTTTAATATGTATTTTAATATGAACTTCAGTATATTTAAGTCAATTTTAGAGTTTTTTTAAAATAGTACAGTTATAGAAGGTATAATAAGTTCTACTGAAGTATATGTGCAATAGCACTAATGATATACTGTAATTTATCATACTAAGTACATAGTTGGTATGTTGAAAATAACACACTGTCAGTACATTAATTAGGAGTTCCAGGACGTATACTAAGACCTTAAATTAGGTAAACATCAGGGTTCTCTTTTCTCCTGGTTTGGTGTGAAACGCCAAACACCAATAACTTTACATCTCATATACATTTCACCATTTAAATAACCATCATCAAACATACGGTCTCTCTGAAGCACATTGCAACAAGAGGTCAACATTATAATGCGATGTCATTTCCTTTAAACCAGTATTGGACAATATACAGTCCAACCCTGTGCAGAACGGGCTCCGTATGTCAGCTGAAGTATCACTGCTGCCTGCGATCGTGTGCACACACATGTGCTGTTGACAGTGTGCAGAGGGTTTGTGGGGGACCGCTACAGAGGTTACATCAAGAGATCCTGTCTGATCTTCGTCAGGCTGATCATACCGCTGAGCCCAAGCTCACTGATCACACAGATGTTGTCCATGTTTGCAGCTGTCGGAGACGTTAAGCGCTGCAGTTGAAAGAGAGCTTGGCTTCCACCCACAACTCAGAACTGATCTAGCTCATTGTTCTGTGCTCCTGTGTCTTGTTTGGCATTGTTACATAGCAGAGCCCACTAGACTTGTTCCTATATGGTTGTACTTGGTAAACTGATCAGTAACTACTGTCATTGTAGAGCACATGTTGAAATGTTGGCCAAAGAAAAGGTCCAGGAGAGCCATCTACTGGCCAGTAAGAGGTGGTGCACACGGCAGGGTCCAAAAGTCTGAGTGGAAGTGCTTTGTTTTCCATCTTTTTCTAATTTAGTCCACAGGTTTTTTATTACAAATGACTTTTATAATGTCATAACAATCTGAGTGAAAAGAAGACTGAAATATTTGCATGAGTTTCAAAAACATCTTTGTATTTGTTATGTCCTCTTTTCCCTCCATTTTCCCTTTCCCGTTCGTGCAACAGCCTCTGACAAGTAAATCAAACCCATCTGAGAGCTGTCTGAACACCAGCTTCAATGGAATAGACTCATAGAACGTAGCTGAATGTCCCAAATACCTTTGAATAGTGACCCATCCAAGTGTCTTCATCTTACTCATCATAACTTTTCTACATTTCAAAGTTTTGAAAGTCCGTAAACTTACTTTTCTGAGCTTTAAACTCATAATGTTCAGTGTAATCTGAGATTTATGGACTAGTAGAAAAGGACTAATATAGATAACAAGTAATGGAAGCTTATATCCCATTGATTAGCATTGTGCTAATGGCATATTTGTGCCTCAAACTCTATTGTTGTATAGTTGTGAAATAATAATCTCATATTTCTCAGATTTGACTCGATTCAGTATGTTTTTGATAAGGCAAAAATAAGGAGTGGCTGAAAACCTGCCTTATGGTAATATATTTGTGGTTTCAGTTGCAGTCGATTAGCAAATTATGAAACCTGAACCACACCTAATAGCATGTAACACCTCCAGGAGCACCAATAACAGCTGGGATTGGATTTGGCATGGACTGGACAAGTTTCTGGATGTAGGCCACATCAATGTTCAGACACTCCTGCATCAAAGAATTGGTCCAGATTTGTTGGATGCCTTCCCTGGCGCTTTACTGGTTGTTCCAGATGGTTCCCACAAATTTCCAACAGGACTTAATCTGGGGCTCCTGAATGTTCATCATGCCAATCAGTCACATTAGCGCCCTGTGAACGCCGGAACCGTCATCTAGGAATGTTGTGTTCCTCGGTAAGATGATTAGCTATAGGGGAAACCTGGTTGTCCAGCAGCTCAGTGTAGGCACTGTGGTTCAGATCTACTGTCACCTCAACCATAGAACCCATATCCACGTAATTACAGCACCCCCGGAACATCACAGAGGGGACTCGGTTTGCGGCTTTAGGACAGCATGGTGGAGTTTTTGTCCTTGTTGGATTGTTCTTCTAATCCAAGTGTGTTGGGTGTTTTGCAGGGCCATCGGTGCCAACCCCCTGTACTGCGACTGCCGTCTGCGCTGGCTGTCAGACTGGGTGAAGACGGGCTACAAGGAGCCGGGGATCGCCCGCTGCGCCGGCCCACATGGCATGGAGGGCAAACTGCTCCTCACCACACCTGCCAAGAAGTTCGAGTGCCAAGGTATGACGACAACTGGCAAGTGAACTGCTGCTTTAGGAAAGCATATCCTGGTGACATTAACCATTGGAAATCCCAGTTAGCATGCTAAGTAGTCCTCATGCTGCAGGCCTTCCTGATAAAGCACTAGCATCTTGTATTCACTTTTCTGAACATGCGTGTTGCAGGTGATATAGACCCCGCTGTCCTGGCCAAGTGTCACCCGTGCCTGTCCAACCCCTGTCTGAACCACGGCACATGCCAGACAGATTTAACGGAGCTCTATAAGTGTACCTGTACAGAGGGATTCAAGGTATGGGTCTCCAGTAAGCAAACAAGTGACAACACTTTGAGCACGTTCCAGTAGTGAAGTCTCTGGGTTCAGCTTCAACAGTCATATGATGTTGTTTCACAGGGAAAGAACTGCGAGACTGCTCTCAACGCCTGTGTCAGTAACCCGTGTGCTAATGGCGGGACATGCCAAGCCACAGGAGAAGCAGACACCTTCACGTATGTGTCCTTCAACATTGTACTGTGGTGTATTGTACTGCTGAACAAATGTTTACAGACCCCCAGAGCTAATAAAAGCCTTTTATCGTCTAAGGAATACATGCTAAGCTAGGCCTTACTCCCTGAAGCAGTCCAGCAGAGTTGATCACTGTAATGGTCCTCATACTGAAGAAAGGAATCTATCCTCTAGAACTCGTACAGAACGCAGCAGCTTGGATCCTCATAACACCTGAAACCTGAGGCTTATATCACCCCCCTGTTTAGAACCTGCACTGACTGCCTGGATCTTTTAGGATAGAACCTATTCTATAAATTCTATTGCAGGTTTTTAAAGTTCTGAAGGACCTTAAAGCTCCTGGATTTGGCAGACACTCTGACTGGTATAGTTTAGGTGCTAGATCAGATAGGGGAAAGAACCCTAGTCTACAGTATGGGAGGCGTTACCCACTACGCTATACCGCCCACCACTTATACTAACAACCAATTATCAGCATCTTTGCAGCCAACTAAAATGCCATAGTGATCATTCCGCAGCACTCCAGCAGACACCTGGGAAATCATACCTTCAGCAAATGCACTTTTCTAGTTTAAACAGCGAAGCATTCTAAAAGCTGTGCGGACTTATCTGCAATGAGACCTCCCTGACTGAGACCTCACTGCTTCCACCCTTAGCTGTTCCTGTCCGCTGGGCTTCGAAGGCCCAAGCTGTGAGATCAACATCGATGACTGCGAGGACAACGACTGTGAGAATGGAGCCACTTGCGTAGACGGCGTCAACAACTACACGTGCCTGTGTGCCCCTTACTACACAGGTACCCACCAATTCACAGCCAGCTGGTTTGATTGTTCTCTCTAGAAGCAGATGTACACTTGTCAAGCAAAACAAATCACTGTGTGTGCAAACCCAACTGGTCAATGGTTCTACAGTTGTTCTAAACATTCTAACACGTTCCTCGGCGTGTGTAGGAGAGATGTGTGAAGAGATGGAAGACATGTGCGCTCCGGGACGCAGCCCCTGCAAGCACCAGTCGACCTGCCTCATCACTGCAACAGGCCCCAAGTAAGCACACGTTCTGTTCACTCGCTCATGCATTTATTAATTCATTCAGGTCACCTGTGAGTAGCTCAGGTCACTAATTACAGGGAGTGACCTGGTAAGCACGCACGATGGCTCAAGCAGCTGACTGATGTAAATACGTGATGTTAATGCTCTGACCGCCGTGTGTGCATTAGGTGTGTGTGCTCACCTGGATATGTAGGCGATGACTGCAGCGTGGACTACGATGACTGTCAGGAGCACAAGTGCCAGAACGGCGCCGAGTGTGTGGACGAGATCAACGGCTACTCCTGCGCCTGCACCAGAGGCTACAGGTCAGTCTCAGGTCCAGCTACGACCAGCCTTGTACCCGGATCCCAAACATATACCAGAGTTCCCCTGGGACTAGACAGTGAGGGAGATGAATGGGTAGAGGTTGCTGGAGCTAGTTAACAAAATCAATGTGGACTTTGTTGAGTTGATGGGCCCGACCATTTTAACCCTTTTACACCATACTGGGATTTCTTTTACTGCAGCAGTTCTCAGAGTTCTACGCTGAACACAGTTCTGAACGCAGATATGACTACATATGGCTACATAATCCAATTTTTTTAATGTCCTAAAAAGGTTCCTTTTATTGTAATTTTTACATTTTACATTTTATTGTAAAAAATGTTTGTACATGTAACTTTTTAATATTATTTTTTAATTAGCTTGTATAACTTTTTGTAATTAAAAATGTATATAATTTATATAATTTAAGTAAAATGTATACTTTTTTATATTGAACATTTATAAACATATTATGTTATACTTTATATTAATGTTATACTTTTTTATATTAAACATTCTCATAAAGTGATACAATGAAAAGAAACTTCCTTTTATGTAGACATTTCTGGATATTTCAGGTCATTTTTGATATGTTGAGGATTTTCTCATGAAAATGTCAAATTTACAAAAAAATTAATGCTTTTGAAACAATATATTGCTCTTATGCAAAATCTAAAATGAGCTGGAATAACAAATTACATTGAATTCAGAACAAGTTCAGCTACAATTATATAACAAGTTGGAAATTTTACTTGTTTTTCCAGCATTTTGGAAATATGAAATATAAAATGGATTAAAAATTTCACGTTTGTTAGTCAGGTAGTCCCACAAAGTGGCCTGATGTCAGATGGAAAAAAATCTCAGGCCAGGCAAAATCTCAGGTACAGGACAGGTAATCTCGATAGTCCTAAATGCACAGCCTTTTAACTCTTTAATGTAAGGGATAAAGGGAGGTTGGACAATAGTGATTAAAAATTGAATTACGATCATTTTTATTGCATAAAACCCACAAATATTAGATGTAGACCTTAAAATGCTGGCCGAAAAAAATATGTGAATCAAAAACACAGACATGGGCTCAAATATATGATACAGTCAAATCCTGCTATCAGAGATTTAAATTTATATTATTTATAAAATGGATATAAAATTATATATTAAATACATAATTTTATATAAATATATAATCCTTTTATAATGTCATGAAAAAAGTAATTATTTCTGTAATACAATGAAAAGAAATTTCCTACTATCTAGACGTTTCTGGATATGTCTGGTCATATTTGATATGATGAGGATTTTTAGAAAATATTTAAAATATAAAAAAAATAACCCTTTTGAAACAAATGTAAAAAATTACATTGAATTCAGAACAAGTTAAGCTACAATAATATAACGAGTTTGAAAGTTTCTTTGTTTTTTCCCTGGATTTTGGACATATTTGGACTGTGTTAAATATTTTCACATGTTTGTTAGTGAGGTAGTCCCACCAAGGGACCACCAAGGAAAAATCTCAGGTCAATTTCCTCATTATAATTGTATTTGTATATAGTTTTCTACATCACATATAGACACTATACTGCAAAAAGTCAATCTCGATAGTCCTAAATGCACATCCTTATTAACTCTGTAAAGAGAGGTTAGAAAATGGTGATGTAAAATTGAATTATGACCATTTCTGGTACATAAAACCCACAGAAATATTAGATGTAGACCTTAACGTGTGTATCAAAAACCCACACCAGGGATCGAAAATACACTACAGATGCATGATAAAGCCTGTTTATTAATAATCACCTAATAATTATTGCTGATATCGGTTCTGACCGTATTTGTCTGTCTCCAGCGGTCAGCTGTGTGAAGTACCGCCCGCCCCGCGCTCCCTCTGTGACCTGGCTGACTGCCAGAACGAGGCCCCATGCGTGGAGCGGGCAGGACGGGCGCTCTGCCAGTGTCTGCCTGGCTTCGGTGGGCCTCGTTGCGAGAAGTTGGTCAGCGTCAACTTCGTGGACCGTGACTCGTACTTGCTGCTGAGTGACCTGAAGAACTGGCCCCAGGCCAACATCACACTGCAGGTAGTGCCTACTGTTCGCCTGAGCAGTTGATTAATTGCTTTTGCTTGTCTGTCTGTTCCTTCACTTGTTTCCCACAAGTCCTCAGAGCAGTGACCACCATAAAGACCAGTCACTGCTATATAACGGCTTTATACCGCAGACCTAGTAGGAACAGTCACAGACACTCGTAGCAGTTCATGTTCAGGTGAGTCCATAGCATGTGCTTAATCATGGGGTCTTGTGTGTGTCGTGAAGGTCTCCACTGCTGAGGACAATGGCATCCTTCTCTACAACGGAGACAATGACCACATTGCAGTGGAGCTCTACCAAGGTCATGTTAAGGTCAGCTACGACCCTGGCAGTCAACCAGGCCATGCCATCTACAGGTAAGTCATGGGAGAGGCCAGGCTCAGGGAACACTATATGGAACACTATATGTCCAAAGGTGTCAGGAAACATGTTCACCCGATCATGTCCTCCTTTGCTGCAGTAGCAGCTTTCACCCTTATAGGAGGGCTTTACACTAGACAACACCTGCTGTGTGGATTTGATTGCATTCAGCCACAAAAGCATTACTGAGGTCAGGTACGGATGTTGTGTGATCAGTTTTAGATCAATCAGACTTATTTCAAAGGTAGTCTAGGATGGAGCTCCATCAGAAAACAGCTCCACAGCCCAACAGCCCAGTGCTGGGGGACTTATCCTCCTGTACCCGGTGCTTGACATTGGCCATGGTGAGCTTAGGCTTATGGATGGCTGCAGAATTCACTTAATAGAAGGGGTGTCTGGATACTTTTGGACATGTAGTGTATGTGGTATTTGTGGCATTGTACCCAAACACATGTGCCGTTAGGACAAATAGGCTTCCTTAGTTTCGGTCGGGAATCGTTAGCTGGTGTTGATATCTTTCTCTTTCTCTTTCTGTCTCCATTTCTAGCACCGAGACCATCAATGATGGTCAGTTCCACACAGTGGAGCTGGTGACCTTTGACCAGATGGTAAACCTGTCCATCGACGGTGGCCTGCCAACCACCATGGATAGCTTTGGCAAACTGCGCCCCCTGAACGGAGAGGCTCCGCTATATGTGGGGGGTAGGGGCCCACCGCAGATACCTACCTCCACCGCAGGCACTCTAAATTACACTACTGTCAATCACCCCCCCCCCCTCCCTCCCCTTTCCCCAACACCCCGTCACCCGGTCACACCACTCCCAAACCCCTGCACCCCTGCACCCCCCCCACCTCCTCCCAAAACCCTATCAACCTCACCCACCCACTATAAACCCCTCAGACCATTTTCCTAGACTGTGTTTGCTATGGCCCAACTCCCCTCTAAAAAACGAAACCCGCAGTAATTGAGTGGGCATCGTTAGATGCAGAATCTTAACTGGCCCACAGACCACTACGATTCAAGCCCACATTCTTAAGTCCCTATCAGATACAGTCTACACTTTCCAAAAAATAGAAAGAAAGAAAGTGATGTGTCTTTGCATGGTGGTGGTTTTTGTGTTCTTCGATATGTGGAACCATTCGTTACTGTGGCTACTCTTGAGATCATGAGGTTGAGGTGGAAAACAATTTGAGGATGGCCAGGTGATGTGGCTTGGTGAAAAACCATTGGGAATGGCTGTAAACTCAAGAGCTCAGAGGAATCAGGCTGGTTTATACCAGTCATGGTGAAATATCCAAAGAACCATCAAATGAGAATCTGTTACTGATGGCAAAGCACTTTTCCTCCTTCAGTGATCTCACGAGTTGCTGCTTGTGTTTTGTTTTGTTTTGTTATGTTGCCATTTCTGTCGCTTGTGCTATAACTGCAGGATGCTTTTGCACGATCCCCAGCCCCTGTCTAGTATTATTTTAAAGATGCTGAGTGCCACATCTCTAAATTCAGGTCATGGTCTTGCGTTATGTACAATTACATATACAGTATACATATATATAGAAGCTCACCGGACAAAAAATGAGTCACCTTGTGTCTTTGAGGTGGTAGTGCCTTCAGGCTCCTGCAGATGATGGGGCTGTAAATCCCTGCGGGGTGTGAGTGACAGGATCCATAGATTGGGAAGAGGTGCTACAGCGCAGGGAATGTCTCGTTCCATGTGTCGAACATGGCTCCAAAGCAGATGTTAATGATTGGCTAAAGGGAGTGACTGCATTTGGGCGTGCCAAAGACCATAGTGTGAAGGAAGTAGCTGAATCTGCAGGTGTGTGGAAGTGTACGGTCATATGGGTCTACCAGCAGTGGCTAAAATCCCAGTCTACAGGGAATTCTCCTCGGAATTGTGCCAGGGAAGGCATCCACCAAATCTGGAACCAACTGACCAATTCTTTGGTGTAAGAGTGTCTGAACATTCAGAAACTACATCCAGAAACTTGTCCAGTACATGCCCAATCCAGTCACAGCTGTTATTGGTGCTGGTGGAGGTGTTACATGCTATTAGGTACGGTTCAGTCACAGGGGACTCATTGTTTGTCCGGTGAGCTTTTTGAGACTAGTTGCGCTAGTCTGACTTTGGTCTAGCATGACATTTTGCAAGGTCAGTGCACTTAAGTCACAGTCGGGTTTTGCTGAGGTTTTTTAGTTCCATGGAGTTGCATTGGTAGCAAGCAGACTTTCTCTGATCATGCACAGTGGTAATCTTGGCTTCATGACAGCTTTAGATGGCCTAACAACATTTTAGCATAGCAATGGCCTAACAACACTTTAGCAACCATCTGGGATACCATAGCATAACAGTGGCCTAACAACACTTTAGCAACCATCTGGGATACCATAGCATAACAGTGGCTTAACAACACTTTAGCAACCATCTGGGATACCATAGCATAGCAATGGCCTAACAACACTTTTACAACCACCTGGGATACCATAGCATAGCAATGGCCTAACAACACTTTAGCAACCACCTGGAATACCATAGCATAACAGTGGCCTAATAACACTTTAGCAACCACATGGAGTACCATAGCATAACAATGGCCTAACAACACTTTAGCAACCATGTAGGGGATCCTAGCATAGCAATGGCCTAACAACAATTTAGCAACCACCTGGAATATATTAGCATAGCAATGGCCTAACAACACTTTAGCAACCATCTGGGATACCATAGCATAGCAATGGCCTAACAACACTTCAGCAACCATCTGGGATACCATACCATAGCAATGGTCTAACAACACTTTAGCAACCACCTGGAATACATTAGCATAGCAATGGCCTAACAACCCCAGTTTTCCCAGTTGCACTAGTCTGATTTTGGTCTAGCAAGACATTTCACAAGGTCAGTGCACTTAAGTCACAGTAGGGTTTTTTTAAGTTCCATGGAGTTGCATTGGTAGCAAGCAGACTTTCTCTGACCATGCACAGTGGTAATCTTAGCTTCATGACAGCTTAAGATGTACCTATTGGTATTTTAGTGGTGCAAGCTCAGGTGTGGAACATGGCTCTTTGAAATATCCCTCTCCCCTTCGTCACGCTCCATCACTCCCACGCCAGCCCTGTGTTATCTGTGTCAGTGTGCCACTGGGCTCCCTCTCCACCCAGCTCTAATCAGACTCTTCCTGTCCCTCTGAACGGTAGGCATGCCCCTGGACGTGCACTCCTCGGCCCTGCGCATGTGGCAGATCCAGAATGGTTCCAGCTTCCACGGCTGCATCCAGAACCTGTACATCAACAATGAGCTGCAAGACTTCACCAAGACCCAGATGAAGCCTGGCGTGGTGCCGGGCTGCGAGCCCTGCCGAAAGATCTACTGCCTGCATGGCATCTGCCAGCCAGATGCCGCAGCGGGCCCTGTGTGCCACTGCCAGCCAGGCTGGAGTGGGCCGCACTGCGATCAGCCAGCTGCTAACCCTTGCCAGGGCAGCAAGTAAGTGATCCTCTCGGGAGAAACGGCAGCTGCTTGTGCTGACTGCTGCAGGCTGGTTGACACCTAGATAAGTTTTGAGACCACTGTGTTCTTGTCCTAAACGTGACGTTAGCATAATGATAGTTGTTAGGGACAAACAATATAAATTGGCTTTATTAGTGGCTTTAATTAATGGGCACTTAACCACCTGGAATAGCATAACAATGGCCTAACAACACTTTAGCAACCACCTGGAATACCATTCCATAGCAATGGCCTAAAAACACTGTAGCAACCATCTGGGATACCATAGCATAGCAATGGCCTAACAACACTTTAGCAACCACCTGGAATGCCATATCAACTGATTCTTTAAGAATACAGATTTTCAGCGAATATCATTTTCAGTTGATTAAATGATTTTAGTCGAGTGATCATGACAAGTGTAAAGCAGTCTTATTTCTGCTGCTAGCTGCAGGTAGTTACCATATCATTAGAACCAATGTTTCTTAAAGTGGAACCTTCCTTTTGGTGCAGGTGTGTGCACGGAAAATGCATTCCACTAGACATGCAGTCCTACCGCTGTGAATGTCAAGAGGGTTATCGCGGTGCCCTGTGCAACCAGCAGGGGGAGCTCTTCAACCCATGCAGAAGGCTGCAGTGCAAACACGGCCGATGTCAAATCTCGGACTCAGGTGACGCTTACTGCCACTGCGAGAGCGGCTACACAGGAGAGCTATGTGACGCAGGTGAGAACAAGGTCCTTTCATAGCCCCAGTAGTGTAAAACGAATATCCGAAAGAGGTCAGAGCATCCTCCTGCCTGACACTGGTAAAGCTCTGGTCTGATAAAGGTCCGTTCCACTGACGACACTGTCACCATGACTGCATTCTGCCATCTATTGTGTACATGCTAACGTTTAACGGTATAAAGGAACATCGTTCTGAACCGCCTACCTACAGATCTTCCCCATGGTGTTGTTAGCTTAATTTATTGTCTTATAAAATCTTACAGCTTATAAATCATGCTTTTTAATTATTTTAAAAATATTTGAATTGAACTCTAACTCTTTTATTCTTTTAATTTTAAATTCAAAAAATATTTAAATTAAAATAAAAAGTCTCACAGTTTTGTCACCACTTTTCTTCCCATCACTGTATAGCGCAGTTGAATTTGTGAAAGGTGCTTATAAATTGAATGAATTGAAGTTAATTTATTACTACCAAAACACCATGAGTTTTAGTCTGCAGGTGGAGCCTTATTTTAGCCACGCCCCTTCATTTTAGAGCAGGAAGTGAAGCTGCATCCCTGTCCCTCATGACCACATGGTGAACAGTTAGCACTGGGATGAAGTAAGTGTGTCCCAAGTCTGGAAAACAGTGCGTCACCACCGAAACTCAGATTTTCTCTAGTTGGGTCAACTAAAATATGATTGTATGTGTTTTTCATGTTTCACTCAGAATCAGAATGTCGCGGGGAGCCAGTCCGGGACTTCTACCAGGTGCAGCGTGGCTACGCCATCTGCCAGACTACGCGCATGGTGTCCTGGGTGGAGTGCACTGGGGTCTGTGACACGGGCGCCTGCTGCGCCAGCCAGAGGATGAAGCGCCGGAAATACACCTTCGAGTGCAGTGACGGAACCTCCTTCAGCGAAGAAGTGGAGAAGACGATCAAATGCGGCTGCGTGGGGTGCATGTAGCATGCCCCTTCACCCCCCCTGCTAACGTGTGACCCCACAACCCCACCCCGCCGCCGTGGCAGAGTCAGAGAGAAACTGGAGGGGGAGAGAAAGAGAGAGAGAGAGAGAGTGAGATGGAGCGAGAGAGAGAGAGAGAGAGACAGAGAGTATACAGAAATATATATTAAAAACCTATCTATATATTATGGACAACGATGTTTGTAAAATATAGGACTTTTTTCCTCCCTTTCCAAAGGGGTGTACGGCATAAGACAAAAAAGAAAAGAACATCAAAACAACAACAAAAAAACAAAAACAAAACAGCAACATTATGTCTGTGAAACATTGTTTTAAAAGAAAACAACAACAGCAACAACAAAAGGGCGGCTGAGAAGAAGTTCCGAGAGGTATTGTGTTCCGAGCAGGTGTCGCATGATTCCCATTCGCAGCCTGAAATTCCGACCCTTTGTTTTCGTCCATCCGTTAAGCCTCCGATAGCCAAGACACGACGTTATCTCCGCTAACAGAGACCTGCGTGGCCCCTGGGTCAAAACCCAGGGCTTGGTCGAGTATTAGGGAAGTGGTGGACAAAGAGGAGACTGCCGTCTTTGGCGGAGAAGCACCCCGACGGCGTCCTAGTAACGGTGATGATACATAGGGGCCCCATGCTTGCTGACCATCATCACTGAGCTGTAGGTGCATCTTCAGTTACATGCTTATCTATATCTCCAGACACTAACCTAACCTTATCGTACCACGTCCCAGCAGGTACGGCGCAAGAGATGGTACTACTGGCACGTTGTCTGAGCTGAAACATTCGAGAGGCTAGAGGAGCTGGGCAGTCTTGGTCATAGCAGAGATACACATGCTGTATGTTAGCTGCTGTGGGGGTATCAGGAGGAGGAGGTGCCTGGCCCCCCTTAGCCTCCCACCAAACGGTATTGCGAGCACGAGCTCCTGGTGCCATCAAGATGCTCACAAGAGAGGGCTTACCAACATTCAGAAACTTCCTTCCAGGTTTGGGCCCTTCGCCATCCCTCCACGGCGTACGTGGAAAGGAGTTTCGTTCTCTCCTCTGTTTTCTTTTCTTCTTGTTTTTGCACTGTCATTTCTGTTTCCCAGTGTAAACGGAGGGGCGTGTCCCGAAACGAAAGCAACGGCAACAGAGGTGTGCGCCAGTGCAGTGCCGTGCGGTCATGGAGTAGTTTTATAAGTTGCATGCTTGTGGTGATGCGATGTCCACCATCACATAGGGACTGTAGTCCATGTTCTTATCGCGGTCCGTACCGGGGCACCAACCCTGCCACGCCGCTAATCCAATCGCCTCCGTCTTTTATTTCTTTGGTTTTCATCCCCCGCCAGTGTTTGCCGATAAATCCTGGTAGTTCCTTTTCCTGATGGTGTGTTGACTAAACAGCCCTCCCCTTGGTGAATCGCCATCCATCCGTGACGTCGCGCAGAGGGGGTTTTGTATAGCTGAGTGGTGTCAATGGCTCCCACACTGTACAGAAAAGCCAGTAGTGTCCTGTGGTGACCATTCTCCCAGCATGCATTGCCTTAGTGATGGGAATTAACCTGTCCCCTCCCACCCCAAGTTCCCCTCCCTCCCCCCTCTGCTGTGTGAGCAGGAGGAGTCTTCAGCTTCCCCCTCCCTCAATGCCTGCAGTATTACTTGTGCAAATTATTGCATGTTGGAAAGACTTGCAATTTGATATGTAAACATCTTTTATTATTATTATTATTATGGTTTGTTTTGTTTCCTAATTTCAATGCTTTTTTGCATTGCTTTCTCGTGGTTTATTTTGATTTTGATTTTTTTTTTTTTTTTTTCGGTTTCCTGATGTAACCTAACTCCTTTAGTCCTCTCTTTATACAGAAAATTGCCTAACAGATTCTAATATATATTTGTATTTCATTTTGGTATAGTATTTTTATATGTTAAAGAGTTAATCTGTGTTTTCTGGAAGTTACTATTGAGAAAAAAATGGCAGGATGACATTTGGTGGGCTTCCTCCGTGTTTTGTTTTTGTTATTACTTGTTTTTATTATGTTGTTCATTTAACTTGCGCGTAGCTGCCATACGAGCTGCTGTAGTTTGTAATCGGCCAAAAAAAAAAAAAGAAACGCAAAAAAAAAAAACAATAAATGACAAAAAAGCAGAAAAATGGCGGGCCTTGTTCGGATAGGAGCCAGTTTGTTGATTTTAGGGGAACACTTTAATATTGTATATGTTGTCTTCCATGTGTATATTACATCTAATACATTTTGAAGTTGTTATTTTCTCTTTTTTTATTTATTTTTATCTAAAAAACAACAAAAAAAAACCCCAACAAGCAGCAAACGAGCATTTCCTGAACTCAACCATAACAGGTAGAAAAGGTAAAATGAAAGCTTCTTCAAAAGCCAGAATTTGACATGGGCTGGCTAGCACATTCCAGTTTCACAAGTCGGGGGGGCTCGAGAGGCCTAAACACATCGCCGCGTGTGGAAAAGACTCTCCTCACGGTTTTGGTTTCTTTTTATTTTCTACGTTTCTCCTTCTAACCGGTCTCCTCCCTCCCTCCATCGCCCTACTCAGAATGACCTTTTAACCTTTCCAAAAGAAAAATAAAGTCCACCTCGCTCTCACTGCCCGCCTGCCTGCCTGCCCGCCCGCCCCTCCATCATGTGAGCAAACGTCGTAGGTGCCAACGTCATAGACTTCCAAGAGAACCCTTTTTCTTCTACATAGATATTCAAGGAGTCGTCCTCTTTAGTGAAGTGGTAACTATACTAGCGGTATTTCGGTGTATCTGTCCAATGTCCACTCTACCATCTCCAGGTGGGTGCCGAGGTGTTGTCTCCTTTTCGTTTTTGTGGATCGGGTAGTGAACGACGGACAACCTGATCCCTTTTCTGCTGCTGTGGATACTTAAAAAAAAGAAAGCTGATTTTATATCCCCGTTCAAGCCTTGTCTACTCAGACAGAGGTGTGAACTGTTCGGCGTGAACGTCGGAGGCGTGTTGCATGGTTCCGATGTACTTCTGTCCTCCGGAGAGGAGCTGCGGTCTTCTTTTCTTAAGATTTCAAAGGTCTCGAGCGAACCCGTCACGGACCCTCTATCTTTCTAAGCTATACTCATAAACATGTATTGTGAACAATGCAGTGTCTCTGTTGTATTGACTAAAAAAAAAGAAGTGCTGCATAAGCTCTTACTGTTTGTTACCTTCAGATGTGCTTCTGTTGCTTTTTGTGCGTCTCCGGGATTGATGGTTATAATTGATAATTGCAGTAATTCTGAATGTAAGTAGTGCCACCGACAAAATGTTTACTGAGAACTCCACCCTTTTCATTCATTAAAATGTGTGTGCTTTTATTATGTAACACCGTGTGGGGTTTTTTATTGTTCCGCAGGCTGTGCGTCCAACACCACATACTGTACTGCACATACTGGGGCACTACCCCGAGAGGCTGTTTGGTATTTGCGGGGATGGTCTCTGATAAACTTCCATCTAATTTATTTGTGGTACTTTGAGGACTTTCAATTCACTCATTCACTTCTAGTTCATTCACTGTGAAGCAAATATTTGGCTCATTTGGGACATTAATGGCAATATGACATGATAAAATAGTGGCAACTTACACTCAAACAACCCAAAATTAAATCTGTTTGTGTTTGATTTGGCAAATTAGCTTTAGCATTGGTTGGGTTCTTTAACACAGATTTGGCTCTGTAGAGTGTCAAACCAGAACACTAGGACACAGTTACAGCTAGCTAAAAGTTAGGAAAGTCAGTATTTACCATGAGGCTACTGTTCTCACCATTTAAGTAATTACACATCTGTTACACTCTGAATAGTCTTGTGGATCCTAGCAGCATTACAATGTTAATAACATAAAAGACAATTTGCTGATACAGCTATTAACATACAGTCTGATACATGCTTATTCACATAATCTGTATTGCTGTAACCCACAGTAAATACATCAGCAGTTACTGGGTTGTATGTGGTGTTAATGTGTAATTACACAGTTATTACATACAATGTAAATTGTACTGCATTTGTTTGGTAATGTACTCTACTGTACGCTAGCAGTGCATATTTTTCCAGTAGCTTTTTGTTTATGTGTAAGTATATAATGTAAAGAAATCAAGGAAGTGCCACTGCAACCCCAACCTTGATCACAAGGGGGCAGCCAGAGTCAACATGTTAATAATGACTAAAGAAGGTCTCTGAAAAACCTCCAGCTTTTAATTCACTCATTCAATTTTAGTTCATGCGCACTACTAATAATTACCCGAGGGATCCTGGAGTGGAGCACTGTGAAGCAAACATTTGGCTCATTTGGCACAATAATGGCAACATGATATGACAAAATAGTGGCAACTCTCATTCAAACAACCCAAAATTATATCTGTTTGTATTTGATTTGGCTAATTAGCTTTAGCATTGGTTGGGTTCTTCTCTGCATCTGGGTAAATATGGACAAAGACTGCATTTGTTTGTAAGTAGAACATTTTCTTAGGTTTGAATTTGAGGAGTTATTGCTACATAAATAGCTTTTATCAATTTCTGACATGGAAACAAGCTTGAAAGAGTTAGAAGTGCAGACTCCTGACCGCCAATGGAAAATGTAAACTAATGCGAGTGGAATTAATTATATAAGTCAATTAAATTAAATGCAATTATTTCATTTCATTTAAGCGGCATACCCTTAATTAAAGATGCTTCCTCAAGGGGGTTGGTAAAGGGAATGTTTCTAGTTAAAACCATGAGCTCTACATAGATCCATCTCATTTTCATGTCTAAGTGATTCTTTGTATGGCAAAAAGCTTCCTCAGATTGACAGCGAATTTATTTCGTATGGTTCCATATAGCACCAAAAATGCTTTTGCTATTGTTACAAAGTCGACGAGGCTAAAACAGAATGATTGATGGCTAATGATGGAGAACAATTGATGGAGAATATTTTGTATATGGTTCTATATAGCATCAGTACAGGTTCCTCTACTGTTACAAGTACAACAACACCTTCTCCATCAGTCTGAAGAACCATTTTACCATGCAAAGAACCAATTAAGCATGCAATGTCTAAATAGAACCATTAAATTTTCCAGCGGATCCATGAAGAACCATCATAAAACCTCATCATAAATAGATCTAGAATTTGAAAGGTTCATTCTGACCTGAGGGAACCTATATAGGTGTTAACTGAAAGTGGTTCTCTTGGTCTCGAAGATGACCTGCTTTGTCTGGGCCTCGATCTCAACTCTTGACCCTTCAACTCAGCGTCTTGGTTTCTTGATATAGCTGTGGCCTTGCTGACCGACATGCCATAGCTGTAAAGACCACAGGTCAACAGACATTCAATCTACTGACCTAGAACCTAAAATTAGCAGTTTGTTTACTTCAGGAGTTTACTTGTGCAGCTGAATAAAAATACAGGCAGGTTGAGCTACCGGTTCATCTGCCTGCAGAGACTGTCAACAGGCATGGAGTTCACAAGGAAATATCTGCCCATGGAATGGGAGGAGAGGTGGAGAAGAGAGAAAGAGAAAAGGAAGAAGGTGATAGAGGAAGGAGGGGAGAGGTTTGAGGAGGAGAACAGAAGGTTAAGGTGGATCAAGGCTTACAATGACAGCAGGATGGGGATGAAAGAGAGGCAGGAGATAGAGAAAGTGAACAACGGGAGAATGGAAGCAGACGAGGAAATGCCTCGGCAGAATGAGCAACAGGAGACACAGAAGTACAACAGAGGTATGTACCCGACTGAGATCTTCCGAGCTCTGGAGGAACTGAGGCAGTTGTCTGTCCTCACTGACCTGACTTTGATTGTTGAGAGTGGGCTTTGCTGCCGTGCCCACTCGCTGGTCCTGGCTGCTGTGAGCACCCTGATCCAGAAGATGCTCCAGGGAAGGGATGGAGAGAAGGAGTTGTTTCTACATTTGAGCCCAGAGGTGTCAGGGTTGGGACTGTCCGCAGTGCTGGAGTTTGCGTACACCGGAAGCATCATCGGTCTGAACATAGAGTCTTTGGCTCAGATTCGGATGGCTGCTCACTGTCTGGGGATGCCCAGGGTTCTGGAGCTCTGCAAAGAAGAAGAGGAGAAGAAGACAAAGGGGAAGAGTGATCAAAGCAAGAAGACGGAAGAGATGAGGAAGATCTCTGCTGAAGAACAGATGGAGGTGGGTCTATGGTCCATCAGAAGGCTGTGGGAAGAGGGAGTAGGCTGTGATGTGGAGCTGGAGGCTGAAGGAAGAGTGTTCCATGGTAAGGAGATATAAGTGTGCTCATTGCCCCCTAGTGTGTGTGTTCAACTAGTATGAGTATGAGTGTGAGTGTGTGTGTGTGTGTGTGTGTGTGTGTGGGTGTTTTACTCCACAAATGGGTTAAATGCAGTAGTCAGACTCTGTGTGTGCAAACACAATTGGAAAATGCTTCTAAATTCTTATTCTAACTCTGTTTCTAAAGGACCACCGAAGGGAGGACTTTATTCGTTTTGCTGTTGAATTAGAATATCAAAAATCATTCTCCAGAATTGTTTACTGCATAGATGATGTAAACGATCCCCAAAGACACTGTAATGTCTGCATTCTGAACACAGAATGTTCACTTGTTCACTTGTACTTGTTCACTACATGCCAATCCTGTCTACTTCCAGCACATAAGGTCCTCCTGGCTGCAAGCAGTGACTACTTCCGTGCCATGTTCAGCAGTGGAATGAGAGAGAGCCAGCAGGCTTCAGTGTCCCTGCTTTTGGTTGGGGCTTGCGAGCTGGAAGCTCTTCTTTGCTATTGCTACAGAGGGGATCTGGTCCTCGACTGGGACTGTGTCTTTGAGATCACGTGCGTTGCCCTTCAGTTCCAGTTCCAACCTGCTCTTTCGCTCTGCCTCAACTTCCTGGAGCAGCACATCGATGTCCACAGCTGCCTGGACATAGTCTCTTTCGCTGAAGCTTACATGATCAGCAGCTTGCTCGAAAAGGCTGAAGACTTTGTCCTCGTGCACTTCCAGGAGGTCGCAGCCACACCCAAGTTCCAGGACCTACCGGCCGAGAAGCTGCTGGACTTCCTAAGACGTGACAGCTTGTGCGCTCCATCTGAGCTGGCCGTTTTCAGGGCAGTGGTGGCGTGGATCGAGGCCGATCTGGACAAGAGGTTGCCTCAAGCCCGGGAGCTGATGGCAGGAGTACGTTTTCCACTTATGACCTTCCGTGAGTTCCGCGAGGTCCGAGCTGTCAACCTGCAGATGGAATGCAGTGGTGACAGCGATGTAGAGCTGTACGAGTCAGCACTGAAGGAATTCGGATTCGGAGGGTTCAGTCCCAAGGTGCAGAGTCGTGTACGCCACCCCAAAGAAGCCCTTGTTCTCGTAGGCGGCGACCAGCTAGACAACGGCATGCGGTTACCGAGCAGGCAGTTGTGGTTTGCTAACTCCATGCGTAATGGCGTAGGGATGGTGAAAGAGATAGAGTGGAGGATTCTGGGAGAAATGCCAGAGCAAGCCAGGTTCAGGCATGGAGTGGGCGTCCTCAAAGGGAAGCTCTACATGGCAGGAGGCTGTCACTACTACGCCAAGGCGGACACAATGAAATCTGCTTACAGGTATATAGTTACAATGTTTGCTTTGCAGAAAAACACAAATTGACAAAACATGAAGATACTGTTTTTACTTGGACACCCATGACGTACTTGATATACTTTGTGCAAGCAGCTGCTGGTCTCCAGCTTTGACTCCGCTCACGACTCTCTGTTGAATTTCCTTCGGTTTAATCCTGCTATTACTCACAACCTCTGACACAGGTACGACCCTTTAAACAACTCTTGGGAGAGACTGCCGGATATGCAGGAGAAGAGGAGTAACTTCATGATGGTGGTGAGAGGAGACAGCCTGTACGCTATAGGAGGAGACAGAGACATCAGCACCAACCTGGAAAGCGTGGAAAAGTACTCACTGGACACGGGCACCTGGAGGTAAGAGTCAAAATTGTATACTAATAGCATTCTATCGCCTCACAGCAATAAGGGTCTGGGTTTTGATTCCCAGATCAGGCATCCATGTTCTCCCCGTGTCTGTGTGGGTTTTCTCTGGGTGCTCCAGCTTCCTCCTGCAGCCCAAACACATGCAGTCAGGTGAACTGGACATGCTAAATTAATGCTAATGAGTATATCTGTGTGTCTGCCCTGTGATTGGACTGTCCAGGGTGTTTCCTGCCTTCTGTCCAATGAGTACTGGGCTAGGGTCCAGCTTCCACCATCTCCCCCCCCCCCCCCCCCCAAAAAAAAACAGAAGGATAAGCAGCTTAGAAGATGAATTAATCAATGTTTCCTATCGTAAACCTCACTGACCGCCACGGTTGTGCTGGTTCAATGACCTTTGGAATGAATAGCTAGGATTTGACCATTACCAAGGTTAACCACTGGCTATTTCACATGACCATGTTTAGTCCAGAGTGTTTTAATCACAAGTGGGAGAACTCAACATTAATGGTCTTGGTAAGGGCACCATGAGCCACTAGAACAGAGTCAGTGCACCGCAGCATAGAGTCTACAAGTCTCTGAAACTGTCCTGGAGGGATGGAATCCCATTCTTCTTGGTGTTCTGGTGATGGTGGGAATCCCATAGTTGTTCAGCTGGGGATTTTCCTGCTCCAGAACTCTGGGAGAGACCACTCCATTCAGAATAGAAACGCCTTATCATAGAACAAAGATGATCAGTCCAGAAGGTTCCAAAAGTGACATCAGCTCTGACATTGAGCCAGTTCAGTAGAATTATCCAAACATACATACATTAATAATGTTCTCAAGAATTTTCCAATGACTTGATCAAATTTAAAATTGCATTTTAGCTTCATGCATCCGCTGGACCAGCCTCTGAGTGGCCACTCAGCCACTGTCTGGGAAGGTGAGATCTTCATCTCGGGTGGTTTCAACTGCAAGTACCAGTGCCTGGTCTCTATGTTGCTGTACCACCCAGAACATGGCACCACATACCTGGGCGACATGGCCCACGATCGAGCCCTGCACTGCATGGAGACCCTGGCTGACCGCTTCTATGTGGCTGGAGGGGTGTGCAACCTGCGGAACTTCTACACCGATCAGTTCGCCTGTGAAAGCTACAGTCCTGTAACTGACTCCTGGACCATGTTCACTCCACTGCCTCTCTCCCATGTGGGAGCAGCCTCTGCCGTTCTGGAGGAGAAGGTGTATGTGCTGGGCGGTTATTGCCAAGACGATTACAGCGAGTCCAGGCTGGTGCATCGCTATGACCCCGTCACTCAACGATGGGAGAATATGGGCAAGTTGGCAGGACCCGTCACTGATGTACGGGCTTGCTTGCTCCGCTTGCCTGCAGGTATGAGAAAGTGAGAGGGACAGGAAGTTCTGTTCATCATGCTGTTAAGGTAAAGTCAAGATCATTTAAGGCTACAAATAGTTCTTAAGAAGTTCTATGCACAATTTAGTTGTTGTGATGTAAAAGTCTCTCCACAGTGTTGGTGGTGGTGATGAGAACCAGGGTTCTCCATGTCTAGAACACACATATAGACACTTTATTGACTAATGATCTAAAACCTATGACTAGTGACTAGTGATCTAAACCACCAGTGAACCTACACGTGTCTTCTGAGTGTTATATGGAATGTTGATGATGAGAAAATCTGGAAAACCGGGAAAAAATAAGTTTCTCTGGGGGACTATTTTACCTCACAGCACCCTGCAGTATGTATCCCTCCACCAAGAATGGAGTTTAAGGCTGAAATCTTCTCCAAACTATCATAAACGGCATCTCAGACATCAGGCAGCGTATTCATAACCATCTCAGGCCTCCTAACAACTACCTGGAAGACCTGGTAGACCCACCAACACTGTCCCCATTAGATAAACAGCACTTTCATCTCTGAGAGAGAGGAGAACGTCAAGCTCTACTCCTGCTTCAGATCTGAGAACATCCACAGGTGTTTCTGTCCATCCTTCTTCCATTGTGAGAAGACACCTCAACACTATGGAGGTCTGAAAGGAGGTGTAGCTGTTCAAGAAGCTCCTCACTGAGAAAAGGAGACACACAAATCCAACAAAGAAGCTGCTGGTGTTCTCAGAACAATGGACTGAGCACGCCAGAGTCCAGAACCTCAACACTACTGAATGTGTTTGGGGTTATCTGAGAATGCGCTAAAGCAGCTTCTAAGACTGAACTATGGAGGCGTGTCTCCCCGAGGAGCTGAAAGTGAGCCTCCTGAGAAGAATGGAAGCTGGAATGAAGGTAAAGAGTGAACACACTAAACACTCAAACCTCTGATGTTATATTTGGGTTAGTTGAGGATTCTGGGTAAATTCATGTTGTTGTTTTTCCACTGTAAATGAAATAAATTATATTTGTACACTACTGTGTCTGATTAAATTCCTTCATACATCGAGTTTTATGCAGATAAATAGATACTTTATTACAACAAGACTTTGAAAACTTTGAAATTTCTAGTGGAGTCCCACAGGGGTCAGTTGGCTTTTCTCTTTGTACATAATTTCATCAGGAAACATGATATAAATTGTCATAACTATGCTGCTAAGATGTAATTATCCATTTCCATTTCTTCCCAAGACAACAACAAGCATATCAGTTGTTTTCCAGTGTATGTCACAAACAGTTCTACAACAAAACCAAAAAAAATCTGAAATGCTCAGTAGTAAAATTCAAGAAATACAACTTTGTGAAGAACCAGGCTCATCAGGAACTCGTTCTTATGTTTGTTACAGAGTTGATTACTGTTTCGCTCATCCTCAGATTATGGACCTCTTACAGCAGAGTTGATCACTGCAATGGTCCTCTTACAGCAGAGTTGATCAATGTAATGGTCCTCTTACAGCAGAGTTGATCACTGTAATGGTCTTCTTACACCAGAGTTGATCACTGTAATGCTCCTCTTACAACAGAGTTGTCCTCTTACACCAGAGTTACACCAGAGTTGATCACTGTAATGGTCCTCATACAGCAGAGTTGTCCTCTTACACCAGAGTTACACCAGAGTTGATCACTGTAATGGTCCTCTTACAGCAGAGTTGATCACTGCAATGATCCTCTTACAGCAGGGTTGATCACTGTAATGGTCCTCTTACAGCAGAGCCGATCACTGTAATGGTCCTCTTACAGCAGAGTCGATCACTGTAATGGTCCTCTCACAGCAGAGTCGATCACTGTAATGGTCCTTTTACAGCAGAGTTGATCACTGTAATGGTCCTCTTAGTAGAGCTATTCTGCTTCTAAACTCAATCTGTAAACTTCTGTAACTCAATTCCAACTTCTATCGATGGTCAAGCATGAAAACATCTCTCAATAACTTTTTAACTTTTCATTAAAATACCTCTTTTAACAGTAAAATAAATATATTATTACAAATATTTTTCTATTTTTTAAAAGTACTTAGTAAATAGTAACTTTATTATTATTATTATTATTATTATTATTATATTATTATTATTATTATTATTAGTAGTAGTAGTAGTAGTAGTAGTATTATCACAGGGTGGCTTCAGCTAAAGGCTTTTAATATGTTTCCCCCTCAGCTGAAGCGTGGAATGACAGTGTAAACATTCACATGACTTCTCATTCTACATGACCTAGCACCTCCAAATTATCACAAGAACATACAGGAACATCTGGGTGTATCTGGGAAGTGTTTGGGTAATCGTCCTGACTTGTGAAACCCTGGGAAGTTTTGGCCTCCTGAGTTTGGCACAGTGCCTGGATTCTAAGCCCCAAGTGCAGCAATCATTAACCAGGAGATACATATACTAAGACACTCACAAACACCAGCTTCAGCTACTCTGAGCTCCGTCCAGTTGCTGTGAGGACGGTGAAGACACTAGCAGCAGTCATGCAGCTGATTCAGATCTTTCTGCTCACCCTACTATGCTGTGTCTGTGAATGCCAGGAGGTGGACATCATGAAGCCAACACTGAACATCTATTCGGAGTTTCTGAAGCTCCAGGCCATGGTGGAGGGGCTGACTGAACAGCTCAACGCTGTGAAGGCTGAACTGACGGAGCAGAAGAGCTTGGTGCATAACCTGAAGCAGCAGATTATAGGTGAGTGCCGAAGGAACCGCTTCAGTTCCCATTATTAGACTTGAGGCTCCTTTGTGGAGAGTGCCACTGAGGAAGTAACTCTGAGTTGAACTGTGATGCCGTTTCAGACCACATGCACATTAGGATGGATTTTAGAGCTCTGCTGCTTTAAGTTCTAAATGACCTAGCACCTTCAAATTATTACAAGAACATACGGAAACATCTGGGTATATCTGGGAAGTGTTTGGGTAATCATCCTGACTTGTGAAACCCTGGGAAGTTATTGCCTCTTGAATCATTTACCAGGAGTCAAAGGTACATATACTGAAACGCTCACAAACACCAGCTTCAGCTACTCTCAGCTCTGTCCAGTTGCTGTGAGGAAGGGTGGTCTGGTAAAGGGTCAAGGGCCAATCCGAATACACCATGGACATTGAGAGTGGTGAGGTTGCTGTAAAATATAGCCCCATGCTGGCAGTTCCCAATCTTAGGTTATTATATTCTGGAAAACAGTGGTAGCTGGATATTAGCATATCCACGTACTGCCCCTCTGCACAAAGTTTCGTCAGCAGCCATGCAGTGTGGTTTGAATGTTAGCAGAGCTTTAGAGAGAAATTCAAAATCGTATTTTTGGTATTTGGCGGCATCCCCTTAGGACTGCCGGCATGGCAACCACTTCCAGTCCTAGGGGGCATCCTAGGACTTTCCACTGCAAGGGCACTTCGTCAAGCTTTCTCCCTTGGAAGGCCATCTTTCTCACAGGCAGGCAGTCTTCATCAGAAAGGCACCTGCAGGGGGCGTCAAGCTTATCCCAATGTGTGTTCACCGATATAGCACCACATCACATTGTCCCTAATGATGGGGCATCCATTAGGACACTTCCCAATGTTCTCATGCATGTATAGGGACACCCTTTACAGCGCTGCTTCCCATTTTCTCCACTAGAGGGCTCCATTCTCCATCCTTCTCCATTGGAGGAACACCTACATGGGCACTTCATCATGTTTTCTCACCTGCTAGAGGACCGTATACAGCTCTGTATTGCCGTTTGCTTTACCTAAAAGGGCACCTTTTGGGACATCATCATGTCAGGACAGCACATAGGACACTATTCCTATGGAAGGGCACTAATAGGAAATGTTAAGTTTAGACCATTGTAAGGGCATCTTGTACATCATGTTTTCTCCACTGCTCTAGAGGGCACCTCATCATTGTGTATTGCACGAAGGGGCAGCCTACTTGCCACTATGAAGGCAGCCAATAGATCACTTCCTCTGTGGAGATGCTTTTTAACCAGTGCCACATCTGTTCCCCGATTCTGCCAGGGCTAGCAGAGGTCAGGCTTAGTGAGATGTCATATTAACCCTTTTTGTTCTTTTGCCAATGTTTCTGCTTACAGAGAGTCCCAAAGTGGCCTTCACAGCCTCCATGACCTCTACAGTGAACTCACACAGGGGGCCGTTCCCCTCCGAGACCAAACTGATATTCGATAAAGTTCTCACCAACATTGGAGATGCCTACGATGGGACAACAGGTGCTTCCTTATATTCTTGCATAGCAGTTTCTCTTCTCCGGCCTAAACAGTCCAGTCTATTAAGGCCTAATGAGTTAATGAGTGTCCAGACTTTGTATCTAAGTTAATCAAATATAAACTAAATGTGAATGAACACTGAACCCTAAGCCTTTGCTTTCTAGGCAGTTTGCATGGTCTTATATCATTGTTTCTCAACCTGGGGGTGCGGACCACCAGTGGGCCATGAATCAACCAACAGGAATAAAACTTGGTGTGTAGGTTTGACATTGTGAGACATGCTAATGATTCAAGTTTCACGCTCGACCGCACATGTGATGTAAGCAAGGACGGGCCTTATCTCTATACCTGACTGACCCTTCATGAGTCATCCTGTTAGTGCAGGACTACCACACAGGACTACATGCACACAGACCGTTACGACGAATGTCCTTAACACCACGTCACCGTCAGCAAAGACTGCAATGGTGTCGTGCCAGCCTGTCATGGAGTGACTCAGAATGGCAGCGGGTCATCTTCAGTGACGAGTCCCGCTTTTGTCTTGGTGGAGACGACCAATGAATCCGTGTGTGGAGGCACCGTGGCTCAGCGCCATGCATCACACATCCAGAAGGCCTGGTGTCACTCCACCTCCAGCTCAATAAATATTGATCATATCAGTCTAAATTTATCATCATTTATTGTTCCTGGTAACCTTTATCTTCCTTCCCAGCAGACCCACACCTCCTTCTGGGTTCAGATGTTACTTTCATGATTAGTGTAATTTTGAATTAACGTTGAACCCTAAGTTGGCACGTTGTAAGGCATTTGCATGGCTCTATGTGATGCTTTGTAGGTTAGGTTAACCTGCTAATCTAAACTATTTGATTGCCCACCGGTGCTTTGGCCCTGTACGACTGTAGTTTATGGATCTTTCTAACTGCGTCTAACTGTACTCTTCCAGGTGTCTTTACAGCCCCTGTTAAAGGAGTCTACTACTTCAGATACTCCGGAAATGCCTTCGCCTCCCATGACATGGGGTTGAGCATCTTTAAAGGCGGTTCACGGTTTGTATCATCCTATGAGTACAACTCAGGGGAGAAAAATGATAATGCGTCAAACGGGGCCGTCATGCAGCTGGACATCGGAGAACAGGTGCACATGAAGCTTTGGATTCGCTCCTGGATCTTTGTGGATTACCGTTATAACTACTCCACCTTCACTGGGTATCTGCTCTATCCCATTTAATGCCAGTATGAATGGAATACACTGTCCATCTTATCAGCTCCACTGACCATATAGGACACTCTGTAGTTGTACAGTTCCAGACTGTAGTCCATCTGTTTCTCTGTATACTGTATTACCCTGTTCTTCTATGGTCAGGACCCCCACAGGACCACCACAGCGCAGGTATTATGTGGGTGGTGGATCATTCTCAGCACTGCAGTGACACTGACGTGGTGGTGGTGTGTTAGTGTGTCACAGTGTCCTGTGGGGCGGCATCCTGTGACCACTGATGAAGGACTACATTTTCCCCCCTATGATCTGGTTCTAGAATGAAACAAGCTGTTTTCCCTTTTTGGTGAGTTCTTGAATATTTAGATGAGCTCTGCTCTGATTGGCTGATTTACAGTGAGACTCCACCCATGATGATCACACAGAAGTAACATGTGGAAATAGACTAAATAAATTGAGCCTCTGTGTAAATAAGCTCCGCCCTCATACTATTTAGTTAGCTATGCTAGTTACTTGGAGCTAATGCTAGAAGCTAACGTTAGCTATACTAGCTACTGGCTTTCCATCTGGACATCAACACACAGTAGATTAAAGTTGTTCCTCACTATGGAGCTCTCAGTTTAAGATGATCTGCTTCAACTGGCAAACACAAATACAATCACACAGCATAGCAGCTGCTTAGAGGCTGCTGTTGGGGTTGTGATGCTAATAAAGGTGGAGCTGCTCCTCTCTTCAGTCTCCTCAAGGTCAAGCGCTGAGCGGAGCTGCTCCATATTGTCCAGAGAGGTTTGGGAAACTGTCCAGAGTGAAATGTGCAGACTGCAGGATTAAAGTTGTTCCGGGATCCTGTTAAAGATGTGGGAGCTGAAGTTCCTGTTCTCCAGCTTCTTTTGGGAATTCCATCTTAAATGGTACCCCAGCTACATTGTAGTGCCTGTACCAGCTGCAGCACTTAAGGTAGAACGGAACATAGGATTAAGAAGCTGGTGAATAGGAACAATAAGCATGTTCGGTGATGCATACTTAAATAAAGGCCCAATAGCTCCCAAAATTATGCTATATAGCCGCTACAGGTGTAATACACCTCCATTCTGTTTGAACTCCCACTAAGGTCATGAGATTTGTCTCTGAAGTAATTTCTTTTTACTTCTGCTCCATAGACTGTAATCTGGATCAGGTCTTAAATAAATGTTAACCGTTGATTTATGTTTGGACCAACTGCATTTATGTTACATGCAAACAGTGTCAAAAGTTTGGGGACATTTTGACAGCTAACTTGCTTTTTCCAGTGTTCGTTTAAAGCTGAGACGTACAAAGTAAAGGATGTTACATGCCTGATCTGAGCTGGAAATGCCTGTATTAAACTAGCACTGACATCACAATCCCATATAGTCCTGGGCTAACCCTGCTAGCTAGATGCTAACATACAGTAGCTACCTACAATGGTCAGCGTAGGAGGACCTTTATCATAGCTCCAGGTTTCTACATTAGACAGTGCTGTGAAAGGGTGCTCTGTCTTAATCTAACTCTCAGGGTAAACACAAAAAAAACGGTTTGAATAAAATCACTTTATTAGCATGAATAACACTGTGTTAGTCAGTCTTGTTCCCAGGTTCTAAGTGTGTTCTATTAACTCCATAGGCCTAAAACGTCCAGTAAGTTGTGTTTGGTCCCCCATAAACTCTGCTGGTGTGTTCAGGACAGTGATGTTCTGAAGAGTTCTCTATTATCCAGAACATCTGAGATCCGTTCAGTGCTGACTTCAAGTAGCTTCTGGAACTGTGAGAACTCTCCAGAAGTTTATAGAACTGTCTGGAATGTTCTAGAACTTTGGAGAACTGTTTAGAACTATCTAGAACTGTCTGGGACTGTCAAGTAGTCTACATAGCAGTATAAATACTGTTAAGGTTTGTCAGGTGATGCTCCAGCTGAGGGAGGGGATAGTGGATACAGAGCTATAGGTAGTTTAGAGGCATCAAGAGGCTGCAGCCTCCAGCAGATGCATCCTGCTCTGTCTGTGGACCAATTTATCCAGACCAGAGTGGTACAGTACTCCAGAATGTGCAAGGCCTACAGAGTGTACTTCAGCATGACTGTCTGGGGTCAGGACAAACCGTGGGCTCCTCATTTCAGGTGCAAGCACTGCAGGAGAACTCTGGAAGGTGAGGTGGATGAGTGCTGCTCGCTTAGATGGCAGAGTTTTATTACATATCTGCTTTCTTGGTTCAGATTCCGATCTGGTGGGAGCTGTGTTGGTTTCCACTCATCCACTCCATGTACCCCAAGCATACCATAGCTAGCACATCAAAGCTGAAAATCACAAATTAGAAAAAATAGACACACAGACAGAAAATATTGCTTGGAATTATTGGGTTCATGACTTAACAGGATTTGAATGTTGTTTACAGACACCATTTTGGGGTAGGTTGGCATGTGTTACATGGGGTGGGTTGGCACAGTGTTAAAAAGCTACATCACAAATGAAGGAACACATAGAAATCATCATAATCAGTTTTTCATTAACACCACAAATATAAAAAGTCAATAGCAGCTGAGTAACATCACGTCATATACAGAGAACAGCTAGCGTGGCCACCTTCATAAGCCCAAAAAGGAGGACATCATAAAGGGGGCAGGGTCAGGTATGATACTAGAACAGAATTAAAATCATAATCTAACCTATATAACACATACATGATGCTTTACTCACCTAACTGGGTGGAATGGATGACATTCGTGAGTCAGACGGGATCTTACTAATTGACTAGCCTTTAGAGGGCTGGTCTGTGGTTAGTCGGTAGGCGAGTCATGACGTCACATGACCTTGTTAAACCAATGAAATGCAAGGCATGTCTCTGGCACATATGATAGTGCATGTCATTTTAACCCAAACTCTGCATTAACATCAACCATGTTGTTTCACTGGGGGTCTTAAAACCACTGCATCTCAGGCAGGACCACTTGGTCACAGTAAGTGTTTAGTTCCCAGCTGCAGGAGGTTTTATATAGGGGAGTATGGGACGGAACTTTCCTCCCAGCGAGAAATGATTTGTTCTAAAAACATTCTGAGAATATTACCATGAAATGTTCCAGCAGGAAGTTTTCTTTTCCCAGTTCCAAGAATGTCCTAAAGGCTGGAGAACGTTCCCTAACAACATTCTGTCATTGCAAACATGTTCTGAGAATGCTGAGAATGTTCTTCTACTGTAACATAATCTGTGGCCCTGACAGCATCCTCAACACATCTTCTGAACATCAACGGAGCATCCTCTGAACATCCACAACACATCTTCTGAACATAAACGGAGCATCCTCTGAACAGCCTCAACACATCCTCTGAACATCAACGGAGCATCCTCTGAACATCCACAACACATCTTCTGAACATCAACGGAGCATCCTCTGAACATCAACGGAGCATCCTCTGAACATCCTCAACACATCCTCTGAACATCCTCAACACATCCTCTGAACATGAACGGAGCATCCTTTGAACATCCTCTGAACACTGCATGTAAAGCATTATGTCTTGAACATGAACATCTTTAAGACATTCTTTAAACATTCGACTAGAACATTCTCTTTATAACTCTATTAGAACTTGTAGCTAATGTTCTGGGAACGTCCCCTCCTAGCTGGGCTCCACTTCCATGTGCCTACATGGAAAGCCTAAGGTAGGGAGATGAGCAGAGGCACATCCAAAAAATGACCATACCAGGCAAACCTCCAGCCAGCAGGATGAGCTGCTGCCTGACCAAGCAGAGAGACAACTCCACCAAAGCAGCAGGTGAACAACAAACCACCAACAGAAGAGGCCTTACACAAAGGAGGCCTGGATTCAAAAGAGTCACCCTGGGAACAACGTGCCTAACGAAGCGGCAAGAGAGGGCAGGCTAAAGCAACTTCAACAACTACTCTGATAGCCGGCGATCAGCTGAGCCGTCAACAGATCTGAGACTGTGGCCTGTGCTCCCTGTAGCAGATGTGGCCATTTACACTTGCATGCGGCTGCATCAGTCAGCTAGTTGGTTTCCCTCTAGCTGCCTAAGGTGAGGAGGTATAGGCAGCACGCAAGCTGCGATGTACGTGGTGGGGCCTGGCGTTCCACACATGCTTTCCCAGCACTGCGTTGCAGGATCGTACCTGTGCACACTCTTTGTGTCACTGTAGTCTTCATGGCAGTAGCCTCCAATGACGTAGATCTTTCCCTCTAACACCACAGACGCTGCACTGACATGGGGGACAGACATGGGCAAAATGGAGGCCCAGAAGTCACTGACTGGGTCATAGAACTCACAGGCCAGCTGATCAACTACTTGTCCGCCAGTGCCGGAGACTCCCCCGGCTACGTATAAGCGGTCCTGAAAGGTTTCCATGCAGTGCTGTGCCCGGCTCTGGGACATGTCCTCCAGGTACATGGTGCCTTTTTCTGGGTGGTAGAGCAGCATGGATACCAGGCATTGGTATCTACAGTCAAAGCCTCCTGAGATGAAGATCTTACCGTTCCATAGGCTGGCAGCATGGCCACTGAGGGGTTGATCCAGAGGGTGGACATACCTAGAGAAGGAGAGAGAGGAAATTAAGAGAAAGTGGCTGTTTAGAAGAGGAGAACACAATGCCTCAAAGGTCTGGAGGTCTTAATGAAATGGTTAGTATACAAACAAAAGCGGTTTGATGTGAAATGGTCCATTCTAGAGAAGGTCCTGCTTGTAGTACAGCTTCCATTCTTCTCAGGAGACTCACTTTCAGCTCCTCAGAGAGACACACCTCCAAAGTTTTAGAAACTGGTTCAACATCTTCTGCTTCTTCTCACCATCCTAATAACCCCAAACACATTCAGTGGTGTTGAGGTTCTGGACTCTGGGGTGGTCAGTCCATAGTTCTGAGAACACCAGCAGCTTCTTTGTTGGATGTGTGTCTCCTTACACCTCCGTTCAGACCTCCATGGTGTTGAGGTGTCTTCTCACAGTGGAAGAAGGATGTACAGAAGCACCTGTGGATGTTCTCAGATCTGAAGCAGGAGTGGAGCTTCATGTTCTCCTCTCTCTCTCAGAGATGAAAGTGCTGTTTATCTGATGGGGGACAGTGCTGGTGGGTCTACCACATCTTCCAGGTGGTTGTTAGGAGTCCCATTTCCTCTGTAGCTTTTAGTCGTCCTTTGAGCTCCAGTTTTGGAAAAACTCTTTTGTTTGGAAAGCAAATATGCAAAGGGTGGTCTCAGGAATACAACATTCCATATAAGCTCAGAAGACACGTGTAGGTTCACTGGTGGTTTCGATAGTCAATAAAATGAACCCTGGTTCCCAACACCACCACTGTAAAGAATATCTGAACCATTTCACACCAAACCCGCTCTCAATCACTCTGTTGACATCTCAAACACTTAATTATATATAGAATTTTCTAATAGGAACATTTAGACAATCAAACTATCCTACCTGGGCTTGTAACCCCAGACTTAGGTCGCTTCCTACCTGCCAGCTTCTTTTTTGAATTTCCTCAGTCCAACTTCAAGGTGCAGCAGTTATTATTATTAAGATCTAAAGCCAAGCATACACTGATTTGGTCGGAGCCGACTGAATTTCATGATGAGGGCAAATTTCAGCTTCCTTGCGTGCCGTTTGCCATGCAGTGTGATGTCTGATTAACTGCCCGAGCAAGCTCCGACTGAGCAGTCGAACGATCGGATGGATTTCTGGCATGTCACAAATTGTGGTCGGTTGTCTCACAGTTTGAGGAGCTTCATACAGCGTCCAAGACGTGCAAAACAAATAAATTTTTCATTTCAGAAAAACAAAATTACAAAAATAAAAGCAATTTTACAAGACATGAAACACTTTTACAAACTGCGAATTCTGACAGAAAGGGCGGGTCTAACACACAAGAAGTGCTTGTTGCGGACCCTTGTCAATCAAACTGTTTGGCGGTGGTAGAGTGGGTGGAAGTAAGAGACAAACAGGCAACGTCTAAACCACTTAGAATTGGAAATGTTAAGGAAAGTAAGTGGGCTGTAACGCTAGCTATAGTGGAGAACCAGCTAGCTAGCTTAAAATGGCTGAGAGCTTTTACAGCCCACGTGGTTTAGAGTCACCTGTTTGTCTCTTTCTTCCGTCTGCTCTTTAAAAACTCTAATGACATTCCAAACGAAAAAACAAAAGCGCGTCAGCTGGATAAAACACATTCAAGACATAATGCTTTACATGCAGTGTTCAGAGGATGTTCAAAAAAACATGCTTTAGCATCGTGACCATCCCAAACTCCACCCACTCTACCACCACGAAACAGTTTGATTGACAAGGTTCCGCAACAAGCACTTCCTGTGTGTTAGACCCGCCCTTTCCCTCAGAATTCACAGCTTGTAAAAGTGTTTCGGTCCTGGTAAAAGTGTTTCACGTCTTGTAAAATTGTTTTTGCTTTTGTAATTTTGTTTTCTGAAATGTAATTTTTGTTTTCATTTGTAAATTTGTTTTTACTTTTGTAATTTTGTTTTCTGAAATGTAAATTATTTCATTTGTAAATTTGTTTTTACTTTTGTAATTCTGTTTTCTAAAATGTAATTTTTTTTGTTTGTAAAATTGTTTTTGCTTCTGTCATTTTGTTTTCTGAAATGTAATTTTTTTTGCCCTTATAAAATTGTTCTTGCTTTTGTAAGTTGGTTTTCCTGAATATATATATATATATTGCTTGTAAATTTGTTCTTAATTTTTGTAATTTTGTTTTCTGCAATGTTCAATGGTTTTGCACTTCTCAGCCACCGTAGCTTCACGAGCCGATCTCTCAAAGTCGCACCCAGAACCACATACAAACAGTCATGACTACAGCTCTTACACAGCTGCACACACACAAACTCAGGCTAAAGAGTCAATATTAGCAGATCTAGCGTCCGTATGTGCACACTGTACTACAGTGATGTTCTATACCTTCCATGGTGTACGGGGAGCAGCTGGGGGTTAGGCGCCTTGTTCAAGGGCACTTCACTCATCACTGTTGGTTCAAGAAATCAAACTAGCAACCCTCCGGCCCACGACTGCCCCAAATGATCGGTCAGGAACCGATTTAGTGTCAGTTCTTGATACCCTTAGTCATCATCAACATCACTGCCTCTGTGTACATCATTATTCTTACCTCCAACAGTCTGTATGTGGGCAGTAAACTTCTACACTCTCTGTGTTGACCTCTGAATCGTGGTCTCCACCTATGGCGTACATTCTTTCATCCAGAACCACAAGAGCAAAGCTGCCTCTTTGCTCTTGCATATCAGCCAGCTTTTGCCAGGTGTTTTGCATGGGATCATACCTGGAGAGATATGGCAGGAATTAGCCAGGAGAACCACGTAAAGATCCCTGAACTTCATGCAATTTGAGTAGAAACTTGTGGTACTACCTGTAGGTACACTTCATGGTGTCTGTTCTTCCGTAATAGTGGCGTCCACCAACCACATAAAGATGTCCTCCTACCACTCCAACGCTGTGACTGAATCTCGGATTCTCAGGTAAGTCTCCCAGCCGCCTCCATTCCACCCTCTTCATTACTCCGACATGGTTACGGAAGGAGTTGCTGAACCATATGTCCTTACAGGGTATGCGTTTATCAAAGTCTTCTGTGATCCTTTCGCCACCAACAAGGACCAAAGCTTCTTTGGGAAGGTAGGTCCTAAAGTCCGAATGGACATCAAAGGTACTGGAACAGAACTCCTCCAGCAGAGAGTCATAGAGGTCCTCGGAGCAGACTTTTGGCCATGAGGTTATGGCCTTCACTTCTTTGAATTCCTTGAACGTCATGAGGGGAAAGTGGACAGTCGCCAGCAGCTCTCTGGCCTCTCTCACTCTCCTCCTGGGATTAGCCCCGATCCAAGACACGACCGCCTTAAACACAGGCAACTCTGATGTGACGCAAAGAGAATTGCTGCGCAGATAGGTCTTCAGTTTTTCCACCGGCAGGTCCTGGAACTTCATTGTGGCTGCTACCTCCTCAAAATGTCTAAGGACAAAGTCTTCAGCTGTGTCTTGCAAGTCGCTCATCCCGTAAGCCTCGGCAAAAGCTGCCACGTCTAGACAACTGCGGGCATCCATGTCCTGCTGCATGAAACCGAGGCAGAGTGAGAGAGCAGGCTGGAACTGGAACTGTAGGGCAGTGCAGGTCAGCTCAAACACTATGCCCCAGTCGAGAGCCAGGGTTCCACTGTATGTGCATTCAAGGTGGATTCGCAGCTCCAGCGCTCCCATCAGTAACAGGGTTACTGAGGTCTGCTGGCTTTCCCTCATACCGCTGCTGAACATGGCACGGAAGTAGTCACTGCTTGCTGCCAGGAGGACCTTGTGCACTGGCAATAATCAGAAAAGTCATACATGTTACTTTTGGGTTTCACTTTTGGGCTCTCAAACCCTGAATCTCCAGTCAAAACTGTCATTAAGTAAAAGTAATATAGCTATACATCGTATCAGTTAGCTGTTAGCTGTAGCAGTTAGCTAAAAGGCTAATACAGTTAGCTGTAGGGCAATATCCTGTATGCTATAGCTGTTAGCTGTTGGGCTAATACAGTTAGCTGTTAACTGTAGCAGTTAGCTGTATGGCTACTACAGCTACTACAGTTAACTGTTGGGCTAATACAGTTAGCTGTAGCAGTTAGCTATAGGGCTAAAATACTGTAGTGAACAGTTAGCTGTAGCCGTTAGCTGTATGGCTACTACAGTATGTTGTTAGCTATAGCAGGCATACAGTTAGCTGTAGGGCTTATACAGTATCCTGTATCCTGTAACTGTTAGCTAGAAGGCTAATACAGTTAGCTGTAGGACTAATATACTATAGTTAGCAGTTAGCTGTAGCAGTTAGCTGTATGGCTACTACAATATGCTGTTAGCTGTAGCAGTTAGCTAAAAGGCTAATACAGTTAGCTGTAGGGCAATATCATGTATGCTATAGCTGTTAGCTGTTGGGCTAATACAGTTAGCTGTTAACTGTAGCAGTTAGCTGTATGGCTACTACAGCTACTACAGTTAGCTGTTGGGCTAATACAGTTAGCTGTAGCAGTTAGCTATAGGACTAAAATACTGTAGCGAACAGTTAGCTGTAGCAGTAGTTGTAAGACTAATATAGTTAGCTGTTAGTTGTTGGGCTAATACACTTAGCTGTAGCAGTTAGCTGTAGGGATAATACAGTTAGCTGTTAGCTGTTGGGCTAATGCACTTAGCTGCAGTAGTTAGCCATTAGATGTTGGACTAATACAGTTAGCTATAGTGCTTTTACAGTATGCTGTTAGCTGTAGCAGTAAGCTGTTGGGCTAATACAGTTAGCTGTTAGCTGTAGCAGTTTGGCAATGAGATCTTCTGTGGTATATTGTAAAGTTTTCCAGAGGCATCCCGAGCAAAATTACTGTTGCTAGGATAAGGAGACGCAACTGGGTGAACCAATTTGCTACAGGGCCACCCTGAGGTAGACCAATGCTGCATCTCTAGTTAGTCAGGAAAGACAGAGGCTTACTGTTTGTGGTCAAAGCAGCTAAACAATCATGGCATCATAGTTCAGGGATGCCAAGAGGGTCCAAAAGGTTTGGTTCCCCTGGAACGGCCTGTATTTTGCGAGGTTCAGCCCTTTGCTGTTCAGTGCTAATTGCGTGAAGATAAGACTTTCCGATTCTACCATGGAACCTCTTGCTTGTGCACATGCCACACCGTTGTACTGACTGTGTGATGAATTTTCTCCTTACCACGAAATATTCGTCCTTCAGCCTCCAGCTCCACATCACATCCCACTCTGTCTTCCCACAGCTGCCTAATGGACTCCAGGCTGAGCTTCAACTGCTCTTCAGGAGCTACTTCCTCCACCTTCCTCTCCTTGCCATCATCTGTCTTTCTCTCTGTCTCCTCTTCTTTTTTGCAGAGCTCCAGAACCCTGGGAACCCCCAAACAGTAAGCAGCTATCCGAATCTGAGCCAAAGACTCTCCGTCCAGACCAGTGATGGTTCCAGTGTACGCAAACTCCAGCACTGCTGACAGTCCCAAAGCAGACACCTCTCCACCCAAACGTAGAAACATCTCCTTCTCTCCATCCCTTTCCTGGAGCATCTTCTGCATCTGGGCGCTCACTGCAGCCAGGACCAGCGAGTGGGCACGGACACTAAACCCACTCGTGGTGCTTAGGAGGAGATCGGTAAGGAAGGAGGACCGTTTCATTTCTTCCAAAGCTTGGAAGACCTTTGTGGGGTAGGCAGGTTGGCAGTATAGCTTTTCTGGACATTCTTCATCTTCCTCACTGACTTCACTGTTTGTGTCATCATGATCGTCGTCATATTCTTCATCCTCTGAGCTCGTCTCGGAAATGTCCATTCCCAATCCGTGTTCGGAGGGAGGTTCTGTTCTCTGATTGTTTTCATCTGTAGGAGCTTTGATGGTACACAACCCATCATGACTTCCTGCTTCACTGTCATCACTGGCCAACAAAAGAACAGGACAATCGCCATCATGGTCGCCATCACCACTGTTATAATCAGCTGAGGAAGCATCGTTGCCAGTACCATCATTGCTCAAGGCAGAAGAAGAAGACATGGCAAAACTCTCATCATCCCCACCCTCATCATCCCCACCCTCATCATCCCCACCCTCATCATCACTGCTGTCAGAACAACATGCAACGTTAGGACGACCACTCCTCCTCTCAGTTTGCTTGCCTCCTAGATGTTCCTCTATCTTCTCGTTCTCTTCCTCAGAACTCCCGTCATCATCTGGGTTGTTTAGGTCCATCCATCTACTTTCATTCCCAGTGATTTCCCCTGGTCTTCTCTCATTGTCCATTTGCTCCATTTCCAGGAATTCTGCCAAACCCCTTAAAGGATGAAGGTTCACTCAGCCATGAATAGCCTTGACCTCTTATATCCCTCGTATAAGGCTTTAGTGTGAATTCGATTGACCTTCAGTGCAGCTACTGAAAGTCCACGGAGCCTTCTGTCACGGGTCTGCATGTGTAATGCTTCTCTGCTCCCTCCCTCTTCCTTACCCTGCTCCTGCTGTCTCATTTGAATCCCCTCACCACCTCACTCCTCCCAAACAGGCCAAACAGAGGTGCTCTATATTTATCGCTTACTTTCATAAACATGTCACAGGGCAGGCTTAAACACACTGCAAGCTTTTGGTAATTCAGCAGAGTGGCACTTTTTCGGAGAGGCTCTAAAACTAGAGATTACTACTGTATGTTAGGTCTTGTGTACTGCAGTGCTCCCTCAGCCTCCTCGGTTTGTCAGAATTCACAATTATATATTATTTTCATATTTTCCTTCATCGGTTTTTCCTCACTATAGTACACAGCACAAATCAAATCTCTGTGCTGTCAACCAATTATGACTGCTAGCCCAGCTATAGCTCCAGCCCAATATATGACCAATCTAACATACACACTTAGATGCCGTATTAGCCACTAGATCGAGCACCAACGTCACCGTCATATTGGTCCGGGCAACCTGTCATAACTCCAGAAGGCTGGACTGGAGCAAAGATGCATGGGTCATGTGCAGCTCGGGGCTGTGCAAGCCATCAAACAACCCAAACCACATCCTGGGGAGTTACCTTCCACAGGTAACACTGAACAGATCTCAGGGAGTTACCTTCCACAGGTAAGACCAAGCAGACTGAGCAGATCCTGGGGAGTTACCTTCCACAGGTAAGACCAAGCAGACTGAGCAGATCCTGGGGAGTTACTTTCCACAGGTAGCACTGAACAGATCTCAGGGAGTTACCTTCCACAGATAAGACCAAAGAGATCTCAGGGAATTACCTTCCACAGGTAAGACTGAGCAGATCCTGGGGAGTTACCTTCCACAGGTAAGACTGAGCAGATCTCAGGGAGTTACCTTCCACAGGTAAGACGAAAGAGATCTCAGGGAGTTACCTTCCACAGGTAACACCAAACAGTTCTTAGGCAGTGACTTTCCACAGGTAAGACTGAGCAGATCTCAGATGAGTAAATTATTAGTATTTAAAGATTAAATAATTTTTTGTGTTTGAAAGTGGATGACCAGTTCTGATCTGGAGCAACAATCGTTCCACCTTAAATAGCACTGCAGTTAGACTCTGGCGCAGACTTACCATTAAGGTAACTGCTGCATTATTTAAGGTGGAACAGAAGCTTTGAATTAGGAGCAGTTTCCATAATGTAAAAAACTGCACCATTGAACTAAATTATATTGGGGCATCTGTGCGAGCACTAACACAGAAAACTAAACTAAATCTATGGTACGTTTTTGCAGTTCCTTATGACGAATTATTTTCACCTTTGTATTTCAGTTCATGTGGGTCTGACGCTGCTATGCGCTCCTCTCTTCAGTGTCCAGCAGCAATTATAACTATCCAGATTCAAAGTAAACAAGACAAAGCTTTCTTTGTGCTCCACATAGATTATAAAATCAGTGGAGAAACATAAACATATCCAGAAAAACCACAACTTCCTTGTTTACTTGCCACTCTTTCCTGGACCAATATGGTGGAGATGTAGATGTATCGCAGCAATGGACCGAAGCATCCAATGCAGTGCTTGTGTATGTACGTCTATGATCATTTATACCTCAGACGTCAAAATAATCAAAAAGAAAACTTGCCAGTGACACGTTTCTTTACCGTGTTAGTATGAAAAAAAGAATAAGCTTAGATAAAGCAAGGGGCAGCTTGCAAACTCTTCACCTCATCCAACAAGTCATTTTTGTCATGTGAGGAGTCTGTTTTCTTCATTGTAATTATGATGATGATTTCAAGGCAGTTATTACCATCATACTGCTGCAATGAGATATTCGATCTGCTAGTAGTGACATTAGCCATCTGCCTTCTATGGACCTCTTCTGCATTCGCCAGCTAGCCTGAATAAAGTCTGAAAACCCCTCCCCAAAAGTTTACCCCAAAGCAGTTTTAGTTCTTCAAAGGCTCTTTCAAGAAACATCCTCAGAAGGGGGCGTCCTCGTCTTTAAAACAGAAAACAACACTCTCAGGACCTCGAAAGGGTGTGATTAAGCATGTCTTGACAGATGCAGTGGTAGTTAAAATTCTCATTTGGCTCATATAGCCTTCTACTGCAGAATGTTGCCTCGGGGCAACAAACCAGCTTTCTTCACTTTCCAATGACATAATACATATGTAAGTATATTTTAACAGTGAAAAGGTTAATAATGAAGACAAGTGTTTACATAGACCAATAAAAAAGTTTGTGATTTGTCATATTGTCTCTTGCTGGACAGTTTTAAATCTCTTTTTGGAAACATTAGTTTTCTTTGAAAATAACATTAAAAAAAAAGATTTTTTATTTTAGTATTTAAAGATCAACAAATGTGTAGTTACTCAGCTCAGTTCTAAATACTCACACACACACACACACACACACACACACACACACACACATATATATATATTAAATCAATTTCTTATTTGATGTTCTGTATAACATATTTCTGTTGTCGCACAATGTTGCCTCAGAGCAACAAACCAATTTTCTTTATTTTACAGTGGCATGATACATATTTAATAACAGTGAATGTGTTAAAAATTAAAGTACTAAACTCTTATAAATGAACAAAAAGTGGGTAATTGGTCATGCTGTCTCTTGCTGGGCATTTTTAAACCTCTGTTAGGACACAAAAAAAATTCTTTTTTTGAAAATAATATAAAAAAGTGTTTTTAAAAATGTAGTATTAATTGTAGTAAAGGTCAATACATTGTGTAGTTTAAGTATATATGTTTAAGTTTAACTATGTTTTTTACTATTAAAAATGTCTTATGTGATGCCCTGTATAACGTCTTTCTGTTGTTGCACAAAGTTGCCTTTAGGCAACGTACCCTAAACGACACATGCACATATTTATTTTTAGAAAAATTTTGGTTTTAAAATTTAGGAGTTTCTTGAGAAGCACACAGAACAATGTCCTAACCCATCTCGACATGTACTCCAGGGGTCATCACTGATGAATGGTGCTCAGCAGAATGACATTATGTGTTGATTTCTAGTTCTGAGCCTCCCACTGAACACTGCTCCCCAGTGTTGCTGTCCTTGACTTATTTTAAGGCTGTCCAGAAGTTATTTACTGTTTACCTTATCTTGACCTTGAGTGCTTCAGGGAGAGTGGAGAGGAGGCTGAGGAGCATGTGACAGCCCGAGGCATTAGATTCTTACTGAGTCAGGAGGAATCAAGTTGCTCCTCCACAGCCAGAGAGTGGTATCTGGGTCAAGCAACGTACAGTAGACATCAACAAGCTGTTTCTAGGCAGACGGAGGGATCTAATAAACAGTAAATGCATGTAAGTAAATGATTCTGGAGAGCGTGGATTATTGATATTTGACCCCAACAGCAAAACAATCACTTCAGTGCTCCTTCAGAAGCTCCACCACCCAGATTCATGGGTCAAGGTGAAGAACACTGGACTAACATAATTTCTTAGATCTTCATGGCCATAAAATGTTTGAGTTTTCCTTTAAATAGTGCAGCAGTTCCATGCTGGGACCGCAGTCTACCTGTCCAGTTTCTTGTTCGAGCATTTCCATTTCACCTTAAATGGTGCAGCAGTTCCATGCCAGGATCTCGGTCTACCTGTCCAGCTTCTTGTTTGAGCATTTCCATTCCACTTTAACTAGTGCAGCAGTTCCATGCTGGGACATCAGACTACCTGTCCAGTTTCTTGTTCGAGCATTCCATTCCACCTTCAATGGTGCAGCAGTTCCATGCTAGGATCTCAGTCTACCTGTCCAGCTTCATGTTCAAATGTTTCCATTCCACCTTAAATTATGCAGCTGTTGCATGCCGGGACCTCAGTCTACCTGTCCAGTTTCTTGTTCTAGCATTTCCATTCCACCTTTAATTGTGCAGCAGTTCCATGCTGGGACCTCAGTCTACCTGTCCAGCTTCATGTTCAAATGTTTCCATTCCACCTTAAATTATACAGTTGTTGCATGCCGGGACCACAGTCTACTTGTCCAGTTTCTTGTTTGAGCATTTCCATTCCACCTCAAATGATGCAGCAGTTCCATGCTGGAACCTCAGTCTACCTGTCCAGCTTCCTGTTTGAGCATTTCCATTCCACCTTAAATGGTGGAGTAGTTTCATGCTGGGACCTCAGTCTACCTGTCCAGCTTCATGTTCAAATTTTTCCATTCCACCTTAAATTATGCAGCTGTTGCATCCCGGGACCTCAGTCTACCTGTCCAGTTTCTTGTTCGAGCATTTCCCTTCCACCTTAAATGATGCAGCAGCTCCATGCTGGGACCTCAGTCTACCTGTCCAGCTTCTTGTTCGAGCATTTCCCTTCCACCTTAAATGGTGCAACAGTGCTGGCACTGACATTCAGTCTTTGTCTCTTAGCATGCTGACTTGAGTCGTTGTACATGAGTGGCTTGATCGGAAGCTGGTCAGATACCCTCACAGTGTGCCGGAACACAGTGGAATATTCCCTGTGGGCTGAGCATTTGCCAGAAATGAGCATCAGGAGCGTGTGTGCCTGATGACTCGGATTAAGCTGTTCTTTGAGGTAAATCTGTGTCTGACCCACTGGGCAAACTATCACACATCATGCTCAAAAGCAGCATTGCCGCTTTGTCCTGGAAAACTTGGCCAGTGTTGGAACGCTGGGCTAGTGTATCTCCTCGGAGATTCTGTCCCTCCATGTTTGGGGAAACCAAATACACTAGACAACAGATGGAATACCCGCAGTGCTTTAAATGATACAAACAAGAGGAGCGAATGCGACAGCCGGCCTTGGACTGGAAACTGGCTCGAGGTGCCAGCAGGCCGTGCGGAGGGAGAAAGGAGGAGGAGGAGGAGGATGAGGAGGAGGAGGATCTCTCTATTCCCTCTCTGTCAGGGAATACGAGAATTAAAGTGTCAGCTCGGTGTCATAATGGCAATGCTATGTGTCTCTGTTGCTGTCATATCAAAACCTCAGAACCTTTTAACTCTGGTTTCTGTGGTACCTTGTCTACATCTTAAATATCCTAAATATTTTGGAAAATCGGGATAATTCTCCTTTAATATATCTGGAAAAACCCATAAGGTATAAAATGTGCCAGAACTTGTGCATTTTTATGTTTCTTTTGTTTCCCCACACTATGTGTAAATTCAGTCTATAAACAGGATTATATCCTTCTCGTTAGGCAATTCCCGGTTTTCCCTGAGGTCCACTTGCCATATCTGTGGAGGTTTGTTTACCAAGAATAATCATTCCTTTTGCACGACTGTTTTTCAACCTCTTTTTATCCTGCGATTTATAAGATGATGAAATTGTACTCCAAACACCAGGGGGCAGCATATCACCAGGAAATGTTCCTCCTCCTTCTCCTCCCTCTTCACTCCTCAACAGTCTAGAAGGAACATTCCGAATTCATCATCAGACTTCCCCCCTTTCCTCTCCAGGAGCATCTCCAGAGGTGGAGAGCAGCTCCAGTGTTAACTCTTCTTCTGCTTCTGTTTATATCACGTCTTCTGTTTGCTGCTGAACGTGGTTTCTTGCCAAGAGCGGGCGGCAGCGGTGGTGGTCGCTCGCCAAGAGCTTCAGCCATGGTTGTGTTTCCAGCTCCTCTCATTGGCTACCTGCCCTTAAATGATCTAATCGGGAGCAGCACCATCAACATGACTGATAAGAGGTCAGAATACGCCGTCGGGGCAGCAGCACTACTTCTTCATCCTCTCATGTTGGACTGATTCCACTCCTACAGCGTTACAGTGACTCCCTCTTAGATATTCCACGGAATCGTGAAAAGATTTTCACAAAGAAATTTCACTATTGATTGTAACTTCATCCACAGTGTACGTAAATTTTGACTTGAAGGAATGAGAAGGTGCAGGAATGCCGGTCACTGTCAGAAACCACTGATGCGCCCTCTGTGAACGTGTTCGTTGGAAACAACCAACCAACCCTCGAGAACATGAGCAATCACTGCTTCATGCAAAACGGGTGGTTGCTATGGAAATGAGCTTCAGGATAGGGACCCAGGAACTCCATCTGGACCAGCACTACTTCTCTTAAATGCTGTTTATGAATCATGTTCATTGGCTGATGGAGATGTTGTTCAACTTCAGCTCCCGAGAGTCTGCATCGCCATTCGGTGTGCTTCCATCTCATCCAGGTTTCGTCTCTCTCGCTTCCCAGATCATGATAGCTATCCTCTCGTGTCGGATAAGTGGCACTCATTCAAACGTTGTACAACAAGTAGGTCTCCTCACATCCGGTGAGCCATGAAATAAATGGAGACCATCACCAAATAGCTCAGTGGTATCCGGCTGTGGATAAGACGAGGGTCTTATCCACAGCCGGTGTAGACTACAGGCATCCGCAATCACAGAATAGACTTCAATCAGGAATTTGGTGGAAGTGTGTAACAGATCGGGCAATTGGGAAGTTGGGAATGCTGTTGGGAAGGAAGATAAAGGTTACCAGGAACAATAAATGATGATAAATTTAGACTGATATGATCAATATTTATTGAGCTACACATACAGAAGTAGTGTCTCTCAGTATGGCGTCGGGCCGCCGTGTTTAATAACCCAACTTGCCAGACGGCGCGATTTCACTGATGTCCAAAAGTGCATGAGGATAGGGTGCTGGTAGCATCTCAGAACAATCGCTAACTTTGTGTAACTAACTCGCTAACGGTGTACTGAGAATGGACTCCTAACAGCATGACAGTGGTGCCCCACAGACCATTGATGCTAGAGAGGAATGGCGACACGAATGACGCCCCACAGTGGACAGTTAACTGCTATAATGAACACAGGAGCACCAAGGAGCACCTAGGGGTCCAATCCAGGTCCTTCCCCTCCGAGACGCTACCATCCCGCGCCGGGTACCCTATTATTATGCCCTGTTGGACAGCGGTCAGATCACGTCCTTTGCCCATGATGATCGTTTTGCATGGTGTGCTTGCTTATTTGCGCGTGCAGTAAACCCCATCACGTGACGTGTGTCATCCCTGGCCAAGTTCATTCCAAACCAGACAAATCCAAGACATTTTGTCTGGCCTGGATGCTCCTGTAGCACTCTTACTAAATCACATCGGCAAGTCCATGCAACCTATACGAAGACCTGAGAACAATTTGAGAATATTTGGGCCTGCATTTTTATGGGTGACTATTGAGTTCTGGTGTTTGTTAGCGGCGTTAGCCTCACAGCTCTGGTCGTCCAAGATTTGGACACCGAATATGTCCAACATCAAGTGGAAAACTGTGCAAGTTCAGTTCAGAGACCACATAACAGAGGCACTGAGACGTTTGCTGTCAAACTATATATTTTTAATTCTATTAAAATCTGGACCCAAAAATTCTTCACAAACATACACCAGACATTCGTGTTAAAGCCTTAAAGGGGGGACAGGAGGGACAGTGAGAGTTTGCAGGTACGACTGCAGGAAATGGACATCATAATAGACTTAAACCATAACACTGAATCCGAAGGCCTGAGCTCACGTCAGGGCTGTCAGACGCCACTTCAAAGAATAGTGGAATAATGTGGGTAGAAATAAACGACAAAGAAGCTAAACTCACATCAACATGAGCATTCCCTGTGAAGCTAATCGCTAACATCACTCGGCTCAGCCACTTGGCACAACTTCAGAGCAGCATCCGACCTCCGTCTGGCCTGCTCTTTAGAATATGGACCCCAGAAAGATGCCATAGATCCACCATGATGGACCCCTTTTCACTAAAAGCCACGCTTACATCCGGTTTAAGTGTTAGCACAGTGAAACTCACTTCTTCTCCATATAACTAACCACTGCAGAAACCTTATGAACATGTTATTATAGTTACGATGCTAATACAGGCTAATATATGCTAATACACGCTAAAATAAGGAGTGGTGATGAGCAGTGATGGCTGCTTCAAAATCCGTCAACAAGCTAAACGAATGATGCTGTGTGGCAGGTCGCTAATACAGCTAGCACGCCAGCCAGCAAGCTAGCTAATGCCTGCTACTCTTTTAACGCTGGTGTTCCGTAAACCAGGATGTGTTTTCTTTAAAGTTGTGATTTTCCAGAAGTTTATTCAACATTAATATCACACTTTCTTTTATAATTTTGTTCACATTTTAGAAATATGACAAAGTATGGGGATCTTAGCCTTGGAATCACCCATGCTTTCTTAAACTGCTAATGCTAGGCTCGTGAACTAGCCTCTGTAGCCTCTGTAGCATCTATAAACAAGCTAAAATCTTTCACATAAATTGTTTAAATTGTTTTAAGTTTTGCTTTTATAATGTTACAGAAACTACTGCAGGCTGTACATGTGTCACAGAGGCTGCTCAGGCATTAGCCAACAGCTAATGAAAGTTAGCTAGCTACCTTGTTTGGGGATATAGCTACGTTATTAGCAATGGCTTCTATTCCATCCACTTCTTACTCTCACCATTTGTCCTGGCAGTGCTGGAAAACTAGATCATGGCTGCTGTAGCTCAGTGTTAGAGCGCTATGGTACACTGTAACATGGTACTGGTATTGTTTATGCAGTAGTTCTGTGGAGAGGAGGTGAGCTGCACCCTGCTAACGCTTCAGACCCGATACATACATGACGCAAGGATGTGAATGCAGACACGGGCATGGCTTTGTGCATCATCATGTTCAGAAATGTGTCATAATGCAACGTATCGGCAACCTTGATGGTAAAGAGGAAAGTGGTCCACTCTTGGTCCACTAAGCTTGTGGTGCCCTGGTGTTTTGCTCAGGGTTTTCTGGGCGGCCCGCTGGGGGTTAAACAGAGTCTTAGACAAAATCATTTTCAGTGTCAGCAACAACAGCAACCTAGGTGGTGTTTTGTTCTCTCGTTTCGTTTGCAATTCATGTCATAATATGTTTTCCAGACTGTGACACACTGGAGGCCTGTCCAGGGTGTTTCCCATCTTCCTCCCAATGGAGCGCTGGGACAGGCTGCAGCACCCCCCCCCCTCAACGGCAAGCGGTTCAGAAGATGAACAACTAAATCAACGTTTTCTGAAAGTCCCTGTGTGTGGATATTAGAACCTATTTAGATCTTGCATGTAGGACAGTAATCTGGGTGGTCTGAGGATGGACCAGCAGGGGTAAACAGTCAGGCCAGTGGACCCATATATGCTCACTATCAGGGAAGCTGCATTCTGAGCGCAAGCCTGGTCAAACCTTCTCAACTGCCAAAGCAGACAATCAATAAAGTCTCCCAAGACAAAACAAAGCAGGTAAAGCAGATCACTGGCAACCGTGATCTGTCCTCTAGCGCCTCCTTCAGTACTGAGTCTTTAGCGCTGCCCATGCGTCGTCATATGCATTTGCATACTCTTGCGTTGAGAATGTTTCTGGCCTACACTGGAAGTGAAGCGTGGCTCCTATTTTAACTAGAGGGTGGCCTCTGACTTCCGCAGAGTGCGGCATGTCCATGCCTAGAACCGCTTTCAACTCCACGTACTGGACACGCATTCATGGAGAAGCAAAGAAGAAGATGGACATACAAGGTTCCCTCATGTCTACACTCTGGAAAGACTATTGCCTGTACATTGCATAGTTTAATTCGTTTACATCACCACACGCATCCCATGATGCTTTGGCCCTGCATCGTCTCTCTCCTATAAACACACACGTACACTTGCACGCACACTGTGTAAGAAGTATGGGATATGAGGTGTAATTTACAGGTGAGCCTAAAGGGGCCGCTAGACCGAAATATAAACTCAGGTTAACCCTTAGAAGTCTCAGTTATAAGCAAATCCACATTAATTATTACTCACTCATAGTAATGAAGGACATTATTGATACAATCATCAGCATGTAGGTGTTCAACACCGTGTTATGACTAAGACTATTGGAGTGACAAATGAGAGAACCTGGTGTCCTACTATATCCGTTCAATTCCCTTCCTTGATTCCCAGATCAGAACTTCAGTAAGTAGGAAACGTGTAACTGCACACAACACGCTCCAGCCACCTTCCCCGAGCGGATGAATCTGACTGACTGAAAGAGAATTCAACGAGAACTCAGTCAAACGTTTCTTCTGAGGACGTGAGTAAATCTTCTGCTATTGATCACCAGAGCTTTACCAGTATGATGCTGATTTTGGGATATTGATCCAGATCTTCTTTCTAAATATGCGAGTGTGATGTTAGTACATAAAGACGTACGATGTGGTGTGAAAAACTCGACGCCTCTGACTTTTAAACTACTTTATGAGCCTGTACGTGTGAGATGTTAATACATAAAGATGTACAAAGTATTTTAAAAAACTCCACGAAATCCTGCCCCACACTTCCGACTATAAATAACTTGTTTTTGGCTAAATATATACATTTAAATAACTTTTTCGGGCTGAATAAATACATTTAATCGTGCTAACAATCATTTTAATACATTTATTTAATAAATAAATGTAATCAGGCTAATTTAATTATTGTAATAAATGTATGTAATAAATACATTTAATAAAGCTAATTTAATACTTTCATTAAATATATGAATAAATAAATGTAAGAAGGCTAATTTAATACTTTTATTAAACAGATTTAATAAATAAATCTAATCTGGCTAATATAGTACTTTTGATAAATATAATCAATAAATACATTAATTTAATAGTAAATTTAATCATTTTGATATATTTAAATAATTAGGGTAATTTAATATATTTAATACGATTATTTAATAAATATATTAAATCAGGCTACAGTGAATACACCATTTTTTCTCCTGACCTGTGCCGCTTTAAAAAATTGTTAAAAAATATATATATATATATATTTCAATTTTATAAATATATCTTCTACTTTGGGGTCAAAATTGTTTGACACTCTTTTGCTATATTCATATGCACCGCGATGCATATATTTCTATATGTATTTAGGTTGGAAAGCTTATCTGGTTCAAACAACACAGAACTAAACTAACTGGAGGGCACTACATAATTTGACCAGACTTTGCTAGTTTAGTTTGAGTTTCTAATCTGCAGCAGAGACGTGTAGGTTGTCTGTATGACCAAATATTGATATTGCTAAAATATGTATTTGGTTAAACTTTCAACTTCTAAGGGTTAAATCATAATCGTTACAGTACTTGCAGAAAAGGAACAGTGTTTTCTGACAGAACCCCTAAAGGAACCGTCCTAATGATCCAGACGTTCTTTAACTTCTACATAAGAATTTAAATAACTAATAGAACTAATATCCACTAACATGTACCACTCAGAGACAGTGTGGTGAGAACTTGGATGAGCTGTCAGACAGAGAACAGCTCGGTTCCAGGAGTTTAGTGCAATACGGTCTAATAACACTGAGCAGGCTGAGTACCACACAGACACACAGTAGAAATGGTTATGTAAGGTGTGGGCTGTCGAGGGCGTCAGGTGTTAGTCAGTGGGAGAAGGAATGAAAAGAACACAATTATGATGGATATGGAGACGGGAAGAAGGAAGAGGAGAAAGAAACACGAGAGGGAGAATGGCCAGGCCTTCAGCAGCCATCTTCCTCTTTGGGTCTTGTTGTCTGAGGCGGCTGGGGTCTCCAGCGCGTTACAGCGGCAGATCACCAGCGGCCTTACCTGAGAAACACTCTCCTGGTGGAGGGAGGAAGAGAGAGAGAGAGACAAACGATTACAGCCCATGCTGAAGAGAAGTCGTTAATGAGGAGTTTACAGGAGAGGGAAAAACATACTTTACTTTCAATGGAAGTCCGTTCATCATTAAACACATACATAATGTGGAGAACAACAGGGGCTTTCACATTATGTCAGAAACTGAAAAACGATAAAATGGATATACAAATACTTTATTAGGTCCAACTCCTTGTATCTACACTCACTGTCCACTGTATCAGCTCCACTGACCATATAGGACACTCTGTAGTTGTACACTTCCAGACTGTAGTCCACCTGTTTCTCTGTATACTGTATTACCCTGTTCTTCAATGGTCAGGACCCCCACAGGACCACCACAGAGCAGGTATGATGTGGGTGGTGGTTCATTCTCAGCACTGCAGTGACACTGATGTGGTGGTGGTGTGTTAGTGTGTGCTGGGCTGGTGTGAGTGGAGTTTAAACACTGTGTCCACTCACTGTCCACTCTATTAGACACTCCTACCTTGCTGGTCCACCCTGTAGATGTACAGTCAGAGACGTCAGCTCATCTGCTGCTGCACAGTGCAGTGTTGGTCATCCTCTAGTCCTTCATCAGTGGTCACAGGACGCAGCCCACAGGACGCCACCCACAGGACGCTGCCCTACTGGACGCTGCTGGCTGGATAGTTCTGGTTGTTGGACGATGCTCAGTCCAGCAGTGACACTGAGGTGTCCAGCGGCACGGCTGTGTCTGATCCACTCACACCAGCACAACACACACTAACACACCACCACCACGTCAGTGTCACTGCAGTGCTGAGAAAGATCCACCACCCACATAATACCTGCTCTGTGGTGGTCCTGTGGGGGTCCTGACCATTGAAGAACAGGGTAATACAGTATACAGAGAAACAGATGGACTACAGTCTGGAACTGTACAACTACAGAGTGTCCTATATGGTCAGTGGAGCTGATACAGTGGACAGTGAGTGTAGATACAAGGAGGTGGGTTTAATGTCATAGCTGATTGGTGTATAAGGGTGGATATAGGCCGGCTACGCTGTACAGACTGCAACACACCAGACCGTGTCCAAATCAGAGCGCTGGCTGAAATCTGTTATGGGTCTGCGACAGTCTGGCAGACACACGTTTTGTCCAGCTGGACTATAAACTGGCCTTAGGAGTGTGCTAAACTGTGTGTGTGAGAGCCGAGCACCTCTAATATGGTTCTGTTGTGCGTGCGATGGGGACTCAGTCTCAGGCTCCAGCGGTGGGTCCGGTGGCTCCGCCCTCCGTCATCCTCGCTCTCTGTCGTGTCCTGCCGTGCGATCCGCTGCCGCTTCCGCTTGCGGGAGCTGATTCGCTGAAGGGAACCCACAACCTGTAATCTGGACCAACAGAACATGTTGCCTCAGCTCATGTGCCACATGTGTTTACGGTAAGATTATGTCACCGTGTGCGGATATAAGTGCCGTTCTGGACTCTAAAGCAAATCTTTTGGGTTTCCTGTAGTATGTCCGGTTTGTTGTTCGTGGTGTTGCTAGCCAGGTTATTGCTAGGCTATTGCTATGGTATTCCAGGTGGTTGCTAAAGTCGCAACCTATTACAGGCTGTACTACCCTGTAGACTTCTGTACTACTACCTTGACGGCTGTAGGAGGAGCAGTATTGTGTAATATTGGCCGTAGAAAATGGACATTAGCAGTAATAATGATAATAATGATCAGAATGCTAATAATGACCATTTATATAGCATGTTTTAGCATGCTAATACAAGAATTTGGTATGTGGCTTCATGGCTGAGCTGTTGTTGCTCCTAGTCGATCGCTTGACAGTCATAGCACTTCCGGTTGTCTAGGGCAGCTCTTTTCCTTGAAAATCCATATTTCCTAGAAACTGTAACTGACTTGACTTTCCTAGTTTCATTTCAGATCAAATGATTTCTTTAACTAAGGCAGTGAGGGGAGTCCATTCCAAAAGAATCGATTCTTTGACGCCAACTGATCAAGTCAACTCTTTGCCGTCGATTGATGCTCGATTGAGTTCAAACGCCCCCCACTGCAAAAACGTTCAGCTGTTTGCAATAAACCAACCAAACAAGAGCAAATTAAAGAGCTCAACAACTAATGTAACAAGGGGTTTCTCTAACTCCTAGAGCTCCCTTCAACTAGAGCTCCCTCCTGCTGTTATGACCTGCTGCACGCGTGATGCATAGCCAGACACCAGCTTCTGGCAGCATTCCTGAGGAATCTTAGCCCATGCCTCATGGCCAACAGCCTCCTGTTCACTAATAGAGTTTGCACTCTGCAACCGCCTTCTTCAAATCCCACCAAAGATTTCCTAAGGGGTTCGAGTCCTGCCACTGTGATTACTCTTCCAGGATCTTCCAGGACGTCTTCTGAAACCGAGCCTTGGTGGACTTTGAGATGGGGAACACTGTCCAGTTGTAAGGACCAATGAGATCCTAGGATTTCCTGATACCGGATTGAATCCGTCTTGCTGTCTCTCCACACGCTGCAGGTTTCCAGTGCCAGAGGAAGCAAAGCAGCACCAGAACATCACCGAGCCACATGCTTCACTGTAGGCAGGGTGGTCTCCATTCTTCCTTCTCCAAGCGTTATGCTGATCCTGAGTCCAGAGGCCCAAAGAGTTCTGGTGTTGTTCAATCGCTCCAACAGGATCCCAACAACCTCCGTGGCTCATTTATACAGTTTTGAGCATATCAGAGCTGACTCTTCTTTTGCTTATGGGTCAGTAGAGGGTGGACCTCCTGGAGTTCAGACATGGAGACCTTCAGGGTTTAGTACACGCCTTACTGTGCAGACTGACACCTCAGTGCCTGCTGCCACCAGATCTTCCTGCAGGTCTTTTGAGGGTTCGTGACCACCTGCATCCTCAGGAATCTGGTGCCAGCTGGCCATAGCTTCCTCTTTCTGCCTCGTCCAGGTAGATGGTTTACTGCAAACAGCTAAGAAATCTAATTTGCAACCGGAGGGCAGTTTGATTGTAACCGGATCGGGTAGGTGCAGCTATAAGGTCTGTGCCGATGGCATCAGTCCATTACCTGTTGTCTGTATCCTCAATGTCTGCATCTGCATCACTCTCTCCTTGAGGATCAGACTGCACACACTCCTCCTGCAACATGAGTCATAGACATGAGCACACACAGTTTCTCCACTCGCTCTCTTACCCACACACACACACACACACACACACACACACACAGAAAAATCTCTCTCTCTCATTAACACAAACCTACCTACCTCAGTGCCATAACCTTCTGAGTATCTGGCGACTATGGCCCTGTTTTTACCACATTCGCTGCACTTCAGGCTGCTCTCCTACAACACCAAGAGAAGAAGAGGAGGGGGTCACCATTAGAACGTCCTCACTACAATCCCTCAAGCCCGCACCCCACCAATAATTACACCCACCAGCCTTGTATCTACACTCTATGACCACCTTATCAGCTCCACTGACCATATTGGACACTCTGTAGTTGTACAGTTCCAGACTGTAGTCCATCTGTTTCTCTGTATACTGTATTACCCTGTTCTTCAATGGTCAGGACCCCAGCAGGACCACCACAGAGCAGGTATTATGCGGGTGGTGGATCATTCTCAGCACTCCAGTGACACTGACATGGTGGTGGCTGATGGGCTGTCTTCTATCACACCTCACTCACCAATAAGTGACCGGAGGGTAAGCTGTAGTGGTATGCCGATGGGTCGATTGCTCTTAGCCATGAGTGCACCGATGTGATACAGGCTGGTTAGAAAGCTAACGCTATTAGCACACTCCACTATTATCAGTATACACTTTGATTCTACGTGGGATGACTGTAGGAGAGAGAGTTCATGGGGACTACACTAGTGTTAAGACGGGTAGTGAGCAAAAGTGAATTAGCTGATTAAGTCAGTTAGTTAATTAGCCATTGAAGTGGTGTTACCTCAGGGGACAGCTTGGGAATGCCCATACCTGTACAAGCTGTGAGGTGTTATCTCGTGAGTGAGGTTGAACACTGGATAGAGTGCTCATGGCAAGGAGACGTGGATTATCCACGCTTGAATGAGGAATGATAGTGGGTGCGGATGGGACATTACATTTCCGAAGTCGTGCGGGCATGTAATATCCCTCGATCCACAGTGTCACGTGTGTACCGGGAATACGTCATAGAAAGCATTACCACTCACAGTGGACAGTGCAGTGACCACCCACAGGTGCTTAATGATGGTGACCTGCGGCGTCTGGCTAGAACTGTCCGTGAGAACTGACGAGCGATTCTGGCAGAAATCACATCCACATTCAATGCAGGAGCCCCACACACATATCCCGCAGGTCAGTGCAGCGTTCTTTAGCTTCCATGGGATATGGGAGCGGAAGACTCACCAGAGTGTCTCTGTTAACACCACCACACCGGACAAAGCGCCTCAGCTGGACTCTTGATGTCACTAACTGGAACCTGGTGGTCTGACATGTAGTTTCAGGCTGATGGTAGGGTTCGTTTGTGGTACAGACCCCATGATGCCTTGGACCCCAGTTAACAACAATGCCCTGTACAGGCTGGTGGTGGTTCCATACTGGTGTGGGGTATGTTCTCATGGCATGGGTTGGTCTGCCTCAGCATGTCATTGACCGGTACCTGCTACGTTTCACTGCTTGGTGACCATTTGCAGCCCATCATGGACTTCATGTCCCGAAACAGTGATGGGATATTCCAGCAGGATAATGCACCATTCCATCAGGCCCAAGTTGTCCAGAACTGGTTCGAGGAGCATTCTGGAGAGTGCTGACGAATGATGTAGCCTGAACGTTCACCCGACATGAGCGATCAAACTCGGATAATTTCCATCTCCTTGCTGGACAGTGTTCAACCTCACTCAACAGATCACACCTGTACTGGTTGCTGTTTAGTTGGTGGTTGTAGATAGATGGATGTGCTGGTCAGTAGAGGAGCCCTCACCGTTTGAGGATGCTGTTTGCAGTAGGGTCCCTTCTCACAGAGGCACACTCCATCCACCTTCCTGCACCGGGCGCCCCTCTCGTCCTGCAGGAAACGACACAGGTAAGCTGATGTCTTCATGCTTCTCCCATGCTGGCTCATAAGCACACGCATGCTTCCGGTCTCTCTCGCTCTTATTCGCACGCCCCCACACACACCCACACACACCTCTGTACCTCACAGTCATTGTCTGAGTTTTCAGAGAAGGGGCTGTGTGAGTCTCTCCGCCGGACCACCTTCATCTCTGCCTCCCTCGCTCCAGCAGGGACCTGTATGGGGTTATAGGGGGACCCGTTTCAGTATGTCTCCACCCAAAGCTGCTCACAGCACATTACTACTGTCCAGTTACATGAAAGCCAAGTCTGCGTGAGGGGCTGTAGACCTGGTTTAACTTGAAACGAGCAGCATGTGTAACTAACCAGCTCCATAATGAAAGGACACATTTGTGTAAATTAAACAAGCTACAATGTGAAACACTGTAAATTGAGTGTTAACGATTTTTAACAATGTAATACAGTGTGAGTGAACTACAGTGTAATACAGTATAAATAATCTACATATAAATATATATAGATAAAATAGTGTTAATGAGCTACAATGTAAATCACTGTGAATTAGCTACAGTTTAATACTGTGTAAATGCGTTACAATTTAATACAATGTAAATGGGTTACAATGTAATGGAGTGTAAATGACCTACAATGTATATGAGCTACAATGCAATACAGTGTAAATGAGCTACAGTGTAACACAATGTGGATGAGTTACAATGTTATACAACATAAATGAGCTACAATGTAATACAATGTATATGAGCTACAATGCAATACAGTGTAAATGAGCTACAGTGTAACACAATGTGGATGAGTTACAATGCTATGGAATGTAAATGTGCTACAATGTCATAGCATGTAAAAGAGCTACATTGTAATACAATATAAATGAGCTACAACGTAACACAATGTAGATGAGCTACAATGTTATACAGTGGAAATCAGCTATAATGTGATACAGTGTAAATGAGTTACTCATTACGTAACAGGCGGACTACTTTCTAATGTTAACTGTATTTCCACCACACGCACACAAACAAACACACACACACACACACACGGCTCTGCTATGTGACCGGTATTAAATACAGACGGGTAACTAACCAGCTCCATAATTAAAGGACACATACTAACGTCGACAAAATCCCCCGCCGGTCACTTCAGCAGCACCACGGCCGCTCTGTTTACCCGAATTTACCCGTTAGGTCATCTTGCTCGGCTCGCGCCTTCGCTTACCTTCAGTCTGAAGATGCCATCAGTTCGGCTTTAAACTGCGGGGGGAAAGCAATCCCGTCAGTCCGCGTGCCGGTGGAGTCGGTCTCGAGCCGATACACACATAGATAAATAAATAAATAAATAAATACATTTAAAAAAAATCACGACAGATTTAGGCGCTCGGACTGAAACCGGAAGCTGGCGACATCGTTGGGTATTGTAGTCCTTTGGATCCTCCGCTGTAGTCCTCCACAGCAGAGAGCATGCGCAGACACAATGACGGCAGACACAATGACGGCAGCCAATCGGCGTCGCGGAAGGTGCTATTTGGTTTTGAGAGACCGGAAATGAAAACCGAATCATAACAGCTGTTTTTAACGTGTTTTAACGGCGTTTTTTCAGCTTGTGAACGAATAAATCCATGAGTAGGAGTATTTTAGTCATCCATGTTTATTCATGAACACAGACCAAAGTCCAAAGTTGTGTGTGTGTGTATATATATATACACATATATATATATACACACACATATATATATATATATATATATATATATATATATATATATATATATATATATATATATATATGTGTGTGTATATATATATATGTGTATATATATATACACACACACACAACTTTGGACTTTGGTCTGTGTTCATGAATAAACATGGATGACTAAAATACTCCTACTCATGGATTTATTCGTTCACAAGCTGAAAAAACGCCGTTAAAACACGTTAAAAACAGCTGTTATGATTCGGTTTTCATTTCCGGTCTCTCAAAACCAAATAGCACCTTCCGCGACGCCGATTGGCTGCCGTCATTGTGTCTGCCGTCATTGTGTCTGCGCATGCTCTCTGCTGTGGAGGACTACAGCGGAGGATCCAAAGGACTACAATACCCAACGATGTCGCCAGCTTCCGGTTTCAGTCCGAGCGCCTAAATCTGTCGTGATTTTTTTTAAATGTATTTATTTATTTATTTATTTATCTATGTGTGTATCGGCTCGAGACCGACTCCACCGGCACGCGGACTGACGGGATTGCTTTCCCCCCGCAGTTTAAAGCCGAACTGATGGCATCTTCAGACTGAAGGTAAGCGAAGGCGCGAGCCGAGCAAGATGACCTAACGGGTAAATTCGGGTAAACAGAGCGGCCGTGGTGCTGCTGAAGTGACCGGCGGGGGATTTTGTCGACGTTAGTATGTGTCCTTTAATTATGGAGCTGGTTAGTTACCCGTCTGTATTTAATACCGGTCACATAGCAGAGCCGTGTGTGTGTGTGTGTGTGTTTGTTTGTGTGCGTGTGGTGGAAATACAGTTAACATTAGAAAGTAGTCCGCCTGTTACGTAATGAGTAACTCATTTACACTGTATCACATTATAGCTGATTTCCACTGTATAACATTGTAGCTCATCTACATTGTGTTACGTTGTAGCTCATTTATATTGTATTACAATGTAGCTCTTTTACATGCTATGACATTGTAGCACATTTACATTCCATAGCATTGTAACTCATCCACATTGTGTTACACTGTAGCTCATTTACACTGTATTGCATTGTAGCTCATATACATTGTATTACATTGTAGCTCATTTATGTTGTATAACATTGTAACTCATCCACATTGTGTTACACTGTAGCTCATTTACACTGTATTGCATTGTAGCTCATATACATTGTAGGTCATTTACACTCCATTACATTGTAACCCATTTACATTGTATTAAATTGTAACGCATTTACACAGTATTAAACTGTAGCTAATTCACAGTGATTTACATTGTAGCTCATTAACACTATTTTATCTATATATATTTATATGTAGATTATTTATACTGTATTACACTGTAGTTCACTCACACTGTATTACATTGTTAAAAATCGTTAACACTCAATTTACAGTGTTTCACATTGTAGCTTGTTTAATTTACACAAATGTGTCCTTTCATTATGGAGCTGGTTAGTTACACATGCTGCTCGTTTCAAGTTAAACCAGGTCTACAGCCCCTCACGCAGACTTGGCTTTCATGTAACTGGACAGTAGTAATGTGCTGTGAGCAGCTTTGGGTGGAGACATACTGAAACGGGTCCCCCTATAACCCCATACAGGTCCCTGCTGGAGCGAGGGAGGCAGAGATGAAGGTGGTCCGGCGGAGAGACTCACACAGCCCCTTCTCTGAAAACTCAGACAATGACTGTGAGGTACAGAGGTGTGTGTGGGTGTGTGTGGGGGCGTGCGAATAAGAGCGAGAGAGACCGGAAGCATGCGTGTGCTTATGAGCCAGCATGGGAGAAGCATGAAGACATCAGCTTACCTGTGTCGTTTCCTGCAGGACGAGAGGGGCGCCCGGTGCAGGAAGGTGGATGGAGTGTGCCTCTGTGAGAAGGGACCCTACTGCAAACAGCATCCTCAAACGGTGAGGGCTCCTCTACTGACCAGCACATCCATCTATCTACAACCACCAACTAAACAGCAACCAGTACAGGTGTGATCTGTTGAGTGAGGTTGAACACTGTCCAGCAAGGAGATGGAAATTATCCGAGTTTGATCGCTCATGTCGGGTGAACGTTCAGGCTACATCATTCGTCAGCACTCTCCAGAATGCTCCTCGAACCAGTTCTGGACAACTTGGGCCTGATGGAATGGTGCATTATCCTGCTGGAATATCCCATCACTGTTTCGGGACATGAAGTCCATGATGGGCTGCAAATGGTCACCAAGCAGTGAAACGTAGCAGGTACCGGTCAATGACATGCTGAGGCAGACCAACCCATGCCATGAGAACATACCCCACACCAGTATGGAACCACCACCAGCCTGTACAGGGCATTGTTGTTAACTGGGGTCCAAGGCATCATGGGGTCTGTACCACAAACGAACCCTACCATCAGCCTGAAACTACATGTCAGACCACCAGGTTCCAGTTAGTGACATCAAGAGTCCAGCTGAGGCGCTTTGTCCGGTGTGGTGGTGTTAACAGAGACACTCTGGTGAGTCTTCCGCTCCCATATCCCATGGAAGCTAAAGAACGCTGCACTGACCTGCGGGATATGTGTGTGGGGCTCCTGCATTGAATGTGGATGTGATT
>CM067500.1:7116396-7170057 GCA_034552555.1 Semaprochilodus insignis | reverse complement strand
ATTATTATTATTATTATTATTATTATTATTATTATTATTATATGACCGTCAGTAAATAATCAGAGCCCTTTGTTCTGTCAGTGTGATTATTCACAGGTCCAGTCAAATCTGGATCAGCTGGAGTCCCTTTGCAAAGCGTCCTGGGAGCAGCTGCGTCTTCTGGAGAAGGATGGGCAGAGGAGGAAGGGAGGAGGAGGAGACGAGAGGAGAACTGGAAACGAGGGATCACTCCGCCACAGACTGCCCCACTTCCTGAAGGAGAGCGGGGAAAAATTGAAGGTGCTCCGAGCCGTCCATCGGAGGGTCATCAACAGGTAGCTCCAGGGAACATGTCAATATAAAACAAATATAATATAGGAACAAATATAAAATGCGATGTTCTTCATCTAGAAGGCTACATGCAGGTTGCTTTAAGCTAATTTTAAAATGTTCTAACTTATTTCCGGATCTTTTTTACTTGTTTCCAGTAATTTTAGTAAGCCAAATTTTTCACTATATTGGCAGATAATTTGTCTGGTTTCAAGCACACTTTTTAATAATTATTTATAATAATAATAGTTTATAAAATAATCTGGTAATATAGTGAGAAAATGTATCTTACTGTAATTACTAGATTTATATATTTTATATATATGTTGTTGAGCTCAGTTTGGACTGGCTTTTGTGTCACTTGGCTATGGGAACGCTCCTCTCTCTCTCTCTCTTTCTCTCTCTCTCTCAGGTTTCACTCGTTCCTGCTGTACCTGGGCTATTCCCGCTCCATGGTGAGGGAGACGAGCGCAGATGCGTTCTGCAAGACGGTCAGTGATTTCGCTCTGGAGTACAGGGCTACCCGGCACGCCGTCCTCCAGCAGAGAGAGCGGGAGAGGGACGAAGAGAGAGGACGAGACCCCTCCACTCCCAGATCCAAGGCCAAGGCCCTACAGAGCCCATCTCAGGTGAGACAGAAGACTGAGTAACTGTACACGACTGAACCCTCAGCCAAAGATATGCTTGATGCCTGAACTTTGCACTGGAGCTAGTTATTGAGGCTAGCTAATGAGGCTAGCTAACATGTAAAGGAAATGTATGTTTACCAATTATCATGAAGCTAAATCGTCACACGCTTGTCCCAGCGTTTCTGAGACCATGTGACATTGTTTAATGAATCATAATGGATGTTACAAGGCTAACATATTAGCAGCAGCCACCTAGCAGCCTACAGTTTGTTCGTATTTCAAATACAAGCGATGATTAGCTGTCTTAACTAACTAGCTGGAGCTCAAATAAACAAACATGACTCACTGCTGCCCCCTAAAGGTGATGCAGCACCAGTAGGAGCTACTTGGGGCATTTTCTGCTGCTTCTTTTCTTTATTTACATGTTTTTGCCTCAACCCTAACGGATATAAATGCAGATACTCCACACACGGTCTGTTCAGCCGTGGAAAATAATTCCCATCAGGAGATGCCATGATTATAGGCCTAGTATCAGCCAAGATGTGGTTTCCCACACAAGAACTATGGCTCAGCCTTTTTTTTTTTTTAACAATATTTTTATTGATTTTACATTTTACGTTGACAGAATATTCAGTTACAAAAGTATTACATAAACACAATACCTATGTATAGATTTGTCAACATCATAAAAAAACACATACATACATACATACAAACATATTGTGATGGGGTCAGTAAATCTGTCCCATCACCAAGACTGTGAAAGGACACCGGGGCATAAAAAGGGGGACAATGACGGGAGTGAAACTGAAATTATTGGAAAATGTACATAGAAGAAATACTTACCTTGTTCTGTCCTGATCCTCAGGGGAGCGCGGGCGCCTTCCAGGGCTTCCCTTATACAGGCCGGTAGAGCCCACGGCTGTGTGTAGAAGGGGGGAGGTGGGATCCGAGAACCTGTGGGGAGAGACAGAAAAGGGTTAGGAGTAAATTAATATAAATAAGTGTGATTACCGGTAAAAGGGAGCTTCTTGTTATGTGTTGTTTGTATTGTGTTTATTGTCCTGAAGCTGGTTGGCTAATGTTTGTTTTGTGTATCCCCTCACTAGCCCTGGGGAATGGTTTGAGTTAGCCAAATGGGGCGGGGCTAGGGCGTTAAAAGGGGGGTGTCTAAATGGCCTAGGGGGGCCGCCGGCACAACCTGGCTGATGCCTAGCCAGGAATATCCGTTGTAGACTGCTCGCATGCTTGAAAATACCCCGTTTCTGTCTTAGTCTTTTTAGTTGCACTGCAACCCGTTTATTTTATGCTCCTACTCTTTTCTTTCACTTTTTGCGTGCTTGTGTATAAATAAAACATCACGTGTGTGCAAGTTGAACTTCGGAGCCTCGCCTGATCTTTTCGAGGGGAACTCAGCCTCTGATCGTCACGCTACACGTAAACTAGTGCAATCCTGTGATCCCTACACCCCAACATTCCCACACATATATATATATCTAAAAAATAATAATAAGTTAAAATAAATAATCAAATCAAATCAAAATCAAATCACTTTTATTGTCACGTCACATTTTCACAGGTGTGAAGGTGAGTGAAAAACTTAGGTGCGAAGTCCCTTACAGTACTTACAGTAAATGAATAAACAAATAAGTAATAATAATAATAGTAATAATAATACAATCATCACCAGCCTCTAGCCAATATTTTCCGTTTCAAAACAACTGTGCACCCATATGTTCAAGAAATTCCAATAATGCCCGCCATACATTTTCAAATTCCACTGCCCTTCCTCTAGTTATGTAAGTCAGTTTCTCCAATGCAATACAGGAGGCCATCTCCCTCACCCATACATGTACTGAGGGCACATCCATGTTTTTCCAGAACAAAGCTATCAGTCTCCTAGCCTGCAAAAGACCAAAATCAATTAGGGTCACCTGTTTTTTATTAACAATAAAGCCTTCTAGGTATACACCCAGAACACATAATTTGGCTTGGAGAGGAATATTCACATATTCCACATATTCAGACAGAGATTGAACAATTATTTTCCAATATTCTTGTAATTTAGGGCAGGTCCACATGCAACGAAACAAAGTTCCCTTTTCTTCTTTACATTTAACACAAGTATCTGGAATGCCAGGGGACCAACGGTTCAGTTTAACAGGGGTAACATAGATTCTCATCAACCATTTGTATTGTCACAACTTCAGTCTTGTATTAATAGATTGTTTTTGAGCTTTTACACATGCATTTCCCCATTCAGTCTCTTGTATATCTTCCCGTAGATCTAGCCTCCAATCCTCTAATTTGTCAAATGAGGATTCTTTATCATGTGACACCAAAGCTGCATAATAAAGTGAAATCTGATTTCTTCCATTTAAATTTTGGAGTGTGAGGGTTTCAAGATGTAACAATGGAGGTTCTGACAATAACTGTTTATGTTTAGACATAAAATGTCTTAATTGTAAGTATTTAAAGAAATGTTTAGTCGGGATACTGTACATCTCACACAATTGTTCAAATGTAAGAAGAGTCTCATTTTTTTTTATTTTCCGCACACCCTTATTTGCCCAAATTCTGAATCCACCATCTCCTTTCCCTGGTCCAAACTGTGTGTTGCCCCATATGGGTGAGAATCTGGAAATTGTGGGTGTATCTCTAATATGTCGATGTGCTTTATACCAGACTTCAATAGTATTTTTTTTTTCAAATTCTGTGAACTAGCGGAATATAGATACATTTTTATTGGTAAAATGATACTGACACTTGTTCAGTGCTTATCCAGGCTTGGGGAGTCTCTGGTGAGAAATAAAACATTGCGGAGCGTAACTGTGGCAACCAATAATACTATTTTAAATTTGGGAATTGCAAATCTCCTCTTTCATATGGCAAGTATAACAATCTAAGTCTCAATCTACATTTTCTGTTAACCCAGATGAATTTACTGAAAGCACCATTTATGTAATCAAAAAAAAAGTTAGGCAGTGATAAAGGCATTGATTGAAAGAAATATAGAAATTTTGGCAATATATTCATCTTAATTATGTTTATGCGACCAATTATTGTTATGGGCATCAACATCCATCTTTCTAAATTTTCCTTCACTGCCTATACTAATGGGTCATAATTTGTAGAAATGATGTTCTCAATATTTGGAGTAATTTTAACCCCCAAGTAGGTGAATCCTGTTTTAGCGTTAATGAATGGAGTTTTTATACTTGGTTTCAGTCTTTCTTCTTTGTTCAAAAACATTATTGATGATTTTGTAGTATTAATGCTATGACCAGAAAATTGCCCGAACAACTCAATCTGTTGTATTAATTTCGGAATTGTAACTGATAAGTTTGTTAGGAAAAGAATCATTCAAAACATCATTCGCATATGAGGATATTTTGTGTTCTAGTCCTCCCAGCTGTATGCTTGAGATGTCTGTTTGCATCCTTATTGCCATGGCTAAGGGTTCCATAGCTAAATTGAATAATATGGGTGATAACAGGCATCCTTGACGAGTAGATCGCTCCAGAGAGAAAGGTTTAGAAAGTGTACCATTTGTTAGGATGCTGGCCATTGGATCTGTATATAAAATCTGAATCCATCTAAGGAAGCCACTTCCAAATCCAAATCTAGGTAGGACATTAAATACAACCATTCTATTCTATCAAAAGCCTGACGAGCATCCAGTGATAACACTGCTGTGTCTTTAGCATTACACCTTTCATGAATTATATTAAGTACTCGTCTTATGTTATGAAAGCCTTGGCGTTTTTGCACAAAACCATTCTGATCATTATGAATTAAGTGTGGTATATACATTTCCAGTCATCTAGCCAAAGCTTTACAAAGTATTTTTGTGTCTGAGCCCATTAAACTTATTGGTCTGAATGACGAACATTCTGTTGGGGGTTTACCTGGTTTCAAGATCAAGGTTATCATTGCTAGTCTTAAAGTATTTGGGAGAATTTAATTTTGGTAAGATTCATTATACATATTTAAGAGAGGTTTTAACAGTTTTTCTTTAAACGCTTTATAAATTTCAATTGGTAGACCATCCGGCCCTGGAGTCTTACCACTATTAATATTTTGTATAGCCTGTGCTATTTCTTCTATTGTCAAGTCATTATCTAGTTCTTGTTTTGCATCTTCTGTTAACATTTGAAATTGGAGTTGACCTAAAAAATTACGTCTTTGTGCTGGGGTTTGGGAGCACTCTGATTTGTATAGCTGTTCATAATACTCTCTAAAACTATTATTAATCCACAGTTAAATTTCCTGAGGATGTTATATATTAATTGCTCTGATTTGATCTGATTGCATCTTTTTTATTCTCCATGCCAGTAATTTCCCAGCTTTTTCTCCCTGATCATAGTAAGATTGTTTCAGCCACATTAAATTCTTAAAGTCAGCTGATAATTTATTATATTTAGTGCTCAGCAGTAATAATTCCTTTTGTTGTACTAAATCATCCCTTTCATTTAAAGTCACCTCTAACTCTTTTATTTGTTTTTCCAATGTGTTCATCTCTATTTTTTGTTGTTTAGATCTAAAGCTTGTGTAACTAATTATTTCTCCTCTAATATAAGCTTTAAATGCCTCCCATCTTATACTAGCACTAGTTTGATCTGTGTTTATTGCAAAATAGCTATCTATCTATCTCACCTGAAATCGCCAATTTGGAGGATTAGGAAAAAACTTCTCAATACGGATGTTTAAGGAGATAGGTGCATGATCACTTATTACTATGACATCATACCAACAATTATCAATTTTTGGCAAAAGTTCTCTTGAGAGAATAAAGTAATCAATACGTGAACGAGATCTACCAAGAGCTGAATAACAAGAATATTCTCTTTTATCAGAATTTCGTTCTCTTCACACTTCAACCAGATTTATGTCTTCAATATATTGTTTCAGTAGTTTTCTAGTTTGCATTTTAGAAGTATCATGTCCTGTGGAGCGATCCACTGCAGGGTTCAGAGTACAATTGAAGTCTCCTCCGATAATAAAAGCACCTTGAAAAGTGGACAATGTAAGAAAAAGATTCTGAAAAAAGCTAGGATTGTCCTCATTTGGACCATACACACTTACTAAGTTTAAGGTGAGTGACATAATATTTCCATGTACAATGATATATCTTCCAGCTGGGTCCTTAATAATTTTGATTATTTGAAATGGTACTGTTCTGTGGATAAGAATAAGTACCCCTCTTTCTTAACTGTTGTATGGTGCGTGTATTACTTGACCGGGCCATCTATTTCTCACCAATGTCGTTTCTGAGGCTGTCAAATGGGTTTCTTGAAGAAAGATCATTTTCGATTGAAATTGTTTGATTCTGTTTATAACCTGTTTCAGTTTAATTAGTTTCTTTAGTCCCCTGACATTCCAACTTGTGATCCTCATATCAACATTTTTCTGTCTGAATATTTGTTCCATATACGGTATATGTTTTCACCCAAAAAAGAGTGTACCAGTTAACATTAGGCTGTATTACGTACTGAAAGAAATAGAAAGGAAAAATAACAGAAATAAATAAAATAAAAAACATACATAAACATTCAAACTCTTGAACAACTTGAACATCTCCCCCAACCCCCCACCCCCTCTCGTTGAACATGGGGCTTCTGCTGATCCACTCAATGGGGGAGCAGCTAAACTATGCCAACCCAGCTCCACAGATGACAGATGGTCAACCCTGCACTTTAACTTCTTAAAATTCTATTATGTAACCCATTCTATTTTAAACACAATGTCATTACGGCCAAGTTTCACAACTGAATATTGTAGTTACCCTCACAAGTGCACTGTATTACTTAGCGTCTTGATATACCGTCATCCATCCGGATGCTCATACATGTCCACATAGCAATTCCTCTGCTTCTTTTGACGTTGAAATCGAGTGGATTTTCCCGTTGTATAGAACTCTAATCCTACATGGATTGAACTGAAATCCACGGAAAGATCCGTTGTCAACAAACTTTTTCTTGACCACGTCGAGTTCCCGTCGCTGCCGTATTGTCTCGGTTGAAAGATCTTGAGCAAAAGACAATCTGTATCCATCAGTAATAAGCCGCCATCTTGGACCGTGGCTCCATAGCGCTCCATGGCTCAGACTTTAGAACACTGTTCTGAAACTGCATTCTGGTGCATTCCCATTCCCTTTAAGTAGCTGCATACTAGCATCGTTAGCTTTGGATTAGCATTAGCTTGAAAGCAAAACTCTATCGACTGCAGGGACTGGACAGTGCCAGACGTTTCAGCATGGAGTTGTAGAGGTTCCTAATGGTGTCCTGTGATAATCCATCCCATGCAGCTTGAATATCCTCACACAGTTCCTGCAGATGGTGCGGTAGGGGTGGAGGTGGAGTGACACCAGGCCTTCTGGACGTGTGACGCGTGACAACAAACCGTTCATCTTGGCGCTGACCACGGTGCCTCCACACAAGGATTCGTTGTTCGTCTCCACCGAGACAAAAGCGGGACTTGTCACTGAAGATGACCCGCTGCCATTCTGAGTCACTCCATGACAGTCTGGCACGACACCATTGCAGTCTTTGGTGACGGTGACGTGGTGTTAAGGACAGTCGTCATAATGGTCTGTGTGCATGTAGTCCTGCGTGGTGCAGCCGTCTGCCAATGGTGCTGGCACTAACAGGATGACTCATGGAGGACATCACTGCTGGCTGGATGTCTGTAATCATGGCTGTTGGGTCAGTCAGGTACAAAGATACGACCTGTCCTTGCTTACGTCATGCACATGTCTCTTCGCATGTCTAATGATGTCAAACCCACCCACCAAGTTTCATTACTGTCAGCTGATTCCTTCTGGGTGCATTTTGATGATGAGTGTATTAATCTCTGCCCACTGGTGCACAGTGATGTCATCAGAAGTTTGTCTTTTTGATAATAAGATCATTTTGATTTCATGTTGACTTGAACTAAAAGGAACGTAGGAGCTGGAGCCAGTGTCCTTCTTACCGCTCCGTCTCTGTCTCTCTCTACAGGACAACGAGGACCAGGCAAAGTTGGAGGAGCTGCTGAAGACCCCCACGTCATCCTCTCGCTTTGACTTTTGTCTCCCTCGCCACCGCAGCAAGACCCCGAACGCCAGAGGTACGAATCTGACACACTGAATCGGATTCCCTCAACACTGCATGTTCACACAGCTTATGGTTCCGGTTTATTCAGGTTCTCTTCCTCGGAGACTGAAGTGGTGAAGGGAACTCACTCCCAGTCCGCCAGCGTACTACCGCCGACCTGCTCCACCTTCACAGCAGTGTGAACCCAACTGATGATGGAAACTTGAAATGGGAAGGAAACATGGGGTCACGGTCCGACTTGAATCTGTTTTCTTTAATCTCAGTTTTTATTTATTCTGGAATACTAATAAAGCAGACTGTCTTCCTCAGGGAAATGTGTTGAGTCTCTGTTTGCCTCGATCCCTTCGGAATGCTGCCCCATATGGCCACTTAGATCAATGGATTTTGGTGGAAAAATGAACTTTGTACTAAAAAGTTTGATTAACACCGCAGAGAATAAGACCTTGGCGTGTAAAATGATCTTATATATAGTTGATATTGGAATTCTCTCGGATATTGGAATTCTTTTGGAATTCTTATTTTGAGATGGTTGTAAAATTATTTATCTTATTTCCAGACTAAGTGATTTTAGTAAGCTAATTGCTGTAGATAATTTGGCCTCTTTCAACCAAATTTCTTTAAAAAAATAATTTCTAGCAAAATTTTTAGCAAAAGTTTACTAAAATTACTTTAAAAAAACAAGCAAAACAAATCTGGAAAAACAAATTTTACACTAAGCCACTAAGCCACATTTACTGTTTTAAAAACACGTTCCAGTGTTCTGAGAATGATCTAGATTCAGATTTAGGTTCATATCCAGATATTTTATAATGACAGATTTTATGATATTTCTGTAGCCCAAAACGTTGGAACAAAAATTATCATCAAAATTTTTAAATCATAAGCAAAATTATAAAACAAGACACATGTTTAATTAATGCATCAACATTAGCATTAGTACATTTTAAACTTAAGATTGCTGTTTCTCATAAAGAAATACTCCTGTGAAGTCACTGCTGTTTTTATAACTGCTATATATACTGCTAGTTTTATAACTAAAAATCACTAAGATAGAATTAAAAAAAGAGAATTTTCATAGTTTTTGTTGGTTTGTTTAGGAATAGAACAACATTTATTCAGTTAAAAAGAGCAGAAAGTGCTGGTTACCTTTGGGTTTGAATGAAAATGTTATTAGCTTTAGAAAAAGGGGGACAAAATCAATTTAGCAGGGATTATATATTACTATTCATCAGAATTTGTGTCTGTTTACTGTTTATTTTAATAAAACAAACATTTTACTGATATAAATTCAATTATCACAAGTAAAAATGATTTTTGACAAATTAATTGATACGAATAATGGAAATTCCTGAGGTGTGTGCATGTGCATGTGTGTGTGTGTGTGTGTGTGTGTGTGTGTTCATGTGTGAATGTGTGAGTGAGTGGTTGACGGATCTAAACTCAGTAATGTGTATGTTTTTCAGTATATAGTTCACACATTCATATGTGAACAAGAATGCACACCTCTTTATCTCGTTATTATTCCTGTTTTATTCTTCAAAATTCAAGATTCAAGAGTTTATAGTCACATGCAATTACTGTACAAATACTAACAATTACAATGTAGTACTAAAATACTTTATGCTAAATAAACGTAGAGCAGAAAATATACAACTATATACATATATATATATATATATATATATATATATATATATATATATATATATACAGTATACGATAATACAGGACTATTTATAGGAGAGATATATACGCAAAAATGTGTAGTCTGTACTGCTCCAGTGCTCATCTGTATTACTGGTTTATTCTATTTATCTTATTGTATTTCATTTTATTTACTATTCATTTATTTATTTATTTATTTATTCTTACTTGTAACGGTGCTGGTCTGGTCTGTTCAGTATGTTACATGTCATATGTCTGCTAGTATAGAGAGAAAACATGGCTTATTAAGATCACCTAAGTCAAGCAAAAACGTCAAAATGAAACAAAACTTTAGGATGTAGAAGTCAGATATGAGATAACTGTGCTCCGTGAAACACAGTGTGCTGGAATACACTGCTTCTGATATTGGCAGGTTTTAAGCAGCGCCCCTTGCAGGCTGAGCCCCGCACTAGCGCGTCGGGTTGTTTGCGCATGCGCACGACGCCATTTCGCGCCCTCGCCTGTAGAGAGCCGTCCGAGCCGAGCCGAGCCGGAGTTTCCCAGCACGCCCCGCGCCGTATTTTAGTCATTTTTAGTCTTAACGCTCCGGTGAGTATTTTTTCGAGGTGATTTTTATTTTTTGGTTTTTGTTTTTCTGACTGATCTGTCTTTGGAGCCTTTTTTGGGTTTTTTTATTTTTCAGGCGAGTGTTTCTGTGCTACTGCTGCTGCTGCTGCTGCTGGTTGGTGGTGATGGCGTAGCTACAGTCTGTGCAGGTAGAGCAGCTGTGAAATGGCGACCCACAGGCGATTTTTGTCTTTGGTTTTTTTTGCCTTGGTTTTTGACGGTCAGAGTTGTTTTGAACCCTTTTTGTTCCTTTGAGACCAGATTGTGTGTTGCGGAGCTGATTTTTGACGGTTGTTTTGGAGGATGTGTAGCCTGAGGAGGATGGGCGGGGCTTGTGTGGGTTTCCAAGATGGCCGCTCCCCCCTTTTCTCTCCCGCCTTTTCTCCAGGTCTGGGATTTAGGAGTATTTTAAAAGCCTTTTAAAGCCATTTTTAACCTTTCAAACTGTTTTTCCTCACCTGCCTAGTCTGCTCTCGGTATGCTGTCGGTGCGGGTTCTTCTTGGAGGCTCTTTCCATTCGGATTCAGGCTGTGTTTTTATTTTTTACTCCTCAGGCGATGTTTTTAATGGACCGCAGAGCCATCAGGCTTGAGAGTGACGTTGTATTTGTATGGACCAGCTATTTTTTTTTTAATTATTGTTTTTTTGTTTGTTTGTTTTTTGTTTTGTTTTTTGTTTTGTTGGTTTTTTTTAAAGAAAACAAACAACCAAGATCTCTTCAAGGTTTTTTTAGTGAAGGCAGTGGTTCTGGCTATGTAGAACCTTTTGCATGGTGAAAATGTTCTTCAGGTTGATGGAGAACGTGGTATATATGTTTCCATATGTTCACCAAACTGTTCTTCTACCCAGCTAGAAACACCAGTATATTGCTGCTGTCAGAATCTCCCAAATGTTCACTTTACAGGAGAAGGAAAAACAGACTGTACTTTCCATGTAAGTCTATGGAACCAGACATCTTTCCTGGCCATTTTGAGCCATTTCTGTTGCTCTGGAAATGTACGCACAACGTAAAGAGCATCATGCACTTTCACATTACATCAACATCTGGAAAACAAGATGATACCAGGTTTTGATCCGACAGCAGTGATATCTTGTGTGTTTGATGCTGGCGTGCTGGTCAGTACTGATGTGTCACTTCAGGGTTTCATCAATACTACTTATCAATACTGATAGGTATTGGCACTCATCGTTGCTGCTCTCCATAATGTGGTGCCAAAACCAAAATGTGAAAATATCAACACTTAATTAATTAATTAATCAAACTAATAACCAGCCAATTAACTATCCAACATGGGGGTTTTAACATCAGGCTGAAGTTCAGCTTCCTATCTGCCAGCTTCTTCTTTACCTTAAATTTTTGGTTGACTTTTTAAAATAATATAGTAGTCGATTCGTTTGTGATGCAGTCATACGTTGTGAATAGTTGTAATGGAGTGATTTATAATCCAAATAATCGATTATCTGTTTCTATAATTGATCGATTAGCACTATACTTTGTTTGATGGTAGTACTTGTGATAAGCTGTCAGACTATCCTACCTGGAGTTTTAACATATTTGCCAGCTTTTTGTTCACCTTAAATTAGGGGTGAAACAGTTAATCGACTTGGTTAACAAAAATTAGTTTGCAACTAATTTAGTAGTGAATTATTGGTGACGTCATCATACACGTTTACTGCTGTGTGACATGCTGTGCCATTTAAGTTGGAACAGGGAATTTTTGGAAGAAGAAGCTGGTGGATAAGAAGCTGAACTTCAGCCTCGTAGTTTTTGTCTTCTGGTAGTACTTTTTTTTTGATAAGCTATCAGACTGTCCTAGTGGGAGTTTTAATATATATAATAATATAAATATATATAAATAATATATATTTAATATATATAATACCAGGCTCAGCTGCCAGCATCTTGTTTACCTTAAATTAGGGGTGCAGCGATTAATTGACTTGGGTGACTAATTTAGTAGTCGATTAGTTGGTGGCATCATCAACAAACGTGTTTGTGTTTTAATTCCAATGGAGCAATTCATAATCCGAATAATTGATTATTTGTGTTTACGATCGACCAATTATTCGACTATCATAATAGTCCGGAACCGGTACCAGTTTAGCATTGGTTCTTAATACCACATCCCTACTGGTCGACCAGCTAAACCAGCACCAGGACTATTTTTTTCAGCAGGGTGTTGTTGACTCAAGCACCATCATGAACCATAAACAACACCAGAACCGTTTCACCATGCAGAGAACAATTTAGACATATGGTAAACGTAATGGTTCTTTAGGGTGTCTGTGGTTTCTATATAGAGCTTGTGCCTTCACTGAGGAACCCTTGAAGAACCGTCTTTGAAGTATCTAGCTGTGTATTGTTGTTATGTCCTACAAGCGCGGCCCATTGCTTCATGTTGTAACAGTGAATGCTGCCATGAACGTATAAGCCATCTAAACTCAATAAACGAGGATTTGCCCGATGATCCGGGACGGTTTCTCATTTCTCCATCCCCACTGATCCGACAAGAACAGAGGCCCCAGGGTTACCAGTCAGTCTCCTCCCTCCATGTGTAGCAGGGACGGGTTAACCCACCTGTGGACTGTCCCACCGTGTTTGGTCCAGAACTCCTTAACCTCTATATGTTTGAGAGGAAATAATGAAGTAGTGATGTGACAGCATCAGCACCAGTCAGACTCTTCCTATAGGGGCCTAAGCTTAACCCTGATTACCCAACATTCCTGTGTAGCTCAAGTTCTTGAGATGGTTTGAAGGGACATGCTCCAATCTAGAGAGTCTTAACAGTGGTGTCAATTGGAACAAGCCCCCACAGTTTCTATAGGGGTGTCTTTCTATGCTGTGTTGCCTCACTTTCCACCATGGAGAGCTTTAAATAAGATCTTGGGCAACATTAGGAACTGTTGCACCAGGATGGACTCTCCAGGATTCTCTAGAAGGCACCGTTCAACGTCAGACCTCTCTGAATTACTTCCTTATGCCTCTTTAGGAACCAGTTCAGCATCGTCTAGTCTGGTGTTCCTCAGCTCTGGTCCTGGAGGTCCACTGCCCTGCAGGTTATAGTGTTTCCTCTGGTCCCAGCACACCTGATCCAACTAGTCAAGTCATTAGCAGACCTTTATTGGGTTAAGGTGAGTGTGTTAAAGCAGGAATGGCACTGAAATGTGCAGGATGGAGGGCCACCAGGACCGGGGCTTGAGAAGCCCTGATCTAATGGATGGTCTTGATCGGACCAAGTGAAGTGTCAATGGTGCACTACCAACAGGAAAGGCACCGGCACATGGCTGCAGTTCCTCAGGGTGGTACAATTATGAATTTAATATCAGACGTATTCCTTATTTACGCATGTCTTATTATACACCTTTATCCCTTTTAGTTGTTTGAGGCAGCTGTAGCAGTTCGTAAGTCCTGGTCTCTGTTGTCCCCGCCCTCGATTACAGACCATACTGTAGGATTATTCGCTGTGCCATGTAGTTTAGCTGCAGCTCTGGGTTAGTTCCCCTCCCTCCTGAAGGTAACTCCCCATCCTGTAGGCCGTAGGTCAGTAGCTGTTCACTTCTGTCAGTAATAAGTGTTGATGTGAACGTTTGGTAGTATTGAGGGGTCAAATTGAGGTTCAGGCGCTGCTACAGAAACATGAAATGCAAGGACATGCACAATATTGGGCAAAACTGATTTTTTTTTTTCTCTGCCGTGTACACTCCTCATCATAGTAACAGCTGCCCCCAGAAGGAGGTGTGGGATTGCAGTGCTGTTGGGAAGGAAGATAAAAGTCACCAGGAACAATAAATGATGATAAATTTAGACTGATATGATCAATATTTATTGTACTACATATACAGAAGTCTGTCTCTCAGTATGGTGATGGGCCACCGTGTTTGCTAACCCAACACGCCAGACGTCTTGGCATGGAGTTGTAGAGGTTCCTAGTGGTGTCCTGTGATAATCCATCCCATGCAGCTTGAATATCCTCACACAGTTCCTGCAGATGGTGTGGTAGGGGTGGAGGTGGAGTCACACCAGGCCTTCTGGACGTGTGACAACAAACCGTTGATCTTGGCGCTGACCACGGCACCTCCACATACGGATTCGTTGGTCGTCTCCACTGAGACAAAAGCGGGACTCGTCACTGAAGATGACCGGCTGCCATTCTGAGTCACTCCATGACAGTCTGGCACGACACCATTGCAGTCTTAGGTGACTGTGACATGGTGTTAAGGACAGTCGTCGTAACGGTCTGTGTGCATGTAGTCCTGTGTGGTGCAGCCGTCTGCCAATGGTGCTGCACTAACAGGAGACTCATGGAGGACGTCACTGCTCGCTGGATGTCTGTAATCGTGGCTGTTGGGTCAGTCAGGTACAAAGATAAGGCTCATCCTTACTTACGTCACAGGCACGTCTCTTCGTATGTCTTGTGATGTCAAACCTACCCACCAAATGTCATTCCTGTGGGTTGATTCCTTCTGGGTTCAGCTATTTGTGCAGCTATTCCTGTGATGATCAGTGTATATATTGCAATGGAGATGTTTCACCACATGAGTTTAAATACATTACTCACTGTAAAATGATTGGGGTGAAAATGAGCATTGACTTTTTAATTCTGGGACTTTAATGTGCTATAATGGGTCTCTTATCCGTGAAGCTTTAAATCGGAGTCCAGTTTATCTTCGGGAATCGAGCAGCATAACAACCTTAGCATGCCGTGTTCATTTTAATTAGCCTCCTGTTTCAGAAAGATGGCAACCCTGGCCAGATGTACACAAAGAGCAGCCACTAAGCTTTAAGGAATGGTGCCGTGCCTTAGCCTTAAAGATGGGATCTGGATGGTCCCTGATATGGGCTCCCTCCCTCCTGGCAGCTTGTTCACGATAGAGTGTGATGCTCCATGATGTCCTGTGCCTGGAGGGAATGCTTTTCCTTTCTTTGCCTCCTCAAATGATTGGTAGGAATTGGATAGTCAGGGTTCGTACTGGCTTTTAGGGCTCATAGACTGGCGGTTCTTGGGGACATTATAGGTTTTCTGCTGGTCGTTGCTGCTTTCTACCACTAGGTGGCAGCAGCGTCTCTTGCGTCTAGGGTTCTGTTTGACCTTGAGGAGCAGGAGGAGGAGTGGGGTGGGGAGCTGGGGTGGGGAGCTGGGGCGGGGCGAATGTGTTGCTAATGTGTCACAATGTATCAGCACCCACCTCCCAACCAGTACCACTCTTACCCAGAATGCAGCTCCCCAGTGATCAATAACCACCCTCTTTTCTCCAACAGAATCAGGCAGACAGACGACTCGACCCTGAATTACAGACACAATGGAGTGAGTGCTGGCTATTCACAACCACCCCCCCCCAACCATACCCTCACTCTGAACTAAAGCATACAGAGTCCTGGGTAACTGACCTGAACATACTTCACCTGCGGATGCATGTTGATTGAGAGTAGCGACTTGAACGAGACCAATGAATCCCAAACCCAAAGAGATGTTGTAGGGCTCTAGAGACGGTCTGAACTGAAATGCTACCCTGCTTTATGTGGTCAGTATTGTAGTCAGGCAGAATGAACCATTAGCCACTAATTAGCCACCATGCTAATGCCTCTCACACACAGTGCTTATTGAGTAGTCCTTCAACGAAACGGGTCACCAGAAAATCAGATGTACATGATTTCCCACCTGCCCCAGAAGTAGTCCATCAATCTTGATGTATTTGATGTCCAGGTTAGCTGTGTTTAGGTTAGCGCTGGAGCTAATGGTGATAAACACTAGAAGTCAACAAACACCCAAATGTGTATCTGTAAATACACTATCCTGCCAAAAGTATTCCCTCCCCCATCCACATCATTGAATTCAGGTGTTCGAATCACTTCCGTGGCCACAGGTTTATAAAACCAAGCACCTAGACATGCAGACTGCTCCTACAGAGATTAGTAAAAGAATGAGGAGCTATACTAAATATTCCACAGTCAGCTGTCAGTGGGATTATAACACAGTGGAAGCGATTGGGAACGACAGCAGCTCGGTCACAAAGTGGTAGACCACGTACCATGACAGAGCGGGGTCAGACCAGTGGAGAGGTGTTCTCTTACACCCTATGGATTAAGAATGAGATGTCACTCAAGTTCATATGTGTGTGAAGACAGACGAGCGAATACTTTTGGCAATACTGACATGCCTGTTCACCCCAGCACCCCTCTGCTCTACAGTGGCTTCCTGCAGACTGTATCCTAAACCACACTGACAAGTCTGTGCCACCTTAAGGCCCTGTGAGGCAAAGGTTCCCATTTAGCCCAATAACTTAAGCCCAATGTTCAGGAGCATTCAGTAGGAATATCCCTCGGCTCTTTTCCTATTGGACAGACTTGACTAAGAAATTCCCTATTGGGATGTACCTGCATGCAGGATGAGCAATTTGAGAGAGGTTTTTGAGATGTACGGACGGAGAAGATTTGGGTGACTATTGCTATCTAGTTTTTGTTAGCTTTGTAGCTCCACTGCTAAATTTAACAGAATTTGGTGAGTGTCTCCAGAGGTGGTCTCTAAGAGGACTAGGACACTTCAGCCCGGCCAGCCAACCTCAAAATAAGATACACCAAGTGCCCAAAATGGCCCAAAGGCCATAAAATCTGCTCCAGCTGCTGATCCAAACACATGCAGAGATAAGAATGATCTCTTGGAATCCTCAGTCAATCTGGGTCTAACCAGACAGGTTTGTGTGTCTCAGTCACCGGAATCCTCTAGATGTAGCACCACTGTTAAGGCATGATCCACCAGGCCGTGCAGTACGGCACAATTACAAATACGTGATTACGTCATATGGCATGATCGTATCATATGGCACAGTCACGTCATACGGCACAATTACGAATCCATGATTACGTCATGTGGCACGATTGCCAATCTATGAATGCATGTCATAACTGCCCAGTTACAAATCCAAGATCGCATCATATGGCATGATCACATGTCATAGAGCACTATTACGAATCCAAGATTGTCTCATGTCGCATGATCAAATCACGTACGGCAAGATTATAAATCCAGTATCACACGTCATATGGTGCGAATACAGATCCGTGATCACATGTCATACAGCGCAATTACAAATCCGTGATCACATCATGTGGCACGATTACAAATCCATGATCACACATCATACGGCGCGATTACAAATCCCTGATCACACGTCATATGGCACGATTACAAATCTGTGGTCACACATCATATGGCACGATTACAAATCCATGATCACACGTCATATGGCAAGATTACAAATCCGTGATCACACGCGTCATATAGCGCGATTACAAATCTGTGATCACACATCATATTGCGCGATTACAAATCCGTGATCACACGTCATATGGCGCGATTACAAATCCGTGATCACACGCCATACGGCGCGATTACAAATCCGTGATCACACATCATACGGCGCGATTACAAATCCATGATCACACGTCATACGGTTCGATTACAAATCCGTGATCACACATCAATGGCACGATTACAAATCCATGATCACATGTCATACGGAGCGATTACAAATCCATGATCACATGTCATATGGCGCATTTACAAATCCATGATCACACGTCATATGGCATGATTCCAAATCTGCGATTACGTCATATGGAATGATCACATCATATGGCACAATCACATCATACGACACTATTACAAAACCATGATTACGTCATATGGCACAATTACAAATCCATGATCACACGTCATTTCCAGTGCCAAGTAAGCTGCACCAGTGATGGTTACCTTGCTGGGCATACCAAACCATGTGGGTGGAGCTTAAAACAGTGCAGGCCGTTGATTGGTTAGATACAGTCATCACATGACTCACACTAGCTAGCCAGGGCTGGGTTTCCCTAAAGCATCCTAATACAGAGATATTTAAATGGTAGATCGAGCATCACCCTGAACACTCCCTCTACCAGCTAAAGTGACCTGAAAGGAAAAGGTCAATCAGAACTTAATGATACAAAGAAGCCCACCTACATCTGCAGGAATGTTGTGGGATGGGAAATGGACATAGGTACTCTTCCACGGTATGGATATTTGATCAGCATACTGTATCTGGTATCTGTACCGTACCGCACTCTCTGGTGGAACCGTCTTTGGTGGACTAGCCAAGGGCTGGAATTAGATGTGTAATGGGATGGTGCAGCTGATCTCGGATCTTCTGGATGGTGCTTTGGAAAGTGCTGCTTAAAACTGGGATGATGGATGGGCCTCATACACTGAAGGAAAAACCTACCAGATTGGTCCAGTGGCACACAGTGTACTAAGGGCTTCCTGCACATGGTCCTCCCACAGTGGCCCATAATGCAAACATAATTTCCCAACACCAGGAACCCATAGTGGTGGTGAATGGAACCAGACGTCCCCCTCTAAAAGCTCCCGCACCGAAAGTTACTACATTCAACATTCCATATAACACTCAGAAGACACGTGTAGGTTCACTGGTGGTTCTAGATAGTAAATAAAGTGTCTATATGTGTGTTGTGGACATGGGGAACCTTGGTTCCTGTCACCACCACTGTAAAGAACAACTGAACCACCTCACACCAAGTTTCCGTCAAGTATGACCATTTTGAGGAACCTATTTAAAGCTGTAAACTCTGGTTCAGAGCGGAGTAATGCACCTCTAAAGATGCAGCAGGACAGCAGCTGGTCCTGCACGTCTTCCTGCTTCATTCTTTGGGAAATAGCAGCAGCAGCTAGCAGGTTCTACTTCCAGGCCTTCACATGCTAATGAGTTTACAGCTCCCAACAAAGCAGAAGTGCTTATCGTTCCTACAGCTCTTCTTTACCCTAAATCCAGTTTCCAGACATGAAACGTCCTGCGCGTTTCCACCGCAAAAAAAAACTGGGCCGGCAAATTTGGTGCTGTTCCAGCCTCATAAACTTGCTGGTATGGAACTGTGGAACCCGTGACAGCGTGGCGCTGCCGTCACCATGTAAAGTTGTTGACGTTGCCGTGTTCCAAAAACCAGGAGAATAAGTGAAAGCAGTTACTTGCCCTCCAGAACTCATTCTTACTTCTGCTTTTGGGCTAAGGACCGCCCACATTGAGAAACGTAATTGCTTGGCCCTCGAACCAGTGGAAAAGGGGGCCTATTCTTAATGGGTTTGGTAGATCTTTGGAACCGGAACCAGCTCCGGCACGAGTACTGGGACTGTGTTGGTGGAAAAGAGGTTTGGGTGGGCATGATGGCCCACTCATCACCCAGTGCGATTCTAGGCCTTATTGATGTAACAACACTAGTGTTCTCCTCCAAGCGTGTTTAGCTGGTTAAGCAGGGTCCAAATTAACTAACAGGTAAAGAAACACCAGGCAGTATGGCTGCATGGAACCTCTGATCACCACTGGATCTGCACATACGCGTTATCCCTAACTGACGTGGTTTTCAGTGTTCACCGGTGTGCGACTTGTGTATATGTGTTGTTCTGACCGATCTGTTACCTGTAAACCTCTATTATTAGTGTCCTGCTGTGAGGTAGGTTCTACAATTGACGTCTTGCACGACCTCCGCTTGCTTTAGCTACACTAGTGCATTCATCTCAGCTGCCTGGCATTTATCCTGGGTTCTTTATCCTTCATTCCCTCTCCTGTCTTTCTTGTTCACTCCCGTCCAGTTGCTTGCCGACCACCTGCAGCCTTATGGCGAGTAACGTGACCAACAAGACGGACCCGCGTTCCCTCAACTCGCGCGTCTTCATCGGCAACCTGAACACCATGTTGGTGACCAAGGCCGACGTGGAGGCCATCTTCAGCAAGTACGGGAAGATCGTGGGCTGCTCCGTGCACAAGGGCTACGCCTTCGTCCAGTACTCCAATGAGAGGAATGCGCGAGCCGCTGTGACCGGGGAGGACGGAAGGATGATTGTTGGACAGGTGCTGGGTAAGGACTGCTGCGACCCTCCATATGAATTCTGTATAATGCTGTGTATGTGATAAAAGCGAGCTCATCAGGAGACGTTTTCTGGGGAACACTGCAGAACTGAAAGTTGGGCCGCCTCTAGCCCAGATACAAGATGTTGCAGCTGGGTCTGCAGATCCTGCACGCTCATAGGCTGCCGAAGCTGGAGTCCCAGCTGGTCCCATAAATACTCGATTGGTGATTAACCTGGTGACTGGTCAGGCCACTGCTAGGGTGACCGACTGCCGTATGCGATGGCTCCCCGGATCATCACACCAAAGTATTGTGGAGCGCTTCCCAGAAGAATGGAGGTGTTTAAAGGGGTTTAACTCTATGTTAATGCCCCTGGGTTTGGAATGGGGGTTCCAACAAGCTCATATCGATATGATGGTCATGTGTCCGCTCTCTCTCTCTCTCTCTCTCTCTCCCTCACACTCTCTCTCTCTCTCAGACATTAACCTGGCAGGAGAACCTAAACCTCACAGATCAAAGATCATCAAGCGCTCTGCAGGAGATATGTACAGGTACACTCCTCCTCCTCCTGCTTCTCCTCCTTCTCCTCCTTCTTTGGTCCAGAGGTAATGTCTTCTCTTTCTTGCTGTTCTTCTGCAGTTCGTCATTTGATCTGGACTACGACTTTCAGAGAGATTACTATGACCGGTAAGATCATCCTCCTTCCTTCATTCTCCTCTCCTCTCTTCTCCTTTCCTCTCTTCTCTTCTCTTCTCCTCTCCTCTCTCCTCGCCTCTCCTCTTCTCTTCTCTTCTCTTCTCCTCTCCTCTCTCCTCGCCTCTCCTCCCCCTCTCTTTCCTCCCTCTCTCTCTTATTCTCTTTCCACGTCTTCTCTCTCTCTTTCTCTGTTTCTCCCTCCCTCTCCATCTCTCTTTTCTCCCTCTCTGTCTTTCTCTCGATCCCTCTCTCTCACTTTTCCCTCTCTCTCCCTCTCTTTCTCCCCCTCTCTCCATCTTTCTTTCTCTCTCCCCCTCTCCCTTTCCTTTCTCTCTTTGTCTTTCTCCCTCATTTTGTCTCTCTCTTTTCTCCTTCTCTATTTCTCCCTTCTATCCCTTTCTCTCCTTTCTCTCTCTCTCTTTCTACCCTCCATCCCTCTCCATCTCTCTTTCTCTCTCTTTTCTCCCTCTCTTTCTCCCATCTATCCCTCTCTCTCTCATCTTTCCCTCTCTCCCTCTCTCCTCTTCCTCTCTCCCTCTCTCTCTCTCTCTCTCTCTCTCTCTCACTCTCTCTCTCCTTTCTCTCTCTCCCTCTCCATCTCTCTCTCTCTCCTCTTCCTCTCTCCCTCTTCCTCTCTCCCTCCCTCTCTCTTTCTCTCTCTCTCTCAGACTCTTACTGAATCAGAATCACCTCCATGTTTGAGGACCGTGTCTCTGTGAAACTGGTGCTGGTCCTGTCTGACTCCCCCCTCTGATTTATTCACTTTCAGTCAGAATGACTGTTAGGTACATGTTATTCATTTCCCAATGTCCGGAAAACAGGAAACATATTAAACAGGAAATTCCCCGGAACGCTGATATCCAATCTGTCAGTATGTAATTTATCCAGTCTTATCTTCCAAGCAGCCTGCTCTGCTTTAACTCCTCCGTCCCTCCCCTCTCCTAAACCAGCCGCTCCCAGCAGATGGAATCTACTTGTTAGAGCTAGATTGGCTGATGCTGCTGATTGGTCTCTTTTTCAGGGTGTACTCGTACCCATCGCGGGTGCCCCCTCCACCTCCCCCGCTGTCCCGGGCAGTGGTCCCCTCGAAGCGGCCGCGGGTCAGTGTGAGCGGTGGCAGCCGCCGGACCAAGAGCAGCTTCTCCACGAAGAGCAGCCAGCGCACCTCCCGCACCAGTTAGTACATGCACATGCCTACACCAGCGCCGAGCGCTAGTCCTACGATTAATGCCTCTGTCAGTCAGCGCTGGAGTTATCAGCTGATCAGACCATTTTGCCTTCTGCTGTTTCCTCTCGTGTCACCGTGCCGGTCTGAGACGCAAGCTGCTTCTTCCTTTATGGAGCAACGAAACCATAGAAACCGTATCTGCATCGGCCGATATGAGCTTTTGCATCCTGAGTGCCTCTGTTTTTAGAAGGCTCATGTGGGGAAACAGCTCTAGAAGTACCGTGTATATATATATATATATATATATACACATATATATCAATGTATATATCAATGATATCTATATCAATGTATATCACTCACTCGCAACACTATACGCTGGAAACTAAGCAGCTGCCTTTTTCAATTCATCTCATTTGCAACTCATTTGAAACGCAGCCACAGCAGCTACTGCTAACAGCTGTTTGCAAACAGTTGCTTCTGTTTATTCCTCCTTAGCCTGCTGTTATTATGATCTATAGACTTCCTTTCTCCTCTACCTGTTTCACTGTGAACTTCATTACCCTGTTCTTCAATGGTCAGGACCCCCACAGATCAGACACAGCAGTGTTGCTGGAATGTTTAAACACTGTGTCCACTCACTGTCCACTCTATTAGACACTCCTACCTTGCGAGTCCACCTTGTAGATGTACAGTCAGAGACGATAGCTCATCTGCTTCTGCACAGTGCAGTGTTGGTCATCCTCTAGTCCTACATCAGTGGTCACAGGACGCTGCCCCACAGGACGCTGCCCACAGAAGGCTGCCCACAGGACGCTGCCCCCAGGACGCTGCCTACAGGACACTGCCCACAGGATGCTGTTGGCTGGATAGTTTGGGTTGGTGGACGATTCTCAGTCCAGCAGTGACACTGAGGTGTCCAGCAGCCCTACTGTGTCTGATCCACTCACACCAGCACAACACACACTAACACACCACCACCACGTCAGTGTCACTGCAGTGTTGAGAATGATCCACCACCCACATAATACCTGCTCTGTGGTGGTCCTGTGGGAGTCCTGACCATTGAAGAACAGGGTAATACAGTATACAGAGAAACAGATGTACTACAGTCTTGAATTGTACAACTACAGAGTGTCCTATATGGTCAGTGGAACTGATGAATGAGTGTTTAAGTAGCCATCATGGTGCTGGATGTCCTGCTCATCCTGTCCTCATCCTGAGTAACTGAGGAGCACGTCTCGGTCTCCCCTCCTGGAATGAATACCACTGAGATCCTAAAGGAATCTGCGCTCGGTGTAAACTTAGCCAGGGGAAGATAAATCTGGCTATCGCAATAACAGCATTCTGATGAGGAAGGATGAACAGTGGCGCTAGCAGCCGTGTAAACAGCTGTTAGCTGGTTAGTTCAGCCAGCTGTTTAGCTGTCTAGTTCAGCTAGCCAAGGCTAGCAGGATCTCCTATTCAACTACTCCATAAAACCTCCTCCTGCTCCTGTTCCTCCATCTTAAATCCAGTGATTCATTCAATTAACTGGTACCCTAAATCTACTGGCACATTCCCTCTACTGCTACCTTAAACCCACTGCCACCTTAAATGATTATCTTAATTCAGCTTTTGATTTAAAATCTCCTGCTGTGTGTGTGTGTGTGTACAGTGAGAGCTGATGACCTGCAGACCATTAAGAAGGAGCTGACACAAATCAAACACAAAGTGGACTACCTGCTGGAGAGCCTGGAGCGGATGGAGCGAGAACATGGCAAGAAATCAGGTCTAGTACACATCTGAGACCTTTACAGTCTGTCTCACCTGTTTGGGAATGTATCATGTAATATTACTGATATTCTTACAGTTATTCATATACACCAACCATCAACTGAACAGCTGCACCCAGAAGGAGGTGCGGGATTGCAGTGCTGTTGAGAAGGTAGATAAAGGTCACCAGGAGCAATAAATGATAATTTAGACTGATATGATCAATATTTATTGTACTACATATACAGAAGTCTGTCTCTCAGTATGGCGTCGGGCCGCCGTGTTTGCTAACCCAGCATGCCAGACGTCTTGGCATCATGGAGTTGTAGAGGTTCCTAACAGTGTTCATCTTGCCGCTGACCACGGTGCCTCCACACACGGATTCGTTGGTCGTCTCTGCCGTTCGGAGTCGCTCCATGGCAGTCTGGCACGACACCACTGCAGTCTTTGGTGGCGGTGACGTGGACACTTGTCGTAACGGTCTGCATGCATGTAGTCCTACATGGTGCAGCCGTCTGCCAATGGTGCTGCACTAACAGGATGACTCATGGAGGACATCACTGCTCGCTGAATGTCTGTAATCGTGGCTGTTGGGTCAGTCAGGTACAGAGATAAGACCCATCCTTGCTTACGTCACATGTGCTGCCGAGCGTGAAACATTAGCATGTCTCACCATGTCACACCTACACACCAAGTCTCACTCCTGTGGGTTGATTCCTTCTGGGTGTAGCTGTTTATTTGATGATGAGTGCATATCCATATGTGCAGCATCTCAGGAGACCTATAATATCTATTGTTCATGTTACGTGAGCACTGAACATTAGAAGGAAACGTGTTCTTTTGGTCATATGAAGTGAATGTTCTCGTTCTTTGTTTTGTGTTTAGAGGGGAAGAGCATCAAAGCAGATGAGACGTCCCCTCAGCACCCCAGTGCGAAGAAAGAGCGAGAGAACCTGGAAATAAACGACTACGAAGAGGAGGATCTGGAGGAGGAGGAGGTGAGTGGATGGAGGGAATGATGAACAGATAAGGAAGATTTGTTCCTTTTGCTAAATGAAGGAGAGACTCAGCTGTGTCTGGATTTCCCGTTCTTTGTGATGTGACCTTATTTGTATACGGGGACCTAATTGAAAAGGGAGCTTGGAATAAATTTAAGGAATTGTTGGGGTCCCAGGTGAGCAGAACATGATTTTAAATGACACGTGAATTTGGAAAATATACTGTGGTTAACCAGGGTCATTGGGCCAGGGTCATTAGGCTATGGTCATTGGGCCAGTGTCGTTGGGCCAGGGTCATTAGGTTACGGTCATTGGGCCAGGGTCATTAGGCTATGGTCATTTGGCCATGGTCATTAGGCTACCGTCATTGGGCCAGGGTCATTAGGCTGCAGTCATTGGGCCAGGGTCATTAGGCTATGGTCATTAGGCTATGGTCATTAGGCTAGGGTCATTGGGCTAGGGTCATTGGGCCAGGATCATTAGGCTATGGTCATTAGGCTACGGTCATTGGGCCAGGGTCATTAGGCTATGGTCATTAGGCTGGGGACATTGGGCCAGGGTAATTAAGGCAACACTGAGAGACTTTATCATGTGTGGTGTGCACACACATTGACATGCTGTGGGTTCTATCCTACCACCTATGGTGAGTCGCTGTTTAGCTCCGCCCATTCAAGCTGAAGTCATAAGGACTGTGGCTGAAGTAACTGCACTAGCGGGTGTTGAGGCAGCAGAGCACTGTCTGTGGTCATCGGCATTACGATAGGATTAGATCAGGTTTGAAGTATTCCGTTAATCTGTGGTGCTTCTGTGTTCCCCCTACAGATCAAGAGTCGGGGACGGGAGGAGGACGACGAGGAAGACGAAGGGGAGCAGGAGGAAGGAGAAGACGACGGCGACAGCGCCAACGGAGACCACTCCTAAACACGTTTTCTCAGTCACCCGTACATCCAAACACACAGACTCTTCACTGACAGGTGCATGAAACACTAATAACCAGGACACACGGACAAGAGGAATCAAATCCCGTTGAGAACTCTCCCGTTTCTTTTTCCACCACCCTGTTCCTCCAGCTCCACCTTCACCCAGGGGCGTAATGATTCCGTTTTCTGTCCTCCTCTTTTCAGTTCTTCCTTTACTGAAGATCCTCTCACTGTTAATTATTGTTGTGCTACCGTTCCTGGCCAGCGGGTGGCAGTAAAACGCACTGTTTCAGCAGGAAAGATCAGCGGGATTTGATTCCAGGAGACCCATAAGGGAGTTTAGCTTGTACAGAATATACTTTTAATTTTTCCCTGTTTTGGTTTGGAGTGAATATAGTGACTCTAAAGTGGAGTGTAAGCAGCCAAGTGGTGTAAGTCGTATTTGTCGCTGTTTGTTTCGACTTTGTTTCGTTTCCGTTTCTGTATCTGGTCCCGTGTAATGAGTTTAAATAAAAGTTCTAGACATTTTGCAGCGTTTCTCGCCCTGTTTGGGAATGTATCGTGTAGTAACACTTATATTCTAACATATATATATATATATATATATATATAAATATAATTTATTTGTTTGCCAAGCAAAACGCACTTAGGTATGCAAATGAGATGCAATCTAATTAAATGTGAATATATTTGCTCATGTTTAAAAACTAATTTTAAAGCCTAATCTACAATCTCTCTGATTTAAAAGGATCATATCATTCACTTTTTATGTATTATGTAAAGTTTCAAACAGTGTTTATGTCTGCATACAGTCCATATGTGGAAAGTCAGATCTGTTTCCAGTGGTGGTGAAGGTAACCAGACGTCCCCCTCTAAAAGCTCCCTCACAGAAAGTTCCTACATGAGATGGTTCTGAATACGCTGCCTGATGTCTGAGACGCTGTTTATGATACTTTGGAGAAGATTTCAGCCTTAGAAGATATGTGTAGGTTCAATGGTGGTGTAGATAGTCAATATGTCTATATGTGTGTTCTAGATATGGAGAACCCTGGTTCCTGTCACCACCACTGTAAAGAACATCTGAACTATTTTAATCACCTTGTTAACTTGAGGTGCTTGTTAACACCTCAAACATTCAGTTATGGAGGAATTTGGAAGCTCTTGGTCCTGGAGCTCTACTAAATCTGCCACACCTGGTCTGGCTAATTAACTTCTTCTGATTGATTAGCTGGATGTTTGGTGAGAGAGGAGGAAGAGGCAAGACTGATGTATGTTGTAGCAGTAAAGCAGATCCTCAGGGAGCAGGTTGGTGACCTGTGCTTTACATTTGTCGGTTAACAGTGATCATCAACAGAGTGTCTGTAATACCACTCTGTACCTGAAGAGGCGATAGGGAGTCAGTGTAGGAGGGGAATCAGTCCAACATGAGAGGATGGAGAAGTAGCTCTGCTGCCCCGACGGCATATTCCAACCTCTTATCAGTCATGTTGAAGGTGCTGCTCCCGGTTGGATCATTTAAGGGCAGGTAACCAATGAGAGGAGCACAACCATGGCTGAAGCTCTTGGCAAGTGACCGTTGCCGCCGCATCCGCTGCCCGCTCTCGGCAAGAAACCACGTTCATCAGCAAACAGAAGAAGGGATATAAACAGAAGCAGAAGAAAAGATAACACTGGTGGTACTCTCCACCGCTGGAGACGCTCCTGGAGAGGAAAGGGAGGAAGTCTGATGAACTCGGAATGCTTCCTCTAGACTGGGAAGGAGTGAAGAGGGAGGAGGATGGACTGTACACTTTCTGCTGCCCCCTAGAGTATGGAGTATGCATTCCTCACTACTTTAACCCTCTGTTTAAATACTGGGATGTGCATGTTGGCCAGAAGGAACAAGGAAAATGAGGCAGGATATTCCGTATGTCTCCCTCTGAAGTACTTGCCTTAATCTTTTTCCTCCTCTAATAGCCTCAATGGCCTGCGCTCCTAACGAGCCGGAGCTTGCCTGCTTAGCTTCCTTAGAATGCATGGTCATATTAGCTGAGTGAACTTGCCAGAAGAAGGATCCACAGACCTTTAATCGGTGTGTGAAACACCCCCCGCCCCGACCCCCCCGGTGTTCAGGGGTCCCACGTGGGCTGGCAGCGCCAATAAAATGCTTGCTTTAGAGGTTCTTCCTCTGGAGATGCTCTGTTCTAGTTCGGTAGATCTTCCACATGTTAGCTGAGGTCTTGTTCCTCATGTCCTGTCTTCAGTCTGAGAACCCAGTAGGAATTCACTCCTGGGAATGTTGGAATGTTTTCCCGAGGTATCCTGGGCATCCCTGGAAATCCCTACCAATAAAACACACATATGGATCAAGTCAGGGCTACACAGTGGCTGATCCTGTTCTCAGTTACATAACATGCTTTTGTGCATAACTCTACACCTCCCTCTTAAACCCCACCATCCCAACCATCGCCCTGTTCTTGGGCCCTAGCTGTGCGCCCTGCTGTTACTGGGTGAGCGCTGTTTTCCCAAGACCTTGGACCGTCTCCATCTCACTGGGAGGAGAGGTGTGGCATTGAGCTGGGTTAAGAAAACATGGCCCTACGGAGGAGAAGGCTAACAGCTCTGAGAACAAGTTTTTCTTGACTCAGTTGGGTCCTTATATGTCGGAGGAGATCTCAGACTCTCCGCTTCCAGCAGCTGTATGTTCAGACTTCAGACACGGCGTAATGCAGCTCTCCCAAAGATAAAGGATCCCAAACGATTCCTGGATTAAAAGATGAGAAGCCTGCCTGGAAGTACACAGCGTGGAGATCGTTAATGCTATAGGGAAGGTTCCTTTATCTAGCACACCTCGTTTAAAGTGGTGAAGAACCTTCAGCAAAAGAAGGAGATTAATAGCTGGTAACACCTTGTATGCAGGACAGTAGTCTGGGTGGTCCGAGGGTGGGTGTCAGCATAGTGCCCTATATACACTATACTGCCAAAAGTATTTCCTTCACACGAATATGAACTTGAGTGCCATCCCATTCTTAATCCATAGGGTCTAATAAGATGTTCCACCCTTTACAGCTATAACAGCTTCAACTCTTCTGGGAAGGCTTTCCACAAGGTTTGGGAATGTGTTTATGGGAATTTCTGACCATTCTTCCAGAAGTACATTTGTGAGGTCAGACACTGATGTTGGACGAGAAGGCCTGGCTCTCAGTCTCCGCTCTAATTCATATCAAAAAAGGTGTTCTATCGGGTTGTGTAGGCCAGTCCAGTTCTTCCACACCAAACTCGCTCATCCATGTCTTTATGGACCTTGCTTTGTGCACTGGTGTGTAGTCATGTTGGAACAGGAAGGGGCTGTCCCCAAACTGTCGCCACAAAGTTGGGAGCATGAAATGGTCCAGAATCTCTTGGTCTGCTGAAGCATTAAGAGTTCCTCTCACTGGAACTAAGGGGCAGAGCCCAACTCCTGAACAACAACCCCACACCATAATCCCCCTTCCACCAAACTTTACACTCGGCACAATGCAGTCAGACAAGTACCGTTCTCCTGGCAACCACCAAACCCAGACTCGTCCATCAGATTGCCAGACGGAGAAGCGTGATTGGTCACTCCAGAGAACACGTCTCCACTTCTCTAGAGTCCAGTGGCGGCGCTTTACACCACTGCATTCCACGCTCTGCATTGCGCTTGGTGATGTAAGGCTTGGATGTAGCTACTTGGCCATGGAAACCCATTCCATGAAGCTCTCTACACACTGTTCTTGAGCTGATCTGAAGACCACATGAAGTTTGGAGGTCTGTAGTGATTGACTTTGTAGAAAGTCGGTGACCTCTGCGTCCGCTAACCCCGCTCTGTCATTGTACATGGTCTACCACTTTGTGGCTAAGTTGCTGTCGCTCACAATCGCTTCCACTCTGTTATAATCCCACTGACAGTCGACTGTGGAATATTTAGTAGGGAGGAAATTTCACGACTATCACGGTACCACGCTGGAATTCATTGAGCTCCTGAGAGCGACCCATTCTTTCACTAATGTCTGTAAAAGCAGTCTGTGTGTCTAGGTGCTCGGTTTAAACACCTGTGGCCATGGAAGTGACTGGAACACCTGAATTCAATGATTGGATGGGGGGGGGTGAATACTTTTGGCAATATAGTGTACTCCTCATCTGTTTGGTTTAGGAACAGGTACAGACCTTTCTCTCACGTTCTGCTCGTTCTCAAAGCTTCAGTGGTAAAACAAGACCAGACAGCTTCTCTCAGGATGACCCCATCCACCCCCCTCACCTTCATACCAGAGTGACGGATCCCGTGAGGGTTAGCGTGGAGACCTGAGGCTCAGGTTAGTCTGGTCTTCCTGCATGCAAGATCCCCTTTCAGAGGAGGGTACAGGAGCCCACATCAGTACTCCACTAAGTGGCGCCTCTCATCACCTGCTTGGGGGCCCTAGAACTACTGAAGTACTGAGCAGCTGCGGTGGAGCTTCTTAGTAGATCCAGCATCTATCAGCACAGGAACTGAAGTCTGTATGACTCAGTATTTATTTATTTATTTATTTACTTACTTACTTACTTACTTACTTGGTCTAAAATAAAAAGCTAAAACACCAAAGTCAGAAATGTGACCAATCACAGAGCAGCACAGATGATGTCACCAACAAAACAGAATGAGTTGAAACATTAAACAGAAGATGAATGAGTAAATATGAAGGTGTGAAGAGTTTTCAGTCAGGATGAAGCCATGCTGGCCAATCAGAAGCCTGGCTGCGTCCCAATCCACACACCTACATGCTGTACTAATGATACGCTGTTAACAGCACTGCACTGCTGTACACAGTGCTTAGTGCTGTAGTGTGCGGTTTGGGACGCAGTCCCTGTGCGGTGGGAGTGCTGGTTATAGCAGTGGCCTCCCTGGCGCCCCAGCTCTTCAGTATAGTGTAAGAGTCACTGTGTAGGCGTGTGTGAACCTGTTAGAAGTCCTGTTAGCATTTCTAAAAATAGCACTGTTAATGGCTACTATTTGATATACAGGTTTTTATTGCTTCCCCCACCAAATGGCAGCCCCAAGACCCCCTCAGGCCCCCCATTAATGTGTAAACCTGATAAAAGTCCTGTTAGCGATACTAAAACTAGCACTGTTTTGCTAGTATTCAGTATACGGTCCGTTAAGAATTAGAATGAACTGTTTTTATTCATTCTTTTCATTCTTGTATATGAACAACTTACAAGAGGGGGATACGTCCCCCTGCTATCCTGCCCCACCAAATGGGAGCCCCATGGCCCCCTTAGGCCCCCCATTTAGCTGTAAACTGTTAGAAGTCCTGTTAGCGATGCTAAAACTAGCACTATTTTGGCCACTGTTTATGATATACAGTTCTTTATTGCTTTCACATAGAATTAGAATTAAACTGTCATTCACAAATGGGAGCCTCAGTTTCCCCCTGTTTGTGTGTAAACCTGTTAGAAGTCTTACTAGTGATGCTAAAACTAGCTCTATTCTGGCCACTATTTGGTATACGGTCAAGTTAGAATTTAGTATTGACCCTTCATTCCTTCTTTACATTCTGGCAGACTCCCATTTGGTGGAGGGGGATTAGCAGGAGGGCGTATCCCCCTCAGCCAATCCTGCAGAAGGATTAGGAAAGTCTTTGCTGCATTTCATTACCAGTGATGACTGAAGGGCCAAAGAACGAGTGCAGTGTATTGGTATTTCCTGATGGATGGACTCTCATAGTCTTTCTCATTTAGCTGAGTGCCCCCGAAATAAATAAATAAATAAATAAATAAATAAATAAGGTATTTGTTCATTTCCTGGTCGGCCAAATAAATGCTGAAAAAAGGCAGAGCAAGTCATGATCACGTTAATGCTGGTACGTCTGCATTTCCTGATTTGCAGTACATTAGGCTGATGAACCAATGAGAGATGACGTTGGGCTCCAGTACTGGAGGGGGGTAGATGGGTACAGATGGCAGAGTGGCACCGCGTCCAGACTGAGCACTCATTAATTACACAGTGTGTGTGTGTGTGAGAGAGAGAGAGAACGCTGACTAAGCATAAAGGGCCACGGGCTGATCCTGGGCATGAGTGATGGTGGGGGTGTATCTCTCTATTATCAGGCATTCTATTATTCCATCGTTCCTCCGCCAACTCCAAATCCCGCATTTCCAAAAGAGGACGGGAAAACAAACCAATTCCAGATTCCTAAACTGTTACGGAACAGACTCATTAATATTTACACCCCCAACATTTACATACACCCACAATGGAGCTACAGAACCAACATGGTGGACTATGTGGAGAAATCCAGTGTTCCAGGCTGGGAAGAGGATGTCGGCACTTTCCATTCCCTTCCCAAGGAACCCAACTGTCAGTGGTACATGGTTGATGTTCATCTTTAAACCAAGCTGAAGTTGCCCTGTAGGTGGTGTTTTGGGCGAGAGAGAGAGAGTCCTTTATGCCCTGTAGGTGGTGTTTTGGGCAAGAGAGAGCCCTGTATGCCCTGTAGGTGGTGTAATGGGGCGACAGAGAGAGAGAGCCCTGTATGCCCTGTAGGTGGTGTATTGGGCGACAGAGAGACAGAGAGAGAGCCCTGTATGCCCTGTAGGTGGTGTATTGGGCGGCAGAGAGAGAGAGAACCCTGTATGCTCTGTAGGTGGTGTTTTGGGCAAGGGAGAGAGAGAGCCCTGTATTCCCTGTAGGTGGTGTATTGGGTGAGAGACAGAGCGAGAGAGAGAGAGAGCCCTGTATGCCCTGTAGGTGGTGTATTGGGCGAGAGATAGACAGAGAGAGAGAGCCCTGTATGTCCTTTAGGTGGTGTTTTGGGCGAGAGAGCGAGAGAGAGAGAGAGCGCCCTGTATGCCCTGTAGGTGGTGTATTCAGTGAGAGAGAGACCCCTCTATGCCTCTATGTCCTCTAGGTGGTGTATAGGGCGAGAGAGAGCGAGAGAAAGAGCCCTGTATGCCCTGTAGGTAATGTACTGGGCAAGAGAGAGAGTGCTCTGTATTCCCTGTAGGTAGTGTATTGGGCGAGAGAGACAGCCCTGTATGCCCTGTAGGTGATGTTTCGGGTGAGAGAGAGAGAGAGAGAGAGAGAGAACCCTGTAGGTGATGTATGGGCGAGAGAAAGAGAGAGCTCTGTAGGTGATGAACCGGGCGAGAGAGAGACAGCCCTGTAGGTGATGAACCGTGTGAGAGAGAGAGCCCTGTAAGTGATGTATGGGTAAGAGAGAGAGAGAGAGAGAGCCCTTTAGGTGATGTATCGGGTGAGGGAAAGAGAAAGAGAGAGAGAGTCCTGTAGGTGATGTATCGGGTGAGGGAAAAAGAAAGAGAGAGAGAGCCCTGTAGGTGATGTATCGGGCAAGAGAGAGAGAGCCTTGTAGGTGATGAATCGGTTGAGAGAAAGAGAGATAGAGATAGCCCTGTAGGCGATGTATCGGGTGAGAGAGAGAGAGCCATGTAGGTGATGAATCGTTTGAGAGAAAGAGAGAAAGAGGGATATAGATAGCCCTGTAGGTGATGTATCGGGCGAGAGAGAGAGAGAGAGCCCTGTAAATATTGGCTCCTCTGAGGTGTTTGTGTTGAAACACCAGGCCTGCTTTTCTGTTGTAGCCTGAGTTTATCCAGCAGGCTGCTCGTCTTACACCCTGTATTTAAAGGACAGCAATATTTACCCCCACCGAGGAGACAGAGGAGAAAGAGAGACGGAGATTCCCAATTCCCTGTAAACTGGCATTCAGTCCCTTCTGCTGTACGGATGTCCTGGTGGAATGTAAATGAGAGAGAACAAAATAAAGAGTGGGGGGGCGGGTGGGAGACAGAGCGAGAGAGGGAGGTTTTAGTAGTCACATGCAGAATGAGTCGCAGTACCCGCTCTGGTCTCCTGTCCCGATAACACTTTACAGCCCAGAGAGAGAGAGAGAGAGAAAAGAAAGGGGGTTGAGGCACTGAAAAGGTGGAGAGAGGGAACTGGAGCCAGCCAGAGAGAACAAGAGAAAATGAAGGGAGGAAGGGAGAGGAGGGATTACAGCTCTCCTGAGGAGAAACCGGATCTCTCTCCAGACCTCTGCTCTGTTTTTCACCCATTCCTATATACAACCTCCCTCTCTCCTCTCTCTCTCTGCCTCTCTCTCACCCTCTCTCTCTCTCCCTCTCTCCTCTCTCTCTCTCCCTCTCTCCTCTCTCTCCCCCCCCCTCTCCTCTCTCTCCCTCTGTCTCTTTCTCACTTGCACCATTGTTGAGGTCAGACAATGCTCTCTATCCCCCCATTAGATCCAAATCCTGATCGCCCAGTATTGTTATTCCATTGTATGAGATGATCTAGCTCCGCTCTGTAAGGCGTGTGATCCGAGGAAGTGCAGTATTAGTTTATTAGTTTACAGTATTATAAAGACTAACAGGCCTAATCCTCGGACTCGGCATGTCCAGACCGGATCCACACTGCAAAACAAGCAGAATGATCTGACATCTAGTTAACAATATCTAATGAAGGCTCATTTTAGACTTACTGTAAACTTAGACTTACTGTAAACCTAGACATACTGTAAATTTAGACTTACTATAAACCTAGACTTACTGTAAACTTAGATTTACTGTAGACTTAGACTTACTGTAAACCTAGATTTACTGTAAACTTAGACTTACTGTAAACTTAGACTTACTGTAAATTTAGATTTCTACACATGCATCTTAGTGTGGATCTCAGTATTGACTAAAACTAGACTAACGTGTTTTTAGTTTTAGTTGACTGCTGACTAAAACTAGACTAAAGTTTTTTTAGCTTTAGTTGACTTGACTAAAACTAGACTAACATGGCTTTAGTTTTAGTTGACTGTTGACTAAAACCAGACTAACGTGTTTTTAGTTTTAGCTGACTGTTGACTAAAACTAGACTAACATGTTTTAGTTTTAGGTGACTATTGGCTAAAACTAGACTAACGTCTTTTTAGTTTTAGGTGACTACTGACTAAAACTAGACTAGCATGTTTTTAGTTTTAGTTGACTATTGACTAAAATCAGACTAATGTGTTTTTAGTTTTTGTTGACTGTTGACTAAAACTAGACTGACGTGTTTTTAGTTTTAGTTGACTATTGACTAAAACTAGACTAACGTGTTTTTAGTTTTAGTTGACTGTTGACTAAAACTAGACTAACATGTTTTTAGTTTTGGTTGACTATTGACTAAAACTAGACTAATGTTTAGTTTTAGGTGACTATTGTCTAACTAGACTAACATGGCTTTAGTTTTAGGTGACTACTGACTAAAACTAGACTAATGTGTTTTTAGTTTTGGGTGACTATTGACTAAAACTAGACTAATGTCTTTTTAGTTTTAGGTGACTACTGACTAAAACTAGACTAGCGTGTTTTTAGTTTTGGTTGACTATTGACTAAAACTAGACTAACGTGGTTTTAGTTTTAGTTGACTGTTGACTAAAACTAGAATAACGTGTTTTTAGTTTTGGTTGACTATTGACTAAAACTAGACTAACGTGTTTTTAGTTTTAGTTGACTGTTGACTAAAACTAGACTAACATGTTTTTAGTTTTAGTTGACCATTGACTAAAACTAGACTAACATGTTTTTTAGTTTTAGTTGACCATTGACTAAAACTAGACTAACATGTTTTTAGTTTTTGGTGACTATTGACTGAAACTAGACTAACACTTTAGTCTAAGACTGAAGACTTCCCTGCTAGACAAGGACAAGAGTCTGCTGTGAAAACCCTCGTACTGCTGTAGAGCAGTGTGTCTCAGCCCTAGTCCTGAGGACACCCTGCCCTGCACCTTTCAGTGGACTCCCTTTAACACCCCCTGTAGCCCTAAAAGGGCTTGTTAATGAGCTGCTAAGCTGAACCAGGGAAAGCACTTGAGTGTGCAGGGCAGGGTGCCTCCAGGACCAGGGTGGAGAAACACTGGGCTAGCGGACTCATAAATCTTTCAGGGACACGAGTGAAGCCGGGGATCTGGACTAGGACTTTTATGGGGTGGTGACTTCCAAACAGGGTGCAGTGAGGCATCACGACTCTTTCCCCAACTCATTCAAATTCCATATTGTGTCATCAGAGTTCGTGACTGCGGGACCAAAAGGCGTAAAATGGGCTACTGGGAGTTAGCCTGTGGGGATGTGGAGGGCGGTGGGGCAGAGAGAGGGGAGTGCGTATGAGGCACTGACGACTACATCTCTGACAAACAGTGCTGATGTCATGGTAGCTGCTGCACTGTAAAGTAGGTCAGCCACCACCATTGTGACGTCACTCCCCGAGGAACCGCATGGCAGCCAGTCACGAAGCCAGGCGTCCCACCCTCTGTCTTGGACACGCCCCCACCCCTCCCAGAGCACTGCAGCAGCTGTCTGCGCTCTTACACATGCCTGAATTATGTTCTCCGTGTGCACCACACCAAAAAACAGCCCTCACCCTCCACTCCAGGCCTGCGGTCTCCCGGCACGCCACGCTGATTTCCCTCCAAACCGAGCGCGCACTCTTCAGCCAAGCCTTATTTATTTGACAGCTTTGGAAATACAGGGACAGATTACAGTAGCAGCCCCTAAAACCGCACGCCTGGTCAGTCTCATGCGTCAAGGGCTGAGATAGCAGTAGACTGTGGCTGCATGATCAGCATAAGGAGGCAGTCCAGAGGTCTGTAGACACCTGCTCCTCCAGCGTATCCTCTGACATGAAGGTATTGGTTGGGAGCTTGTCCTGAAGTAGTGACTTCTACTCTTCAGGGTAGGCTTTACACTAAATTGCTGTGAGGATTTGATTGCATTCAGCATCACAAGACCTTTACTGAGGTCAGGTACTGATGCTGGATGATCAGTTCCGGGTAACAAACATCAGTGGTCAAGAACAGCTGTGGTTTCTGGATGTAGGCCACATCAACGTTCAGACACTCTTACATCAAAGAATTGGTCAGTTGGTCCAGATTTGGTGGATGCCTCCCCGGCACAATTCAGAGGAGAATTCCCTGTAGACTGGGATTTTAGCCACTGCTGGTAGACCCGTATGACTGTACGCTTCCATACACCTGCAGATTCAGCTACTTCCTTCACACTATGGTGTTTGGCACGCCCAAATGCAGTCACTCCTTTTAGCCAATCATTAACATCTGCTTTGGAGCCATTTCCACACTTGGAACAAGACATTCCCTGCACTGTACCACCTCTTCCCAATCTATGGATCCCATCACTCACACCCAGCAGGGATTTATAGCACCATCATCCTCGTGCAACATCATCTGCAGGAGCCTGAAGGTAATACCACCTTAAACACACAAGGTTATTAGCTTGCATAACAACTGCAGGTCACAAACTGGCACCATTGATTCCAAAGACGGAAGAACAAGCAGCATGTTTATTCTACATGATTCCTCCTGCACTTTGAACAGTCGTGCAACCTCACCACTGGTCAGCTGGTACATGACCTTCAGCAGGGAATCCAGCAGTTCCTAACCCTGTGTGAAGTACGCTGCTGGAAATAAAGCAGGTCTGGGTGACGATCTCAGGTGCCTTTAACCCAGAACTGATAACAGCCCTGCTGTAGTCCAAATCTGAGCCTAGTCCTAAGGCTGGTTATACACGGTGAAAATTCCATGCAACTAGCTGCAACTTCATAGATCAACAGTAATGTGAATCTATCTATAGTCACTTAATACACACTCCTCATCAAAAGAACAGCTGCACCCAGAAAGAATCAGCCCACAGGAATGAGACTTGGTGTGTAGGTTTGACGTGGTGAGACATGCGAAGAGACATGTGCATGTGATGTAAGTAAGGATGGGCCTTATCTCTGTACCTGACTGACCCAACACCCACGATTACAGACATCCAGCGAGCAGTGATGTCCTCCATAAGTCATCCTGTTAGTGCAGCACCATTGGCATACAGCAGCACCACGCAGGACTACATGCACACAGATCGCTATGATGACAGTCCTTAACACCACATCACCATCACCAAAGACTGCAATGGTGTCGTGCCAGACTGTCATGGAGTTACTCAGAATGGCAGCTGGTCATCTTCAGTGATGAGTCCCGCTTTTGTCTTGGTGGAGACGACCAACAAATCCGTGTGTGGAGGCACCGTGGTCAGCGCCAAGATGAACGGTTTGTTGTTATAACGTCACACGTCCAGAAGGCCTGGTGTCACTCCACCTCCACCCCTGCCGCACCATCTGCAGGAACTGTGTGAGACTGGCATGCTAACTTCAGTAGATATGTGTGCAGCACTGTACACAGTCGTCTTACATGTCGCTCTTTTAAAGTCAGTCTAACTTTTCTTCCATCAGTAGCCCAGCCCACAGTGTAACTGGCTCCCTCATTCCAGTAGCATTTTTGCAGAGCTGGTTTGTTTGCTCTTTCAGCACATGAGGGCCCATGTTGAAGGTTTTGAAGATAACTTTTGGAATGCTGGACTTTGGTCTGTATTTGCTCTGCTCTGTGGAAAACCTTGTACCCTGTATCCTTGAAGCCCAACGTGATTAGACTGACCGTTGAAGCATTCGGGAAGACCATTGATGCTGTTTCTGAGAGTCTGAAGGTGATTTAGTGTGAACAGAAGTGTTGCAATGGCAGTTTCACACAGTGTCTGTCAAGGTGAGACACCGCAAAGACACTTCCATGGGATACGGGAGCAGAAGACCCACCAGAGTGCCTCTGTTAACACCACCACACCGGACACAGCGCCTCACCTGGGGTTGCGAGGTTACTAACTGCCCCTAGAGGACTGGCAACATGTGGCGTAGTCTGACCAGTTGTTTGGGGCTGACAGACCACATGAAGCCACGGACTCCAGTTGTCAACAAGGCACTGTGCAGGCTGGTGGTGGTTCCATACTGATGTAGGGTGTGTTCTCATGGCATGACTGGCAGTCTATGTATTATAGGATGATGAATAAATACATTATCTAGAACCATTGCAGGAACTCTGAGAACCTGTGTGGGTTGACTGGCAGTCCATGTATTATAGGATGATGAATAAATCAATTATCTAGAACCACTGCAGGAACTCTGAGAACCTGTGTGGGTTGACTGGCGGTTTATGTATTATAGGATGATAAATAAATAAATTATCTAGAACCATTTCAGGAACTCTGAGAACCCGTGTGGGTTGACTGGCTTTTTATGTGTTATAGGATGATGAATAAATAAATTATCTAGAACCTTTCTCTAGTGTGCATGTCATCCAGACCTGGTGGAGTTCCCCTTTAGTGCCGATGGTTCTAGAGCACAAGGGGGTGTGAGGGTGTCTCTCTCGCTCTCTCTGCTTATCAGTCCTGCCAGAGGTAGATAAGAGCCCAGAACTTTGGTGGGGGAGGGCTCGGTAGAGGCTGTGCGCCATCAGCTGGACTGAGGTCAGGGGCTCTGTCCACAGACTAATGCTTAGTACATGTGCCAGTTGTTCCTGTGGTCCACAATGCCAAGCGACGCTGCGCTGCATGTGTTGTGTGGGAATGCTAGAGGCTGGATGATCACCATGTTCCAGCCTGGTGTGCTGCTGCTGCTGCTGCTGGGGTTTCTGCAACACATGCCGCACCACACTGGTAGCACTTCCATGAATCTGGCGTAGGAGCAGGATTGGATGACCAGCCAGAGGTCTGGTCAGAAAGAGCTCGGTCAGCTAACGTGACCAACAGTGCTGGTGTTAATATAGTCATCCAGTCATTGACATGTAAACAAGTGTCCACCAGGGTGGTTAGGTCTGGTCTGGTTTGGTGTGAGAGGGGCTTTTAGAGGTGGACGTCTGGTTCCCTTCACCGCCCTTCACAGTGTGAAGGGCTCTGACTCCAGAATGGTGCAGTTCGAGGCAGACCTCTCTGGGTGATTCTGTTTACGTCCTGGTAGTAGTTTAATTAGGCAGAGATACAGGAACCTCAGTGGAACTGCCCTCTAATGGTGGGGTCCTCTAAATGTGTTATCATTTAGGCTGAGCTAGAAATGCACTTAATCTCACAGCTCCAGAGAGGACGTCCAAATGTCTGTATAAGCTGAGGCTGAGTTTGTCTAGCTCAGTAATCCACAGTGGCTAAACACCTAAACCCTTTCTGAACCCGGGCCATGTTAAACCAGCTTGTCATTGATTTCTATGAGCGTAACCAAATAAATACTGTAAAATCATCATCATATCAGCACTGTATTATAGCTCATAGAGTGTGTGCTGTATAGCTGTATCATGGTTAGCAGGTTAGCTCAGTGCTAGCACAATAACTGTAGGCATGACAGCCTTTGTTGAGTGTGTATAGGCTGCTAATATACCAGTCTGAGTGTTGAAGCAGAGACTACCACCACCATGTTTCTACAGTGGCCCAGAACAGACACACCACACACTGGCTGTAGAGAGAGACTCTCACCCTGTTACACTGAAGCAGCAGCTTGAATTAGGAGGCGTTAGAGCACTGACTAGAAGACATAGACAGTTGGAGAACCCTTGTTGGAATGTTCTACTATAGAGCATATTTATCTGTAGCTCCGCCCATAAAACTCCAGGTAGGGTATTTAGGTAGTTTAAATCACCTTAATCAGAATTAATACTAAGCTGAAGTTCAGCTTCCCCTTTACATTTTCCCATTCCACCTTAAATAGCGCAGCGTTTACATTCTGACTCTAACCTTCACCTTCTTATTTGCTGATTGTGTGTATTAAGTTTCCTGTTCCACCTTAAATAATGCAGTGTTTACATAGTGGCGCCCACCTTCGGTTTCTTATTAGCAATTTTTTTGTTCAAATGTTCCCATTCCACCTTAAATGGTGCAGTGTTTACAATCTGGCCCTGACCTTCTGCTTCTTTTTTGATAACTTGTTGTCTGAATTTTCCCATTCCACCTTAAATAGTGCAGTGTTTACATTCTGGCTCTGACCTTTAACTTCTTATTTGCTCATTTTTTAAATTAATTTTCCCATTCCACCTTAAATACTACAGTATTTACACTCTGGCGCTGACCTTCGGTTTCATATTAACCAATTTTTTGTCTGAATTTTCCCATTCCACCTTAAATGGTGCAGTGTTTACATTCTGCCACTAATATCCAACTTCTAATTCTTCCCTTCTTATATTCCTGACTATCTGACTGTACAAGGTGGACCAGCGAGGTAGGAGTGTCTAACAGAGTGGACCACCCACATAATACCTGCTCTGTGGTGGTCCTGTGGGGGTCCTGACCATTGAAGAACAGGGTAATACAGTATACAGAGAAACAGATGGACTACAGTGGAAGGTAGTAAATGTGGCTGATAGAAATGGACATTAAGTGTAAAACCAAGATTGGAAAGGGGGGGGGGTGTTTCTAATAAAGTGGCCACTCGGTATATATGTCATAAACACATCATAATAAACCACGCCCCCGGCATACTGGGGTATGGTTTTTACAGGTTGAGGGAGTGGCTGAGTGAGCAGCCCTTGTTGTCTGTCATTTGTTGGCCACCCCGCCCCCCTCCATACTGCTGTATTGGTCTGATCCGTTCCTCTAAATACCCTTAGAAACTGTAACAACAGGCGAGCCAATAAAGCTGCTTCTGGAAAACCGAACCTCGTTTGTTCATCCTGGAAAGCTGATGACACAATGGAGGTTTGGAGGGTGTAATTTGGTCTTACGCGCCCTGTTTTTTTGGCAGAAACAGCCCGCCGCCTCTACCTCCCAGCTGTAACCAGAACCTTGGAATGCGAGCGCGTTTTAGCTACTTCAACAACTGGCGCGTACCATTATTGTGCACCGAGGGGCCGCCGTAGTGAAAATGGCGTGGTTTCCGCCTTAACGGATCACTGTACTGTCGTTTTTATTCAGAATTCACTTTCTAGTTTCTAGGAGTTGGGAATTCACACATTCCTTCGATATAATTTTGTAGGAAGTTGTTTAATAGTGTCCGTGCGGCGATGAGGTCACCCCCGTTCTTGCTGAAAGTGGCCCCGCCCGCCGTATTTGATTGACGGCTCCATATTTTCGGTAGGATTTTCTCTAGAAACAACGGGGTAAATTGGTGAGGAGAAGTTTCTGAGGAGAAAGAAGGAGAAAAAAAGGAGAATCCTGAGGGGAAAATAGGACGGAACGGGAAAAGGAAGGAAGACCATAATCCCCAGCCAGACGAAGAGGATCCAGAGTTGTGTAATTTCCCATACTGAGGCAACTTGAATTCGCTGTGACTGCAGGGGTAAGTGTTAGCACATCTATTATCCTCTATACGCTGGAATGCTAACCTGCTAGCTAGCGCTACCAAAAACTGGATTTTCCTCTCTCTGAGGAAGCCTGACATGAGGAAACTCTGACTTACAGGGTCGTGCTAGTGAGAAAATTTGGATTTGCTGGCTGAAATTGGGGGTCAGAATGAGACTCGGACTGAAATCTGCCCTGAACTGTGTTGTGTAAACATGAGAGCTGAGGGGCTCGGACTCCTAACGGTTCCTTGTGCTGACCCGTATGTGACCAAGCCGTACACATGTTCCTGCATGTGTCCGTTCACATGTGGTCCATCTATGGCTGAGATGGAGAACTGTGCACACCTGCAGGACTGGGTCTGGATCTGTAGGGTTCTGGTTGTTAACCTCACCTCAGCTAAAGCTCGTGCATGTCTGTTGTGATGGAGGGGAACCTTGAAGCAACCCGAGGGGTCGCGGTAAGCAGCCCCCCTCTGACTCCTTTGACAGCTCGACTGAAGCTTGTGTGTGACATACACACAGAGACACACAGACACACACACGCCTTGTGGTGAGGAGTAGTGCCGAAGCGTCATGTGGAGGAGCTGCTCTTCCTTTTCTCCCTCTTTGTTTTTTACTCCTTTCTTTGTTGTCTGTATGACAGCGGCGTCCGACTCCCGAATGAATCGTTCATTCGAACCGATTCCCAAGTCTGAATCGGACCGTGTCGAATCCGCGCAGTGTTGACTCCCGGTGTTCTGAGATAAGATGGCTCTGTATTTAACACAGTGGTTCTGCATGCTTAAATGTTTCTACACCTTGATGGTTCTATGTATAACCCTTTATGAAGATGGTTGGTTCCTGGTAGCACCAAAAAGGGTTCTGCTGTTGTGCTGTCATAATGTCAGGCTTGGTGCTGTGTATACAGAACCCTATACAAGCCAACCTGAATCCGCATTTCACCACACAGAGAACAGCTTACGCATGCAAATGGTGTTCATTGTTCTGTACAGAACCGTTTTTTTTCAGTACTGATGAATCAGCATTTGATGAATCGTTAATATGATTCTTTGGTGAAGACTGTGGTTCTGTATAGAACCATTTGCATGTTCTTTTGCATGATGGACTGATTCTTCAGATTGATATTGTTGTGTATGGTTCTATTTAGCACCATAAAGTGTTCTGCTACTGTTGCGATGTCAGGCTTGCAATAACAGCAGAACCCTTTTTAGGGCTGTAGCTATGTAGAACCATTTGCAACATGTTCTCCCATCAATCTGAGGAGGCATTTCACAATGCAGAGAACCATTTAAGCATGAGAATGGTTCCAGACTCTGAAAAACAAGATGGTTGTTCAAGGTTTCTGTAGTAAAGGGAGGGGTTCTCTACAGAACCATGATTCGGATTGATGGTGTTGTATATGGTTCTATATAAAACCTTTTCTGAAAATGGTTCTTTATATAGATTTCTTCTGTTATGATGTCAGACTTGCAGTAATAGCAGAACCCCTTTTAGTGCTGCATCCATGTAGAACCATATGCAACATGTTCTCCATAAATCTGAAGAGCCGTTTCGCCATGCTAAGAACCATTTAAACATGGAAACGGTTCCACACTCTAAACAAAATATTTTTATAAAATTCTTCAAAGGTTCTTTAGTCAAGGGAAGAGTTCCATATATAGAACCATGATTATGCATGCTTAAGTGGTTCTTCAGATTGATGGTATTCTATATGGTTATATATTGCACCAAAGGGGTTCTACTATTGTCACAATGTCAGCCTTGCAGTAATACCAGGACCCTTTTCAGTGCTGTAACTATCTAGAACCATGTAAAACACATTCTCCTTCAAGGTGAAGAACTGTTTTACTATGCGAAGAACCATTTCAGCATGAAAAACGTTCCACACTCTTAGGAAAAAGGTTCTTTAAGGGTTCTTTAGTAAAGGACAGTGTTCTATATAGAACCACGATTTTGCATGTCAGAGGTTGTTTTGCCTGGTGAAAGTGGTTCTTTCAGATTGATGGTATTGTATATGGTCCTATATGGAACCTTTGTGAAAACCATTTCACTGTGTAAAGAACCATTATAGCGTGCAAAATGGCCCTTTGAGTGTTCATGGTTCTAAGAGTCTAAGATGAACTTAGAACTAGTCTCAGTTTAACGGTTCAACCTAAGAATGTTACACCCATGGAACACCACCTTCTTTAAATTAGCTTCTTCTTATTATTGTTGTTATTATTACATATTGTTGTTTTTATTATTATTTTTTAAATTATTATTATTATTATTATTATTATTATTATTATTATATATTGTGGTTTTTATTTTTTTTTCTTATTTTTCTTATTTTTAAATTATTGTATTATTATTATTGTTTTATGATTTTCTATTATTATTATTATTATTATTATTATTATCATTCATAATATTAGTGAGTATTTGGATAGTGTTCCTCTATACATTCTTCTCTTTGGGTTTTCAGGCTTCTGAATGGCTTGTTCATGGTTCCTCTCATGGTTCTCATGATCTCGTAGCTGGTTGTTCTCGTTCCCTTCCAGTCCTCCAAACACAGAACGTCATCTGTTTTCCTACCGAGTCAGCCTCGGTGTGGTGATCTAGGTGAAAGGTGAGTTTGCTCAGCCCTTACAGAGCAGACCTACAGTAGTACCGTAAGGACCTGTAGGGTGTCTACAGTACAGTGTGCAGTATGATGGGTCTGTACTGATCTGTAACGGTGTCTGGGGGTGCAGAGTGATGTCATATCTCTATCGGCGAGTGTGTTCAGCAGGTGCCTCCACGCACGGATTCGTTGGTCGTCTCCACCAAGACAGAAAGCGGGACTCGTCACTGAAGATGACCCGCTGCCATTCTGAGTCACTCCATGACAGTCTGGCACGACACCATTGCAGTCTTTGGTGACGTTGACGTGGTGTTAAGGACAGTCGTCGTAATGGTCTGTGTACATGTAGTCCTGCATGGTACAGCCGTCTGCCAATGGTGCTGCCCTAACAGGATGACTCATGGAGGACATCACTGCTCCATGAATTCGTCGGTTCCTATGGTTCGTGTAGGGCTCCCAGGTCCTTCATGTCGCTGGTGCGTGCCGTCTTCTATCCACTGTCACCATCAACGTGCTATGGTAAGCCTTCAGATAGTCAACTCCGAACTGCTCAGAGCTTCGTTATCCGAGAGAGACGAAGATGGAAAAGGCTCAGACGTTTTCCTCTTTTACCGTTTACTGGCTGTAATGCTAACTAGCTTTAATACTGAATGATGGCACATGTGCACTGAGCACTATTAGCATTCTCATTAATGTCACATGACCATGGTGGATGTGGATGGACTTAGATTAGGGCTGAAGTTCAGCCTGGTAATGTGAACGTAGCCTATGATGTGTCATCTGAATCAGCTGTGATGTTTATCAGTGTCTTCCTTTATTATTGTTATTATTATTATTATTATTATTATTATTATTATTATTATTATTCAGATCTCTTTCAGAAGGGCGGCTACACCATCTCGGACATGTCTTCCTGCTTGCACTGTGTATGCTGAGTCTGGCTCCATCTGTGTCTGTGTGCAGGAGATGGTGATGATGAAGTTGCGCTTGACTGGTGAATCAGTGAATCGACTGAATCGTGCAGTTCAAAAGAATCGATTCAGTCAAGTCAATGGAACTCCCCACTGGAGTCAGAACGTGTCGCATGTACGCATGGAGGGAACGTTTGACTTGGCGTCCATGCTCCTGGCAGGGGAACTGCTTGTCAGTGTCAGACAGGGGTGTGTGAGGCGCGCGTGTGTGAGGCAAGAAAACGACACAAACACACCAAACATGCCAAAACAAAACCAGGAGCACAGTGATCCCGTGTTCCTCAACAGGCATGTTCGGTCAAGCGTCGGCAGTAAACCGCTCTCAGACATGTGCTAGACGTTAGAACGGTTGTTTGGATGTGTGTGTGTGTTTTTCCCCTCTCTTTCTTTCTCACTCTCTCTCTCTCTCTCTCTATCTCTCTCTCTCTCACTCTCTCACTCTCCCTGGGTGCGGGGTGGGGGGGTGCTGGACTGTAGCGCCTCTGGCTGTAGCTGCACCATATAGTGAGTCATACAGTGTTTAAAGCCACACGGGTGCCTTGTCCTGCAGGACTGCGGTTATCAGGACACTCCTAACTCCAGACTTGTTGGGCAACACTGCACACATTAGAGAATGTATTTAGCTCTGGCACGGCCCGTATGGCTGGGGATGGTGTCTGTTCTGGGTACGTTATGAGGCTGTTGCACAATGTTTTTGACGTTGTTTGGATGCCACAGCCTGACACGCGTAGCCCTGAGCTCCATGCTGTGCTAGCTTGTGTTCATGACTGCAGGGCATATGTCTGTGCAGTGGTCAACACTGCCTGCTGCCCATGAGCACAGAGCTTCATGCAGGTAGAAGGGTGTCCTTGAGTTAGAACTTACATAGTCATATCTGATTGGTCGGTTGGTTTTTAAGGCATATTCTCATTGGCTTCCAGACTAAGGAACTGAAACACCTGATTAAAAGATTAGTTTTATTGTGTTCGCCTAAGAATTTATTTTACACTCATCATTAAAAGAGTAGCTGCACCCAGAAGGAATCAACCGACAGCAGTGAAACTTGTGTGTGTGTTTGTCATCGTCGGACATGCCAATGATTCAAGTTTCACGCTTGGCCACATGTGACGTAAGCAAGGACAAGCCTTGTCTCTGTACCTGACTGACCCAACAACTATGATTACAGACATCCAGCAAGCAGCGATGTCCTCCATGAGTCATCCTGTTAGTGCAGCACCACTGGCAGACGGCTGCACCACGCAGGACTACATGCACGCAGACCGTTACGACACTGTCCTTAACACCACTTCACCATAACAGAAGTAGTGTCTCTCAGTATGGCACCAGCCGCCGTGTTTGCTAACCCAACATGCCAGACGTCTCGGCATGGAGCTGTAGAGGTTCCTAATGGTGTCCTGTGATAATCCATCCCATGCAGCTTGAATATCCTCACACAGTTCCTGCAGATGGTGCGGTAGGGGTGGAGGTGGAGTGACACCAGGCCTTCTGGACGTGTGACGTGTAACAACAAAAGTTCATCTTGGTGCTGACCACGGTGCCTCCACACACGGATTCGTTGGTCGTCTCCACCAACACATAAGAGTCACTCCATGACAGTCTGGCACGACACCATTGCAGTCTTTGGTGATGGTGACGTGGTGTTAAGGACAGTCATCGTAACGGTCTGTGTGCATGTAGTCCTGCGTGGTGCAGCCGTCTGCCAATGGTGCTGCACTAACAGGAAGACTCATGAAGGACATCACTGCTCGCTGAATGTCTGTAATCGTGGCTGTTGGGTCAGTCAGGTACAGAGATAAGGCCCGTCCTTACTTAAGTCACATGGGCGGCCGAGTGTGAAACTTGAATCATTAGCATGTCTCACAATGTCAAACCTACACACCAAGTTTCATTCCTGTGGGTTGATGGGTGCAGCTGTTTAGTAGCTTGTGTGATAAACATAAAGATGATGTATATGTGTGACAGACGTACTACTGTAATTCTGGTCACTGAGTGGTGAGTGCAGATCTTATCCCTCTTCCTTGTAGGCGATGTTTCCGAATTGTTTCTGTCCTCGTACATCAGCTGGTTTATTACCCCGCCCACAAAAAAAATGATGGAGTGTTTGTTTGCTACCCCGCTGGTGCAAGTTTCTTTCATTGTCCCATGAATTATACAGAATGCAAGATGTCTTGTCAGATTGCCTTGGGTGAATCCACTCTGTCGGGGGGCCAAGCGCAGAGTGGATACATTCATAGTAAACTGTACTGTGTGTTTATGATCTACTAGATCTGAGTCTTGCATGTAAATGCCTTTAATTTAAACAGCTTATAAAAATGACTGTGGCGGAAATGTCTTTGAAGAGCTGCAGGTGTGGCATCACTGTCTAAGGAATACCTCTGCAATCTGTGGAATGTTGACACAGTGGCTGAACTTGCCCCTGCGGCCCCATCGAAAATTATGGATATTTGATTTGTTATTGTTTGTCCACCACAAACGCATGAACACCACATAACAGGGATTCATATAGATTCTAAAGACTAACCGCTTGGGCAGTGCACCACCATTCGGTTGGGCAGTACACCACCACTCGGTTGGGTAGTCCACCTCCGTTCGGTTGGGTAGTCCTGATATGATGGGCTAAAAAACAGGAGAAGAGCTGGATCCGTGAGGCAGGAGGAGGAGAGCTGGATCCGTGAGGCAGGAGGAGGAGAGCTGGAGCTGCGAGGCACGAGGAGAGCTGGAGCTGCGAGGCAGGAGGAGAGCTGGAACTGCGAGGCAGGAGGAGAGCTGGTTCCGGGAGGCAGGAAGAGAGCTGGTTCCGGGAGGCAGGAGGAGAGCTGGTTCCGGGAGGCAGGAGGAGAGCTGGTTCCGGGAGGCAGGAGGAGAGCTGGAACCGGGAGGCAGGAGGAGAGCTGGAACCGGGAGGCAGGAGGAGAGCTGGATCTGCAAGGCAGGAGGAGAGCTGGATCTGCAAGGCAGGAGGAGAGCTGTATGTCCAGAAGGTTGAGTAGACCTGTTGCTTAAGCAGTAGAACACTGGAGGTTGTGTGCTATCTAGAATAACATCCCAGCTGTGATGATCTACTCTCCCTCATGGAAACGCTCTCTCATGTTCTTCAGTTGACTGTAATAATGGGAGCGTTGTTACTGTGACGGTGTGCAGGACAATAGCAGTAGCATGGTGAGGATGGTCCTTGTGTAACAGTAAGAGAGATGACAGCAGAACAGATCCACGTCAGAACGAGATCGTGTGTCTTAGTATGAAGTGGTGTGTTGACAGCCTAATGAACGGATAAAGAGATAGCGATCATGTAACAGCGCCGGATTAGTCTTCATTGTCGGACAGAACTGGGACAGTGTATTAGGAATGGCCCGGGATGTGGACAGTGTCATGGAGTTGCGTAAAACACTGTGACAGATAATGGCGCTGCTCTTGGAACGAGCCGTGATGTATAACAGACCTGGCCGGTATATGGACAGTGTATCAGTGGGCGATGGTGTGATGACAGAGTAGCGGGGTTGACTCCGAGTACAGGGAAGAGCGCTACTGGAGCTGGATTAGCTTTACCGGCGGAAGAGATTTGACTGTCTGATTCATACTGGACAAAGTATCTGTGCAGTTTCCTCAGATTCCCTGGGTTAATAGTCATGCATGTGAGCACTCAGCTCTGATGGGTCATCAGAGGACCTGCAGTTTGACAGGGTCATTGTCTTTATCTGTTGGTCTGATCCGAATTGGTAGCTGTTTGGATCCCATAGGAAGAAGAAGTACTTGGTAGTAATTTCAGGCCCCTGCAGATGGCGCTGCACGAGGATGATGGGGCTATAAATCCATGCAGGGTGTGAGTGACGGGATCTATAGATTGGGAAGAGGTGGTACAGTGCAGGGAATGTCTTGTTCCATGTGTGGAAAATGGCTCCAAAGCAGATGTTAATGATAGGCTAAAAGGAGTGACTGTATTTGGGTGTGCCAAAGACCATAGTGTGAAGGAAGTAGCTGAATCTGCAGGTGTATGGAAGCGTCCGGTCATACGGGTCTACCAGCAGTGGCTAAAATCCCAGTCTACAGGGAATTCTTCTCGTAATTGTGCCAGGGAAGGCATCCACCAAATCTGGACCAACTGACCAATTCTTTGATGTAAGAGTGTCTGAGCAGAGAGTGTGGCACTGTAGTGTAGCATGTAAAGCAGTGTTGGCTACAGCAGTGACAGAGGTGACTTTGCAAACTCCTTTGCTCTGTGGCCGGGCTCCAGACACCGTCGCTGCGGGGCCAGGCAGCACAATAACCCCTCTGTTCCCACACATCGTCCCAGTCCCTCCGTACGGGCTATTTTTACCCGCCCGTGGGCTTCTCTCTCTCTCTCTCTCTCCTTCCATTCACTCTTTTTCTCTCCCCTCTGTACCATTCGCTCGGAGTGCGTACGTGCGCGGAGGCGAGTAGGTCTCGTGTGCCGAAGCATACGGGGGAGTTCCTCTTGGCCAAATTACAGGAGCTTGAAAACCGAGAAGATTCCGGCCTTCATCCTCCTGGCCTGCCGCTGTAGAAGAAGGGATCTGGGTTAGCTTTGGAGGGACTCGCGTCAGCAGAGCCTTTTAGTGATTAGTCATCCCTCGTTCCTGCGCTAGAAATTTGGCCATGATGCCGCCATCCCATTTGCATACATGAACTCGTTATCTCCATCTGTTTCCAATTCGTGATGTGTCCCAGCTCCAAGGTCGCAGCCGCGTGAGAGAGAGCATGGCTCCTGAGTTTTACCACAGGCCAGGCAGGCAGCAGGATTAATCAGGCAAAAGGGCTGAATACATCGAATCTCCTCCACCTGCGAAATGATAATTGGTGCTGGAGGTTTATCTGTCGGATCATTACACCACAGCTCTCTTTTAATGGCATTGCTGAACTGCAGCGCAGCTGGGAGATGAGTAGCCTAGCTGTGTCTGCTAAACAAATGATTTAGTAGTTTTTCCAAAGATGGAAAGCAAGCGACACATCACTGCTCTTTCACTGTGTGGAGCCTGAAATAGTCATTTTCAAGTCACTGGTAGTAAAATAAAGAAGGTACAGCTCGATCTTCAGGTCTCCAATCATCTCCAAACCAACATCATACTGATGGAGATATGATGGCAGTTAGGACTGCAGTATACTGGGAACGGCATTGCAGTTTTTTTATCTAGGGTATAAACAATCACAGGAATTTGGACTGCTCTCTGTGGAAAGAATGAGTCACTAGTTGATAATTATTAATAATAATGATGATGGTGATGATGATTAATACTATATGTGGCTATTACTGAGCAGGTGAGCACCATGACGGAGCAGGTGAGCGCTGTGCCTGAGCAGATGAGGTTGTGACTGAGCAGGCAAGTGCAGTGACTGAGCAGGTGAGGTCTATGACTTAGCAGGTGAGCGCTGTGACTGAGACAAGCGAGCACCGTGACTGAACCGGCGAGCACCGTGACTGAACCGGCGAGCACCGTGACTGAACAGGCGAGCACCGTGACTGAGCAAATGAGCATTGTGATTGTTCAGGTGAGGACTGTGACTGAGCAGGTTATGGCTGTAACTGAGCTGGCGAGTTCCGTGACTGAGCAGGCCAGGTCCGTGACTGAGCAGGTGAGCTCTGTGGCTGCACAGGTGATGGCTAGGGTGACTGAGCAGCTGAGCACTGTGGTGACTGAACCTGTGAGCACTGTGGTGATTGACCATATGAGGATGTGACGGCTCTTCTCCCGAGATTCTGGAGGGAAATTATGGAGTGTAATACACTGAGTGACTCAGCATCACACATTCATATAATACTGTTCCATCAGTCCGGGATAAAGTCAATCATCTAACATGTCCTGATATTAATAATTCTGATGGTCTAAATCAGCTTACCGCGGGGGGAGTAGTGATATTAACCCGAGTCTGTTCTGATGTTAGCATAGCATTAATGGCTAACTGCTGGGAACTCAAGTTTGATAACCCGGGGTCATTAATTCTGTGCTGCTTATGGTTGTTAACGTGTTCAGCTGTGGGGAGATCAACATGTACTTTACACATCTTTATGGAGATAACAGAACAGCAAGCGCATCTTCATCTGCTCAGTCACCACGAGCGATCACTGCTGTGGATTTACTCACCTGTAATATGATGTAATTGCGTTACAGTGTGGTACAGTACAGTTACATTACCTGTATCGCAAGTAAGCTGCTTAGCTCACTATTTTTAGCCTCTGTTGTTTGTGTAAACATGGTACCATGATAGGATGCCACCTGTGTCCAGTCGTGACATTTCCTCACTACTAAGTATTCCACAGTTGACTGTCAGTGGGATTATAGCAAAGTGGAAGTGATTTGGAACGACAGCAACTCAGCCACAAAGTGGTAGACCACGTACAATGATAGAGCGGGGTCAGCGGATGCTGAAGGTCATAGTGCATAGAGGTCACCAACTTTCTGCAGAGTCGATCACTACAGACCTCCAAACTTCATGTGGAACAGTGTGTAGAGAGCTTCATGGAATGGGTTTCCATGGCCGAGCAGCTGCATTCAAGCCTTACATCACCAAGCACAATGCAGAGCGTGGAATGCAGTGGTGTAAAGCGCTGCCACTGGACTCTAGAGCAGTGGAGATGTGTTCTCTGGAGTGACCAATCACGCTTCTCCGTCTGGTAGTCCGATGGACGAGTCTGGGTTTGGTGGTTGCCAGGAGAACGGTACTTGTCTGACTGCATTGAGCCAAGTGTAAAGTTTGGTGGAGGGGGGATTATGGTGTGGGGTGTAGTTCAGGAGTTGGGCTCGGCCCCTTAGTTCCAGTGAGAGGAACTCTTAATGCTTCAGCAGACCAAGAGACTCTGGACCATTTCACGCTCCCAACTTTGTGGGGACAGTTTGGGGACAGCCCCTTCCTGTTCCAACATGACTGCACACCAGTGCACAAAGCAAGGTCCATAAAGACATGGATGAGCGAGTTTGGTGTGGAAGAACTGGACTGGCCTACACAACCCGATAGAACACCTTTTTTGATATGAATTAGAGCGGAGACTGAGAGCCAGGCCTTCTCGTCCAACATCAGTGTCTTACCTCACAAATGTACTTCTGGAAGAATGGTCAGAAATTCCCATAAACACATTCCCAAACCTTGTGGAAAGCCTTCCCAGAAGAGTTTGAGCTGTTACAGCTGTAAAGGGTGGAACATCATATTAAACCCTATGGATTAAGAATGGGATGGCACTGAAGTTCATATGCGTGTGAAGGCAGACGAGCGAATACTTCTGGCAATATAGTGTAGCTAGTCACTGTTCTCAGAGAGTTTCAAGAGCTGATCTATATTACCGTCAGATCCCAGACTGAGTGGCTGCTTTATATAGCTGCTGGACACATCCTGACCAGCTGTGCATGATCAATACTGTCTGTGTGCTTGAGGTGAAGGACGTAACTGATTAATACTTTCTACCTAGTTTGTTCGGTATAGTTACACATTTCACCAGAGAGGTCGCCAAATCCCCAAATGCACAACGCGCAGGGAATACAGACGGTTTTTCCCACTTTCTCCTTGCTGTGGTCTTATTGTCCACCCTTATTAACAACACACTGGGTCGTAGTGACTCCATAGTCTCATTAGCTGGTTGTGCAGCTTGACCAGTATGGTCATAATTCTTCCTTGCTCAGGATATTGTAAGACTATTGATTGGTGAACTCCCCTAATAGAGTCACAGCGATGAGTCAAACCACTTATGATTCCCAGTCATCACTCTCCACTCTCAAGCCAGCACATCAAGCAACTTCCCAGCTAAACCTCTGACTGTTTTTCCCTAGGAGGAGGAACGGGTGTGATCCAAATACTGGAGTACGTGGGGCTGAATAGACAATGGGACACATCAGAAGAAGTGAAGTAGGTAGAGGCCACAGGAGAGGGAGATGAAAGCCAGAGTGAAGGTGTTTGTTGCTGTTGCTACACTGGCTCAGCTCGGCTGCTCTTTTAAAGCCGGAGTGATGTATGCCTCTCCATTGCCGTGGGAAACAGAGAAAAGATGGAACGAGGGAGGGAGGGAGAACAAGAAAAAGACAGCAACGAGTGTTTTGGCACCTCTCTGTGTCTCCATGGTGGCTGGTGCTGCACTTTCTCTGTGCCTTTTCTTTCCAAGCCCTTCTCTTCTTCTTCTTTTCTCTCGGAATATCGGAGACAAACAGGCCGAGGCACAAATAACACCTCTCTTGTTTAGGCATGTATATACACGTACATGCTGTTATACAGCATCCAGACGTCGACACCATTGCTGTAACC
>CM067500.1:7108896-7111396 GCA_034552555.1 Semaprochilodus insignis | reverse complement strand
TATATATAGAACAGTGACTCTGAGGTATATGGTTCTTTAAAGGACCTTTTTTTAACTGTTGTCCACCGTATCATATGCCGGGTTTCCGTCCATCCATGTTATGTGGATATTTACGGAATTTTGGAATATGAACTGGGCCGTATTTCCATCTACTGCAGTTCTAGCCACAGGGCTTGAAACGAGCGAGATTTAACTGGGTTTCTGCGTTGAGGAATTATCTTCATATGGCCGTGCAGCTCAGAGACGACGAGCAGTGGGCGTTGACACGCTGCAGCTTTTCTCCGGATCCAGGTCCGCTTGGAGTTCAGTGTGTTTGAGATCCAGCATGAAAGCTGTTTTTGAGCCCGGGAGCAATCCAGAGCACCTGGCCATTCTGAAATTGGTGGTCTCGGGTTCTCGTCTAGTGAAACCTGATGTAAGCCATCTGCTCCCGGTTCTGCGTGTTGGGCTGCGTGATTGGTTCGTTTTGGAACGTAACTGTTTCAACTTATCCCGTTACTTCCCTTTCCAATGGATCCGCTGTTTGGATGGAGTTCTTGGGTGTGAAAGTAAACCAGCAATAATTAGCCTCTGCCCCAAACGAGCCCAGAATCGGACAAGTGTCCTTAATGAGGGCTGGAATCTCTGTGCTGCCCCGGACAACGTCCACCTGGGAGCGTGAACTTCCCAGACAGTTCTGGGAGCCATTTTTAAGTGAGCTTTGGATTTGGCTTTTCAGAGTGAACCTTTAGAGAGCTATGCTCCATGATCGGTCACAATCACCGTTTGGTGTAAGAGTAACAGCGGTTCTCATTGTATATGCTGTAGGCTGAGCAGTAAGATCAAGCGGAATAGAATTCAGTCCTGTTTGACTGTTTTCTCTCAGACTTTTCCATTTATTTCCAAAAGTCGCAAAAAGTTGGTGCCTGGAGAACCAGATATAGAAACGTTGGTACTGACACGTTGATGCGTTCAAAGACATGATCTTTTCTTAATTCGGGGTAATCCTGGTTCTGACCACTAGATGGCAGTGCTGCAATCTACTTTCAGCCATTCCACTCCAGTGTAAACAAGTAGTGTACGGGCGTACTGCTAACGTTAGCTGTAGCTAGCCTATAAATATGGTGGTTGTGTGTTTCTGTGCTAAGACAGATTTTAGAACTGTTTCAGTTTTAAACATTGCAGCATACAGGCTTCCCGAGTCATGGATTTTCTGGAATATCATGGGTTTTCCAAGTCTGTTCCAGGGGTTTGATCATTGTTGGGCCAGGTCATTCAATACAAGGTCATTTTTATTTGTAGGGCCTTTTATATTTTTCAGTCATCATTCAATTAAAATATTATATTTTGTAATATTATGTATTTTCCCCTATTACGGGATTATGTGGATTTTATGGATCCCATTTATCTCCTTCTCGCTCGTCAACAACGTACCAGGAATATGGATATTCCAGTGGTAACTCTGTGTACTGTAAGCAGTGAACAGTCCTTTTTCCTTTAGTGTCTTAAGGGACATTTTGTGAATGTAAACGTTCTACAGAGTTGTGACCCAGTCCTCTGGTTCTTCCTCTGGCGTGTACCTTTGGGCTTTAGAGCTCTGGAATTCCAACGAGGCGTTTCAGGGCTAAAATTCCAGCTCTGTTCTCTGTTGCCTGGTGATGTCATCTCGTAACACAGGCAGTGCTTACTGCCCGCCTAGGTGTACAATATGAGAGATACTGTGTTCAGTGTAAACTAAAGCCTGTAAATCAGATCTACTCTAGTAGAACCCAAACACACAATTGTCTCTGTCTCTTTCTTTGTCTCTGTCTCTCTTGCACTCTTTCTCTCTCTCTCTCACTCTCTCTGTCTCTCTCCTTCCCCCTCTCTCTCTCCCTCCCCTCCCCTCTCCCCTCTCTCTCTCCCTACCTCTCTGTCTCTGTGTCTCTCTCTCCCCCCCCTCTGTTTCTCGCTCTCTGTCTCTGTCTCTCTCTCTCTGTTTCTGTCTCTCTCTCTCTGTCTCTGCCTCTTCTCTCTCTCTCTCGCTCTCTCTCTTTCTCTCTCTCTTTGTCTCTGTCTTTATTTCTCTCTGTCTGTCTTGCGCGCTCTCTCTCTCTTTCATTCTCTCGCTCTGTCTGTCTCTGTCTCTCTCTCTTTCTGTCTCTCTGTCTTTCTCTCTTTTTCTCTCTCTTTCTCTCTCTCTTTGTCTTTGTTTCTCTGTTTGTCTTGTCTCTTTTTTCTCTCTGTTTCTCTCTCTCACTCTCTCTCTCTTTGTCTGTGTCTCTCTTTCTCTCTTTTTCTCTGTTTCTCTTTGTCTCTGTTTCTCGCTCTCTGTCTCTGTCTCTCTCTCTCTGTTTCTGTCTCTCTCTCTCTGTCTCTGCCTCTTCTCTCTCTCTCTCGCTCTCTCTCTTTCTCTCTCTCTTTGTCTCTGTCTTTATTTCTCTCTGTCTGTCTTGCGCGCTCTCTCTCTCTTTCATTCTCTCGCTCTGTCTGTCTCTGTCTCTCTCTCTTTCTGTCTCTCTGTCTTTCTCTCTTTTTCTCT
>CM067500.1:7089624-7104257 GCA_034552555.1 Semaprochilodus insignis | reverse complement strand
ACCTGCCAGCTAGAGCAGGGTTCCGGCCCTCTCCCAACAGAACTCTGAGTTCTCACACTTTCTCTCTTTCTCTCTCTGTGTCTCTCTCTCTCTCTCACTATAGATCATATATGCTAACAACCAACTCTCTCTCTCTCTCTCTCTCTCTCTCTCTCTCTCTCTCTCTCTCTCTCACCCTCTCTCTCTGTCTCTCTCTCTCTCACCCTCTCTCTGTCTCTCTCTCTCTCTCTCTGTGTGTCTCTCTCTCTCTCACTATAGATCATATACGCTAATCACCAACTCTGTCTCTCTCTCACTCTCTCTCTCTCTCTCTCTGTCTCTCTCTCTCTCATACACCCTCTCTCTATCTGTCTCTCACTCTCTCTCTCACCCTCTCTCTCACTCTCTGTCTATCTCTCTCTCTCACCCTCTCTCTGTTTATCTGTCTCTCTGTCTGTCTGTCTGTCTCTCTCTCTCTCTCTCTGTGCCTGTGTTTCTCTCTGTGTTTCTCTCTGTGTGTCTCTCTGTGTGTCTCTCTCTGTGTCTCTCCCTCTCTGTGTGTGTGTGTGTGTGTGTCTCTCTCTGTCTCTCTCTGTGTGTGTGTGTGTCTGTCTCTGTGTGTCTTTCTCTCTCTTTCTCTGTGTCTCTCTCTGTCTCTCTGTGTCTGTCTCTCTTTGTCTCTGTCTGTCTCTCTCTCTCTCTCACTCTCTCTCCGTTCTCTGGTGCTGCCTGGCCTTCTCATTGTTTGGGTTTGCTCTGATAAGTCCTTGGCCACATTCCTCTCTTCTCTTGATCTGAAACTCTTCATATCCTCTTCTCCACTGCAGCCTCCCCAGAAGCAAGGTCACCTCCTTTGAATGTTCCGCCTCCAGCCATGACCGTCCGAACGGAAACCTCCAGAACTGATCTCAGATCGCTGTAAAGCGCTGCCTCTGGGCTCACAGCTGTTGCAGCTTATTGCTAGATGAGAAGTCTCCAGTGTTCCTGTGCTAGGCTGACCTGCTTCTACTTTTCTGGACTGGTTCGTTAACTCAAGCTACAAAAGCTAATAGAGTAAACGAAGCAGCGGCGTTAAAGCCCTGCCTGCTTAGACACCTCCACTTGTTGTTAGAGATGCACCAAGGCCACCATTTTCCTGCCAGTCCGGATACCTGATCCATAATTACAGGCTGATGGCAAGTACTGATACTTATAAACCTAAACAAATAATGAGTCACTTCTTGTGTTTAAGGTGGTAGTAACTTCAGGCTCCTGCAGATGGCACTGCACGAGGATGATGGGGCTATAAACACCTTTGGGGTGTGAGTGACGGGATCCATAGATTGGGAAGAGGTGGTACAGTGCAGGGAATGTCTCGTTCCATGTGTGGAAAATGGCTCCAAAGCAGATGTTAATGATTGGCTAAAAGGAGTGACTGCATTTTGGCGTGCCAAAGACCATAGTGTGAAGGAAGTAGCTGAATCTGCAGGTGTATGGAAGCGTACAGTCATATGGGTCTACCAGCAGTGGATAAAATCCTTGGTTGAATGCTCGGTTGAAGCAGCGAGACCACCTGCTGAGTGGTACCGCTGACCAACACATGTGACTGCAGGTGGGGCTAATGGGTACACTAGCTTTGCTAGCAGGTTGCTGTGTTAAAGACTAACTGAGGGCTAAAGTCTATCATTACTCTGAGAGTGCGGCGGCCTCCCGCTCCTCAGTACCAGTCTGGACTAACAGGAACTCGGACTGTAAAAGCGCCACAGCCGCAGGTGAGTGATTACTGAGAGGGGCAGCTCAGATGTTCTGGTAAGCAGCTCTCGTTAGCGTCTCTACACCACCAGATACTGCAGGTACAGATTCACACATCAGCGGTTTCAGTGATGCTCATCTTCCCACACTACCCACGTGGTGTTAAGTTCTGTTACTGGCGTCCATGGTGGAGAACTGCTTTCACTTAGGCCTATAGCAGCGTTAGATCATGTTTCAGGTCGCTGTGGACGCGTGTGTCTTGGGTTTTCCGTGTGTTTAGTAGCTTTATAGAAAACGGACGCACGGACACTTTACTGGGTTCCAGTTTCAGATGTGCCCTGTGCCTGCCAAAGCTGGTGGAGCTTGTTGGGAACATGTTTGACGAGGGCTGTGCCTGGTTAATTTAGTGCTGGGTTAATCGTTCCCTGTGGCAGTATCTGACTTGGGGTTGGGCGGGTCCGCTTGTTGTCTGCCTTCAAACCGTTTCCAAAATGTGATTCCACCATGTGTATTTATGGTGCTTTTTTGGTGCCTCGTTATTTTAGAGTACAAAATGATCCGGAGGTGTAGTTTGGTTATTTTCAAACAATTACTCTTTTATACAACCAACAAGCCGTTTATATAACCAACAGACCGTCTATATAACCAACAAGCTGTCTATATGACCAACAAGCTGTCTGTATAACCAGCAAGCCGTCTATATAACCAACAGATCACCTATATAACCAACAAGCCGTCTGTATAACAAACTGTCTATATAACAGTCTATATAAACAACAAATCATGTATATAACAAATAAACCCTCTGTATAACAAATAAACCGTCTGTATAACAAACTGTCTATATAACCAACAAACCATCTATATAACAAATAAACTGTCTATATAACAAACCATCTATATAACAAACCGTGTATATAACCAATAAACTGTCTATGTAACAAATAAACCATCTATATAACAAACCGTGTATATAACCAACAAACCGTGTATATAACAAATAAAACATCTGTATAACAAATAAACTGTCTACATAACAAACATACCACCTGTATATGTATCAAACCATTTATATATCAATCCATGTATATATCAGATTGCCAGGGCTGCTTGCAGTGCGTTTGTTTAGTTTGGTCAGGTCTGGAGGCTGTTTTGGAGCCCGTGAGCGTCCAGAGAACTCTGTGGTCTGGGGTGTGCTTCTAGAGAGCTCTGGTACGGTCCACTGTGCATGTAAAATCTATCCACTCCTAGCACCGCTATGTCTGGTCATGTGGTGTTACCCTACTGCTTTGGCTTATCGGGTCACTTCCCTTTCCATGTTCGGTGAGGGGACAGCTGTGGACAGAGTGCTGATCTGTATAAGCCATGTTGGTCATGTTTCTGTCTGATTCTCTTGGTTCAGGCTTTACTCGGGGGTTAACACCACACACCGGAACACTGTACTGGGCTCACTGGGACTCTCAAGTCATTCCTACTTCTGTAGCGAGTGTACAGGTTCATGGTTACTTAGAAATCGAGGCTACATAAGGCTGCCAAAAAGAGCTCCTTGTAGTGATGCTGTGGGAGAACCACTTTGGGTTCCCTGCAGATACTTTTAATGAGTGGTTCCTTAAAGAACCGATGCTTGTACGTGAGAGGTCTGCATAGTGTAAAGTTCTATACGGGTAACGTGTACATCCAACCCAAGAACCTCTTTAGAAAGCCTTACTTCATTGATTTACACACAGCAGACGGTTCTTTAAGGGTTCTATATAGAGCAATGAACACTCAAACCTTTTGCATGGTTAAAGGTTCTTCAGATTGATGGAGAATGTGTTGTAGATGGTTCTGTATGGACAATGGTTCTGCTATTGTTACAATATCAAGTTTGTAGTAATAGAAGAACCCTTCTTGGTGCTATTTGTAGGTCATTTCCACCTATGTGGAATGTGTTCTGTTCCGGTTCCCGTACCTAATTGTGAACCATTTGGCCCATTTCCACCAAAAATAAATCAGCTCGGAACCCAAAACGTTTGTTCCCAGCTGGAACTAAAGAACAGTAGGTTGCTCAGCACGAAGCGTCTGTTGTTAAGGAAAGAGAAGGCAGCAATGGCACCACCCAGTGTTCTGCTGGAGAACCTGTTCTATGTCTTCTTATCTCCAGTAGTAGATCCAGAATATCTGGAATAACAGCCCAAATGGTCACAGGTAATCTATACGCTCCGCAATCTTTGTGCTACTGTTTACTAGCGCTGTGCAGTGCCCCCTGTTGACGCTGATGTCATATCCATTGACGTTCCTTGGTTCCAATAAAAGCTGGTGCAAATGCAGACAGGCTGTGTAGAATTTGGAAATTGAACTGGAATTAGTTAGAATTTGGCCTTGCTGGGAATCGGAATGGCTGTGTGGTAGAGTTGCCCACTGGAGGAAGGAAGCATGACCTGCAGCGTGGAAAGACGGTTGGTTGCTGAGTGGAGACGAGACACGGTGGGGTCAGAGTCGACTTGCCTCAGCTACCATGGACCTGGTCGTACGCTGTTGTCTGCCTAAACGTACGTAACCGTCCCTCCCAGTCTTCCAAGCCAGTCAGGTTAATGAAAATGACAGAATTATGAGGAGGAATGCGGGGAAACGGACAAGGATCGCTTCAAACGGAGCTGTGAATATTCCTCTCTGCAAGGCACACAGGGTTCTTCAGAGGGAATCCACAGAAGAACAACTTTTAGTTTCCTAAAGAACCTTCCTGAAGAACCATCTTTGGAACTCCACATAATATAACGTTTTTTTTTTTTTATTCCCTTGGATCTACGTGTCCGAGCCAGGAACCACGTCACCTTCTTATTTTTAAGAGCGCATATATTAAGCGATCCTGATCAGCTTCCCGAGGCCAGCTGTCCATCATCCATGTGTGATCATCATGCTGCTATTTTCCCAGTAGAGGTGATAACTAATATGCATATATGTACACATGGCACAAGCAGCTCCTCGTTCTCCTCCTGTACAGCTCGTTACTTCAGCAGCGGGTCTTTCTCCCGCCCGGACGTGTTCGCAGGACTGCCTGGAGTCGCTCTGTTTTCGCTACCGAAAGTATGAGAGCCGCTTATTGAAGACGAGGCTGCCGGAGAGCTGAATTAAGGGGGTCAGGTCGGAGCCCGGGTGAGAATGAAAGGGAGAAAGACGGGAAAGGGGGGCGTGAGGCAGGCGCTGGTGCGGGAACAAGGGAGAGCTGAAAGGAGCAGAAAGTGTGCCAGCAGGGTTGTTTATCGCTCCGCAACTGGGGCTCAGTTTGAAGTGAGTGAGTGTGTGTGAGTGTGTGTGAGTGTGTGAGACAGGGTTTGTTTTCGTATATTACCAGGACAGAAATGTCCTGACAAAAAGGCTGTGTTCATGCAGCAGGTAAAAGGGACCCAATTCCGATTTTCCTTTCCACATTATCTTTTAAATCCGTATCCAACATCAATCTGAACAGATCCGCTTCTAAACTGACCTGCAAGCACTAAAGAACAGTGCCTCACGTGGCTCATCCGGAGGTAAACACTGACGGCTTACGGATGCACCACTCCTGGTTTCAGTTTCATCTTTGCTGGGATCACAGGAGCGATCCCGAAGTTCCAGTGACTGACCTGAGTTTTCAGCTGGACTCACTTCTTTGGTTCGTGTCCTTGGTTTCTTTAGACTTTGCCTCCAGACGTGTTATCCTTTGATGCTGCAGGCTTGTTGGGGCCTCTCTTTGAACACGGCGTAGTTGGGAAGTGCGTTTGTACAGAAACATCAGCCGGAATGTTTGAGTCCTTGGCAGCTTGGAACTATGACGAATGTCGAGCTGGACTGGTTCAAAAGTCGCAGGCATCCTGTTCTAGTTGTTCAGAGCCGCATTGCCGCATGTCAGATTTCAAAAACCACAGAATACCTAGAGGCCAAATCTATTTCTTAGGTGGGGCACATGATCTACACAGGTGTATAGACTAATCCTGACTTCACCTTCACAGGAACAGCAGGACCTACAGCCCAACACACAGTCTCACAGCGATGGATCAGTGTAATGTAGTGAACTAATGATGCTGATTGTTGGTGCAGCTCTCGGGGGACTGAACACCTTTCAGTCATAACCATCAGTGTAACCACAACACTGTAAACTGGAGCAGATAGATACCGGCACCACGTTCACTCTGAGGTCTGTTCAGGTTCTCGGAGCGTCACAGAGCCATACTCAGCGGTTCATCATCACCGTTAAGCTGCACTGAGACCCAGAAGCTGTGGTAGATACCCTCACAGTCAGTCTCAGTAAGGTTACAGTGCAGTCTTCTCCTGAGAGCTCTCAGTAGAGCAAACTGGGGCCCAGCCTTATTAATGATAAATAAATTAATATAGAAATAAATAATAAACGTGTGGTGGTAACGGCAATCACATGGACGGCTGCTGCTGTTGTTGTTGTTTTTGTTGTTGTTATTATTATTGTTGTTGTTGTTATTATTATTGTTATTATTACTGTTATTATTTTTGTTATAATAATAATTATTGCAGTTATTGTTTATTATTATTTTTATTAATAATAATAACAACAGTAATGTTATTATTAGTTTTATTATTATTACTGCTGTTATTATTATTATTATTATTATTATTATTATTATTATTAGGGATGCACTGATACTGTCTCCTTCTGATACGAATACCTGATCCATAAGTATAGTACCAGTGCTAACCCTATCTAACCTGACTAACCTGTAGATCTTGAGCAAGACGTAAACTTGGAAGTGTGAGCTCCTCGGATGTGTTATCCATGTACGTAATTCCTGCTACTGCTAGATGATCAAACCCCCTTCTCTCCGCTGCAGCGCTGCTCAGTTCAGGCTAACCAATGTAGCATAGCTGCTTCCTTACAGGTATGTAGTTCAGTATGAGGTCGTACTCTGGATTGGGTAAATACCAGGTACTCTGTCTGAAAGGGGGAGAATCAGTGCGTCTCATGCGGCAAGCGATTCCACACCATCACCAGAACAGCACAACACCCTCCACCCCTTACAAATCAGAAGTGTGTGTGTGTGTGTGTGTGTGTGTGTGTGTGTGCGTGCACCTGTGTCTGTGCGTGCACCTATGTGTGTGTGTGTGCCCCTGTGTGTGCCCCTGTGTGTGCCCCTGTGTGTGCCCCTGTGTGCGTGCTTTGTTCTGTTAGGGGCGGAGGGTGTTGTGCTGTTCTGGTGATGATGTGGAACCGCTTGCCGCGTGTGCCGCGTGTTATCATCCTCTGGAAGCACCAGAGCAGAGCGGTAATGATCCATGTTGCCCGTTTCCTGTTCCTGTTGAGCGGTGCCAGCTGTCACCCTGTTGGTCACGACTCCCGCAGTCGTGCAGCGGCGCCTCTGCGGACAAAGGCAGCACTACTCCTCTACACATAAATGTCAAAGCCAAAGCTTCAGTTCAGTGCTCTGATCAGTGGGCTTAGGGATACCAACCATGGAATTCTGTGGTGCGAATTGAGATTATGGAAAGGGAATTATTACTTTGGTAGGATAGTAATTCTTGATATTGAATTTGGTGGGTTGTTACACGTCCAGAAGGCCTGGTGTCACTCTACCTCCACACCTACCGCACCATCTGCAGGAACTGTGTGAGGATATTCAAGCTGCGTGGGATGGACAGGACACCATTAGGAACCTCTACAACTCCATCCCGAGACGTCTGGCATGTTGGGTTATCAAACACGGCGGCCCGACGCCATACTGAGAGACAGACTTCTGCATGTGTAGCTCAATAAATATTGATCATATCCGTCTAAATTTATCATCATTTGTTGTTCCTGGTGACCTTTATCTTCCTTCCCAATAGCATTCCCAATCCCAATGGGAAGTGTAGTTGCTAATTCTTACTAGCACCACAGGAGCTGCTTCTGATTCGCAGCAGTGTAGATGTTCCTAGTGGAGCAGTGCCGGATGTTACCCCGTTGGTCTCAACAAGCTCGGCCGTGTGGTGGTATCCTCATCTCGTGTACCCAGCTTACGTGGATGTGACGACTCCCAACATGAGACCGGAATCACGTGTGGTATGGCTAGCTTGTTAGCATGCAAGCCGTCAATGTATTGATTTGTCCTGTGTCCGGACAGCAGCAGTCTGCCAATGTCTGTTTGACACATCAGATGGTGCGCTGCGTGGCCTGGATTCCTGCTGGTTTGCTTTGTGCAGTACAGCCTATGTGCTTCCCGTCTGGAATACTCCCTCGTCATGTTGACTAATGGAGATGCATGGATTGATGTCCTAATCCAGGTTACATCTTCCACTAAGCTAAAACACACCTCATGCATAAATTTGCATATCATTTTCTTATCGCTAGTTAGGCCCAAAAACGGCGGTACTCTGAGGCAATCATCAGGGTTCTAGACTTTGTGAATAGGTTCTTTGTAGAACCCATATGCAGCAGGTTTCCCGTCATATGCCCTGGATATGAACGTCCCTGTCTAGTGATCATAAGCGGACAGCCGGAGCTGTTTATGCCTCACATTTCCATGTGCCTTGAATGTGTCTCCAGTGACGTCATGTGACTGGATTTTATCACCGGAGCAAACGGACCACCCACATTTCCTATCAGTCTCCTGCTGCGTCGGATGGATTGCTAAGGTAACTCACAAACAAACAGGAGAGGAAATGGAAAAATCCCTCACACAGCTGCTTTTTAACCTCTGGAGCTCCGGTAGAGCTTCAGCTCACAGTGGATCCATTTAGGACTGCAGGATGGAAGTGTCTGTGGGATCTGTAGGATCTAGTCAAGAAATGGGGATCCCTTACAGATTCCGGGCATGCAGTGTGGTGCACTTTGGAGATGGAGGGATCAGTTGGCTGTCTTGTGTCTGCCATAGTCCAGTCGGGATATGTGATCAGCTGATATTCCTGTAATGTAGCCGATCCTGAGCTGATCGGTGATGTTAGGAGCCGTGTTTGGTGAGTTAGGGATTCTGCAGTCCTGCGTGAGACCCCTCAGCCCCGGGACCCTGCAGTTCCTCCTGTAAACACTAGGTGGACATTTGTAAACACTAGGTTACATTTGCTGGGGGCGCTGGGCGTGCTGACGGAGAACGTGGGGTCAGTCTGGTCAGTTCTTTGTGTGACTTGTATGTGTTGCTTGTACAGTGCATAGAACTAACGTTCCTCATGAGGGAACCACCGAGAGAACTTTTCTCAAGCCGGTACAGTGAGGATCAGAATGCAGCCCAGAAACTAGAAAAGCCCCCTGATGCTGCCGTCACATTCCTGGTAGGTGGACGATCCGGTAGGCCGGATATTCCATTTGTAGTGGAGCTGAAACGTAAGCAACAGTGTTCCGCAGACCGCAGTGGGGAGTGGAACGCTCTGTCAAGAGTTCTACTTTCACCGTCCACCGCAGCAGTGGAATAAACTGGATCCCGAATTCCAGATGAACCCAGGATAGACAACAGAAATAAGAGCTCCCCTCGTCTTTTACCACCTGCCCATCTCTCTCTCTGTCTCTGTCTCTCCCTCCCTCTCAGTCTCTCTCTCTTTCCCTCTCAGTCTTTCTCTCTCTCTTTCCCTCTCTCTCTCGCTCTGTCTCTCCATCCCTCTCAGTCTCTCTTTCCCTCTCTCTCTCTCCACTTATTTCTTTTCCTCTGTCTTTCTTTCTTTATTTATTTCTTCCTTTCATTCCTTCCTCCTCCTTCCTTTCTTTTTCCCTCTCTCTTTCGCGTTTAGTGACATGTTTTAGTGACATGTTACTCCAGACTTTCTTTCTTTCTCTCTCTCCCTCCCTCTCTTTTCCTCTATCTGTTTCTCTCTCTCTCTACCTCTACCCCTCTCTCTCTCTCTCTCTCTCTCTCTCTCTCTCTCTCTCCCCCTTCTTTTCTGTTGTTCTCTCTGGTTGACAGAAGGTCCTCTCTGCTCAGTTCAGCAGATATTACACGCTCTAAAACACACTGACTCAGAGAGAGAGAGAGAGAGAGGGAGGGAGAGTGAGAGAGACAGAGAGAGGGAGAGGGGGAGAGAAAGCGAGAGAGAGAGAGACAGAGGGGGTGAGAGGGAGATTAGCAGCGCTGGGATGGAAGACGTCTGCCAGATTAAGAGTAATGGGGATGATTATTAATGTGCGCTGGTCATGTGACCCTCAGCTCCTTCGGCTGACGTGGTCAGTGTTTACCGCACTCCGCTCGCCTCGTTTATCCCGGGATGCCTGTTTGCACACAGATGTCTCTCTGTCTCGCAGTGTCATATGAGCTCTTGGTGTTTGGTCCAGTCAATAGCACGGCGTGGTCGATACCCGCGTCCGCTTCAGTACGCTGCCCTGACGTCTGATGAAGCCAGACAGATGGCGTTTCATAACAGGCCTGTGCTGATGTGGAGACCAGGCGCTGCTGTGGTGCTGCTTGGAGTACACCTCATCACTTCTTCCCAACATCCTACAGTCCTGACTGCAGCTTTTAGACGGCAGCTTAAGAGGCTAAACGGGTTTGGATCCCGGTCCAGGGTTTAAATCCCACGTCTCCCGCCTCCTCCCAGGCTCCTCCTCCTCCTTACGGACTGTCCTCTCTTCATCATGTCCACCTGTTTTTCATTATGGTCTCAATTACAGCCATATTTACGGGTCCTCTGGGGTGTGTCCTACTTCGCAAAGTCTCTCGCTGTCGAGTTTACAAGCCATTTATCAGTTTTCCTGGTTTCCTGTTGTTGTTCGGAGCGTTGCCTGTTAGCCTGCTCATCCGTTGAACTATTATAAGCCCGCGTTTGGGAACTGTGCAGAGTTTATGTCCTCCAAGTGTTCAGCCCTGCTCTGGGCTGTTTCCTGGAGTTCCGTCTGAAAGGAATCGATTCATATTTGTTCGGTTTCACCTTAAAGACGGAATCAGAAATCATGACTCCTTTTCCTCCGTAGTATGCCGTCTTCCCAAAAAAGTTTGCATCTGTGATCCGTACAGACCCCTCCATATGGTTTAAACGGGCATGTGTCAGTTTGGAATGTTGAGCCTTAAAAAGAAGGTCCGCCTTGAGAATTAGGTCTCAAGAGTTCTTGAAATCAGCACCACGCTGATCAGGATCTGATGATCGGTAGAAGATCATTTGCTCACGTTCTCTTTCTGAATTCTCTGGTGGTCATCATAGTCGTCCCCTTGTGGGGGCCCAACACAGAACCGACATGACTTGATGTTCCTCAGTCCTTTAGTTCCTATTGAGGGGGTTCTCCACAGCCAGGGGGCACGTGGTTCCCAGTCCATGAAGACGGCTCTCTTTTGCATTCACAGGTATCACCATGCTTCATGCTGCACCTGATACACACCTTGCTCTGCAGTACTCTGCAGCGGACATCCCAACGGCAGCAACCAAGAAGATCCACGCTCTCCGGCTTCTGGAAAGAATAGCAGACGGACAAGACCCCAAGCTCAAGTTCAGGAGGCTTTGTTGTCATTGCAGCCAGATACAAGTACAAGGAACACAGAACAGTGTTCTATGGCACCTCCTGCCTGTACACTCCTGTGAACACGACAGTTTGACCAGCTCCTCGTGGTTTGAGGTTTGAGTGTGTGGACAGTTAGTTAGACGTACGAATCACCAAAGGGCACTTCACTCGTGTCCTGATGGTTCAGGGAATGGTCCCCCTGTGAGTCTCCGGTCCCAAGGCTGGTTCCCTAACCTCCAGCACACAGTGTCCGTGTATTGATACAATATTGCCCCACACAAATATGATAATAATGTAATAATATGGGGGTGGAGAGGGGGGTAGGACAGGGTCCCGTCAGGACAGGGTGACTCCAGTGCAACGCTAAAAGCACGACCCGACCTGTCTTGGCTCGCCTGCTACGTTTACTCCAAAGGGGAGGAAATGCTGTAACATGCTCTTCTCCTTCTTTTGTTGAACTGTTCATGTGCTGAAGCCTTATCCAGCTGATCCAGCCTCTCAGACTGCTACAGTACAGTTGTGCAGATGGAGGGAGGAGCGCCAACACCGCTCCTAATGAATCTGTCCCCTCAGGCTGGATTAGACACCGAGCCCCTGCTCCGTGTGCACGCCCTGTTGTCTGTGGCGTTTAGCTCAAACTCACTGAGGTTAAACTATGTCGCTGTAAGTGATTACCCGCCATGCTTGACCTGTGTGTGTCCACTTGGCTCCACCTGGTGGCCAGTCCCTTTAAAAATCCGCAGCAGAACGTCCCGGCGAGCACGTAGTGGTGACTCTGCAGAAATCTGGGCAGATTTATAACCACTGCGACCAGGAGTAACCGCTTCTGTCCCGTCTCTGTCTGTCGAGAGAGAAACCAGGACCTCTGTGTGTGTGTGTGTGTGTGTGTGTGTGTATTATGTATCATTTCACAGCAATGTTCGTTTTTTTTTAAATGTTTTGCTTAATAATTTAATCATTAATATTATTATATTCTTATTATTACACTCATCAGAAGGCCGGGCACGGCTCAGCTTGTTTAGACCAACAGGGTAACATTTGGCACTGCACCAGGAACATCTACACTGCTGCTTACAAGAGAATCAGAAGCAGCTCCTGTGGTGCTAGTAGGAATCAGCAACTACACTTCCCATTGGGATTGGGAATGCTATTGGGAAGGAAGATAAAGGTTACCAGGAACATGATGATAAATTTAGACTGATATGATGACAATATTGACAATACTGACAATATTTATTGAGCTACACATACAGAAGTAGTGTCTCTCAGTATGGCGTCGGGCCGCCATGTTTACTAACCCAACATGCCAGACGTCTCGACATGGAGTTGTAGAGGTTCCTAATGGTGTCCATCCCATGTGATAATCCATCCCATGCAGCTTGAATATCCTCACACAGTTCCTGCAGATGGTGCAGTAGGGGTGGAGGTGGAGTGACACCAGGCCTTCTGGACTTGTGGCGCGTGACAACAAACCGTTCGTCTTGGTGCTGACCACGGTGCCTCCGCACACGGATTCGTTGGTTGTCTACACCAAGACAAAAGCGGGACTCGTCACTAAAGATGACCTGCTGCCGTTCTGAGTCACTCCATGACAGTCTGGCACGACACCATTGCAGTCTTTGGTGACGGTCTGTGTGCATGTGGTCCTGCGTGGTGCAGCCGTCTGCCAATGGTGCTGCAACAGGATGACTCATGGAGGACATCACTGCTCGCTGGATGTCTGTAATCGTGGCTGTTGGGTCAGTCAGGTACAGACATAAGGCCCGTCCTTGCTTATGTGACATACACCTGTCGGTGGAGTACATGGTAACCGGAGCCCCTCTACAGAAAGCGCTCTAATGACAGCATGAAGCTAGTGCCAGTTACTTTCTCAGTGTTGAGGTAATGAACCATGTGGTCCTGCTGCTGCGGCGGTGTTTTCACAGCTCATGTAGAAAACCATGTTGTCTGAATGAACTCAGGAATATGTAAAACGGGCTGGTTCGCTGCTGGGAAGCCGGAGAAACCTCTGTTCTCTTCCAGCGCAGCCGTCTACCGGGGCTCACACTAATCACTGTGTAATTCTGATAGATGTGTGGGCCTTATTTTCAGGATGTGGCCTCTCTCTAGAGACTAATCAGCCTGGCCGAGCTTCAGCTCTCTAAAGGGGAGGGGGTGCTGAGAGAAATGGAGCAGCAAAGAAGTACAGAGGGAGAGGGAGGGGAGAGGGGTGCTGTGGTGACTAATCGTTCCCGTTTGAGATGCAGAGAGACAGAGACTCCCTGAGGCAGACCCTCCACAGTGCGCACACGCACACACACACACACACACACACACACACACACACACACACGTGCAGTTTAGGAACGCCATGTCAGGAACGTTAGAGCAGAGCACGGAGCTGAACACGAGAGAAGCTCTTCCGCTCGGGTCCATGCTGTGCTTCCACACCAGAGCGCATGGGTTGTTAAAGTGCCCCCCCAGAGTCAGTCTGCCGGGAAAGGTCACTCCGCAGATAATACAGCAGCACATTATAATAAACCCACTGCAGAGTTATTACTGAGGGTCCCCAATACAGCCACTGTGGTTCTCTCTACCTGTCTCCCTCTCTCTCTACCCCCTCTCTCTCTACTTCTCTCTCTCTCTCGCTACCTCTACCTCTCTCTCTGTCCCTCTCTCTTTACCTGTCTTTCTCTCTCTCTCTCTCCCTCTCTTTACCTCTACCCCCTCCCACTATCCCTCTCTCTGTCTACCCCCTCTCTCTCTCTCTCTTGACCTCTATCTATCTCTCGCTACCTCTCTCTCTACCTCTCTCTCGACCTCTACTCATCTCTCTCTCTACCTCTACCCCTCTCTCTCTCTCTCTCTCTCTTTTGGCCTCTCTGTCTTTTAATGCTAATTACTTCTTTCTGCAACTCTAATTAAAAAGCTGATTAAGCCGTGTAGAATCACGCAGGTCCCTGTGGACTTCGGAGGAGGGTGTGTGTGTGTGTGTGGTAGTGTGTCTCTAAGGTGATGGTGTTAACACGTGTTGTCCTCTTCCTTGTAGGACACAGGAAGGAATCGTAATGACGACCGAAATGCAGGAGATCGCCATCACGGAGGACAAGCCTTTACTTACAGGCCAACCAGACGCCGTGAAGGTCAGTTACGCACATATGTCCCAGTATGCCCCATGTGTGTTACGTACATATCCTCGTCGTTGCTGGAGCTACAACTGAACAAAACAGACCAGAATGACCCAAAACATAAAGACATGTTGATACAGTTCCAGAAAACACTGCAAGGAGTCGACTAACTATTACAAGTGTCTCCCAAAACTGCCAAAGCTCCGGAGTAATAAACTCACATATGTAAATTCATCCTCAACAGACCAGCTACACCCAGAAGGAGGTGTGGGATTGCAGTGCTGTTGGGAAGGAAGATAAAGGTTACCAGGAACAATAAATGATGATAAATTTAGACTGATATGATCAATATTTATTGTGCTACACATACAGAAGTCTGTCTCTCAGTATGGCGTCGGGCCGCCGTGTTTGCTAACCCAACACGCCAGACGTCTCGGCAT
>CM067500.1:7056971-7089596 GCA_034552555.1 Semaprochilodus insignis | reverse complement strand
AATAAATAAATAAATTATATTCTTTAATAAAACCTTTTATTTTTTTCATTCTCACAACAACAAAACATGACGGTCTTAAAAAGCTAGTATTTTTTGTTTTCTTCATTTAATCTTAGAATAAACAGGTTTTAGGAATTTTGATGAATTTTAAAGAGTAAACAGGCAAAAGTGTGCCAAGGTGACATGAACCTTATTAAGACCAGGTATTGGATCGTCTCTTCCAGTGAAGCACACATTTAGACGACTCTTGGGTGGATTTGATCTCATCAGATCAAAAGCAGCTTTTCCACAAACCTGGTAGAGCTCAGTAGCTACAGGGATTAAGAGGACACTGAGGAATTCAGAATATATGAATATTTATAGTGAATATTTGACCCAAATTGTGAAATAACTACATTTTGACTGGTGGGACTGAACTGTATGTTAAGCAGGTTCCAGGGTTGAAGTGTATGTGGTAAGTGGATGTAGATGTATGGTACTGATGTCTGGGGGCGGTTTAAGTGTGTACTAACGTTGGTGCGGCTGTCTCTGTGCAGGAGGCTGAGATTGCGGCCAGAATACTGCTGGACCAGGGCCAGGTAAGACGCTGATCAGGTGTGATGGGGTGATGTGCTGGTTACTTACTGCTCCTGTACTTCTCTGCTTGGTTTACACGCTTCTGTGTTTCAGGAGCACAACATCGAGACCCCCCATGGTTTACTCCATGTTACGCTCCATGGGACAGGAAACACCCGCAGACCGGCCATACTGACCTTCCACGATGTAGGAATGGAGAGTAGGTGGACACACGTGCGCACACACACACACACACACACACACACACACACACATACACACATATATACATATACACACACATACACACACTCACACACACACACATGCTCCTCCTGAAACACTCGACACTCCTCCTGAAACACTCAACACTCTTCCTGAAACCCTCCTGAAACACTCGATTCTCCACCTGAAACACTCAACGCTCCTCCTGAAACACTCGACGCTCCTCCTGAAACACTCGACGCTCCTCCTGAAACACTCGACGCTCCTCCTGAAACACTTGACGCTCCTCCTACTCTCTCTAATAGACTATCATCATCGTAGTCTTCCATCTAACAGTCACTAACAGCTCTTATTCAGTGATGATATAATTATAAACTCTGATCCTTTCTGTGTTTGTTCTATCCGGGGTCGACCTGAGGAGGATGTGTTCCCCCTTCTGAGTCTTGGTTCCTCTTGAGGGTTCTCCCTCTTGTTCTGAGGGAGTTTTTCCTTGGCTTGCTCTTCGGTGGCTTGGACCAGGATTCTCTGTAAAGCTGCTTTGTGAGAGCATCTGCTGTAAAAGACGCATATGAATAAATTTGGCTTGATGAAAAACTTATAGGACTACAAAGCACACCGCCAATATGGCGGACCACAACTGACAGCCTGGAGTGTCTTAGTGCCACACACAGAGTGTTTATAGCTGTGTTTTGCTTGTCTAGGAGGATCATGGGGTGATCATGACACGGTTGTTGGGTTGTTGACAGGGTGTGGGTCTTCTTAAAGAATGAATTTCATCTGTATGTTTGTGTCTCTCTGTTTCTCTCTCTCTCTCTCTCTCTCTCTCTCTCTCTCTCTCAGGTAAGAGCTGCTTCTCCACCTTCTTCAAGTTTGAGGAGATGCAGGAGATCGTGAAGAACTTCACTGTAGTTCATGTGGATGCCCCAGGACAGGAGGAGGATGCTGCCTGCTACCCTCTGGGGTATGTAATTCCTGTAATTCTACAGAAACATCCGTAGTAGGAATCGTAGTAGGAATAAGAGATGTCAGAGCAGCACACATCAGTCAGTCAGCATGGCCTTCTTCTGTCCAGGTACCATTACGCCTCCATGGATCAGCTTGCAGAGATGATTCCAGCCGTCCTGCAGTACTTCAAGTGAGTCGATCACCTCAGTCAAGCCACAGTCACAGCTGTGAGGTCACTTCTTATCCACAGCCCTGTCTCCAAAAGATCTGGGACACTGTGGAACATACAAACACAAACCGGACGTAATGATGTTCCGATCGTTTGATCTCTATATAACTGGAAACAGCTGCAAACCAGCTGTGTAATGTCAGAACCCACCAGGAGGAACGTCTCACAGCTAACCAGGTTAACTGGTAGCAGGTCAGTAAGATGATTGTGTATGAAGCCCCTCCCAGAGAGGAGGAGTCTATCAGAAGTAAAGGTGGGGCGGTGCCCCACCCCACCACACCACATACCATCACTAACAGATCCAGAGAATCTGGAGAACCTTTGTACACACGGGACAAGAAACAGAACCAGTACCGGATGTTGGTGATCTTCGGACCCTGCATTAACAACAGACCCAGTTCTGTAGTGGAACCATTGCATGGGATGTGAGCACATGTCCTCGGTGACCTGTACGTCTGTGAAGCTCCATTAATGCTCAACGGTATATATGGGTTATGGAGCAACATATGCTGCATCCGGACGGAGTCTTTTCCAGGGAAGGTCTTGATGATTCCAGCAGGACCATGACCCCAGATACAAACAGATCCAGAAATTCATCAGTTACAGTGTTTGCTTTGTTGCATCCATGATGAGTTTTAAATGATTTCCACTTCATTACATCCTGTTTATATTTACATGGTGCACAGCTTCCCAACTCTTTGGAAATGGGATTGTAGGAGGTTTGGGTTCGGCGCTGCATGTTTGTGTGATTTACTAATGGTTCTTTACGCTCAACATAGACCGTCGGCGTGTAGATATTAAACTGCTCCTCATGTGTTCTGGGAGAAGTGTAAGGAATGTGAACGCCTACTTTGTTCTGTGGTCTTTAACTGTTCCGTATGTTCCACTGCTACAGTTTCCGCTCTGTGATTGGAGTTGGAGTTGGAGCAGGAGCTTATGTCCTTTCAAAGTTCACGGTAAGTCGACCCCCATTTCTTTCCCACTCCCTTTTTCTGCCTGTGACGAAAGTCTTGTGTCCCACTGTTCTAGATTTCATCATACCTGGACAGAATTCTCAACAGTAGTGCTTAATAGCGGAACGCTGAGGCCAGAATCTGATAGATGTACTGTAGAATGAAGAACCTACTGAGGATATTATCACGTTCCTTATGCTCTCTCTCTCTGACTCTCCCTCTCTCAGCTGAGCAATCCAGACTCCGTTGAAGGGCTTGTTCTGATCAATGTTGACCCGAATGCTCGTGGCTGGATGGACTGGGCTGCCCAAAAGGTAGTATCGTCTAAACGTGGTTCTAGGGGGTTCCCTTGTCTCGCATTGCCAGACTTTCTATTGAGAGTCTGGTACCTTTTACCACATGGCTAAGAACCACAGGAAAGCTAAATTTGACTGACGACTAATCACAAGTTGGCTATCTGGCATGATGTAGAGAAGGAGCCGGTCTTGAAAACGGAGCCACGACAGTCCCTCAGGAAACACAGGAATACAGGATGGGCAGAGCATCTGTGGCTGTTTTAGGTGTGCTCTGCAGAACCTTAGCTGGAACAACAACACTTTGATTCCTTTCGGAGCAGCATAGAACCATACACAGACGTGCATATAGCCAATCAGAATTCAGCTGGCAGAATATTAGGCTCTCCAATAAACTGCATTCACACTGTAGGGCTCTGTTGGGCTGTTGGGTCTGCGAGGTTATGAGCCAGAGTCCAGGGCTCCCCAGGACTGGAGCTGAGGACCAGTGGTGTCATTAACGTAACTCAGCCCTGTAACAACCTGCTTGCACCCCTCTCAAAATCTAGAATGGCACCAAAACGGAATGGTGACATCTGACGAGGCTAATTTCCCAAACCCTGACATGTGAACCTCACCAGGCCTCTCTTTCTCTCTCACTCGTTCCAGCTCAGCACCCTGACGTCCTCCCTAACAGAGCAGATCCTCAGTCACCTCTTCAGCCAGGTTAGTGTGTGGTTGCTCCTGATTATGGTTGAGGTTATTATGGAGGTTCTGAGCCTGAACTGATATAACGAGGAGTGTATGTCCGTGTGCAGGAGGAAACCTCGGCCAATACAGAGCTCGTCCAGTCGCACAGAGAGAGGATCTCTAAAGCCCCCAACATCTCCAACATCGAGCTTTTCTGGAAGAGCTACAGCAGGTAACATCACGCTCGTGTACCTGTGTTGTATTTGGGCGGTATGTGTTGTATATGTCGGAATGTGCCTACACTATATTGCCAAAAGTATTCCCCCGTCTGCCTTCACACGAATATATGAACTTGAGTGACATTCCATTCTTAATCTATAGGGTGTAATATGATGTCGGCCCACCCTTTATAAGCTATAACAGCTTCAACTCTTCTGGGAAGGCTTTCCACAAGGTTTAGGAATGTCCCCAAACTGTACCCACAAAGTTGGGAGCATGAAATGGTCCAGAGTCTCTTGGTCTGCTGAAGCATTAAGAGTTCCTTTCACTGGAACTAAGGGGCCGAGCCCAACTCCTGAACAACACCCCCACACCATAATCCCCCCTCCATCAAACTTTACACTCGGCACAATGCAGTCAGACAAGTACTGGTCTTCTGGCAACCGCCAAACCCAGACTCGTCCATCGGATTGCCAGACGGAGAAGCGTGATTGGTCACTCCAGATAACACGTCTCCACTGCTCTAGAGTCCAGTGGCGGTGCTTTACACCACTGCATTCCGCGCTCTGCATTGCACTTGGTGATGTAAGGCTTGGATGCAGCTGCTCGGCCATGGAAACCCATTCCATGAAGCTCTCTACACACTGTTCTTGAGCTGATATGAAGGCCACATGAAGTTTGGAGGTCTGTAGTGATTGACTCGGCAGAAAGTTGGTGACCTCTGCGCACCGTGCCCCTCAGCATCCGCTGACCCCGCGTACGTGTCCTACCACTCTGAGTTGCTGTTGTTCCCAATCACTCCCACTTTGGTATAATCCCACTGACAGTCGACTGTGGAATATTTAGTACTGAGGGAATTTCATGACTGGACTTGTTGCACAAGTGGCATCCTATCACGTTACCATGCTGGAGTTTGTCTGTAGAAACAGTCTGCATGACTAGGTGCTTGGTTTATACACATGTGGCCATGGAAGTGATTGGAACACCTGAATTCAATGATTTGGATGGGGGAGGGAATACTTTCGGCAATATAGTGTATTTTCCCTCTGATGTTCCATGATTCCACGTATCAGATATACTGATCCTGATTTCCATATTTAAATATAAACACATCAGCTTAAAGTATCTTACGGATAAACAAAACCTTTCTTCCTGTAAACGTGGACACATACTACCTGACTTCAAACCAGAGAATGCCTTCAATCCACTGTTTCTCTCTTCCTCCCTTTCAGTCGCAGGGATCTGAACATCGACCGCAACAGCACTCTCAAGTGAGTCAGTCAGAATAGTCATATGTCACATGACAGAAGAAGGTCATATCACTTATACGGTTGTACAGCGCACATTCTCATGATCACCTTCTCTGTATTTCCTGCCTTTGCAGGTGTCCTGTCATGCTGGTGGTCGGGGACCAGGCACCATACGAGGAAGCTGCGGTGGGTAGACTGTATATTCCCATGTTGGTTCTGCTGCTGTAACAGCAGTCTGTCTCGGTTTAAGTGGCTGAGTGTTCTTCTTCTTAATACCACCAGGTGGAGTGCAACAGCAAACTGGACCCAACCACAACCTCATTCCTGAAGGTGGGTTTACCTGCTGCCTGGGAAGGAATGGTTCCCCCGAAATGTGCTCAATTGCCAGAGACATGCTAGGACAGTGGGGGGTTTACCTGCTGCCAGGACAGTGGGTGTCCGCCACCATTCCCTCTTTTATTATCACACTCAAACACACACCAAAATCACAGAACCAGCAGCAGAACCAGACATGACTTTGGCCACCAGCACATGGGCCTTGCTGTGGAACACGAGGCAGGGCCCGGAAGACAGGTAACGTCCTCATGCTACTCGTGGCTCTCATCGTCTTCCCGCCTTCTCTCGCCATCAACCACAGGAACTGGCAGAAGGAGTCATCAGCACGTAAAGTTCAGGCACGAGATTCTAGCTGCCTCTCTCGGCTTTCGATGGGGCCCGAGATCCAAGAGCCTGGCGCAAGGGTCTTTCGCAACAGTCGACTTTAAAATCTGACGTGATGCCGCCAAACCCTCGCTGGGATGCTGCAAGTTTGTATCCGACTTGGGTACACCCTGGAGATACTTGCCCGCAGCGGAGGTTCAGAGCGTCAGAGACATTTAGGCCCAATTCCATTTCTAATTTTTAACTCTTCTCCTTGTTTTCGAGTGTAACACTCCCCCTCGAAACTGAGTTATAAGGGGTAGTGGTTCAAATCTCCCCCCTGTGAAATAGGACGACCCTTCAAGAACCGGATACGTCATCAGGTGTCGTCGGCGGCTTGTATGTAAACAGACGAAAAGCACGGACTTCAGTTTTACACATCAATCAGTCTGACGAGTCCCCCAATAAACAAAAGCACAAACCAAAACTACATGACTTCATTAACAGGCTGCTAGCGGAGCTCTGTAGGCGACCCTGCCAATCTGCAGTGACAGCAGAGGAAGGTAAAGTTCAGCTCCTCACTGCTTAAACACATTTAGGGCATCATATGACTTCAAAGAGGCAGATGACCGTTATTTATTATCTCCACCAAGAATTCTTCTGTGATATGAAGCTGAACTGAGCTTTTTAATCGCCAGCTTCATGATCGAATTTCCCCGTTCCACCTTAAATGGTGCAGGACCATTTAACTGCAGCACCATTTAAGGTGGAACGGGAGATTTCGCTAGGTAGCGCCGAGACATCAGCATATAACTAGTGATTTTTATGTGTGTTATGAAGAAAATGATCATAAAACGCTATTACAGTGGTTATCTTACAGTACAGCGGCTTTTTAACAGAGAAGATGTTTATATTTATGGGTCTTTCTGATCGCCTGTGCAGCCGATGATCCGCAGGGCATTCGGGGAATTTTAGCATAACACTCGGTTTGGAGTGTGCCTCTGGAAAATCTCCGTTTGAAGGACCATGTAGCCCTAACACTTCACCCTACCCCTCCATCTCAACACCAATCGGGACAACCCTACCCCTAGACGTGAACGCGCCAAACGGAGGGGTAGGGCGAAGTGTTAGGGGCAAGGGGTGAAATGGAATTGGGCCTTAGAGCACCGTAACCGACTTTGAGCTGTACAGGGTCATAGGCTGTCATGCTATGTTAGTCTTCTGGAAACCGGAGATACGGACCCCGGAGTCGCCAGGCTCTTCACCTGTTGTCTTCTCGGAGGTGTCCATGTTGTCAGTGTGGTAATTGTGTGATCAGAGACTAGTCCACATCAAGATCAATGCATCATCATCGACCAGTAAAGTCCATTTCAGTCACTGTACAGCTTGTTGTGAAGATTTATTATTTATTTTATTTATTTATTATTATTATATCTTGGGTCCGTGTGAGAATGTCCTCAAACGAGTGTTTTCCTCTGGTGTCATTTCCTGCAGATGGCGGATGCCGGCGGAATGCCGCAGCTCACTCAGGTAGGAGATCTTTGATAAATCTGACTTCAGTTGAACAGCTGTGAATCCTGAACGAGTCCACCAGAAGGCGCGTGACATTCTTGACTTTGTCTCTTTGCAGCCCAGCAAGCTGACCGAGGCATTCAAGTACTTCATCCAGGGAATGGGATACAGTGAGTAGGCCACAGCTGTGTGACTGATCCATTAGGGAGAGATAAGCCTGGTAGCCTGGTGCTGATGTCTTCTGATCTGATTCACTGTATTACAGATTGGGTTCCTCTGAGAGCAGATCTTATTACACGTTGTTGCTATCAGGGTATATTACATCACGAGGAACGTGATAGAACACCGTATCATAACCGCTACCATAAATATACTATCTGTATGTAGTACCTGCATCTGAGAGCAAAAATATCCCATCATGATACTTCAACACAGTTCCATACATGATTTTTAGTTTTCAGAGATTTAATAAATAGAAACAGACAAAACAGAACCAACAGTTCCACATACAAAACACTAGAACTATAATTAATAATGATTATTGAAACTGTGAAACTCTGTTATTATGGGTAAATAGGCCATTTAAATGAATCATATATGATATAAAGGATCATATAGATATATTATCATTTATACTCATTATCAGAAGAACATCTGCACTCAGAAGGAGGTGTGGGATTGCAGTGCTGTTGGGAAGGAAGATAAAGGTTACCAGGAACAATAAATGATGATAAATTTAGATTGATATGATCACTATTTATTGAGCTACACATACAGAAGTCTGTCTCTCAGTATGGCGTCGGGCCGCCGTGTTTGCTAACCCAACATGCCAGACGTATCGGCATGGAGTTGTAGAGGTTCCTAATGGTGTCCTGTGATAATCCATCCCATGCAGCTTGAATATCCTCACACAGTTCCTGCAGATGGTGCGGTAGGGGTGGAGGTGGAGTGACACCGGGTCTTCTGGACATGTGACGCGTGACAACAAACCGTTCATCTTGGTGCTGACCACGGTGCCTCCACACACGGATTCGTTGGTCGTCTCCACCAAGACAAATACGGGACTCGTCACTGAAGATGACCTGCTGCCATTCTGAGTCACTCCATGACTGTCTGGCACGACACCAATACAGTCTTTGGTGACGGTGACGTGGTGTTAAGGACAGTCGTCGTAACGGTCTGCTTGCATGTAGTCCTGCGTGGTGCAGCCGTCTACCAAGGGTGCTGCACTAACAGGAGACTCATGGAGGACATCACTGCTCGCTGAATGTCTGTAATCGTGGCTGTTGGGTCAGTCAGGTACAGAGATAAGGCCCGTCCTTGCTTAAGTCACATGGGTGGTTGAGTGTGGAACTGGAATCATTAGCGTGTCTCACCATGTCAAACCTACACACCAAGTCTCATTCCTGTGGGTTGACTCCTTCTGGGTGCAGCTGTTCGTTGTGATGATGGGTTTATATGGTCACATGGTCCAGCTCTACCTGCAGTTTAACAAGAAGCTGATTGGACGTCAGAACTGTGTCTGTACAGTAGTGTATGTGGTCATGGTCCTGTTTTTACCGCCGCTGGTCTCGTTACCTTCCTGCACTCATCTCTTCTCTCTCTTTTCTCTCCTCAGTGGCCTCGTCCTGCATGACCCGCCTGTCTCGCTCGCGCACCACCTCCCTCTCCTCCTCCTACTCCATGGAGGGCTCTCGCTCGCGGTCCCGCACCCTGTCCCAGGGCTCGCAGGGCGGAAACCTGCCCCCCAGCCCCTCCAACACCATGGAGGTGTCCTGCTGAAGAGGGGGAGAGAGAGAGAGAGAGGGAGAGAGAGAAAGAGAGAGAGAGAGAGAGAGAGAGTGAGGGGTGGATGGATGGATGGATGAAGGTGGAGGCACTACTTTGAGAACGTCAAAACAAATCAGTCATATCCATTCGTCAAAAGTACAAGCCAGAGAGAGAGAGAGAGAGAGAGAGAGAGAGAGAGACCTACAGAGAGAGAGAGAGGGCGAGAGACCTACAGAGAGAGAGAGAGAGAGAGAATCTCCTCTTACCAAACTTAATCTCATTCTCATCACACGATTCGTTGATCCCGTATGTGGGGGGGAAGCGGGAGCAGAGAGGTTCGCAAGGAATAGTGGGAGCAGGCGGCCGCGAGAAGGAGAGAACACCAGCCCTCCCGTCTCTCCTTCCCTCTGTGAACCCGTCTGCCGCACGTTAGAGCCCTTTAACCTCTGCGACGCGGGCAGGGCCTGTAGGGAGACCCAAACGTAGTGCTAACCGATAGTAATACTTCTAATACGAATATTAATTATGACTATATAAATATAAATAATGACGTTAATGTAATAATAACACTCTTAATTACATGTTGACAAAAAAATAGAGATAAAAACATGCTAGAGTAGAAATACTCATGATGTGTGTCCGTCACTTTCTCCTCTTCGTTTAAATACTCGGTGTTTTTTTTTTTTGTTTGTTTTTGGTGTTTATTTTTTTTGGTTGTAATTTTGTATTCTTTGATTTTCCAACCCTGCTGCTGAGATGGAGGTGAAGTATTATGGTCTTTACTTACCGGCGGTCGTGCGGCAACAGGTCTTGGCTGAGCGCTGGCGTCCTTTAAAGGCAGCCAGCTCAAGTCTTCCATGTGCCCGGTGTAGAAGGCGGTGAAACGAGGCTGTAGCTAGCGCTGCTGGGTCGGTCTGAGGAAGGAACGGGACGTTGGTGTGTTTGCCTGCTCCGAACTGCATGCCTGAATTCTTTTGCCCTTGTGGAGTTAAGCGTGTGTTGATCTTTGTTTTCGGTGGCGTGTGAGCATATGGATAGTGTATGTGTCGTGAGTTGTACACGGAGCGAAATGGGTAGATAAGTTTCGATTCTTGGAGTTTGTAGAACTCCATCCTCCGCTTCTGTTCTAGGCTGCCGTTCCAGGGTCAGCCTGCAGGGGGCAGGATGTTGGTCATTCAGAGCAACCAGGGTGAACACGGTCATCGTACTCAACCAGGTTCTACCCCGTGGTCTGTCAAAGATCATGAACAAGTTCAAATAAATTCTAATTTCTAAGCGAATCCCAAACGCTAAGCTAATCATAATTCTCTGTAACAAACCGAGTTATGTTTAGCAAACATATCCCTTTTTAACCTACACGTTTTTCTTTTCCTGCTCTTTGATTTCTTTCTGTTTTGCTACGACTGTGGCATCAACCTCTGCCTCACTATTGCTAAGCTAACTATCTGCTAAGCTGCTAGCTACCGTAACAAAACATGTTATGGCATGCTAATTGGCATGCTAACTCCTAAACTGACTACAAGTCCTACATTTTCTTGAATAAATACCTGTAAACTTCAGTGGTTATTACATTTAGCAACTGATCCTTGTTTTCTTGGAGATGTAGCCATCACTGACTCTCCAATGCTAAGCTAATTCACTGCTAAGCAGCTGCTAGCCCCAGGAAACAGAACAAGTTACCCTTTCTATCATGTGTCTGTAATTCTGCTGCTATTAAATTTAAACATTGATCATAGAATTCTCTGTCTGAATCACAAACAAAGTTTGAACTTGTGGTCAGTTTGAAGCTAATCACTTTGTGATGGTATGCTAGCTCTTAAGCTAATCACAAGTCCTACATTTTCGCCAATAAATGCCTGAAAAGATGGTGGTTATTACATTTAGCAACTGATCCTTGTTTTGTTAGCCACCTCTAACTCTCCAGTGCTAAGCTAATTCACTGCTAAGCTAATGCTAACCACATGAAACAAAACTAGCTATGTTTTTGTGGATAATCTGCCCACTGCTAGTAAATGGTTATGCCTTATAGATTATTCTGGACATGACAGAAAGTCTGTCTGAATCATAAACAACCTCTGAGCTTATGGTTAATTCGAAGCTAATCACTTTGTGATGGTATGCTAGCTCCTTAGCTAATCACAAGGCCTGAAAACACTTAAAACAACATCATGGTTGTGAGGGATGACACACTTGGCTTTCTAACACCCCATGTTTCTTTCTCTGCTGTTTGCTATGCCCCGCTAGCTCTCCACTCCTAAGCTAATTCACTGCTAAGCTAACACTAGCCACATGTAGCAAAACAGGTTATGTTTATCATCATATGCCGGTTGTTCTGCTGCTATCGTATCATTTTTAGACAGATTGCTCTGAAAGGTGGTCAATTTCTAGGCTAATCATGTTGCGGAACTGCTAACTCCAGGCTAACACGTATTGACATCCAAAGCACAACTGAAGGGAATTCACTCCTAACCCCGATGACTAGCATTTCGGCCTGGAACGCAAATGAACCCTCCATTAAAATCCCTGTTCGCTTGTTAACCAGCCCCTTCACTGCCAAAGGGTTCTAGCTACTTAGCACTTAGCCTAACAGCCTGTTAATCAGCTGCCCATATCGATAGCTGATTGATCGGCATTGGTAGTTATTCCTAAGCTACTGCCTGATAACCGAATCCGTTCTAACTAGCCAGTAAAATTCTGAGACCAGAACTGTTTTGGATCTGCAGCCGTGCCGTTAATGAGCTGCAGAAGCCATTCAATTCAGCATAGCACTGCCCCGACCCATCGATCTCCCAGACTCCAGTGTTCCGAAGGCTTGTTTGGGTGCTTGTGTGTGTCCTGTCAGCTTTTCCGTGTCCGGTGTTCGAGGCTGGAGCGGAACGTTAGGCTGATGTGCGCGCTGTGGTGTTGGCCTGCTGCTGCAGGTACATGCCTTTGCTGAGGCTGTTCGGAAGGGAACACGGTGACAGCGCTTACGTCCCCACACCGACTCCTCTCTGTGTTCCGGTTCTAAAGAGAGTCTACCAAAAAAGGGAATGGGGGTCGGATATAGCTGTGATAGCAGGGACAAGGAAAGGGAAGCGTCTGAGTTTTGGGGCGGAGCCGTGTGAATGTAAACGCACGTCCTCGTCTTTTTTTTTTTTTTTTGGCTCCTCTTCTCTTCAGTGGAACCCTTTTTTAATCTGTTCTTTCTGTTGTGCTAGGTTCCTGTCTCAGTGTTCTCACAGGTTAGAGATCCGTGTGCTAGTCGTTGTGTAACCTTTTCTAGCTTTAGAATTTAAAAAGGAGGTTATTAATATTATTAACATGGAAAAACAGAAGATTAAAGACGTGTAACAGACACAATCAGAACTCCTTGTGTGGCTAATTCTCAGTGTAAACAGCTGATATTAATAAAGGGGATACAGATCACACTCGCCTTCTGTCCTTACTGCACACCAGGGCACCTGAGAGAACCGCCCCACTGACCATACAGGTACAGACTGTAGTCTATCTGTTTCTCTGTGTACTGTATTACCCTGTTCTTCAATGGTCAGGACCCCCACAGGACCACCACAGAGCAGGTATGATGTGGGTGGTGGATCATTCTCAGCACTGCAGTGACACTGACGTGGTGGTGGTGTGTTGGTGTGTGTGTGGTGCTGGTGTGAGTGGATCAGACACAGCAGTGCTGCTGGAGTGTTTAAACACTGTCCACTCACTGTCCACTCTATTAGACACTCCTACCTTGCTGGTCCACCTTGTAGATGTACAGTCAGAGACGATAGCTCATCTGCTGCTGCACAGTGCAGTGTTGGTCATCCTCTAGTCCTTCATCAGTGGACACGGGACGCTGCCCACACAGGACGCCACTCACAGGACACTGCCCACACAGGACGCCACTCACAGGATGCTGCCCACACAGGACGCCACTCATGGGACGCTGCCCAAACAGGACCCTGCCCACACAGGACGCTGAGCACAGTACACTGCCCACGGGACACTGTTGGCTGGATAGTTTGAGTTGGTGGATGATTCTCAGTCCAGCAGTGACACTGAGGTGTCCAGCAGCACTGCTGTGTCTGATCCACTCACACCAGCACCACACACACACTAACACACCACCACCACGTGAGGGTCACTGCAGTGCTGAGAATGACCCACCACCCACATAATACCTGCTTTGTGGTGGTCCTGTGGGGGTCCTGACCATTGAAGAACAGGGTAACAGAACCATTAACAGATAAATATAATATCAGTGTCCTCAAAGAGACACGCCTCCCACGTTCAGTCTTAGGAGTTGGTTGTATTAGCATGTTCCAGTTCATTAAATTAACCACACTGCCGGTTCAGCTGACCTCCTCCTCTGCTGTGCTTCAGTGGAAATTATGAAACTGTTCCTGATCAGCCTAACTTCATGCCGGTTTATGCCAGTTTTTGCTCAATGCTCCATAGGAAGGCCGGTTAAACCTGGCTGCAGTTGCTGTGTCACCTGTGGACTCACCTGTGGGCCCGCTAATAATAGGTGTATTTCTGGTAGTAAAACAGTGTAGTGGGACATTTCGGAGGTGCTAATCCGAATCCCTGGTAAACCCTGTCACTACAGAGTGTGTCAGCACCTGTTCACGGGGGGCAGTGACGGTGCTGCTATCACAGTTGATGACCCGGTGTCCATCGCTGTGCTGACTTCATGCACCGCCATTTATACGGAGGTGTCTTGTGTGGACCAATTGGAGAGAGTGACCTGGAGACTGACACACCTCTTAATGACAGAGCCGAGATAAGACCCCAGTCTGATAGTTCCGGATATAGTCCAAGTCCTATAAGCCTTAGAACCCACAGGTAACGGGCCTGTACACCTGGTGCTGTTCCAGTCTCGGGTTTAAGGGGGAATATTTTAAGGAACTAACAGGTTTCCACTGGACGGCTGAACCAACCTGAAGACCAGACACAGGTAACTGATTTATGAAGTTAATATTACTCATAATAAACTCATTTTAAAAACTGCAGCAAGTAAAAGGATCTCCTGAATGTACAGAGACTCTGAGGTGACATCATGATTATTTTATTTTTATTTAAAGCTGGAAATTAAACATTGACTTGTGGCCTTAATGTGGTCATTTGTGACCTTAAGTTATTAATTTGTGGCTTCAATACCGTAATTAGTGATAATAATTAGAACAGAAGACTCAAGATTCCAGAGGTTATAGTCATATACACAGAGACTGTACTCGGCACCTCCTCAGGGAGTACGGGTTACTGAGTTAATACACAAACACAATGTTAATACTAAATAGTATCTCTCTATCTATCTGTGTGTGTGTATATATATATATATAATACTTTAAAATAAATCCTGAACATCTTCATGTCTTCAGAACATCCTGATGTGTATAGAATGCCCTGATGTGTCCAGAAAATCTGAAAGTGTTTTTAAACATACTAATGTCTTTAGAACATCCTGTCGTTCAAACGTTTAGACCCAGCTCCTCATAGCAGGTTCTTATGTTGATCTTAAAGCTTTACTGCAGAATAAATGTGAAACATCAAACTATTAACTAGCACTCATGGAATTATACAGTCCACCTTAAAAACATCTGGAACCTGCTTTCTTAACCTAGAACAAGGTTTATTTCTAACCCTTGTGTGTGTGTGTGTATATATATATATATATATATATGTTTATATGTATGTGTGTGTACATGCATCATACACACGTGTGTGTCTGTCTGTTTGTGTCTCTCTGTATGTGTGTTGCAGGTATCCTGGTGTTCACGCTGTGGTTCATGCTGTGGTGAGCTGGTCTGGGGAAGTGATGTGTGATCAGTTCCATGATGGACAGTAATCAGACCTGCTGTAATCTTTTCCTGTATAATAAACACTTTAACTCTTATTAAAAACTGAGGCTCTTCTTTTACAATAAATAGTATTTAAAGTATGAGATGTAATTAATTTTTAACCTTACAATAGTGACAATATTCTGCTAAAACATTAATAATGTTAATAATAATAATACATAAGTATAGTAATATTGAACAGAAGACTGTTAAGCTGATTATTATTATTATTAATTTAATAATTAACCACTTTTATTTAAAACCCACTGATGTATCTAAAAGACTATTTCTCCCCTGTATAATAATGATAATCATAATGTCCGTGTGTGTTTATGGGCTAATTAGACGCTTTACTCATCACGGAGCTGTTTCAACTGCAAACTGTGCGCAGTGTGTGAACGCTCCTAACGGTCGCTCCTGCTCTCTGCTGAGTTAGCGCGGCGGGCTCTCTGAGGTAAATATAGTACAGTTATTGTTCATGAAGGGACACAGTCACTTAAACAGACCCAGTAAATGTCTTTATTAGTCTCATTAGATCATTTCACCTGCTGAATTAACCTTACACTGGCTGTGGAGTCCGTAGCTAGCAGGCTAATTATTCCGGTTAGCTGTAGCTACAGCTTCCAGCAGACTCTCCGGGGAAGCTAACGTTAGCTTCGCTAGCTAGGTGGTGTTTACCTCTTACACCGATACTTCTCTGGTAAATATCGACCTCATTTCCACACAGAGTAAGTGTGCTGCGATGGAGGACTGGAAACGTGTCCCCCTTTTGCACTTCAATGGGAAAAAGTTCCTCAGAATTGGTGGATTTATTGCTTTATCATCCGAATGCTAACTAGCTAGCTAGCGTAGCTAAGTTACCTCAGGCCAGTGCACGCTAATGGGACAAATACGAACGAACAGGAGCACAGGTAATGTTTCCAAACGTGTTTAAATGTTCAGGAAAAGACCTGAGGAGTAAACTAAACTACAGTGAGTGGGGAGAGAACATTCCAGAATTCAAACACGGCTTGTAGCTGGTCATCCACTACACAGAGTTCTCTGGAGTCGACTCCGACTCTTGACTCCTCCCGCTGGAATCGGTTTAATCGACTCCTCAAACAGTCCGGCCACAGAGCGGGTCATAAAGGGACATAACAGAGCGTAAACCGTCCTGAACGTAGTTTATCCAGTGTTGAGTAGCTAGATCGGTGTTTCTGAACACCTGTCCTGCATAGTTCAGTGTTTCCCCTGGTCCCAACACACACCTGATTCAGCTCATCACCTCATTAACAAGCCCATCCAGAGCAACAGGGAGTCCACTAAGGAGCAGGGTTCCTCCAGGACCAGAGTTCAGAATCACTGAGCTAGATTAAAGGAGGGATGGCAGAACGAAGTATCCTGAAGCTTTGAGGCTTCCTCGGTCGGTAAATGATTGGAAGCCTCGGCGTATTAAAAACAGCGACATCTAGTGGTGTGGATACATCATGACAATAAGATCTCTGGCTCAGCTGTTTCAGATGGAGCACCAGCACAGTACTGCAGGTTTGCTGTGCACTCTGCACAAGTACAGATCTAACAGAACCGGATTCAGTTTATTTTACTTGCTCATGAAGTGTAAATACCCGTGTGAGTCAATTCTAGACGAGGTTGGCTTGTGAAGCGGAGCAGAATCTACAGATCAATAGGTCGAGAGAGATGAAATCCAAGAAAATTCCAGAATGGAGAACTGAAGACTGTCAGGTTCTACCCGATGTTACAGACCAGCAGTGTTCAGTAGGTTCTGTTAAATGACCAGTAACACAGTTAAGTACGTAGGGTCATGGAATATCATGGGAACAGTCTATTCCAGGCATGGAAGGTCAGGGTGTTTGATCATAGTTTAGGGGCAAGTCATGGAATATTAAATAATATTGTTTGCAGCATCTTTAAAATTTTAGTTGCCATTTTTCAAAATATTAGATTTTTCCATTAGTTTCCCATATCGTGTTAATAGTTTTATGGATAGTTGATTTCTCCAGGCCCATGTATTATCTGTCCAGCAACAACTGGCTGTCTCTTTAGTCAGGATGTGCAATCTTCTGAATGTGCTAATGAAGATAAACCTGTCAAGAAATGTTTGCTATGTTTATGCAGTAAAAATCATTTTATACAGAAAACTTGTACATAAAACTCTCAAACTGATTGGTTTAGATTACTGTGACCATTAGTTTTTAACTGCTCAATGTGAAGAGCGGCCTGTTTTTCCGTTCGTTATAGATCATTGAAAAAATAAGTTTTTTAGTCAGGAAAATTGGGGATTTAACATTTGCCATTACTCTGTACGGCATGCTTGTATAATTTATGCTGACCGAGCTTTCTACCCACGGCTTCCACATCTGCAGCTGGCCAGTGGAATCCTGCTGCCTGTCTGTCAGGCCAAGCCATATCATAGCACACAGTCAGCGGATGGTAAAGTAAATTGAAGGTGGTGAGAAGCGTGTTAACAACACAGATGCCTCTGTGGCAGTGTTAAGTTTTACACTAGATTGTTCTCTTCAGGAATTTTATTTTGAAATAAATTTTGAAATTTGCAAATGCCTTTGTTGTTGGAGCCCTTCATTAAGGACTGAGAAGGGGTGGAATTATTTTATGTAAATATTATTTCTTTCTATAAATGTCCTTAGTTTTCTAGTTACTGTTTTTTTTCCGCGTTTAAAAAAACCCTGAATATAAAATAACACTTTGACATCTGTGACGAAATGTAAATGTTATAATGTTTTTTATCCAGATAAACTACAGCTCCTGATTGTGTTAATGAGAATTAAACAGTCTGTTTGTGTTAGACTGCAGACTGAAAAGGTTGATGTATGTTTTGTCCTGTCCTCATAAAATGTCCGAAAAAGTGACTCAGTGTGCCCTTTAACAGGTGCAGTGTCTGAAATTCCAGATGGATGGATTTGGCACCACCTACTGTTTGTTCAGTGTAATGAAGCCTCCTCAAGAGAACACTGGGAAACTGGCAGAGTAGACCGACTATGTTGCTGTGGGTGAGTGCTGCTTATGAAAGTGATCCAAATAAATGTATAATGACACTGTAAACTGCAGTAGATTTCCCTTTTAGCTTCTACACATACATATCTCCCCTTAGAGTCCAGTATACTGAAGTTGAGGTGATCAGAATGAGCTATTTCAGTCATGTTACTAGTACATTTTTGCCACATTGGTACCTCTAATATATATTTTTGTTGTGTAAATACTTTTAATCTCTTTTTTATACTTTTACCACATATATTGAATCATTTTGCTCAATGCATAAATGACCAAGAATAGTATTTTTGTCTACTTTTAGGACCACAGCATTTTATCAAATTGGTCAGTGGAGTGTTAGAACATACTTGATTAAATATAATTGATATGTTGGTCAGTGGTGTGGACATTCTTTAAACAAAAACTGGTGATACTGTGCTCTCCTCTCCTCAGATCAACGGATGACCAGCTCACTATTCATCTAATTATAAAATAAAGAAAAACCATCTCTTCAGCTTATTTACAAGTCTGGTTAATTTATGTTCAAACAAACCACACTTGGACAGAATTACTTTAAAAGGGAAAAAGAAACAGTATAAATGATTACTGAACATTGTTTTTTGACAGAATTGCATTTACCTTGCCTGAAGTTGAAACCACTGTGTTACACTGCCGTGCATGCCAAAATACATTGGGGCAGTTTCTGTGTTATTAACCTAGCTGAGGTTTAGACTTTAGACAGGTGTGACCTCTTACACTCCATTGTGTGATGGCCCCTTCCTGTTCCAACATGACTGCACACCAGCGCACAAAGCAAGGTCCATAAAGACATGGATGAGCGAGTTTGGTGGGAAGAACTTGACAGTCTCTTCTTGGGTCGGCTAGCACATGTAGCTGTCGTAAACAAAACAGCTGGTGCATGAGCAGCGCAGGTAAGGTGTGATCAGCTGCTTGGTTTTTGTACCTTTGTACATTTACTTTGTGTAAATTTTAATTAATGTTAAAACACCATGTTTTATGTTGTAACATGTTTGGTTTATGGTGAATTTTGTTCGACTTTCCACATGAGCCACCGATGGAGAGTCATGCATGTTCATTAGAATATTGTGACCATGCCTCAGAAAGGAAGGAGAAACAATTTTTCTTGTTTGTTGAGAACTGTTTTACCATGTTTCTGTTTTGTTTTGTTTTTTCATTTCATTTCATTTCATTGCTGGATGTTTAACACAACATCCAACTTTAGTATCATACAAAAAAACCCTTTATTTCATGATGTTTTCCCATGAGGTTTATTGTATTCGTCCAGCAAACGGAAGCATTTCCAGACACCGTTTTTTCATGTGCACGAACAGTAACAAAGAACACCTTCACATTGATTTCAGGAAATATGTTTGGAGCAACTAATGAAATAAGTAATAAAAAGTCATTAAACAGTAGATAAATAATAACAAGATGTATAAAAATATGGAACGTGTTGCATGTCTTGATCGTTTACAATTAATGCTATAGCGCAAACAATGGTTTAGCTGACCAAAGATGCTGGGTGCCATGGTCTAGAGTGCTGTAAATGAAAATACGTGCCTTGAAGTAGGAAGGAAGGAAAATGAGCGCCCTAAATTTGACTGTAGTCCAAAAATGCAGTAGAACTCATATGGCAGAGCTATCATTTTTTTTCCCAGCACTTGAAATTGGCTTTTAATTAACTGAGAATCTAGCTACATGTTACTTTAATGTGTGCAAACTCTCATTAACATTCCTTGTTGTTTTACTTGACAAATTGGCTCTTCCCTACTCATCTGTTTAAATGCAAACACAGTTTACAGGATTCCAAGTTGTGTATACATGTACTCCATAATGTAATTGAGTAAGACAACTAAATCATGTTTAATTTAAAGTTGATCAGGTGTAAGCTCAGTAAATAAACAGCTTTGTTCTTTGAATCATTTATCACCTATTGTTACATTGGAGCTAATAGCTAATAGATCTGCTTATATGTGAATATAAAGATGTATATTTGGTAGTAATTCAGTCTTTAGTGTAAATTAGTTTTCTTTAAGTTTGTCTATGATTTCTGCTTTGAATTTTTCTTTGACCTCCGCAAGCGTTTTCAGTGTGTCTTGAAACTGTTCCAGTGTTTCCCATTACCTGAATAAACTTGACCGTGTTTGATGTCTCACTCCCGTCTTTCTTCTCTTTATCTATTTGTTTCAGTATGACGTCTTTGGTAATGAAGGCAATATTAAACAAGAGAAAGAGACCCAAGATCACTCCTGTCATCGCTGCAGCTACTCTCACAGTTCTAGATACCTGTGCTGCCACCTTTCCAATTTCAAAAAAGTTAACCAGCCGTATGAGTTCAACTGCGTATCCTGCCCTTCTAGTTATTCCAAATACAGCTTGTATTGTCTGTGTGGATGAGTCAGTAAGCTCAATTCCTTGCACCTCATCAAGCAGTACTTCTATATCTATCTTCTATATCTATTCTGGAATGTTTTCAGAATTTCCTGTCGGGAGGTTTTCTGTCGAACCATGTCTGTGATGTTGGATGCAGCTCCTGTTACACCACCAGCAACTGCAACTCCAATCCCTACTCCTGTTACAATCAAAGATGCACCCAGAGTAAAAGGGGCCAGGATAACTCCCACGATGGAGGTGATTCCTCCAGCTGCACCAATCACCCCACCAGACAGGCTTCCGATGGTGGTGTTCCGGTGAGTGGTCTCCAAACCATCAGTTATTCCTGTCAGTTTATCGATGAGGGCCTGGAGCTCTGAGACGTGCTGTCGAAGAGTGTGGTATATAGTTTTATATTTGGAAGGAGAGATCCGTCCTCTGGGACACCTGTTGAGGACATTGTAACAGCCATTTAGTGTTTATTTTTCAGATATATAATACGGATATTTATTGTTAAACAATAAGGAAGTCTTACGGTGTTCCGTAGACGGAGGTTGTTCCATGCTGTGATTTGAGTCAGCACTGTTGTCGCTGTCAGAGTTGTCTTCAGAGTTAATTCTTCTTTACTGAATTGAAGAAGCCATTGTTGGGATTGGCGTTTCTGCAGAGCCTTCTGTTTATGTGGGAGATGTTGTTAGTAATTTGTAACTGATGTTCCTTTTGAATCTATGTCCTGTTGTCCAGAACTGAACTATTCTGTTCATAACAGGGAGTCTGTTTATTTCCCCAAGTAAGCAGTTTCAGGTTCTGACATTGTATTTGCTTAGCGTTTAAAACACAAACCATGGAATGAAATTGCCTGCTCTTGTGAAGTTTGAATATGTAATAATAAGGTGATAAACACCTGAAAAATCATTTGGTGAGATGTAAAACAGGTATTACTAATCCTCTGTAGCCGTTCTGACGGAGTTTAGTGTAAAACAGTGAAGAGTGTTTAGAAGCTTTAACGCCAGCGCTGCCTCCAGCTGCTGTAGCACAAACCCTGCAGAAACATTGTCTACATGTCCTGCGCTGCACCTCGTCTTTTTCTTCACAACAAATCATTAGTGACATTTGGGTGTCGGCACCCCTTGTGACTGCTCCATCACTTAAGGTGGACTGGAAAAGTCAAAAACAGAAGAAGTTAAAATTAGACATTACAGACAGATACTTCATTAAAGGCCCAAATCTGGTCATAAATCACTTAAAATACACATCCCTAGGTAAATCTAGTGCAGCATGAATAGAGCTCAAAAGAGGAATTCTACTCCAGTGATGTTTCTCAAATATTCTGCATAATTCAGTTGTTTAGATGTGAGCAAAGTAACTTAGTTTGAAACTTACCGTAGTGAAACTCGACTTGGATTTTCTTTCCACGGTTTGTCATGTCTACAACACAAATACAGCTTTTTATTTGCCACTAGTATCAACCTGTATACAAAAAGGAAACGTTTTGAACTGCAGTTATAGGACTCAATAATGGCTCCTCATGTATGTTTATGACTTAAGTGAGTGTCAGCCACTTCACTTGACCAAAGGGCTGATCATACAGTCATCCAACCAATCAGTACTCACTGGCAGTGACACTTGGATCATTATTTTTTCTCTCTCTCACGTTCTTTCTCGGTTCTTGTGCCCGCGTCCTCTTTAAAGAAACACAAACCCCAGTTTTACAATAACACGTTAAAATCGCAGAAGCACTGAAAAATGTGTTCAGTATTCCGCCTTTGGCTTCGGTCAAAAATTAGCAGGGGCATTTTATCAAATGTATTTGATTTCTTATTTTATTACTAGCACTCTCTAAGTCATTATTGCTTAATGTAAAGCTAACTGTTCATTATTCAGACATGTTCGTTTGTTCAGCAAGAGATTTTTGTAACTGGCATCAGATGGATTTTAGCTGTGTACGTCTGCTGAATGGCATTGCATTCACTTGGCAGCTTTGTAAAGAGTTTTATACCGACAGTGGGTGCGAAGTCAGGTATCTAAATTTACTAATTTAAAGAGTTGTCTGGATACTATGGAGACCCTGAGCTCTGCTTGATTGCCAGCTCATTCAAACACTCCCGTGAGCCCCTGTGGCTGCCTGTAATTGTAGATTCTAGCTGTTACATCATTTAATTTCATGTCAGTCGGTAACGATAAATATCACAGTAAATGTTACATTTATTTTTTTATCCAGTCATGACATTAGCTGAAATGACGTACATTGTCTCACTGGCTTACATGACATCAATGCTCTCTGTAAATAAAGGTAATTATCAGACTCGTTTCAGAAACTGGACCCTTCAGGTCCTGAGAGCTTTTACTGAACTGGGAAAATCTGCTTTTAAGCTGCACCAGTGAGTTGGAAATCCCACCAGGAATCTCTAAAACTTCACTCACTGGTGGCACTGGACCAGTTTAAACTCTTAATCTCAAACAACCTCCACTTAGCTTGCAACTGTTTCTTGTTGACTTTGTAGAATATATTTTTTTTAGAGTTGTTTACTCTGTTTTATCATTATTTTTTATTATCATTGTTATTTTATCATTTACAATTTATTACTTTATCAATTATTTACTAGTATTTTTGGTTTGTTTTACATTTGTATTATTTTTTCATCATTCTTGTTTTTCTTTTGCTCTTTTAATTTCTGTTTTCTAGATTGTATTTCTCTGTAACACTTTATAATTATATATAATATGTATATTTACTGGTTTTAATCCCTTCTTTTTGTATAATGCTCAGCTACATTGTAAATGAGGCTCACCCTCAATGCACCCCCAGTTTAAATAAAGGTTTGGTTGATCGATTGAAAAGAACAGAAAACAACAAACAAGAATAAGATTTTATGAGTATGGTCTTCTAACCCCTCTTTTTAACTTGTTTACTGAGCTAGATTTTACTGTTAAATTGATTTGTATGAACATAACTAACTATATATTAATGAAAGAACTACAGGTTCTTCTAGTGGGATTTTATTTTACTGTATACTTGTTGCTTTTATTTCAGAAAAGATCAGGAATATGAGGAAAAAGTAGTAGTCTTCCCGATTGGAGATTGTGTGTACAAGGTTAATTATAATGCAGCACGGGTCAACAAATCAGTGAGGATCAGTAAGTTCTATTAAGTAAATGCGTGAAGGAGCGGTATCGCAGATTCTTTCTTCCTGCTGCTCTTAGATTATACAACCAGCACACTTAGAACACTGTTTCACTTTCTCATGTGCAGTTTAACATTTAACATTTCATGTGCAATTATTTGTAAATAAGATTTTTTTCAGATTTTTTTTGTTTTGTCTTTATTTATTGTTTACATTGTTCTGTCTACTTGGCTATTTTTTGTACTTTTGTGTCTTGCTGTCCTTTAGCTGCTGATTTTCCCCACTGTGGGACGAATAAAGGATTGCCTTATCATTTAGCAATATGTATGATGTGAAATGGATCACACTCACCTCACAGGGAAAGAGTCTACAATAAATATACAGAAGAACCCTTCAATGGACTTAAAAACAAACAGTGACAACTAGAGAAGGGAAAGTTTGTGAACAAACTTTAAGTTGGCTTGAAAAAGAATGCTGACAATGAGGTTAATCGTGTGACATGTGAGATGTGTGGTTTGTGTTTGGAGTGTGAGTTGTGTGGAGAGTAGTGTGAGGTGTAAGTGTGTGTATGTTGTGTGTGGAGAGTATTGAGTGTGAAATGTGTGAAGTGTGTGAGGTATGAGACATGAGATGTGTGAAGTCAGTGTTGAGAGTGTGGGGTGTGAATGTGTGGTGTGTGGAAAGTGTGATGTGTTCCACTGTGCGGGATGATGGTGTGAGAACTGTATGGTGTGTGGTGTTTATGTTGTGTGGAGTGTCTGAGGTATATGTGTGTATGTATACAGTATGTTTGGTACAAGGGTGTAATGTGTGTGCAGTGTGAAGATAGTGTGTATTGTGTGTGTGTGTGTGTGTGGTTGCTATGGTATCCCAAGTGGTTGCTAAAGTGTTGCTAGGTGGTTGCTATGAAATCCCAGGTGGTTACTAAGGTGTTGCTAGGCGGTTGCTATGGTATCCCAGGTGGTTGCTATGGTGTTGCTAGGTGGTTGCTGTGGTATCCTAGGTGGTTGCTATGGTATCCCAGGTGGTTGATAAGGTGTTGCTAGGCGGTTGCTATGATATCCCAGGTGGTTGCTATGGTGTTGCTAGGCGGTTGCTATGGTATCCCAAGTTGTTGCTAAGGTGGTGCTAGGTGGTCATTATGGTATCTCAGGTGGTTAATAAGGCTTTGCTAGGCGGTTGCTATGATATCCCAGGTGGTTGCTAAGGCATTGCTAGGCAGTTGCTATGGTATCCCAGATGGTTGCTAAGGCGTTGCTAGGGTATTCCAGGTGGTTGCGAAGGCGTTGCTGGGTAGTTGCTATGGTATCCCAGGTGGTTGCTATGGTATCCCAAGTGGTTGCTAAAGTGTTGCTAGGTGGTTGCTATGATATCCCAGGTGGTTGCTAAGGCGTTGCTGGACAGTTGCTATGGTATCCCAGGTGGTTGCTAAGACATTGCTAGGCAGTTGCTATGGTATCCCAGTTGGTTGCTAAGGCGTTGCTAGGTGGCTGCTATGGTATCCCAAGTGGTTACTACGGCGTTGCTAGTCGGTTGCTATGGTATTCCAGGTGATTGCTAAGGGGTTGTTAGGCGGTTGCTATGGTATCCCAGGTGGTTGCTAAGGCATCGCTAGGCAGTTGCTATGGTATCCCAGGTAGTTGCTAAGGCGTTGGTAGGCAGTTGCTATGGTATCCTAGGTGGTTGCTAAGGCGTTGCTAGGCGGTTGCTAGGGTATTCCAGTTGGTTGCTAAGGCGTTGCTAGGCAGGTGCTGTGGTATCCCAGGTGGTTGCTATGGTATCCCAAGTGGTTGCTAAAGTGTTGCTAGGTGGTTGCTATGATATCCCAGGTGGTTGCTAAGGCGTTGCTAGACAGTTGCTATGGTATCCCAGGTGGTTGCTAAGGCGTTGCTAGGTGGCTGCTATGGTACCCCAAGTGGTTACTATGCGTTGCTAGTTGGTTGCTATGGTATTCCAGGTGGTTGCTAAGGGGTTGTTAGGCGCTTGCTATGGTATTCCAGGTGGTTGCTAAGGGGTTGTTAGGCGCTTAACATAAAAGGTTAAATGGCACTTTTTAGGCTTGCTATTCCACTATTCCACAGAAACCACTTTTCTCATCTGCCTCATTTGGAATTTCAGCTCTGTCCTCTGTTACAAGGAGACATCATCTTGTAATCCATGCTGGCTGTCTCCAGGGGTGGAACTTCCTCTTTCAGCTGCTGTGGCAGTTGACCAGTCAGAACAGAGTGGGCTAGCTGACCAATCAGAGCACACTGGGCTCATTGGTAGGTGGGCTTAAAGACTACACAGCGTTTCAGACAGAGACTGAATACAGATGTACAGTATGAGGAAACTTGTGTTTTAGGGAAATTGAAGCATGTAAATCTATCGTAGTGGGAACTAAACACACAGGACGCTTTAAATGTGGATGGTCTTTCCGTTGTAAAGTATAGAGCTGTGGAACAAAATACTGTTTTCTTTACATAATGTGCAGAAGCTTGTCTATGTCTTTATGTACTATCAAAATTCAGAATATCAGATCCTGATTGTGATTCTGTACTACTAAAATGCTAAGTTCTTACTAGATCTATAAAGATTGATGGAATTAACTCTTATCAGCTACGTTCTCTGGCAGGTCATTTCGTTTTTATTATAAAACATTTCATTTGGGATGTAGCATCATGTACATACTGCCATTCTGTAGTAGGTATATCTAATATTCCATCACAGTTGCAGTAACTGTAAAAGGAGTGTGGACAGCCCCTCTGGTGATTTTTGTGCTTGCCTCCTCCACACCTAAGCCATTGTTTATCCATGTACTGTACTTCTGATTTCCAGTCTATGAGATTTGTAATGTCATCCTGTTGCTAAGCCAACGATTGTTTTGCTGTGTTCTGTTAGTGCCAATGCTTATGGGTATAATTAATTAACCAGTTAATTAATTATTAGGATATTAGAGGGCATAGGTTAGCTCACAATATTGTGTATATACGGTCACTAGAAGAATTTATGGTTTCTCTAAAAGGGTCCTTTTTCTTGAGGACCATTGGTTTCCCAAGTCGTAAATTGGGGTGTCTTATCTCGTAGGCCATTAGCGAACAGGACATTGGGGAAATGGTATACCAGAGCCTTCAGGGTCACTGAGGGCATATGACCAGAGTTCAGAGTCTTCAGCAGAGGTATTAATTGTCCGAGCAAGATTGCATAAAGAAATGCGCATAGGACCTCCTCTTTGCTGTAGTTAATCTCACTGCACTGTAGATGAAGAAGAAAGATGAAATGGATGTCAGGTTGGACCTCATTTGAAGTAACTGGTTTGGTGTCTTCAGTGGAAGCTGAGCAGCTCTGGGGAGGTGTTCTCTTTTAAAGAAGTGTGGAATTTCCCCTCTGTTTACTTTTGTTCACATTTAAACTTCGTCACCTTTTGTCATTGCTACAGATCATTGATGATAACCAGGGCAGTTCCTGGAATTAAGCTGCCTAGCCAGCCCTATTTGCTGTGAGCAGGCAAGTTTATTTTCTGCTGAAGCATGACAATTGCATGCAAGCAAGCTTTCTGCCTTCTGTTCACCCAGGAAAGAAGTGTTTCACGGTGCAATAATGGAACAACTTTACACCCCACTGTTTGTGTGAGTGTGTACGTATGTGTATGTGTGTGGGTGTGTATGTGTGTGTGTGTGTATGTGAGTGTGTCTGTGTCTGAGTGTGTATGTGTGAGAGTGCTTGTGTGTGTGTGTGTGTGTGTGTGTGTGTGTATGTCTGTCTGTCTGTCTGTGTGTCTGTGTCTGTGTGTGTGTATGTGTGTGTCTGTGTGTTTCATAAACATTTCATAAAACAACCTGTTAGCACAGCATGTAAGTTGTTTTTAATTATTTCCCTTGCACTGCGTTTATGCAAAAATAACTTGCCCAGTGATGACATTATCTCTATATTATTCTAGTGAGTTAATTCCAAGTTAAAACCTTAGGTTTTATGTATAGTATTCAAAAAAATATTAATACTCCAATTCAGATATAGGATTTCTATGACATACAGTGATTAAAAACAAACATGTCACAGCAATTATAATCTGAGGTCCAGTATTTTGATCAGACACCAGACAACACAGTAGTGATCTGGAAAGTAGATCAATAATGAAACAAAAATAAGCAATTTGTCATTAGATTAATCAATTGATCAAAAATGAATAGCTAGGTGTAGCCTTATTGGAGGCAAGGAGTGTATGGAGAAGCTGTGTTAACCACTTTAGACGTGCAACAATGTATGATTTACAACAGGAAACGTGTCCATTTCAGGTAATGGTTGAAAAATATTGAGTAAAGTGTACGTATACAACAAGAATAAAAACTGATACATCAACAAATTAAGATCATGAAAGACTTTTTCTGTAAATATAATTGAGTATTAGAATCTCTGATTGTTAAGTGGCATTACTTTCACTTAAATGTGCAAATCAGCAGCGAGTCTTCATTATCTGGCACTTCCAAAGGCTTTTGTGAAAAGTCCAGCAAAGGAGAAGCTTGTATCTAAAAAGATGATGGTGTCCAGTCCTAGTGATTTGAGGTTTGCCAGCTCTGTTGTCTTTTCTTTCACAGACCTTAGTATCTTTAACACGATGGCTTGTAACAGGACACAAGTGACCACTGATGGGAAAGAATTGGATTCTGACAGGAGAGCAGTGACTTCTGGTGGGAGAGTAGTGGCTCGTGACTGGAGAGCAGTGACTTCCGGTGGGAGAGGAGTGGCTCGTGACAGGAGAGAAGCGGCTTGTGACAGGAGAGCAGTGACTTCCGGTGGGGGAGAAGTGGCTCGTGACAGGAGAGAAGTAGCTCGTGACAAGTGAGCAGTGACTTCTGGTGGGAGAAAAGTGGCTCGTGACAGGAGAGATTTGGCTCTGGACAGGAGACAAGTGGCTTGTGGCAGGTGAGCAGTGACTTGTAACGGGCTTAAAATGTTTAGTGCCAGGAGATAAATGGCTTGTGACAGGAGAGTAATGACTTGGTCCACGTAAACTATTTCTTTTGCCAGAAATCTAACATGTTCTTCAGTTACCTGCACATTTCTTCCAAAGTTGTTGGCCGTCTGCAGTTTCTTCTACCTCCATCTCAGCTTTTTCCAGGTCTGTCAGGGCTCTAGTAATATAACCAGAGTCTCTCGGTTTTAGAGTGGACAGTGCATGATTGTACAAGGCAATGGCCACCCAGCAGGGACCCTCAACAGCTCTCGTGTACATCTCGATGCTTTCTTGCAGCCTGCCTTGCCTGTTGCCGGATCTTATGTAATGGTAGACCATAGATGAGGGGGATTGTTTAGACTGGAGTTTATCCATTGCACTTTGCAGGTCTTCTTTTAATTGCGTCCGCAGAGTCTCTGTAGGTTCGTCCTCTTTGAATTTCATCAGGAGCCACATGGCCCAGCACGGCTGATATTGCACACATCCTGGTTGTAAATGGTATCCAACATGTCAAGGTAGTCAGAAAAGAGCTCCTCCTTCTTGATGATTTTTGGGACGTCTTTTTCAAGAAAACCCGATAATCTCATTTGCACCACTGTATCCCTGGCCTGCTTTGCCTCTTCCAGTATAGTTGGACCAACTGGCTTTTGAATAACTAGTACCTTCTCAGAGCAGATGCCATTGCCTCACAGTTCTGGATATTGGGGGTTTCCTTATAAACTGTAAAGGCTTCTGTGAACTAATTCTCAGTTGATTCTGATATAAGAAGAGTGGATCTGACACAATTCAGGAAGCTCCGTAACAAGAAGAGAGGAGATATCTGAATGGCCATCACATGTTTTAATGATTCAGAGAAGTGGGTTCAGCACATGATGAGCTGGGCCGATCCTGGGCTTCCTTGCTGTGCGGTTCGACCAAAGGCTTGGTTCTCCACCCGTACGTTTAGGGGCGGGAAGGTTTGTATCACGAACAGACCCCCTGCCTCATTTACTTCTGGACAGACCTTGAGATCTGTCCCACGACCAGCCAGGTTAGTCGCAATAATTATGTTACCTTGCTTCACTTCTGTATCTGTTACCTCGAAATTGTCCATGTTGTTGTTTATGTAGAGTTTCAGATTTGCTGCTGTAATTGTATCTGTAAGGGCTCTGTGGATAGTTTCTGCTCGATTGATGGTTTCACACATGACCAGTGCTGCCTTTGCACCCCGGTAGACTGTAGGGCTCACTTGCTCTTTGACCACAGAACAGATTTTCTGTATCCATTCTTCTTCATCAGTGATGACTATGCCGTCCTCCTCATAAAGCTTCCGTGGTTTGAATGAGGGGATTTTACAGGTATTTATGCCTGAATATAGATCCTGTAACATATCCAGTTCTGTTTGGTTTCCCAGGGTTCCTGTCACCCCGTAAATCTGCTGTTTGTAGCTCTTGAACAAACTGACGTTGGACTTGAAGTTTGTTTATGACGCTCATGTCTGTCAGTCTGGTTTGGTGCTTCATCTCCAGGAACTGTTGAAGTCCGTCTCCCCATTTCATGTTGTTTTGGACAACACCTGTAGACCTGTAATCTACAGGAACCACGGTGTCCCCATGCAGGATATATTCATGACCTAGTGTCATTGTCTTCGCGAGAAGAGCATTTTCAATCCAAGTTTGTAGTTTACCATTTACATACTCTGTAAAACCTGGAACCCAGGATTCATTATGTTCTGCCTATATCCCAGATAAAAAGCCTGCTTTAATCTTTCTTTCTTGTCAGGACAAAAAGACCCCAGAGCGACGCTTGCAGAGCTAAAAGCCAAGGTAGTTTATTAAATAACAATAGCGAACAATCCAATCAACAAAATCAGCAGTAAAGGTAGGGCTTAGGAACGTAGTAAGGGACAGGCAGGGGTCAAAACCAGGAAGACCAGTCAGCGAGGGCAACCAAGATGAAAGGGTAAGCGAAAGGGAAAGTCGGAGAGAATATGCAGAGGTCGAGAACCAGAGAAGTAGTAGTTAGGAAGATCCAAAAGGGTAAACGAGGGACAAAAGGAACTCAAAAAGCCAGAAAGTCAGAAAAACAGAAATAACGCTCAGAATTTCCAATGGGACGACAAAGCTTCGCAGAGAACACACGGAAACATGGGGTATTTAAGAGAACGTTAATTGGCTATTAGAATTCAGGTGACCGGGAGCGAACGGAAACTGCCAATTGGGGGCACGTGGATGCGACGTCATCGAGCGTAGCCCTCTGGGAAGTGGAGTCCGGAAGAGCGAAAGGACCAGCGAGACCCGGAGGCGTGACATTTCTAATCCATCCATAAACACTAAACGGCAGAACCCAGATTCCAGCACAAGAATGTGCACTTCTTGCCTGTTTTTAGAATCTGCACCCCTATGATCATTGAGTTCCTGGAGTGTCTCATCATCCTTCTGGTGGTACAGTTTAAATTCATACTGAGGGAAAACATTTACATTTACATTTACATTTACGGCATTTAGCAGACGCTCTTATCCAGAGCGACTTACAACCGTGCTTAGTGTTCCGTTGGATAATATTCCAGCTAGTACAGGAAGTTTAGAGCCTAAAACTCACCCTGAGCTCAGACACTGCCCGAACAGGGGGCCAGTGCTGATACCTAGATAGATCAATACACACATATAGAGCAAAAAGAGCACTACCTGGCAACCCCAGCCCAGTGCTCACACCTATAGAAAAGAAAAGGTCATTATAAGTGCAATATAAGTGCAACACAACACAAGTACATACACAACTTACACCTCTACTAGTGCTTACTCACTTAAGTGCATTATGAAGAGATGGGTCTTCAGTCTGCGTTTGAAGACCGCGAGAGACTATGCTGTTCGAACGCCCAGTGGGAGTTCATTCCACCATCTGGGAGCCAGGACAGAGAAGAGTCTGGACGCTTGTCTTCCATGAGACTTCAGGGATGGCGGTTCGAGTCTAGCTGTACTTGAAGCGCGAAGGGCTCGAGGTACAGATCGACTCTTCACCATTGCCATAAGGTAGGGAGGGGCTGGTCCGTTCTTGGCTTTGTAGGCGAGCGTCAGAGTTTTGAATCTGATGCGGGCAGCTACAGGAAGCCAGTGAAGGGAGCGCAGCAGTGGAGTCACATGGGTGAACTTTGGAAGATTGAAAATGAGTCGAGCTGCTGCGTTCTGGATCAGTTGCAGGGGCCTGATGGCCCGTAGAGGAAGACCAGCCAGGAGCGAGTTGCAGTAGTCTAGCCTTGAGATGACCAGAGACTGGACCAGCAGCTGGGTGGCCTCCTGGGTGAGGAAGGGTCGAATCCTCCGGATGTTGTAGAGGAGGAATCTGCATGACCGAGTCAGGTTCGCTATATGAGCCGAGAACGATAACTGGTCATCCAGAATCACTCCAAGACTTCTTGCATCCTCAGTCGGGGTGATCAAAGAGTTCCCGAATGAGATGGCAAGATCATGGTGAGGACCCGTAGTGCTGGGGATGAACAGCAGCTCAGTCTTGCTGGGATTGAGCTTGAGGTGGTGAGCTGTCATCCATGAGCTGATGTCGGTCAGGCACGCTGAGATGCGATTGCATACCTGTGTATCAGATGATGGGAAGGAAAGCATGAGTTGAGTATCATCGGCATAACAGTGATAAGAAAAGCCATGAGAAGTAATTACTTCTCCAAGAGAAAGAGTGTAGAGAGAGAAGAGAAGAGGACCCAACACCGAGCCTTGAGGGACACCGGTGGAGAGCCTGCATGGAGCAGACGTGGACCCATTCCATGTTACCTGATAGTGGCGGTCCTCCAGGTAGGATTCAAACCACTTCCACGCAGTGCCGGTGATCCCAAGATCAGTGAGCACTGACAGGAGGATCTTGTGGTTCACCGTGTCAAAGGCCGCAGACAGGTCGAGCAGAATCAGAACTGAGGACAGTTTGGCTGATCTCGCTGCATGAAGCCTCTCAGTTACTGCAATGAGAGCGGTTTCCGTGGAATGGGCTGGTTTGAATCCGGACTGGTTGATGTCCAGAAGCTGGTTCTGGGAAAGAAAGAAGGAGAGTTGATTATAGACAGCACGTTCAAGATTTTTAGAGAGAAAGGAAAGAAGAGATACCGGTCTGTAACTGCTGATGTCT